>OX596260.1:13439634-14098252 GCA_951394255.1 Polyploca ridens
ACGCATAAAAGAAATGTTTGTTCCATTTTACTGTGAATGCGTCTACGGAAAGAGCATCGGGATCTTTTTTCCATGATATGTAATTAATACATTTGGCATTGGCCCGCGAAGCGAAGAGGTCAATTTCTGGCTCTCCGAAACGATTTAATATTCTTTCGAAAGCTGAATTGGATAATTCACATTCAGTGTCGGGATTGATTCTTCGAGACTCTTGATCTGCTTCATAATTTTCTTTTGTATTAATATAAGAAGCAAAGAGCCAGATATTTCTCTCTTCGGACCATTGCCAAATTTGTCTAGAAAGATCGTTTAAATGTGGGAATTGAATTCCACCCATACGATTTACATAGCTAATTGCCGTTGTATTGTCCACTCGTAGTAAAATGGAACAATTAGATTTTTTGTTAGCAAAATACTTTAGACCCAAGAAAACAGCTAATAACTCTAAATAGTTAATATGTAACTTAAGTTCACTATTTTTCCAAGTTCCATGAGCTCGTTCGTTGTTAGACACAGCTCCCCAACCGGTGCGTGAAGCGTCCGTATAAATTTCTGAGTCGAAGTTAGCTGTTTTCAATGAGTTGATGGTAATTACCGCATTGTGTTTCCACCAGTTCAAGTCGTCTAGAATTATAGGATGTAATTTGATTTTTGCTTCAAAATCCGAAAATCTTTGTAAAGCTAGAAATTTTTGTCTTTCCAGAATTTTGGTATACAGCCAACCATATTTAGCTGCTGGGCACGCAGCTACTAAGACTCCAATTAATTGAGCAAATTCTCTTATTGTACATTTAGGTAAACGTGAGAATTTCGCAACTAAGTCGGTAATTTTCTTGCGTTTTTCAGACGGTAAAGAAATCGTTTGATTTTTAGAATCGAACATAAATCCTAGAAACTTACAGGACTGTTTAGGTACAAGGGAACTTTTTTCGTAGTTAACTACGAAACCAAGGCATTCTAAGAGGCTTATAGTAGCTTTAACATTTCTGAGGCAGTCAAAATAATCATCCCCTATGCAAAGAATATCGTCCAAATAAAATACATTTTTAAAGCCTAGGTAGCGTAAATGAGAAATAACTTCCTTCATAATCTTGGTGAAAGCTCTGGGACCTACCGAAAGGCCATATGGTAATGCATTAAATTCATAAGTAATGATATCCAAATTCTCATCTTCAAATTGGAATCTTAAAAATTGACGGTCCGATTCACGGATCGGTAGAAGAAAATAAGCTTCTTTTAAGTCCACTGTAGCCATAAAACCATTGATGGGCAATAATCTAGATGCAGTTCGGTAGTCTTCCATCTTAAAGTGTAATTTAGAAATAAACTTATTTAAGTTTTTTAGATTTAATATAAATCGTTTTTCTCCATTCGGCTTCGGGGTTAAAAATGTTTTTGAAATGAACTGATTTTCAGATGGTACGCAAGGTCTGACTGCACCTAAATTTAATAGGTGTTGAATAGCAGCAGTCATGTCTGCTTTATCGGATACTGACATAGAAACTTTGGGTACTTGGGTTTGTGTTACATCACATTCAAATGGTATAGTGAAACCTATACGTATCCAATCTAAAATAACTGGATTAGATGTAATTTTGAGCCAACAATCATAGAAATGCGAGATTCTACCGGCGTGTTGTACCTGATTTAATGGCGCGTCGCAGACTGCCGCTTGCTCGGGCCAGTCGCGCTCGATGTCTGCGGCTGTTGAGGTGGAAACCGGCGGCTCGCAGGGGGGATCGGCTTGCTCGGTCCTCTGCGCCCCCCCCTGTTCTGATGGAAGCGCGGAGGCCCGGACCAGTTTCCCTGATACGCGCCGGTTTGTCTATACTGGTATTGAGAACGAGTACTCGGCCCTGGTGCCGTTTGTTCCGCAATAGAAGGGTTTTTAGTGATTTTCGGAACCTTCTTAATCGATAAACCTTGTTTTTCTATCACTTTGGAAGCTTTAATTTTTTCAGCTAACTTATTACCGTAAAGAGTATCATCCCTTTCGGTATCCTGGACTATGTTCAAAAAAGGTTTTGCCAGTGCGTAATTAATTACACTAATTCGGGCGTTTGTTTCCTGATAGTGAAGGTCGCTCAAGATCCGGCACCCGTCACTCAATATTTTGATTGCTTCAATTTTATTATCACCGGTAAGCATTTCCGTCAAAGCCTTATTAATAGCTGAGATACCTACTCCTAACTGTTGCTGTTCAGTTTCTTTTCTTTTATCACGCTGGCGCGCTGCTTCTGATATAGCCACCGCGACTTCATGGTTTAGCTTAGGCGCTTGTAACAGAGTGCAATTCTCCGGTACAAGGTACTCTTTAAAAAGTTTGTCTTTGGCTTCCTTTGATAGACCCTTTTTCAAAAGTGGCTCCCATCGCTGAGCTAAGCTTTGATGAATTTTATCCCCAAATTTTGGAGTACATTCCGTCTCTTCGCCGAGCGCCACAAGAAGCTCGGGATCAAGTTCCTTGCTGGCATCGTCCTCCTGAGTAGGAGACAATACCTCGATGGGTGCGGGAGATACTCCGAAAGTGGCGTCAACAGGCGCAACAGCGGCGGGGGCATCGGTGGCGGCGGCCTCTACGGGTGGCACGGCGGTGGCGGTGACAGCCTCGAAATCCACGTTTTGTATTGGGACAATACTCGAATGTGCGCTATCGTCTGAAATTTACGAGACGAAATACTGTAGAAAACCATTTTAACCTTTGTGATAACTCTCGGTTAACCGCCAGGTTGGTTTTTATATTTTTGAAAATAAGTAGGTATGCAAAATTAGCCGTATTATATATTATAATCGTACGATAATCTAGCAAACCTCTTATGATATATGGCCATCGTGTTGACGCACGGTCAACCGCCAGGCGAGTGGATTCACATAATTTTATACATATTATGGCCTTCGTGTTAACTCTCGGTTAACCGCCAGGCGTTTATTTCCACTCAAATCTACGATAACGTGGAACTAATAAAAAATGAGGGTAGATCCGAATACATACCGGAGTCCGATGAAGATTCAATCCAGATCCGTCGACGTTTACGCCTCTGTTCTTCCTCCAGTTCGTTGATTTTACGTTGATAATAATCAATATTTTTATTAGTAGAATAACGTTTTCGGGGCATCTTATGTTTTTTCACTTTTATAGAACGTGTTTAGTATGCGCGTGCGCTTGCTACCTCGCACGAAAAAAGAATGACGGCTCGCCAGCTAGTGGTGCGACAAGTGTTGATTAATCGATTAATTTGTAAAAACTCGATATTGGAATCGATTTTCCTAAATCTCTTAAAAACGTGCGATGCTACCTTGTATATTAAAAGGACTACCTGGTATTATATCTGAAGAATGAAGCGAAGAAATATAATTAATGTTTAATTTTAGGAAGCTCCTATTAAGGTCGTATTATGTATCCATTATAAAAAAACCTGTCACTTTGTGGATCACTTTCATTTATGATAGTTTCTGTGTAATGTTATGATATTTGAAGTAAGTATGAATATACAACAAATTATTTATTATAAAACCAAGACTGTTCTTTGTCGAAATCAGTCAAAAACAAAGGTCCAGTTCAGCAGAGGACATCTCGTGACAGAATATGATGATGATACTAATTTTATAGTGGTTACAGAGTTGGTATACATATTTCAGATATCTGCAGCTCGGATAAGTCATATTATGGGCATCCTTAAATCAGCCAATGATGAAGATATCTTGGAAAAACGTCGTCAAGCTCAACAGTTGAGACTTTTGGCGAGTAATTCTTTAACTATTCTTGTTGAAATAAACATTGATTAAATTGTGCACAGCACTACAAAGTCAATGCATTTTTATTTACTGGAAATGCTAAAATTCTTCCAAATTCTATATAGAAGTCTTTGATATCTGGCTTATTTTTATTATTCCTTATAAAAAAATACCTCGTCAATTTAGTAGTATGTACTTACATACGAGTATGTTATTAAACATTATTCGTGAAAAAATGTTAATTGTTTCAATATTTTCAAAATATGGGCGCTATATCTAGCTTTCTTTTTGTGAAGTTTAAGTCGTAATATTAAGATAAAGTTAAACCAATGAATAGCCTTCATATTAAACCTTTAAAAATGGTATATTCAGTACATTAAAGTTTTACTAAAATATGAAATAAAATTAGCCTTTATCTAGTTTCCATATCATAGGTTTGCTTAGCTTGGGATTACGACTCAGATCATTAAAATAAATGAAATCCACTCGCAGAGCGCAGTTGATGTTTACAATACACCTTCCAGCCCATTTTAATTCTTTTGACCTATTCATGTATTCAATTGTTTCGACATGCAATAGTCCGGGAGGTACTGATGCATTTTAGGTAGTATTAATATGCCGATCGATGGCCATCTTTTTCAATAGATCTTGAATGACTAATATGTGAACCACGCATCAGCGATGCACCCGCGGTGGGTTTAGGATTGGAAGGTTACGGCAGGGGTAAACTTTTTTTTTTACAAATTCATGCGAGCAGCTGACGCGTGTTCCCCCCTCCACCATGCAGCAGACGATTTTTTTCAGCTCAGTATTATGTCAAATACTTATGAAACAAGTTTGAGCCGGCGTACTATGTCTTTTTTTTTACTGGGAGTGGCTGATGACGGATGTAGAAGACTTGAGCACTTACTTGAGCAGACGGTCGGTTCACTTATTAGTCATATAAGATCAACTATACATTTCAACGTCAGCCGGCTTACTATGACTTTTGTGTTTGCAACGCTACCTCCCGGACTAACCGTCACAACGGAGTCGTCGTCGGTTGCTGTCAAAAACGTTTCAGAATACCAAAGCAGTTCTTATGCTGTTTAATTCAAAACGAAAATGCAATAAAAAATAATAGGCTATTGAAATGCACTGAATTATTCTTTAATAGTAATATTTTTTTGTCATGTTTTGATTTTTTTACACGATTGAAGTTACTTAATATCCTATGGTGGTGGCTTTTTTTTTTTTTTTTTTTTTTTTTTTTTTTTTTTTTTTTTTTTACTGTTTATAGGCCTGTGTTTGACTGCAATCTCACCATGGTAAGTGATGATGCGGCCGAAGATGGTAAGCACACAGAGCCTAGAAGGAACTGGCTCTCAAGTGCAGCTATCGGAACACACCGAAAGGTGCTTGGCGACAGATTTTCAACTTGAGGGTGGTAGCCAGCCAGGCGGGTACTACAAAGTACCCTACCACCGTGCTATGGTTTCCTCACGATGTTTTCCTTCACCGAAAGCTCAAGCTCATTGTAGGATTCGAACCCGGGACCTTCATCTCGGTATCCGACGTCACTACCACTGAGCTATCATCGCCTTACATCGCTTTACCAAAGCCAAGGTATTTATTTATCTTTGACTTGTAATATTAAAATAATCAATATGCAGTGTATTTTAGTCACACTACAATAATATAAAGCGTATAATATGTCCCAAAGAAACTCCTAGTGTAAAATTAAAACTGCTTCAAAATACAAGCCGACAGACAGACAAACCGCGTCGCTCACTCCCGCAATATCCTCCCGTACATCCCTCCCTCGCAAGAACCTCAACGACTAACGTTCGATACTTGATGTATATCAAATGTGATCTTTTTCCGCGGCACACATGTAATGGCAAATGTGTTTAGCCATGGGGTTTGAGGGCGCTTAAACGACGTGCGTTATTGATGTCTTTTTTTAGATAAGCATGTCTCAACTTGTGTTTGGGCGTAATGGCGTCGATTCCACATGGATAATGTAAATTTGGCGATAGGGGCGAGTGATGCTAAGTGGTATTTGATTTTTCAGCGCTTTGGAATTTGGCTGCTTTTGAGGTTGTTGTTAAGAGCGATGATAGCGATGGTAGTGATCGGATGCTGAGACGAAGGTCCCGGGTTCGAATCCTGAAATAAGCTTGAGCTTTCGGTGAAGGAAAACATCGTGAGGAAACCATAGCATACGGTGGTAGCTACCATCTTCAAGTTGAAAATCTGTCGCCAATCACCTATCGGTGTGTTCCGACAGCTGCACTTGAGAGCCAGTTCCTTCACCACATCATTACCAAGGTGAGATGTCGGTCAAATACCTGGGGGCCAAGTCTGCTAAAATGTCATTCCGACACGATTCAATTGCAATTCAATTATCATTGAGCCGATGTGCGCAGTCTAATATTTCATAATGGTCGCATAATGGTCTCTTATTAGCGCTCCTGTACACGATGCCGCCGCCGCGCCGCCTCCGTGACGTTGTCCGCCATTATTTAATTGAGTTATTCCATTGCCAGCCGCCAACGAACGTGCAACACGTTTCATCTCCGTAGCTAGCAATGTATTACTGACAACTGTATAGAATGCTTTAATCAAGCGGCGGCGGCGCGGCTAAGGTGCGGCGGCGGCGCGGTGCCGGCGCGGCGGCGGCATCGTGTACAGGGGCGCTTAGTGTTGTGATAGATAGTAGTAGAGTTGCCATAAAAAAACAACTCATTTCCGTAAGTATTTATTCAAATAATTATTTAAATAGTTTGAACTCATAATTACGTAGATACCACCATAACAGTTGAAATTATTTACAGATACACGATAAATATTAAATCTAAGTTATCCATACTTAATATTATCAATGCGAAAGCAACTCTGTTTGTTTGTTTTTTACTTTTTCTCGACTAAACGGCTGAGCATAGGTATGTAGTACCCGGGTTATGATATAACCCGGGGAAGGACTTAGGCTATGATCTTTTGTCTCAAAAAATAATCTTGTAAGGGGTGAAATAGGGTTTGTATAAGCAATCCATAATTCCTCAAGTTAGGGATCTGAACATTCATTATTTAGGCTTTGGATAACAAAAAAGATTCTTTTAAAAATTCTTTAGATGCACTCCTATTTAAAGTCCTTACAAAAAAAAATGCTATTACCAAGGTAATTTTATGTTGATAATATTTTACATCATATTATTTGGATGCATAGTTTTTGAGATACTTCTTTAAAAATAACAAAAAGATCGCACGCTTATTAAGTTAGGAATTGGTGCGGGACGCGGCGTGGAGCATACGGATTAGGGAGGTACTCTATAATTTTTGACAAGATTTAATTTTTATACTTTGTCGGCGTGATGAATATGTATACTCATGCCACATTACAGCTTTCTAGTACTAAGTTTCTGAGCTAAGCCGAAGACAGACCAATTCCCACCTGCCTTCCCATTGCCTGACCAACCATGCGGTTATACATCCCGAATCTTGGGGATCGTAAGGCAAATGACGCGGACAGACAGAGGGATGTACATGGCGAAACGTCGGGTTCCTTGTTGATGAAACCCTACAATTGTGGAACTGACTGTTGTTATTCGCTAGTAGGTAATTTCATACAATTGACTCGTCTTACTTGGTTTTGATGAAGGTGGGTGGCCATTTCACATTTTTTTTTTAAATGGTTGGGATATTGAGTGTCTCAGTAACTTATCTCAGCTCTTGACACAGATTTCTGTGAGACAGTAAGGAAATTGCTCTGCTCAACTAATGTCTGGTATGACCCAGTAGCATAAAATGCCATAGCAATCAGAATCTACAATAGAAATATTATTGGCATAACAAGCGATATGTATGTATAGTAACAATATATTAGATAATTCTTAATTGTACACCATAAAGCTGTAAACAAAAAGAACAAGGCCCTTAAAGAACTCATTGTATTAGAAACATACAAATTATGAATTCATTATATTCATACCTTCATCGCGACAGATATGCCATCACTTCGCCATCTCAGTATAGAACTCATATTTATTTCAATGTTCAACTACTACTAAATGCCCCAAATGTCAAAAATGCAATGGCCGCACAATCGTCTCATAATGATAAAAATATTTTCAAGTGATCTGTCAAAAGATTATTGGATGGCGGATCTATCATGCAATAATGAAACCACTGATATTTACGGAAATAGCATATTACCAAACTTTTACCGAAAAATCAGTAAAAAAAACTATGTATAAAACCTGTCAAAACTGACAAAGATTGAAGTTTCAGTGGAAAATCATCGGAAGGCAATTGTGGGACCATTATGCCGTCATTATGCCGCCATTCTGACGCGATTGTGTTAGCAGACTACCAAAACTGTAAAATGTCACAATTTTGACACCACTGAAAGTTCATTGGAACACAATTGTAATAGCAGACTTGGGCCCCAGGTCTATACCTACACAGTGAAAAAAGTTACAATTTAGGAGTTTGTCAAGTTTTTCAGTTTGCAGATGCATATACCAATCGTAGAAAAATTTCATTGAAGTCTTTTGTTTTGAGAAATTCGTCTTGCTATGTTGATTTTAATTGTGTTAGTAATACGGTGTCATATTGCTTGTAATGGGCGTATGCGTCTGGAAAACCACGCAATAGTTTTGCAGTTATACTATACACTTGATAAAAGTCATTTAAATCACTTTCCAAGCCATATGTTACGAATAATTAAAACAACGTGGTTTACCCAATGGAGTACAACATGGGGTTCTTCAAAAAGGGTGTGAAGCGGTTTCTTCAGGGTCGGCAACGCGCGAGTGATACCCCTGCTGGTGTTGCAAGCGTCCATAGGCTGCGGTACCTGCTTACCATCAGGCGGGCCGTATGCTTGTTTGCCACCTTAGTGGTATACATTTTTTTTTAAATAATCTTTAAAATAAAGTTTTTTTTTTCACTAAGTTTCATCGACTATATCCCCTACAAGATACAGCAGATACAAGAATCAGCATAGAGATCTTATTTTGAATTTCATATAATAATAAGGTCTCAGTAATAAAACATCACTGTATAACCTAATCAGAAACTAGTAATAACCCTAAAATCCACAGTATCAAGGCAACAACTTTTAGTACGGCAACCAGAAAATGACCGTAACATATTTTTTCCGCATAGAATTCATGCCACGTTCACTTATGACAGAGATTTCTCCGGCTATACCCTATAATATAATATAAGCTATATAATATGGCGGATGTCTGTATCCTTCAAACTGTACCCGGCATTCGTCACTTTTATAACTTTATATTTACCTAGGCGCGCGTAAAAGCCGATACGTAGACCTATCATCGAATAGATAGAACTAAACACAAAGACTTTGAGTTTGAAAACGAAGATATACAATGTACTGTTATTATCCATAGTAATCCATCCATACTAATATTACCATACTATACTATAATATACTGTATAGTGTATTATAGTAGCTCTGTATGTTTGTTTGTTTTGCTCGCTTACACTACTAAACCGTTGAACCGATCGCGATGAATTTTGGCATGCATATAGCCTATGGTATGGAGAAGGACATAGGCTACTTTTTATCCTGAGAACGCGGGTGAAACCGCGCGGGTCAGCTAGTACATAATATTTCCGACGTTTTTAAGTTAGTATACTGATCTGGATGTGGCAGCTTTCATAGAGGTATGAGGTTTCCAAAATTTTAAAAATTACTGAAGCACCAGTTTGTATTTAGCAGACTCTTAATTTTAAAAAAAGGAATAAAAAAGATCATCACTAATCACTGTGAGATTGCGGTCAAACACAAATCTATCCAAATAATAAAAAACATACCTAAGGCATGTCTTACAATGCCATGTCTAAACATTCCTATATCACAACGCAATAAGACCAAACAGTATCACGTAGGAAGCATTTGGCGTGGATACGGATGTGTGGTTTATTGTGAAGAATCGTGACGGATTTTTACGAGTGAATCCGCGGACGTCTACTATAGTGATAGTGGCGGAATATGGCGGGGCTAATGAACTATATTTTTTACGCTTTTTCTTAAGTAAGGTCTTGATATGAAGACATCCTATATGTGCTATACTGTGACTCGCAAAGTAAGATTGTAGTTGACTTACTGACATATGTGCGCCACTTCAAACCACAGGGATTAATTTATGAAATTTTGCATACAGGTTCCATATGTTGACTGGCCAGTTAGCGTAGTTGTTTATGTTTCCACCTATCATGATGCAGGTCGTAGGTTCGATTCCCACCTAGAACATTAATTTGTGTGCATGAACATGTCTGCATGTCTTGAGTCTGGGTATTTATTCCGACCCCGCAACCCTTAATTTCTGCTTTTCTTATTTTAATATACAATAACTTAACTAGTTCAATAACTTTCGGAATAAGTCGTCAAATCTCATGTTTACGTAAAACCAAAGTCAAATAAAAAAAAACTATGAAAATGGTTAAAAAGGACAAGGGCCAAATCCCTCTAAACGATTTCCAACTATTGAATTATTCATAATGTAATTTTCCTATTCATTTAACATCAAATATATTACAATATCAAGACTCAAATGTGAGGGGCATGATAAAAACTTTATACCACCTATTTTCCGGTAGTAAAGTGTGGTCAATCCAGATGGGGGGAGTGGGGGACGTACGGGTTTATGGGGCATAACTTGGGCACCCTAGTTCCCTTAAGGTGGGCAATATTGTCGACAAATTGTGCTTATATTGTTTATGACATTATTTTTGATGTGAATTGAATATGTGAGGTTTTGTTCTATTTTGTTTTGCAAAATGTATATTGAATAAATAATCTGGATGATTTTAAACTTGTTGCGCCCCGAGGTTTCACCCGCATACCCGAGGGATATATTGCTTTCCCGGGATAAAAAGTACCCTATGAGTTAATTCATAACATATTCTATCAGCGTGCCTCCTCCAACTCCGTTCCCATGTTGAAGTGTGATTCAGGTACAAACATCCAAACTTTCGCATTTATAATATTAGTGAGATATATCAATAGAGTTAGCTTTCAACCACTTTGGGATTGATTTTCTAAAAATAACAAACTTAGTGAGCACTAGGGGGTTAATGAATATTTGCCATGCGTTAAGTACCATTAAAAACAATTAACTTAACTAAGAATTTCAGTTCACTTCATTGAGTAATCATTTATTATTACTTAGAACTCATTTATTATTACTTATGTTAAGTAAAATAATATCTACACCTATAAAAACGGTTTGTTTGTTTGTAGAGTACAATCTCCAGAAATACTAGACAGATTCTAAAAAATCTTTCTAATAGAAAGCTATCACTATCTTTGAGTAAAGGCTTTGCATCCTTGAAACACGGGTGAAACTACGGGGACTTCTAGTATTATTATCAATTTATAGCTGCTGAAGGAAAACATATGTGTAGGTACATTTCTAAGGTAAACAATAAAATAATTTGAAGGTAGTGCATCGTCACATCAAAGGCGGTAAGGTGTCGGTGATAAAAGTGCCACAAACAGACAGACTGCGGATCGACAGTGTAGTAAACGAATAAGCCCTTTCATACGAGAGCACGTGCGTGGCTGACTGTCGGCTTTTTACAGTATGAAGGTACTTAGATACAATTTAGCAACTGTGACTCGTTTTTATTTGTAACAGATTAATATAATCATCATCATCATCAGCCTATAATGTCCCACTGCTGAGCACAGGCCTCCTTTCACAAATGAGGGTGAAAATGAATGGGCAGATACTCCACCACGCGTACCCATTGCGGATCACTGGAGGTAGTCTAGTGGTCAACCTACTGTTGGAGTTTTCAAGCCGCCTAGTAGGACTCCAGCTAGCTTAACGACTATCACAATTAATTGATAACCGGGACCAACGGATTTACGTGCCTTCCAAAGCACGGAAACGCTCGATTTGAAATATCACTAGGCGGTCACCCATCCAGGTACCGACCACGACGATGGTAGCTTAATTTTGCCGATCGATTTAGAACGGCTAGTCATGCTAGACCACGAGCGCTCCTACAACAGATTAATATAAAACATTAAAAGAATTAGTCCCGACTGAGCGTTAACCATTGATCATAGAACCATCATATTTGGAAGGTATGCAAATGGGTTGCCAACTTTCTGTCCAGCAGATGCATAAGAGCCGTCGTCGACGGTAGCTGCTCCAATAGCATGGACATAAATGCCGGCGTCCCGCAAGGCTCTGTGCTGTCCCCAACACTATTTCTTCTGCATATCAATGATATGCTGTCTATTGACGGCATTCATTGCTATGCGGACGACAGTACAGGGGACGCTCAATACGCGGGCCGTGCAAATATCCCTCGTTCCGAGGTGGAGGAAAGCCGCGAACGGCTGGTGTCTGAAATCGAGAGTACACTAACTAGTGTCTCCGATTGGGGTCGACTAAACCTAGTCCATTTCAACCCCACCAAGACTCAAGCCTGCGCGTTCACCGCTAAGAAAACCCCATGGTCTGCGGCTCCACAATTCCAGAACACTTCCTTGAACATCAGTCAAAGCATCGGGATCCTTGGCGTCGACATTTCTAGCGACGTTTTGTTCCGAAGTCACTCAAAATCAAAATCAAAAAGTCATTTATTCAGTTTAGGCCTTAGTAAGGCACTTATGAACGTTATGTACATACAGTTGAATTTACCACCGGTTCGGAATACACTTAAACTGAGAAGACACTTGGAAGACAAGGTTAAGCTGGCATCCAAAAAGCTTGGAGTGCTCAACAGAGCGAGGCAGTACTTCACATCGGGGCAAAGGCTGCAACTTTATAAGTCGCAAGTCCGGCCTCATATGGAGTACTGTTGTCATCTGTGGGCGGGGGCACCTGGATACCAGCTTGGGCCTTTAGACTCGGTTCAGCGACGTGCCGCTAGAATTGTCGACGATCCCGAGCTCACAAACGGTTTAGAGCCCCTCAGTCTGAGGAGAGACTTTGCCTCTTTATGTGTGTTCTACCGCTTGTACAACGGGGAGTGTTCCAAGGAATTGTTCGACTTGATGCCCACGGCCACCTTCTACCATCGCAACTCTCGCCATCGACGGGGAATCCATCCTCACACATTGAAACCAGAATTGTTTCGAACTGTGCGGGCTCAAAGGAGTTTTCTTCCGCGGACGCTCAGATTGTGGAATGAGCTCCCCGCCGTGGTTTTCCCAAAGGAGTACAGCATGGGGTTCTTCAAGAAGGGTGTGAAGAGGTTTCTTCAGGGTCGGCAACGCGCGAGTGATACCCCTGGTGTTGCAAGCGTCCATTGGCTACGGTAACCGCTTACCATCAGGCGGGCCGTATGCTTGTTTGCCACCTTAGTGGTATAAAAAAAAAAAAAAAAAAAAAAAAAGGTAGTTTCTTATTGTAGAGGTGCAATAAAAATGTATTTTTTTAATTAGTAGTAAAATGCATTCAGCTGGTATTTGGCAGATCCATTACAGCTAAATTATACCTATGCAAGTAAAGGAATATTTTGTTGCACCTACTAGTAATTTCATAGCAAAATTGCACTACGAAGTAGAGTTCTAGAGTCACAAAATTTTATTAGTTTTATTATCATTGTACGGAATCCCCTGTCGGTAAACCTAACCAAAAAATCGATAAAGTATACACAACTGCTGTGGTCAGTAAAAATCGAGTCAATTGAACTTCAACTAAGAAGTTCAGTTCATTTAGTTGTATGAAATCTCTTTCATATTTTACTTTATCGTTATAAAATTTAAATATTTTATGTTCCTTTTTTTATGTCAATGTGTCTTTTTTTACTTTTCACCTACGACTGTACAATTCAACACGATTACATGCTATAAACTAACATAATTTTACAAAATACAATACAATTGCGGAGAGATTTGCCTTTCATTACTTTCCCAAACATTAGTAATCATTTATTATTAATTAGAACTCATGTATTATTACTTAAAATACTTTTACTTACTACGTTACGATTACTTAACAAAAATCTAACTGTGCAATAACAGTTTGAAGTCACGATTAATATTTTCAATGTTGAAATTTCGTTAATCAATTCTTACACTAAAGTCGCAAAGATATTTTCATTGGATATAAAACCTATTCATGGCCTCATCCCTACACCCTCATGGTACGATATGGATGATCCACAAACCAGGTAACGTTTATCGGCCCCATAAAAATACTATAAAAACAAAGAATACACCGGATTGATAGCATCTATAAAATCACTAAGTGAACTTGGCAATAAGTCAGTCTCGACGGGATATCACTGATACTCACTTTTCGTCGTAAAAATCCCCTGTGATGATTTGGAGATATCACTGTGGGGTGTATACGGCTAAACGTAGTGTATGCCATGGTTTTCTATAATGGTACAGTAGTACCCAACTGATATGGCTTACCGATGTACCTGCGCAGAAGATACATTTTCAAAGCGCGGGAAACACTATTGGTTGGCAGCTGCCGCCATGTTAGCGCGCGCCGTGCGGAGGGGCGTGACTTGCGAGTGAGACGGAACTAACAGCTGCAGTGTATTATTAACCTTAATAGTCGTGATCTAAGGTTGATTGTAAGTTTTAAGCATTCTTTCGTTAATCTTCGGGGCCATACTTTCTTTTCTGTGCAAACGAAGATTCACGACGCGCCATATTAGTTGGGTACCTACTACTGTAAAGTTTGTAAAAATCAGTGGCTTTTAATTATGTTTTTATTCTACTAATGGTAGCAAACAAACATATGGAACACCTGATGGAGAGCGGTCACCGTAGCTTATAGACGCTTGCAACACCAGGGGTATCACTAACGCGTTACCAACCCTGTAGAAATCTCTTTATACCCTCTTTGAAGAACCCAAGCTGTACTCCTTTGAGACCCCGGTGGAAAAGAATAATATCTTCTAGACCTTTGTGATTATCACATTATTACTTAATGCACTGTGTAGGTGTTATGATAGTCCATCTCGTGGAGTCACCCGCATGTCCGAGTGATCTAATAGTCCGGGATAAAAAGTCCTCTATGTCCTAAAGTAACCAAATTGCATATCGAAAATAGTATAAAACAACGTCCCTATTTCTGTTTCTTAGTTATCTTAAATATTTTAAAGTACGCGATAGATTTCGATTTAGTAAAAAAATAACAGGCATTAAAAAAATCGTCATGGTAGCTGATTCAAATAAATATTCAATCTGATTAGCTGGGTACCTTCATCTTTTATAAACTCAGCAATTTTACAAAATGTTCGCAAAGTATGTAAATTCTTTCCCGTACTTTCCAATCATTGGTCAAATTGTTATTGCCTTCAAGTTAGCAAGACCGGCCGGAGCTTCGCGACAAACAGCTCAAGGGGTCCGGACTTTGAAAACATTTTTACTGTGGACTGCTCATCATAGTGAATTTTTACCAAAGTAGGTAATATATTTTTTTCCATATTAATGTATATACCTAGTTTGATTAACGTTTTCTTCTTTAGAATCAAGAGAGCTAAATCATTGAGATACAAATGTTGTTATTAATTTACATTTTTAATTCCATAGTTTAGACCAAGAATTATCTGTTTTGAACAGCAACACCATGTGCACATGCTCCTTTTTTATAACTGTAAAACTTAATAAAATCACTGGAAAATTCCTTATAATAAATTGCCCGAGGTAAATGACACCATACGTACAAAATTCTACTTAAATGCTATTTATTTTAAACACCTTTTCCATCGTCTGTCCACGAATGCTATAAACAGTCAAAGTTGTCCCAACAAGTTGAACGCCTAGTCCTTGAATAGAGCAAGCTGACACCATTGTGGGGTTCTCGTATTGTTCCACGGAAGCCAGATACGTAGGTCGCCCAGAACGTATGAAATATACTTCGAGATATACGTTCAAGAGGCGTGTAAAATAAATGAAGATAAAAAAAAGTTTGTTTTTTTTTTAATTCTGGTCATAGAAAAAATTTCCAATTGTGGACCTCAAGGCATATACACAGTCGTAATATTATACTCGTAAATTATCAAAGACTCGAATATTTCTACCAAAAACCTACAAAATATCGAAAGAATGACACTTAAAAAGGCAAAAGCCCAAAATAGGGTAGGCAAAGATGGTACAGCAGATTAAAAAAAATTCAAGCAGTGATTAAAACGAGTCGGAACACGATGTTTAGTGATCAGGAATCAACACAAAAAGAAATAGGCTATTTTCTCATGAAGATACTTAAACCTATTATAAAACAAATGATATTATAATCAAAAGATACATTTACGGCCTCACGCGTCCATCTCTAAGGAGTAATGGTGCTCTAAAATAAGTCTCTACAAATTTTAAATAAAATATGCAATGATACTTGTAAATATCAAGACACTGGAATACGGAAACTAATTTTCTAAACGAATGGCTACAATTTTTTACACTCCTCACCCCTTAATATTAAAATGTCACGTAGTCAACCAATTTAACACCCAATTTGTATTAGAAACTCGGCTGAGACGTGAAAAGGGTGGAAAAAAACTTGAATTGGATCGTTTACAAGTCAATTTTGGGAGTCCATCGGTTGGAATTGGAAGAGAAGGGTTAATTTATCAAGTCATCGTTTAAACTTTTTTAGATGCAAATTACCTGGATTAAGTCTTCTATTTTCCCCATTGAATAAAATACGCGTACCTAGAACTCCAATTGAACAGTATGTTTAAGCTATCATCCACATTTATGTATATTAAGATTTACTCCTATATATTTAAGGTACACGCTACATCGATAACGTATTTATGGAATACAAAAAGTTGGCATTATGAAATGATTTTTAAATTAGATTTTCGAATCTTTCTTAATATTCACGTAGGTTGATTTTTGCTTCAATTTCAGTGGTGCAATTCTAAATCAAAATCTTCACTAAATAGAGCCACGTCCAGGGACCCAATTCTCAGCCACTCGAATTCATCACTCGTTCGAAATAAAGTTGGAACTCGTACTTTTTTCGAATGTAAATCAAGTTAGGCTATTCTGACAATTTCGAAGCGGCCATTTTCTCTTATTTTACGAGAGCTAGCGCTCGAACTGCTTCGACTGGTCGGGACCGTTCGAAACGTATTTCGAATGCGAACTATCAAATGTCAAATAGTTAGGTTGTCATTTGGAAACGTAATGACATATAAGTCTAAGGATTTCCGTTACGCACAGACAATATTTTTTCATATTCATTTATAATTATTATATAAAATTGATTAACTTATGAATTCCGGATATATTAGGATATAAAAAGTGTAAAACGTAGTTTTAAATATTTTACAGTGATTAAAATCTTTTTAAATTTTAATTTAAGATATAACATTATCGCATCCGTTAACAAAACGCAATTATTAAGTGAAACGAAACGCATCGTGCAATTTGTATCTATCATAATGGCAACATTTATTCCTTACACTCGAACTTAGTTCGATTAGTGTCGAGAATACAGGAATCGAAAAATAGACTCCGCCTCTCGAAATTTTACGGTAGAACTAGAACTCGTAATGCAAGTTCGATTCGAAGGCTAGTTCGAGGGAAGTGAGAATTGGGCCCCAGTCATGTAAGTCCACCACGGACTACAATAGTGTCCAGTGGAAGTTTCACTCTATGACGCCATTTAGCGCGTCCACGCGTCATAATCTTACTTGCAAACTTTCCCTTAACTTGAGTGGACAATTGTTTTGAAGTTTGATATACCTTCTTACTTTAGTTGGATGTATAGTTATTGAAATAGTTCTTATAGTATGTTTCTCTGCTTAGCTAGTCTAAGGAAAGGCTTGAGATGAGCATTTAGATTCATTATCATAATCATCGTGGATTTCTATAACAACTGTTCTGGCACGACGGGCAAAGGCAACAACTTTATAAGTCGCAAGTCCGGCCTCATATGGAGTACTGCTGTCATCTATGGGCGGGAGCACCTGGATACCAGCTTAGGCCTTTAGACTCGGTTCAGCGACGTGCTATCAGAATTGTTGACGATCCCAAGTTCACAAGCGATTTAGAGCTCCTCGGTCTGAGGAGAGACTTTGCCTCCTTATGTGTGTTCTACCGCTTGTACAACGGAGAGTGTTCTAAAGAATTGTTCGACTTGATGCCCACGGCTACCTTCTACCATCGCAACTCTCGCCATCGACGGGGAGTCCATCTCCACACATTGAAACCAGAATTGTTTCGAACTGTTCGGGCTCAACGGAGCTTCTTTCCGCGGACGCTCAGACTCTACAGTCTGAGCTCATTCTACAATGAGCTCCCTGCCGTGGTTTTCCCAATGGAGTACAGCATGGGGTTCTTCAAAATGGGTGTGAAGAGATTTATGCAGGGTTGGCAACGCGCGAGTGATACGCCTGGTGTTGCAAGCGTCCATAGGCTACGGGATCCGCTTACCATCAGGCGGGCTGTATGCTTGTTTGCCACCTTAGAGGTATAAAAAAATTTTGCTTTTTCTATATCACATCAGCGTTTTAAGAAGAAGATGTCATATGATTATTTATGGATCAGAACTCCTGCTCTACTTACACTGGACTTAATTTGTACAATAGAGCAATATAAAATAAAATCTGGTTTGTACAGGCGCTGTGAACCTTAAATTATCCTGACCCGTTCTATTATTTTGTTTTACTAATATTTAACTGTCTTAAATAAGACTGACCACAGACAACCTATTCTTCGATGTTTTGAAAAATATCTCTTTTCTCTTTTTAGCACATGACAATATGTAATTAGCTCACTCGCTTCCGCAAAATTATCTTGCCACGGAAAAAAGACGTCACTGACCTCAATACAACTGACGTTCTTTCATTTTGACACAGCACTTCAATACCAAACTATATTGACATGAACTCTATTTCAAGGTAGGTACAGTCGAAAATAAGTTGTAAAGGCGCTTTATAACTATGTCGAAGTTAACATTACTGTCAATGTATGTTGCCAAATGGTCATTCAGTTGCGTACCGTTCGTTCAATCGAAGACTTCTTCGATTCCAAATTTAAAATTGTTATGTGTTTCTATATTTTAAAAGTTACTTTTTAAAGAGTGCTACTGGCCAGTGCGAATTGTTGGATTTGTTCCCGTATCTACCTCAAAATTGTAAGTGTCATTTCATTGTTTTATTTTTAAACTTAGCGGGAGTCGTGACTGTGTTTTTCATTGATAGAGGTTTTTGAACTTTATTTTTTAGACTAGTAGATCTTCAATTGTTTGCAAAGCATTGCCATAAGAATTAACCACTTATGAAAAGTTTGAGTTCTATTTTTAAAATTATTATTAGAGTTATTATTTACTTTACATTTCAGAGTAGCAATTAAATTATTCAATTTATGTTAACTAACTTGAACAGAAGAAATAATTTACAAACCTACTACTATCATTTAAATTGGAGTATGTACTTAATATAAATTACTTAACAATCGGAATTTGAGCGCCATTTTGATTCAAGTAGATACCTATAGCAAAGTTAGTAGAGTAAAGTAAAAGGTGTTTTGTTTACGTATAAAAAACCTGATATTTTTAAAGGTCAGACAAAAATAGTTGTCTATTTACAATTTAAACACTAATCTTAAAAAAACTATCAAAATTACTCTACCACTGTCTTCATTGGGCAGAAAATATCCACTGCTGAACAAAGACCTCCTTTGATTATGATCTTCAGCCCGCATCCTGTAGCATTAGAAGGATTCTACTAAAATTTCTACATTCGCCATATTTTTTGTCTACAAGCCTACTTATATTATAATTGCGAAGTGTATGTGTGTTTGTTACCACTAAGCTCCATAACGGCTGGACAGATTTTGATGAAATTTGAAACTTTGATAGATCATATTCTGGAATAACATGGAGGTTACTTTTTAACCCGAGATAATATTGAACCCTAGTTTGGATATAAAGGATATTTGAGTAGTTAAATATCACATCAGAACAATGCACGAAAAAACCTACATCTAACATAATGTTATATTTAAATAGGTTACACTGATAACTGTTATCAACTTTGTTATCACTTATCAAGAGCAGTCAATGTTATGCCACCGCAAAGTGCGACGAACCTTTTTTTAAAGAAAAACATTGTGAATCTTACCTTGGTTTGATAATGTGGTTATACCATTGAGCTATTACTACTTCGAATAGAAAAGCTATCATAAGCAAAGGTTATGTCCCATTTTTTTTAGAGT
The DNA here is from genome assembly GCA_951394255.1 of Polyploca ridens. Taxonomy (NCBI): domain Eukaryota; kingdom Metazoa; phylum Arthropoda; class Insecta; order Lepidoptera; family Drepanidae; genus Polyploca; species Polyploca ridens. The sequence goes on from OX596260.1 coordinate 13,459,526, forward strand.
CAACTAAAGTTCTCTTTAGTCAAGGGAAAGCAAGGGAGAGGAAGAACAAGAATAAGTTACATAGATCAAGTAAAGGCAAAAATAGACGTCGTGTCGTATAAGGAGGTGCAAAATGTTGCTAATGATAGAGCGGAATGGAAGAAGCTACACCGACAAGAGCACAGCTCTTAAATACAAAAGAAAGTTCTCTTTAGCGCTGAAACAACAATTATTCATCTAAGCAGACAGTAGAAACACGTAGCGCTATCACAACGCTTTTAGGAGTATTTTTCTCGTAAACACCGTGATTTTCACTTACGCGTTTCGCTCATCGTTCTACAACCACAAGTATAGGAACACAGTTATGATGTGTGGCGTCTTCTCTATGCGTAGTATTAATAGCTCAATGACCACTATGGCAATTATACAGTAAGCGGTTACCGTAGACGATTGCTCAGCCCGAAGCATCTCGCACGTTCAATACACCCAGAAGAGGTGATGAAAGATGTTGCTGTGCTGGCAGCGGGAGAGGCAGCATTTGGTATACAAGTCAGCACAATGAAAGAGATAGAACATAGCGTTTATTCGCTCAAAGAGCAGTTCGACTGTAGAAGTACCTCCTTACAGAATACCGCAGCCAAATAACTTTATGTTTTGTTCCTGCGCGTGAGTAAGGTCGCCAGAGCAATTTCGCGTGATGACTCGTGTGTTGCAAGCGTCTACATGGCTACGGTAACCGCTTACCATCAGGTGGGCCGTATGCTTGTCTATCAAGTCGCATAAAAAGCACAACAGGTCCATATGGAGCTCTGGATTCTAAATTGACTGATATAATGCCTGCTTGAGTAAATGATCTATGAACATTTAACATAGAAAGGACTTTTATAATGAACCTTTTTTATTTCACAATGAACACATCAACTCCTGCGCAGGTAAAAAAATACCTACTCGAAAATTCTAAAACTAACAGTATGAACAGACAATAAAGTGTTCCCGAAACGTTTTTTTTTTCTTTTGTGGTTAGGAATCTGGGAATCCCCGAGTACATTTTTACGAGTTATTGCAGTCAGGTAATGGTAACAATTTAATTTAAATTAATGATAATGGTAATGTGAGTAATCTATTCCATGGAACTCTACTTAATTATTTATCAAATAGTGTATTAAAATTAATAACTGCAATCGTTGCCATGGCAACCAATTAAAAGACCATCGCGACGAACCGAAAGTATTAAAATGACGGCGTCATCAACTAAATATTGTATTTAGCAATAACTCCAATTTCAATACTTACAACATTAGGTTTTTACGTGTTCTTACTATGAATCAGTACAGTGACGGATCCACTTTCACTGATGGCAAATAATGATGAATATTGACTTTCTCTTTTCAACTTGCCATTTTGCATTAGAATATTTTTTGTGATGTTTTTTTAATTGACATTGGCTCTGATTCTGTTGTTTACAAATAAACTAATTTTAATCCCACTATGTCTCTTTCTAACAAAGAACATAAGAAAAGAATGTAAGAAATGTAGTCCTGTCAAATTAGTCCAATGCTTGTTTTCAATATAAATTTAGTCGCCATCTTTCGCGGCTACGTCTAAATACCCACAAATGAAGACTAATTTGACAGCTTTAAATATGTTCTATCCTTTTTCAATAAAGAGATGTGATGTGACTAAAATTAGTTTAGTGCAATTTACAACAGAATCAGCACCATTGTTTTTTTATCATGTTGGTCAATACCACTATCTTATCTGTCTGACAGGCTACTTTGGACTAAATTGTATAGTTACTTCATTAGGGGATAAGCCACTTCAAAAGATACACTTTTGGTTCTGCAAGGTTCTCAATTAGGTCCACTATTTCTAACTGCATTTGCTGCTGGTCCTTATCTCATTTTAGTCATCCGCCATACCACTGTCAAACAAGCATATTATTATATCCTGCCTGATGGTAAGGTTATATGATTTCAATTATCCGGTGATCATTCAGTTTTCTTTGATGCTAATCTTCTTAGCATTTTAATTATCTATAATAATCATTATTACTGATGTCATATCTATTCTCACTCCTAAGTCATCTTCCTTCCTTAACCGTCAGGAGGAATTAAGGCCAAATTATTCCACCGCGAACCCATTGAAGATTGGCCGATTATCTTTTCTAAAGGCCATCTTTGCGAAAGTTTGCATTTGCAACTGAGTCAATACCATCTATGTTCATCATATTACATAGCTTATATTTATCGATAGTCGATAACAATGTTGTGATTGTCAATGCACTTACGGAGAACGGTGATGTTCGCGCACGCAGATTATAAAGTATTACGTGATGAGCATGTGTTTATTGAGTCAGCAATTTGCTGAGACCAACATTCATAGCAACGTGTGATCCAAGAATTAATTTAGAATGCACAATTGCATAATTTGTTTGAGGAAACACCACGTATTTATTAAGAATTTTGTTTTAAATGCTTCGGTAAAGACTGGCGTTAATGAATTTGTAATTTATATAAATAATTTCAAAGAATGACTGAAATATATTGTTACTGGTGGTGAGAGATGGGAATTTACGGGAATATAATACAAACTAGCTGACTCCTGCGGTTTGACCCACGTTCCCGGTAAGAAAAGTAGAATTTAGCACTCAGGGATAATGCAGCCCCCTATAAGTGAAAGATTTTTTGGTAACGGGCTGGTAGTTCCAGAGATTAGCGTAAATCAAAATAAAAAAACTAACTCTATAAAAACATTAGTATATTAGTATTGATATACAGTTTTCAGAAGCCTGTGAGGTCCTATGACCTACGACATGTGATCTTCCTATTTTATCTTTTCAAATAGTTGCCTCATTTTCATCAGAAGAGTTCATCATCTATATTCATGTGATGAATGATTCTGATGATGATTTAGAAGAAGATATGTAACCCTTTGCGCGTGAGCATACTTACTCGGTTAATTTCATTACTTTATTTCTCGTACGCTATTGTTTAATACAGTATGTTATAAAATTGTCAACAGGAAAAATTATGTAAATTATAATATTATTCACTTAACAAAGGATATTTTTGTCCATACAATACAAATTAAGGAAAACATTGTAAAGATGTGTTTGAGTTTTTAAATTGACACGTAGTGAACAAATGTGCATACCCTTTCACCCTCATATGTGAAAGGAGGCCTGTGCTTAGCAGTGGGACATTATAGGTTGATGATGATGATGAAACAAATGTGGCCAATTTTCGTGCCTTGGATTTCTTTCATTAATCTCGTATTTTCTTTTATCAAATTTCTATGATTAATATTGCTGCTTATTTTGAATCCATCATCACCAATGTCAGCAGATAAATTATGCCCTAGGAATGCTTCGATTTCATAGCTTAATTCAATATATTGGTCGGTTAAAACAAATTCTACGCTTCCCTAGTGGATATCCACCATAACTCTATGGAAATTACATTTCCTAGCAAGCGTAAGCCAGAATCATGTTTTATTCAAACTTTAAAGGAATCATTGTCCTTGCAAAACTAATCTCTTAGTTAAACAGAACCTATATATTGGACCAGCCTTATCCATTTCTACTTATTTGAACTCTTCTATTTTGTTTTAGGAAATTTATATTTGATCGTCTTTTGAATTTTATTCCATTGAATATAAATTGACATAGATTTCATTACTGTTACTTACTATCCTCAATAGGTCACTTGCTTTCATATCCAACTTCACTACATCAGATCAACCTTTCTTAGATGATGAGTCATTAGCGCCTCTAAAATATTGGTATATCAAGGTGGTATCTATTATGACCTAAATAACTTCTAACTACTACCAGGGCCTATTGTCGCCAAGCACTTATCGGTTATTCACAGCTGCCAATTCCTTTTTAGGCTTTAGGCTCACCACCTTCGGCTACATCATCACTACCATCATAATAAGAAAAGTACTAAGTAAATATTAACAAGTTACATTGATATATAGATTAATTAGATGTTATACTAATTTAAGAGGACTCAATTCGTCATACTTTTCATACAAAACCTCTGTACTTATTATGGCGTTGTTAAACGTTTTTCGGTAGATGTTTTGAACAAATTAGTATCTTGTGCGCTATATCTAGCCGTGTAACTAGGCGTAATTAAAAAAAAGTGTGAAACAAATTCAGTCAAAGCCTCCGAAAAACAGCGTTTTTGCTTGAACTTTGGCCATATCTAATGTACCTATAAATTGTAAAAGTAAAGAAAACATATAGATACCAGGCTTGCAAATGTATTGGAGATTCTAAATAACTAACTTTTTTTTCACAAACTTGTAGGATTTTTTCACAAGAAGTATACTCCTGGAACAAGTTTTTTGAATGCGAAATCATGAATGACGACCTAGCGAAGCGGCCGCGAGTGACCAGCGGAATTTACCGACTAATAACCGACGGCTCTGATGCTGTCTCTCTTTTTTCGCAGTCAAACATTACGTTGGATGAAACAATAAGCTTTTAGACTATGCTTGCGTTGAAGTTGCGCCTGCCACAGAGGGCCACCTTAAGAGCTATTATAGGGTGAATACAGATAAATACTACTCGTACATCGTTAAAATAATGGTATAGTTGTTTATAATCTGGTTTTAATGTGAAAAGGACACAAGTCATAGATATGCCTATTACTATCGCACAATTTATTGGTTGGATAGGTTAGTTTACATGAAATTTTAATCGTATCAACAAATGTCCCAGCAAACAATTTGGGAAATTACAGGAAATTCTAAACAGCTGACTGACCACGGTCAAGTCATGAGTCACGGTCCTTTCTACCTGCATCGTTAGTGAATGAATCAGCTAGTAATATTATTCCCTTTGTTCTCTTCCAAGAAGGATTCCTTTATGAATCTGGTATTATTTTGGATACAAATAGTAAATACTTGCTTTGATTTGTCGGTTCTTGACAAACAAATAGGTGTCGTTAGCCTATTTGTAGTGACGTTAGCTTCAGGGGTAAAGGAGGGGAGGTTATCATTGTGGGAAATATTAGCAGAGATAGTGTTTGGGTAATTTGTAGAACCCGCCTGTTTGACTACTATTCTTAAGTGCCAGCAGTGCAGAGAGCCAGATTTCTTCAAGGTTTGTGTGCCTAACATCTTCGGCCAAATAATCACTTACTACCTATATTCAGTCGTCATCATCATCATCTACCTGCCCTGTTCCCAATCATTTGGGGTCGGCGCAATATGTACGCTTCTTCCATTCGGCTCTTCTATTCGTCATACCAGCAGTCACTCCTTTCTTACCCACCTCATCTTTCACACTATCCATCCATCTCTTTATCATCCCGTCTTCCTCTTCCCGTTTATCCAGTAATGTCATTTAATGGAAGCTTAACCCTTATGAATACATGAAATTTTTCTATGGGATTGACAATCTTGATCTATAAATAATATGCAATTCTTTCCCATAAGAAAACATCCATTTTGGATTTTAGAAATTTTATCAACTACACATTCAAACATGACATGAAACACAAAGTACTTGCTTTTAATATTGATAATAAAGCACCCACTCACTCGCCTACACGAGTCGGTACATTAACGGTCCTTCAATTTTGTCTGTTTGTTTGGCATGGTGACACAAATCTAATAACATAGCGGAATAAATTAACGGCTTTTTTACCACTTACTCAGGTTAGTGACTCTATGATGGATTGATATATAAATACACGGATTCGGAGAAAGAACCTTGCATGACTGAGAAGTCAGATTCAAAGACATGTGAATAGGCCCCTGTTGTGGCCCTCTATTTCATCTTGGTCAGTGGTTAAATCATGAAAGAGACCAAATACCATCTCTGAAAACTATAATATACCTTTACTTGTCAAAATTGATCGAGACCTCCGGAGACCAGCGGGCGGGGAGCTTTTTCCGCCAACGCGTCAGCTTGGCTATCCAAAGAGGAAACGCTGCCAGCCTTCTGGGAACCCTGCCGTTAATCGGAAGCAGCGGCAGGCTTGAGGAAATTTTCTATATATAGATTGTATTTTGTAAATATTTGTTGTAAATAAAGAAATCACACCTTCACTTGTGTTACGTCTTTTTCTGACATCCGATGTCGAATTAATTAATTCCAACAATCGCGTCGAATTAATTAACATCGTAATTAATGATATTTTATTCCAACCACAATTAATTGCAAGTATAATAATATAGTCATACATTTCAATGTCATATTTTACGTATCAAACAATTATTTACGCCAACTTGGTAAATCCTAGTTAAAATTACTCAGGTTTTTAGTAAAAAACACAATCATTATTATACAGAATATATATTAAATCATCTTTTCTTTTAATTTTAAATTATCTACTTATTCTCTAAAACTCGTAAATGATATTAATTCAAAACATATTCAGTAAATTCTTATGTTATTATAATGATTGCCCAACTATTAAAATTCGCATCAATAAATTATTAATATATAAAATATTTAGTTGGAAAATAAAGAGTGTGTTTATTTTTAGAATGTGTTTTTTTTTAAGCTTATGAAAATAAAAAACCGGAGTGTGAGTTGATCGTGCGTGGAGAGGGTTCCGCTCAAACTTAACGTATTCACATGTGTTGTTTTGTTATTATTAGTTAGGATTTAGTTTTAATACAACAAGCATGCATGTGAACTACTATTTTGCGTGCCGAAAATGGCAGAATATGTGATACCGCTTACCATCAGGCGGGCCGTATGCTTGTTTGCTACCTAAGTAGTATAAAAAAAAAAAAAAAAAAAAAAAAAAAAAACTTTCACAATATTATTTCCATTCATTTTGTTACCATATTCTTTAAATAAATATATTTATCTTTAACATTGTAGTTGAGAAACATGTTCTCGCATACATTCCATCTACAAATCTGAGTATGTACGCACATAATTGTCAGATTTACCATGTTATTTGAAGACCGTAGACTTCTTATAGGTTTTTCTAAGATCTATTAGTAAAGAACTATTTTCTATTTGAGGCCCAGCAGTATAGGGAGAATGATCAATTTACATCTAGTTTCTTAAAAAAAATACCCTCATAGAAGCCTTTTTTTATAAGAACCATAAGAACACATTTGATTTAAACGGTAAAGTTTGCAGAACTTTTAAATTTTCTAATTTGTCCCCTAAAGTGGCCTACATATTCCAAATTAATTTATTTACTTAACGCGTTCGTGTTAGGGTCACAGAAATTCATATGTGTACTTAATTTCAACTAAAAAACGGCTGTGATATATGGACAGGCAGACATTCACAAGAGGGATCCTATAACGGTTCCTTTTGAGGTGCGGAACCCTAAAATCTAGAAAAGTGTCCAAAGTGTCCAAATTCAGCAAAGGGACCTTGGCTTGGATTTACACCCTTGAAATTTTACCTAATGTACCTTAAACATTAAGTAGTCAAAATTGACCCAATTTCAATGAATCATCCTCTAATACGTAATAAAAACGTCTAGGTCAATGTCAACGAATACCCTTGTGCTAATGAGTCTATAAATATAATTAAAGTAAACAGGGTTTTAATTATAACCTTCGATTAATTAGTATTTACGATTGACTAACATCCTAATCAATTAAAGATAAGAATGAGAGAGATAAGGCATACATGAAAACAAGGTTCTTCAAAATGACATCTTAAGGAGTTGATTTAAAATTCACATTTGATAATTGACTATAATTTAATTTACGGGTATCTTCCACCATCGCAACTCTCGCCATAGATGGGCAGTCCATCCTCACACATTGAAACCAAAATTGTTTCGAACTGTGCGGGCTAAAAGGAGTTTTCTTCCGCGGACGCTCGGACTGTGGAATGAGCTCCCCACCGTGGTTTTCCCAATGGAGTACAGCATGGAGTTCTACAAAAAGGGTGCTGTTTGCGAGATAGGTGGAATTGCAAACTGGCCTGTTAGTATCTATTCGACAGTATCTCGCAAAGAAGTTTCAAAACTTACTAATTTATATAAAAACCTTTGTGAATAAAAAAATAAATATGTATAATACAAATAAATACAGAACAGATAGGATGAGAAACTTACTACGCGTGCCTTTTAGGTCATGGGCGGAAAAGACTGTCGGTACAACTAATGTTTCCGCGTCGATGTCTCATGATGGGACGTTGTGAAGGCCGAGATGCCTCCTTTTAGGCATTAAAAAAGTCGGACATATATTGGAAATCCACTGATATTGGCAACGGCAACCTCTTACCATCACGTCGAAGATATACTCGTCAGTATATATTTGGTCTTTAAAATAAAAAAGTAATTAAAAAAAATACGACTTCAGAATACACTAAAAAGTATGAAATAACTCTGATTTGAAGTCAGCGAAATATTTTCAATGGAATACGTCGTGCTCTTTCGCTAACATCAAATCAGTGTCAGATTAGAGTTATTTCATACTTTTTTGTGTTTTTCTTTAGTTTTCTGAAGTCGTTTTTTTTTTAAATTACTTTTTTATTCGTCATTTTTAGTTTTTCTCAATAAGCCAGGCCGTCACACATATTTGTCCATATCTTGAAAACTACTGAACTGATTTCGATAAAACTTGCACTGTTCCCTAAGTTGAAGTAAATGTAAACCAATAAAAAAAGAATGGTTACAATTCGATTAATATCTTTGGAGATATGTGTGGACAAACATACACCTATGAAATTTTGTATATTTGTTTGGAAGCCCTAATAGATCATCATATATCGTGTCGAATTGATAATCTCGATAAGTTGATTTAAAAAATGATCAGCAACATCCTTTGACCGAAATACTAAATGCAGTTCTAAGAAATGCACGTGCAGTGAGAAATCCTGCATCTTTTCTTTGTTATGATCATGATTCACTTAATTAATGGTAGACGGTTGTTGCCGTGTACGTACTTACTGAGTTTACCCTTACGAGTATTATGATTGTGTGATTTATAATCAGTTTGTTTCCTAATAATCACATTTTATCTTAAATTAGAAAAGATCTACTATCCATAGCGTAGCAAAATCCTAAGTCTATGATTCTATCCCAACTTATAATATGCGAAAGTGAGTTTGTTTGTTACGCCTTCACGCCTCAACTACTCAACGGATCATCATGAAATTTGTTATGCAGATAGCCTATGGTATGGAGAAGGACATAGGCTACTTCTTATCGTGGGAAAGCGAGTGAAACCGCGTGGAACAACTAGTATGCTTTGCTAGTTTTCTTCCTGAAGTATTTCTTTTGTTTTTATACCACTAAGGTACCAACAAGCTTACGGCCCGCAAGCTTACGATAAGTAGTTACCGCAACCTATAGACGCTTGCAATACGAGGGGTATCACTCACGCGTTGCTGACCCTAAAGTGTTTTTGGGAACCGTTGGTAGAGTCAATAATTATAGCGTTCATAAATAAATAAATATAAATATCCTGGGACATTCCTCACACACGGTCATCTGATCCCAAACTTAGCAGAGCTTGTACTATGGAAACCAGATAACTGATATAATACATATAATACTTTTTGTTTGTAAATACATACTTAATATACACAATTACACCCAGACTCACGACATACATACATGCATTTCATGCACACAAAATATTTCACCATGATTTCCTGTACGAACGGTGATTCTATAGGTAAGTTTTTGGGGCATATCTGACTGATTTCCATGGCAATGAAATCAAGTAAGTAAATAAAAAAAATATAATTAGCAATACCATGTTTCGGGGAATTCCCTGGTTGAATGGCAAGATTAATGTTACATGAATTTTGATAAGAGTTTTGGATATAATTAATTTGATTTGATAATGATTTTTTAATTTTTTGTGGACGTACTGATTACTATTATACTGATTAGAATGACAGTACTGTCAGGCTCTTGTTATAATTCACTGAAAAAAATGATCTACAAAACTAGTTATGTAAGTTGACGTTTTGTTGTCGGGAAACTAACTTTAGTTGTCTGGAAACTAACTCGAGATACATTAATAACCAACAAAAATTAGTTTTGTTACTGGTAAGTTTAGTTCGCAAGTCACTCTGTTTAGGTTATTGGTCGTCAAATTTTGTGTTACTGTTAAATAAAATTTTGTAGTCACTTGTAGTCAATTTTTTTCAGTGTTGTTGCTATCTCTCTAGCGGTAGAACACACATGTTTGATGACCAGCTGGAGATTCCACCTATCGCTTCGCAGGTCGTGGTTTCGATTCCCACAGAGGACATGCATTTGTGTACATGAACATCTCTGTATGTCCTGAGTCTGGGTGTAATTATGTATATTGAGTATGTATTTACAACAAAAAGTAGTATATGTAGTATATCAGTTATCTGGTTTCTATAGCACAAGTTCTGCTTAGTTTGGGATCAGATGACCATGTGTGAGGAATGTCCCAGGATATTTATTTATTTTATTTTATTTATAAGGATGCAAAGTCTCTCCTCAGACTTTGGGCTCTAAACCGCTTGTGAGCTCGGGATCGTCGACGGGTATGTTCCGATAGCTGCACTTGAGAGCCGGTTCCTTCTAGGCTTTGTGTGCTTACCATTTTCAGATACATCATCCCATAACCAATGGTGAAATAGTGTGAAAATAAAACTTTTTCAGAATAATTTTTTAAACCTGTTTTTAAGAAAGTGAGTCAACGACCTTTGGCATAACCTCAATTTTTATTGCGAACAAGTTGCGTAAACGGATTCTTTCATCACGAATTGAAATGTTAAAGGTCAATAACCTGTCTGTACAGGATGACTAACTTAGATTCCGAGAAAATATGTTTCATAAACTATATAAAAAAAAACTATTTATTATTACTTACCAATTACTTACCATAAGGAGGACATGACATATTGCCAGCTTTCTGACATTAAAAAACGGTAATAAGTGCGAGTCGTACTCGAATACGAAGGGTTCCTCAGGGAAAGGGAAATTTCAACTGTTTACCTATAACGGTACATGAGGTACTGCTCACTGAAAGACAGACAGACGAGCGGACGGACAGCGCAGGCTTAGTAATAGAGGAGTTCCGTTGGTACCCTTAAGGTACAGAACCCTAAAAATGTTAGCATATTTGTTACTCAATCAATCACAAATGCCTTTATGGCCGAATGCATCTGGATGGAATATAGCGAATAGATAAGTAAAATATTATCCTATATATTAAATTCTTTTTATTTTAGCAAAATATCAAACTGACAACTTTTTGTTTTATATTTGGTTCGATACCTTAAAATTTTGCACCAGACTTCCACTAGGCATAATAAAAGTAATACATTGGTGCCGATTCTGTTGTAAATCGCACTAAACTAATTTTAGTCACATCACATCTCTTTCTTACGAACATTATTGAAAAAGGATAACATATTTTAAGTTGTCAAATTAATATTTGCTGTCTTATTTTGCGTGTATTTAGGCGTAACCGCGATAGATGGCGACTAAAATTATATTGAAAACAAGCATTGGACTAATTTGACAGGACTAAATTTCTTACAGCCTTTTCTTATGTTCTTTGTTAGAAAGAGACATAGTGAGATTAAAATTAGTTTAGTTGTGAACAACAGAATCAGGGCCATTGGCTCCAAAAATATCCAGCCAAAGAACGCGACATAAAACCGAAAAAATACTGATAATAAACAAAATTTTAATAATACAAGTCTGACTTAAAAAATAACCCTTTATCGCGATCCTTTGCATACCCCATTTGTAAAGACAGTTTAGTAAGAAAGGGGTACAATGTCGCCCACCTCAAGCGCACGTAGGCCCAACCAATGATCTTAAATTAACGTCACAAAAGGGGGTCTAATCGACCATTTTTTTCCCGCCTGATTACCGAGGTAGGCTAATATTGACCCCCCGCCTCCCTCATTGGGCTCAAACAAATGTTAACCCTTTATTCGCGCTTTCCCCTTTCGAAAAAAAGGCTATAAAATATATCTAATTAAAAAATATCCTCAAGTCAAGACTGACGCTCATAAAGAATGTCAATTAAGCCAGGGACGTTTTTTCTTCTGGGATACTTTCTTTTTTTACGTAATATTTTCTGTCGTACCGCGGCCGGCAAAGGGTTAAGATAGCGAAATTAGTATCGGTATGAAATATTGAGTAATTTAATATTTGGCGTTAGAGCAACCCTTTGTGAGAGCGTTTTGTTTGATGTGCCGCCTTTTTTAATCTGGATTAATGTTCGAGATGTAAGGGTGCATTCGACTGATTAAAAATATTCTTTTTGTTCAACAATACAAAGAAAGTACTCAAATTACGTTCAATACATCATGAGAAAATTATAACAAACTTTGTAGAAAAAAGATTTCGCAGTGATGAATTATTTTCTACTTAGATATAAACACACACACATCCCCAATACACCTTTCGCTCACACAACACTTACACCCCACAACACTTACACTCCCACAACACTTACACTATCACAACACTTAAAACTCCACACACAAACTAATCTTAGAAATGTTGCAATAAGAATAGATTTTAGGCTTTGTAACTTGCATTACTGGCCCTGATTCTGTTGTTCACAACTAAACTAATTTTAATCTCACTATGTCTTTTTCTAACAAAGAACATATGAAAAGGATGAAAGAAATTTAGTCCTGTCAAATTAGTCCAATGCTTGTTTTCAATATAAATTTAGTCGCCATCTATCGTGGTTACGCCTAAATATACGCAAAATAAGACGGCAAAGATTAATTTTACAACTTAAAATATGTTCTATCCTTTTTCAATAATGTTCGTAAGAAAGAGATGAGATGTGTCTAAAATTAGTTTAGTGCGATTTACAACAGAATCGGCACCATTATCATGTAAATTTAAGTTTTTTCACTAGTGCTAACTTTGGGGGCCTGGTGGTCTGTAACACAGGATTTTCCTAGCTCAGAAACCAGTCCTTCACAATTCAGTTGATGTATCTTGTGTTTATTGTACGTAAAATTTGTAATGTTTTGTGAGGAAAATAAATAATATTATTATAAAAAAAAACACGAAAAAAACCAAGCTAGATATGGTAGTATATATTATCTTGATTCTAAACTAATAAACTACATTAAACCTAAGTCATGCTGAACAATTTTAGTAATGGGACCAACTATGAAAAAACTTTTTTTCTATTAGGAAATGGAAGTCTTTATCAATGAAGTTCAATACCATTTTCTTATGCAACAGCTCTAACTATCATTTTAAATAGTACCTATAATTCATGAAAAATTACTTCATCATCAGCCTATAATGTCCCACTACTGAGCACGGGCCTCCTTTCACAAATGAGGGTGAAAGGGAATGGGCAGATACTTCACAACGCGTGCCCACTGCGGACCGGTGGAGGTAGGCTAGTGGTCAACCTACTGTTGGAGTTTTCAAGCCGCTTAGGAGGCCTCCAACTAGCACAATAATAACCGAGACCAACGGCTTTACGTGCCTTCCGAAGCACGGAAACGCTCGATTTGAAATAACACTAGGCGGTCACCCATTCGGGTACCGACCATGACGGTGGTAGCTTTACTTTGCCAATCGATTAAGGCCCGAAAAATTACATATTAAAAGTATTTTAAAATCATCACCAAATAAATCACGACACCGTATTAAATAAACGTACTTCATAACAAATCCATGATTACACCTCGCCTCGCTAATCAAGCGCCATCTATCTGTTAATAATCCAAACTCGGCGTTCGCGTTTTTTTCAACGAACGAGGTGCGTTTGTCCTGCACTAATTCAATCTGGGACGCGAAAAATATCGTCCAGATTAGTCGCCCGGTGTGAAAAAGTCGCAGGAAGAAAAAAATGTGATGTGCGAATCGGATTTTTGGTTGGGTGTTCCGTAGTGCGAAAAAACACGTTTTTATAATAATAGTCGATTCCAGTCTAGATTTAAAGTGATAGGAGTAGGTACTGTTGATAGGTTTTACTTATGGTTAGTCAAAGATTAAGGGTTTAATTGGAAATTGGGGCCGCACCTCACTGTTTAAAAATAGCGTACTGATTTCACCATTCGATTGATATGCAGGGGCTGTATTATCGGTATTTGGCGTTTGGTTTTCTATTGTTATTCTTGTCACGCGCATATAATGGTCAGGTATGGACTCAGGATTTTAAACACCAGTTTTTAATAGCTTGTGTTCGAAAAAAACAGCTGAAAGCAATCTAACTTATTTTTTTTATACCATTACCTTTAAAAAGTATATTTTATTCATTGAAAACAGTGAATAAAAAGCAATATAGCAATAAATTTTGGTGTTTTAATTTAGTACACACCAATTCGACCCCCATCTTAATGCTATACAGTCTCCTTGCGAAAAAATACTCCACAGAAACTCCTTGTGCAAATAATGTTTGAAAGAGAGAGATGTGACTAAAATTAGTTTATTGCGATTTACAACAGAATCGGCACCTGGTGCCGAAAGGATAGAACATATTTAAAGCTGTCAAATTAGTCTTTGCCGTCTTCATTTGCGGGTATTTAGACGTCACCGTGATAGATGACGACTAAATTTATATTGAAAACAAGCATTGGACTAATTTGACAGGACTAAATTTTTTACATCCTTTTCTTATGTTCTTTGTTAGAAAGAGACATAGTGAGACTAAAATTAGTTTAGTTGTGAACAACAGAATCAGGGCCATTGTCAAATATGTCTTGGATTAAAAGAATATCACAAAGTAACGGTTCACTAGAACTCATTTGCAAACGGACCCCTAAAAACTTCGACGAAACTGGGAGAGCCCGTGAAAAATCTTTATTAAATCCCTCTTGAGCTAAATAAGTTCATTTGGCGAGCAAAAAAATTTTTTTCGTTTTTTTTTGTAAATTAGAAAACATTTTCGACGATTTGTATGGCTTACTTACGGAGGTAATTAGTGATTGTCTTTTCGGGGGGGTCAAAGGGGGTCCTATTGGCGAATTAAATTATTTTTTTCGTTTAACTAATGAAGAGGAATTGAGAAAAATTGTCAGGATTACGGGATAAAGTTTAAATGTTTGAATTCATGTAATTTGTTACATGTAAATGGCGCCGATCCCACAGAGGAGTTTTAGAGTTCTGCGTTCAGAGTTATGAGGTCCGCATGAACTACTATTTACACAGCAAGCAATCTAGAGTTCTAGAGTTCTGCAATATTCGTTAACGATCACACGTCATCCCCTTTTTTTGCCGCCTAGATTACAGTGAACGCGAAACGCAGAACTCTAGAACTCTCTGTGGCATCGGCGCCTAAATTCGATGTACCTAGATGGTTTTTTCCTACTTTTGTTGTCTTGTCTTTTTAAATATTTATTGAGAATTTGTGATAAAATTAACAGAAATACGCCCTTAGTTCGAACGAACCTCGGTCTAAGCTCCCCGATTGTAAGGGTATGTAAAGAGCATAACATTGTTAATAGTGATGATGAATGTGGTATCGACATATTTCACGATTCACTTCCCAAATTTTAAAAGTAGGGTACTGAAATCATTTCAACCAAAATAACTGTATTTTATTATTGTCTCCTTATTTTCGTATTTTGTTTTTTCATTGTGTTCAATTTTTTTAATTTTTATATTTTATGTTTATTTTATATAGTTTACTTTTAATATTCGTGCATACGTTTCAAATGTTGTGAATGCTGTACACATCTATAATTGGTGTACATATCAGAATATTGTCATTAAATTGTTATCATACGTGTCTAATATGTATGCTGTGGATGTGTCATATTCAATAAATAAATAAAATAGAAATTAAAATCAAATACACATTAAAAAAAAACTATAAGATAAAGATGTTTTGTAGCTGTTCAATATTTCCCAAAATACTGTACAATTTTTTTATGAGTTATAATAGGGTCTGATTTACGGTAATTTAATCAATATATTACCTTGTAGATAATATTATCGAATCCTTATCAAAACTGATAACCGCCATCACTTCACTTTTCATTGCACCCTAGTAACTATATATATAATATTATAGAACGATAATGGTGCCGATTCTGTTGTAAATCGCACTAAACTAATTTTAATCACATCACATCTCTTTCTTACAAACATTATTGATAATAATAAAAAAATATTTTCTCAAATATTGTGAACATTTGATTAGTAGTACACATTTCATTTATACATATTTAGGCAAACTTTATATTGTTGACTGGTGCCTAAACTAGGCAAAGTACAACAGGTCACCAGGTCTCTACTTACTAGGATATTTACAATTCAGTAAAATTAAGTAAATTGATCGAGACCTCCGGAGACCAGCGGGCGGGGAGCTTTTTCCGCCAACGCGTCAGCTTGGCTATCCAAAGAGGAAACGCTGCCAGCCTTCTGGGAACCCTGCCGTTAATCGGAAGCAGCGGCAGGCTTGAGGAAATTTTCTATATATAGATTGTATTTTGTACATATTTGTTGTAAATAAACTTGCGTGGTTATTCAGTAATATGTTGCTCATTTAAAAGAGCTGCAGTAATAGTTAAATTACGGAAATTGATAAATACATTACGGGCAGAAAAACAAGGGTTAATATTGTTAGTAAAGATAGGTATGAGCATTTGAATAGAATGTTTGTGTGTGTGTGAGAGTGTTTGTGTATGAGATTGTGATTGTAAGAGTGAGTGTAAAAGTCTATGCATGGGTAAGTGTGAAAGAGCATGCTGTTAGGATCTTATTTTTATTTATTTATTGATAGAATATATTTAAAGCTGTCAAATTAATCTTTGTCGTTTTCATTTTCGGGTAAATAGACGTAACCAACTTTGATGGCGACTAAATTTACGTGGAACAAGCATTGGACTAATTTGAGAGGACTAAATTTCTTTCATCCGTTTCATATATTCTTCGTTAGAAAGAGATATAGTGAGACTTAATTAGTTTTATTGTGCACAACAGAATCATTACCAGTACATACTCAATATATGTATCCCACCAAAAACATTTTCATGTAAAATGTTGCCGCCAAGACATGCCTCGTACTGTCAAAAAGTTATCAGATCTCATGTAGAGCCAAGCTTATAACTACATGCACTTACTCTATAAGCCCTAACTTCACAACCTCTACACACCGTAGTCAAAATTTGTGGCTTGGCCGTTTCGCTACCGTCACATGGGAGTAAGGTGAAAAATGTATTCACTGTTCATTGCTTTTTTGTTATTCAATAGTTCTTATAGTATTGAAACGGCCAAGCCACAAATTTTGACTACGGTGTGTAGAGGTTGTGAAGTTAGGGCTTATAGAGTAAGTGCATGTAGTTATAAGCTTGGCTCTACATGAGATCTGATAACTTTTTGACAGTACGAGCCATGTCTTGGCGGCAACATTTTACATGAAAATGTTTTTGGTGGGATTTCACTTCTTTTTTTTTTGTTTGAAATTTCCAAGTTTTATAATTTTTTTGTTGTTTGTGTACTAATACAAGCTTACATACCAAATTTCAGCTTTCTAGGACTTCAGGAAGTACCCTATGAGTTTTGATGATCATCAGTGAGTCAGTGACGAAATCGGGGTTTTTTAGATATCAATAAAATCTAAAGTATAAGAGCTATGTTATTGAAACTTAATATGCTTAATAAGTTCACTATTGACATCATGTTCCGAGAATTTTGTTTATCTGGTATAATCCAAACCCAAGTTACGAGGGTTCAAAAAAACGACGAAGCGCTTCGAGAAAAGGTAGGTAGTGCCCTTTTGCTTCGCTTGGCTGTCTTGGCGGGGGGCACTCCCGTGCCCCCAGATATAATTACATCCAGACTCTGTGGACACAAATTGTCTGCCTCTCAGCTATTGGTGCCAATTCTGTTACAAACTGCACAAAATAATTACCTCTGTCTTACAAACATTATTGAAAAGGGATGGAACACAAAGTTTGAGAGCTTCAAATTAGTCTATAACGTTTTTATTCAAAATTCAAAATCATTTATTCAAATAGACCTTCGCAGGCACTTATGAAAAATAAGACGTGAGCAAAAGTGTTCACAACCTGAAGCCAGGCAGCTATCGTACCAGAGCCGTAAAATTATCGTATATGGATCAAAATTATCGTATCCATCAGGAAAATGGCTAAAATAATTTAAAAAATCATATGAAACGTGCCAATAATATGTTGCAAATGCTTTATAGTTTAAATCTTGTAAACTTGTGTTTTTTAAATGGAAAAAAATATATAACAAATTAAATGTTCGACGTATGGCACAGACCTGAGCTGGGCCCTCGTCCACTTCGAGTGTGATGAACGCGCCAACATTTCGAATTTATGAAGAAGAAAATAATGTTAAAGGATAGAGACACATGAAAACAAGCATATTTTTAAAAAGTTTAACTTAATAGATTCTATATTTGCGAGAACATAATACACAAATATTAATTAAACTTAACATTTTATATACAATTTTTAATCTTTTCCGTCAAAGAGGAACAAAAATACGCAATATCTGTGTAATCATCAAATTTTTCATTAGAATGGAAATTATCGTACAATCTGCGTATGATAGTCGTATACCATCGTACATCGTACGTAGTCATGAAATTATCGCACATGTAAGATAATTATCGTACGGTTCCGAACACTGGTGACCAATGGCGCACTTGGAATTTCCGCGAGTGGCGCTAATATGAGGTCCTAGAACGTAGTTTTCATAGCACATTTTCACTAATTATTTGTTTACGTCAAAATGACCTATTTTGATAATAGATGGCATCACAAGTAGATTAGATCGCGCTGTAATTATTCTCCTGGAGATAATACAAGTTAACAAGCTTACATTTTGAATATATTGGATTTACGCCTTAGAAGAAGTATTATTTATAATTACCTACATACAGTCCGCTTTTAAACATTATTTATTCATGATTGTTGTGAAGATTGTGCCATTCCTGATGGCAGACATACCTGTGAACCAACCACTGTTTTAGGCGAGTTTTATCTAAATCGAACTTTCCTCCTTAAATCGGAACAAAAGTGGACTGCGCAACCCTGAGGCATAGTAATTTTTTTTATTTATTTGTTTATTATCAATTTTATTGTCTCTGCTGAGCTAAAATTACTTTTTCGACGACAACGATAGGACCTTACCCGCAAGTGGCGCCAAGGGCGGCCCTCATTGTGATGGCGGCTAAATTCACGTTAAAACAAGCAATTGTACTATGACATTACATTTCTACAGTTCCCCCTTCTTATATTCTTTGTTAGAAAGAGATACAAGTACTAAATATATGAGGTTAGTTATAACAGAATCAGGACGGTATCGCTTTAAAATACAGTCCACTTTCATCCTTTTAATCACTTTCGTGGAATTGTTGTCTGTGGTTTGAATTGACCGGTTTTTATCCTTGTTTCTTATTGGTATACAGATTTCTTCAAAATGTTTTACCTCAAACAGCAAGTGCTATAAGTTTTTACGTTACTTCATTTTATAATTTTATCACTTCTACTTATAGAACTACCGTGATTCACTCACTGTAGAGCGTAGCGTTTATTCTCTCAAAGAGTTCAATTTGGTAATACTGGGCATCTCGAATGCCTTGTGTGCGGTGTCAAAGAATGTCAGAATGTATGTCAAAAGTGACATTTGACAGACACTCGAGTAATACGGATGATAGACCATTATTACAAATATGTGGAAAACATTTTTTTACAATATTATTATGATACAAATATTTTAAAAAAAATGTATGATAATTGATTGAAAAACTGTGTCGAGATCACCAAGCTCACACGTCAGATTGGTGCCGGTTCTGTTGCAAATCGCACTAAACTAATTTTAGTCACATCCCATCTCTTTCTTACAAACATTATTGAAAAAGGATAGAAAATATTTAAAGCTGTCAAATTAGTCTTTGTCGTCTGTTTAGATGCGGGTCACCGCGATAGATTACGACTAAATTTATATTGAAAACAAGCATTGGACTAATTTGAGAGGACTAAATTTCTTTCATCCGTTTCATATATTCTTCGTTAGAAAGAGATATACTGAGACTTAATTAGTTTTATTGTGAACAACAGAATCAGGGCCATTCATTAAGTAACCATTATCTGACGAAAATACGAAAAAGTTTGGGAACCTCTGTTATAAATAAAAAAAAAAAGTGCTGTCAAAAAGCAGACCGTAGTAAATATAGGTAGCTACGTTGGCAACACCCAGTTTTCCTAACAATCAAACATCTCTGTTCCCATTCATACACAAACATGCATTTCATCTCGTTGTGTACGTTGCTTGATAAGCAAAATGGCTGTCGCCGATGGTAGGTAAGTAAATACATAAATAAATAGATACGAGAGTTGCATCTAGTGCACTGAACAATGTGGTTGGCACGTTGGAAATGTGTGGATTTAATTTATATTTAATTTTCGCCTGTATTTTATTGCAATACACTGAAAAAATGGACTACAACAATTTATTTAACTGTAACATAAAATTTTACGACCAATAACCTAAACAGAGTGACTTGCGAACTAAAACTTACCAGTAACAAAACTGGTTTTGGTTTATTACTAAATAATTTGATTAAATGTAACTAAAGTTAGTTTCTCGACAACATAACGTCAACTTACATAACTAGTTTTGTAGATCCTTTTTAGTAGAGAAGAGAGGTAGAGCATATCGTTTATTCGCTCAAAGAGCAGCTCGACTGGGGAAGTACCTCCACCTTATAGAATACCGCAGCCAAATAACTTTATGTTGTGTTCCTGCGCGTGAGTAACGACGCCAGAGCTCATTGGGGTGGGGGGAAGGACAAAGACAACAAGGACAAAGTAGAGTATGAGGCTGGAAATTCAAAAATGTTCTCTCTGAATATGATCTAACTATCAATCTCTATCAAAATTTTAGGGTTCCGTACCCATAGGGTGCTAGCTAGCAGAACCCTATCATAAGCATCTGCTCTCCGTCCGCCCGTAATAAGTAGACAGTTGAAATTTTCACATATTTCAATTGCCGCTATAACAAAAATTAATCATAAAAATTTAATAAAATTAAAAATTAAAGGGGGGCATACAAGAAACGTACAGTAGTACCCAACTAATATGGCTTACCGATGTACCTGCGCAGAAGATACTTTTAGTACATTTTCAAAGCGCGGGAAACCGCTATTGATCGGTAGCTGCCGTCATGTTAACGCGCGCCGTGCGGAGGGGCGTGACTTGCGAGTGAGACGGAACTAACAGCTGCAGTGTATTATGAACCTTACAGTAGTGATCTAAGGTTGATGTAAGTTTTAAGCATTCTTTCGTTAATCTTCGGGGCCATACTTTCTCTTCTGTGCGAACGAAGATTCACGACGCGCCTTATCAGTTGGGTAATACTGTAACCCGGTATTTACTTTTTCTTTCATTGTAATGTTTTTAAAAATATCAAATATGGCTAGTTCTTATAATGTAGGAATAAAATGGAACGTTTTTAGTTATACACTTTTTTACTAGATTTAGTATGCAAAGTGGCCAGAGGCCAAGGTTTTGACTTAAATGAGCTAAAGTTTTGTGGGTCAGACAAAATATTGAAAAATATTAAAGTTATGGCAGGTTTTAATTTTTTTGAGGACAGGCAAGTGATATATTGTGCAGGAAAATGAAAATAAACTTTAAACATGCATAAAAATGCATAATAAGTGACGTGTATATACTTGGCAATAGATATTTTGTACTTCGACTGAAAACTGTGAAAAAAAAATATGACGTGAACATTATTTTGCAGCCAGAATAATGAAAAATGACCAGGAAAATGAGATAATTAAAAACAAATTCTCATATAATGTTTATTTAGAAACAATGAATCACAAAAATTAAACAATAAGGCACTAGGAAGGAATCATCGATGTCTGTATCATAGATGCTTATTTTTTATTTCTCAGCATTCCATATCTTTTTATAAGTGATCACATTGTTATTGGTTTTCCACACTGTTCTTTCTCTCACAATAGGCCCCAAAATTAATTTATTGGCAATTTCTTTTTCTTGTATTGTCTTAAGGTTTTCTAGATTTTCTCTGTTGTTCTATAGTATCACCAAATAATGCTTGTTTTACTACTTCAGATCTAGTTGCTGGGTCATCAGCCATTTGAGACATTTTCGAGTTTGGAGTTAGTAGTTTCTGAACATTGGTTTTCTTTTTACGTAATTTGCCGACTTGCTTCCGGTATTTATTCAGTTCAGCTTGTAGGTTTTGAATTTTTTCATCCTTCTATTTTATTTGTTTGTTTCGCTTATGGTGTCTTTGTATGGTTGACTTTTGTCTAGTCTCCCTTAACCTAGGCTATTGATTTGCAGAAGGTTCTTGCAGTGGTGAAGAAAGAATATGGGACGATGATGGTCGACAAATTAAGTGTTCACTACATAGGCTTGATGGCTTGATAGTGGTCGATCTCATACAATCTGTAGTAGCCGTTTTAGCAACATATTTTTCTTATAATATTTACTAGATCTAGCGCATCATGATTTCCTACAGTGCCTTTTTTCACGATTGGTTCTTGACATTAAATAATACTGATTTTCTTTTCTTTTAATGTAGCTAATTTTTCTGGGTCATTTTTATTCGTTTATAAATTTTCTTTAATTATCTCGCTGTTTTGCTAGTATTTCTTGCCTAGTCTTCTTTTTCTTAGGTTGTGGCATCTGTGGACAAAATACCTCAAAAAGTTTAAAAATTAGGAATGAAATATTTTTGCTTCGTCCCGGAAATTGTGTAATAAACCAACCAAACTTAATAACAATGACACGTACACGAATTAGATGTTCTATAAATATCTAATTTTCATCATTCATGTACCCTAATACATTGAATTCATACAAAAAACAAAAAAAAATTGAATATCTATCACTTTCCTGTAGTATTATCACTTTCCTGTCTAAGTGGATCCAGACAAGTGATACACAGGAATGTGATAATTTGGATGTAATTCATTAATAACACAAAAACACTGTATTTGAATGAAATGTTAATGCTTTATATTACATTTACACTAGGTATATTAATCAAAACAATTAAAAATCTTTAAGAAACCCAAATATAGTTTATATAAATACATACCATACAAGTGAGAAGTTGTCTGGCCCGAACACGTTTGCGGTCGTTGAGATCTTCGTCACGACTGTCTCATTGGCTGATTGGTAGCAGTTCAAGCGGCAATGAGCTTACTTCACTACGTACTTTGTATCGGAAGAGTGACAACAGCGTTCCTTATTGAATTTGTTGGTGTTTTTAACATATTTTTAGTTGACAGGAATGTGATACACAATTCGTGTCGCCTCTATTCTATGACGGAAATTCGAATAAAAATAAGGAGATTCGTAATTTCTTTTTAGATTTTAGCAAAGTTGTATTGATTGTTACTGTACTTAGATACAATCTCTTTGATTTATGTACTTACTTTACGTAATATTTAGTCAGAAAGCTTGTGTTTTGTAAAATCGCCCTACAGGAATGTGATAATTTTGTTCATGTTTAGGCATTTTTCTCCAAAAAGATATTTTCTGACCTCGCTGAATTTCAGTGCCCAAATAAAAGCCACTTAGTTTCTTATTCCAGATTTAAAATTTATCAGAAATATTACAAAACCAAGGAGCTATTAGTTGAGCCCATCAAAATTCCTTCACTGTAAGAACTAGCCATATGTTAAATTTGCTAATAAAACATTTGTTATTAATTTAAAGCAATGTTTCATTTATTGGCATACTCAGGATAATGCCAAAACTGATAAGCGCGTCATAGAAAAGAAAGAAATATAATTTTGAAAATAGTTTGGATGAATATGTCAAGTTACAATTGAAATACAGAGCTCATTGGGGAGGGAGGAAAGGTCGGTAACGCGTGAGCGATGCTTTTTGTGTTGCAAGCGTCCATATGGCTACGGTAACCGCTTACCATCTGGCGGGCCGTATGCTTGTTTACCGGCTTAGTTGTATAAAAAAATAAAAAAATAAAAAAAAACTGACAAATCTGATTATGTGTCTAAAATCTCGCGCAATCAGTAAACTCATGAGTAAATTAATCATAAGAATACAGCATTTGTCACTTTTATAAAAAAAAAAGAAAATCGAATGTCAAAAACCTTTTTAACCATTGTCATTATACTGTCGTTCGTTTATCATTATTTATTACTTTACTGCAATGATATTATAATAGAGATAAGCTACCCTCATACTAAGCGGCGTTCAGTAATTGTTGAATTAGGTGAATGCGACAAATAATACGGAACGTATGGTACAGAAAGAGATAGCTATATGTAGCCGCTAAGCAAAATTACGACAATTGTCTGAATTTGTCTGCAACAATTAGCGTGCATTAATGCGATATCTACCTCTTTTTATTATAATATCATTGCTTTACTGTACAATTATCATTATCAAGTATGTACTGGTGTAACTGCGAAGTCCCTGGTGATAATGAGTTGTGTAATTAAGTAATGACATCAGAGCAATAGAAAATAGAAAGGAAATGAATATCCTGTGTATACTTCACTTCATTGATTTATGATAAGGACAGGAAATTAATTAGACAAAACAAAGATATTTTTTTATTAGTTCCAAGTAATTACGAGTATATGTATGAACTAGTAGGTACACACGGCTACAGATCAAGCTATACATTTCCAATATAAGCTGACCTCTCATTGTACGGAAATCCTATACAATGCGAGATCAGCTTATACTGGAAATGTATAGCTTGATGTGTTGCCGTGTGTACCTAATTTGGTTTGTATTTTTTCCTTAAGATTCCGTTGAAAAAAACAAATTTAATTTCATTTTACAAAAAAAATATACTAATTTAGTAACTCTTAAGCCGATTTCGATGAAATTTCGCTCGCAGATTGCCTACAGTATTGTAAGGCATCTAGGGTACTTTTATCTCGAAAACGCGGGTAAAACTGCTGGGGAATAAACAAACATTATGCTTTACATCTTCTTACTTTACTTTTTGATCCAGTTTAAACTATTATTATTACAATAAACGCATACTATATTATGTTATGAATTCGTAAACAAGATGACTTGAGCATTGAGTACCTATTGATATTTTTTGAAGCAACCGAAAAGATTATAGAGTCTGGCAAATGAAAGTTGAGCCTGGCTGTAATTGAAACTCATTACATGGCAACATTCTATAAATGTCACTTTCGTCACCCGGCATAAAAAGTGTCAACTAGTTTACCAGAACCAGTTTTGATACTAACCCTGTATTCATATTGGCTTTATAGCTAAATCAATGTTATAGTCTTCTCATTCTTTCGATCACCTTAATGTTCTACAATATGCTAAATGAACTTCTACGGTCGCTAATCACTGAAACATCTATCCATATTGTCTACGAAGGTAAAAACAAAAACTAGAAAAACTACCTCGGTACCTATGTTTAACCATAAGTGTATAACGATAGCAAAATCAATTGTAACGTTTGTAAGTGCCTTATTAGGGCCTATATTAAATAAACAATTTTGGTATTTGAATATATATATAGTACAAGCTCTGCTTAGTTTGTGATCAGATAACTGTGTGTGAGAAATATCCCAGGATACTTATTTATTGATTTAAAAGCATTCTATATAAAAATCGAATATAACGAGTTTTATTTATTTTTTTAAAGCATTCTATATAAAAATAAAATATAACGAGTTCATGTAAAATTTTAACTCATTTATATGCAAATATTACTTAGGAAAATCAAACATAACTTAATATTAATATTTTTTTTTGTAAAGTATCAATTCAATTTTATTCCTACTATACTTAGTGATACCACATCTAGTTTTTTTATAATTTTCCGTGCTTTTTCAGGTTCTACTTTCGTATGCCAGAATATAGTATGTCGTTTTTTACTCTAATTCGGAAAACGTTTTAGTTTGATGCAACTGGCTGGTAGAGTCTTTTTTATAAAAAAAATGAAATATTGTAATTAAAAAGCCATTCCACACTATGACCAATAAAACAGCGCAACTCAAACTATGGCGAACTTTCCACACAGTGTTGAGCGTGAAAGCATCGTTCCGATACAGTTGCTATCTTACACAAATACTGAGTTATCCTGCTTCTGTGCTATTACGCCCTGGTACTTTGGAAAAACAGATGTTTGACTGACAGAGATTTTGGAATCCGTTCCTTGCTTTACTAGTTTACTAACCTTTATTGCCATACATTTTGATTGAGTCATACTTAAAAAGCGCGTAATTAGTAAAATCGGAGCAATCCAACTGGGGAAGGAATAATAAGGCGCTGTACTGACTGAAAACAACCTCGAAATTCAACAATGACGATAATTATTGTCGTCATTGTCATTATTACATGTAATTTTTTTTTTAAATGTGTTGGTGTCACACGTCTTGTGTATTTTGCCATTTTCCAGTTATATTATAAGTTCTAGTCATAATAAATCACTTTCACATAGTCCTCAGTCAGTAATAAAAGTCATGTTTTAGTACAATGGTGGTTGTACTAAAACTTTTCACGGACTTCTTGAGACAACTTGAAAAGGCACGATACACATGATTCATTTCATTTCACTTCACTGGTGCATATGGATTGATCTTTATTGAATAAAATACCACCATATTTTTGTTTTTTTTTTATACTTCTAAGTCGCTAAACAAGCATACGGCCCGCCTGATGTTAAGCGGTTACCGTAACCATATAGACGCTTGCAACACACGAAGCATCGCTCACGCGTTACCGACCTTTCCCCCCTCCCCTGTGAGCTCTGGCGACCTTACTCACGCGCAGGAACACAACTTTACACAACATAAAGTTATTTGGCTGCGGTATTCTGTAAGGTGGAGGTACCTACTTCCCCAGTCGAGCTGCTCTTAGAGCGAATAAACGCTATGCTCTACCTCTCTTAAATATACCCATATGCAATAAAACTTAAAATACACGAATTTATGAAAATAAAAATGAAAACGCTACGTCAATGCAAGTTCCCGGCAAAAAGTCTTACATGTAATTGAAAGTGCAAATAGATTAACAATAACTAGGCTACAAGTTAACCCAGTAAGTACAGTACGGTAAGACTTCTGGAAGAAATCGCTCCTTAGCGAAAAAACCGGCCACTGTATAATCATTTTAATATTAAGAATTTATTGTTATTTTTTGTACGGGTTAGTGTACAATAATGGGTTATCTATCTATCTATCTATCTACATCGACAATGTATATTCCCCCCACGGACAATGCGCTAT
Organism: Polyploca ridens; assembly: GCA_951394255.1. Lineage (NCBI taxonomy): Eukaryota > Metazoa > Arthropoda > Insecta > Lepidoptera > Drepanidae > Polyploca > Polyploca ridens. The sequence goes on from OX596260.1 coordinate 13,486,616, forward strand.
TAGCTAAGTCAAGGACACATGTAATCTGATTGGCTAAATAAAGGACACACATCGAGGAACAAAGGACACACTTAAACATTTAGATGCAGTGATTAGCATGAACTGTTATTAATCAATGCAAAAAATTAGTATAGCCTGCTACTAGGTAGCCATAAAATAGAAAGAAGTCGAAAAGTACCGTCAAAGATAGAAAATCCTTATCTAAAACCCTGTATTGAAACCCACTTAATCGCCTGAAAGCTCAACGAATACATAATAATCCCTTTGCTTAAGGATTCAATTAAAATCAATCGCTCGGGCGTTTTTCAGTCGCGTCTTACGCCAAAGGGATATCAAAAGAACGTCAAACATAATCAATTTTACAAATACCCCCCTTTGCGTTCTCTTTTTCTTCTATGAAATAAATCTGTTCAGACATCAGCTAAAGATACAATCTTATCCATTCTTTACGACGTATCTTCTAATAACTAAAAGCTAATTTGAACCTTATTCTCTTTATCTTAGTATAACATTTTGTTTATACAACTTTTGACTTATGACGGAGTATTTATCGCGCAAAAATATGGATAACATTGTGTGAAAATATCGAATATAACTTTATTAGAATGTTTGAGAAGTGATTTTGGACCGTTTTCGGGGAGATTTATGTCTCATTTTACACTGGCATATTTTGAGTTATGTCGTTAAGGTTATGAGGCACTGTCATCAATACAGTATCGCTCTGCATTATCGTTATATCGCGGGCATTAAGACTGAACCGTTCAAGGGAAAAATTGGTTAATAAATGTAATATAAAGGGGACTGTACGACGTACAAGTCTTAGATGTTATTATTTTGGTACTGAGGCAGTGCAATACTGATACAATGCAAATAATTGTATAACAAATAAACATAAAAGAAAATAACAATAATGTTGCGTGGATTACAAAAATAAATACCAAACAAAGATTTTTGTTCATTATTATTTTTTACCATAAATTTGTAAATATGATATACTATTATTAATCTTCTTCTTTCTCTATGTATTTGACAGATAAATTAAAAATATTTTCTATATATTTATACATATAAAAGCAAAATACTAATCTCTCATTAATCATGTAATCTCATGCAGTTAGCCCACAAACTTGATTTATGGTATTTAGGAATTTAAGCTTCGGTTAACCTGTCAAATTGCGATATTTCCGAATTTCACCCCATAGAGGGTTACCAACCTGGTTTAATATTTTAGAGGCATCTTACTACTATAAAATATCAAACACAATTTTATATATCCCAAAGAACAAGTACTGGAGACTTATCCAAAAATAAATGAGTCTCTCAGTCTCAAAGGCGCCTTGCACAGTGTGCAAGGGTCTTAATGGGGTAATCAGTGCAAGATGTATCGTCTATAAGCGAAGTTGGGCCCAAAGAGATAAAGACGATGTTATTCGTTTATTATTAATGTCTTAGATTCGAGGCTTATGCGTTGATATCATATTTGATGTTTGATGTTCGAGGGTCGGGAAGATTCGTTATTATGAAGGCACAATTATGTATTATATTCATACTAGCTATCCCGCGCGGTTTCACCCGCCTTCCCGAGGGATAGTATGTTTTCCCGGGATAAAAAGTATCATATGTGTTAATCTGTGCCTTTCATCCAAATCCGTTCAGTAGTTTTTGCGTTTCGTTGAAAGCACACGGCTTATTTTTTTCCGACACCTCCAACTAATATCATTATATTTTAGCTAATGTATACAAAAACTTAACAAATTATATACTAAAACCTTCCTCGAGAACCACTCTATCTATTGGTGAAAACAACATGAAAATCGGTGCAGTGGTTTTTGAGTTTATCGCGAACAGACAGGCAGACAGACAGAGAGACGCAGCGGAGGACTTTGTTTTATAATATGAAATGAATAGTTTTCTCTCGCGGTTTCACCCGCGTACCCGGAGGATATCCTACCCTACCCCAACGTTAAGTTTTCTTAAATTTTCTACGCAACTTTCTTAATTTTTTTTTTCCATAAGAACCTTCTCCAGAATATTAGAAAAAGATGGATGAAATCGGTAAAGTCGTTCTCAAGTTATGGCGCGACCAATGGAAATAGGAATTCATTTTTATATACAGGGATTATACTCAGGGCACTATTTGAATATATTTTACAAACAGCCAGGCCAATTATAGGAGCCAAACATTCCCTAAATAATATTAAAGTGTCTGTGAGTATGAGTGCAAGAGCATTGTCAAAAGTGAGCTTCTCCAACAATATCAGGAATGATTGGTTCCTACGCATTGACTTATATATTACTGGCGTAAGGACCGAGCTAACTGCGCGCCAAAATGGCACCCACTCGCTGGCCCTAAAAAGTTAGTTTTGGGCCAATGCGACTCAGTCGTCTGTGGTCCGCGGAACAGTTCGTTCGTTTGTTATTTATTTTTTCTTGTATGTGTGCACTGTACGCATATACAAGGTTACATCGTACACCTATGCAACGCGGCACTTCGTAGTACGATTGATTTTAAACAAATGGCGGTACTGTTTACTTGTATGAATAAGTTTTTTGCAAAATATTCCGGTGGGCCTATCCTTAGTTTTGAAATCATTGCTCCTACGATTGGTGTGGCTGTATATAGTATATCAGGTATCTGGTTTCCAATGCACAATGCTTAGAGCTGTGTGTGAAGAAAATATCCCTGAATTTTTATTTATAAACTGTTTTCTTTCATTTCAGAACCAAAATGCCTCCAACAAAGGATTACAACAAGCCAACATACGGTCGTTCCTTCTCGAATAGTAAGTACTTATACCTACTCCGATATAATTGACATTGCCCTGATTCTGTTGTTTACAATTAAACTAATTTTAATCTCACTATGTCTCTTTCTAACAAAGAACATAAGAAAAGGATGTAAGAAGTTTAGTCCTGTCAAATTAGTCAAAATATGCTTGTTTTCAATATAAATTTAGTCGCCATCTATCGGGGGGCACGGCAGTGCCCCCGCCGAGTCGAGCGCGAAGCAAACAATGCCGTACCATCCTTTACTGGAACCATTTCGCCGCATTTTCAGGCCCCTATTTGAGAACCTCTGGATAAGACCCGAACGCAGAAATTTTCGTCATCCAGTAAGCTATAATCACATACTTAAAATCCAAAATTTCAAGTCTGTAGATCATTTAGTTCCGAAGTTAAGCGAAAGCAAAGTTTCACATTTATGAAACTCACTCACTCACTCACTCACTCACTCATGATCATCAAAATAGAACTAGTACTTCCCATAAACTCAGAGAGCTGAAATTTGGTACAGAGTTAGGGTTTAATGACCACATAAAGGGAAAACTATAAAAACTAGGATAATCGAAGATCTGGAGTACCTGGTGACCCTGATTAGAAAACACAAGAGCCCAACCAAACTATTAGAGATCGACATACCGCCTTTACAAAAAATATTCAACTTGGTGGGCCGCTTCATTTTCTACAAAAAGAAGTGAAATCCCATCAAAAAACATTATGTAAAAAACTAGCCAAGTCTCGATGGAGCTGCTTGTTTATCTCTAAAAAGTAATGAAATCTAGACAAAGTCGTGCCAAGTCTAAAGTTCCTTACTGCGATTTCTTTATTATTATAGTTAATTTTGTATGACTTGGCCGTTGAAGGGAACACAAGGGTACAAAACCAGGTGTTCCATGACACCATTGCACCAATCTGTACTTGTACCCACTAACGTATAAAGGATGTTCAACGGCCAAGTCACACAACATTAACTATAATAATAAAGAAATCGCAGTAAGGAACTTTAGACTTGGCACGACTTTGTCTAGATTTCATTACTTTTTAGAGATAAACAAGCAGCTCCATCGAGACTTGGCTAGTTTTTTACAGAATGTTTTTTGATGGGATCGCGGTTACGTCTAAATACCCGCAAATGAAGACGGCAAAAACTAATTTGATAACTTTAAATATGTTCTATCCTTTTTCAATAATGTTTGTAAGAAAGAGATGTGATGTGACTAAAATTAGTTTAGTGCGATTTACAACAGAATCGGCACCATTATGCTGTGTTCTCGCACAAATATATATCATCTCGTTTCTTCTTGTAGATGAAATGAGTATGTCGGCCCGAGTGTATCATCCGGCGACCAACCTCGTGCCTCCTACTCCGCCGCACTCGCCGACTGGAGTAGCTCCTACCTTTCCTAATAGGTTTGTCTGATCCAATGATTAAAGAAAAAAGTCCAATATGGCGAGGCGGGCGATGGCTGCCACACGCGTCATACTTGTGAACAGGTGCTGCTTGTGGGGGCTGGTCTGCGCCGAGTTTGCCATTTATTTATTTACTTATTAAATATAGATTCAGTCTACATTGTAGTTTTGCCGCCGCGCCGGGGCACGCAATTGTTGTCAGTGCGATTAGAATGTAAATATAATGTAATGACTCTAAGCTTGTTTTGAAAATAGTAATTGCTGAGTTTATTGCCGGCTCTTCTCAGCAAATGCAACCTTCCGAACCGGTATTAGAGTATTAGTGTCAGACTTTTCATAAGTGCCTGCGAAGGTCTATTTTAATAAAGGATTTTGAATGTTGAAACAACATTAGGTAGAGCGTAGCGTTAATTCGCTCAAAGAGCATCTCGACTGGGGTAGTACCTCCACCTTACAGAATACTGTAGCCAAATAACTTTGTAGTGTTTCTGCGCGTGAGTAAGATCGCCAGAGCTCAATGTGGAGGGGGAAGGGTCGGTAGTTATGCCCCGTGTGTTGCAAACATCCCCATGGCTACGGTAACCGCTTACCATCAGGCGGGCCATACGCTTGTAAGTATAAAAAATCATTAATAATTATGTTTTTTTTTCTCAGACCAACGACAAACGCAGGATGGAGCCGGCAGAACAGTCAAGGAGGAAAATATTCATGATACGATGGAAAAACGAACAATTGTGAAGTTTTGTAAAAAATTAAAAAAAAAGACAAAAAAAGTTGAGTCGTTCTTGCAATGATTTTTTTTGGTGTCACACCTTGAACGTTGTGACGGTTTTGCTCTGAAAATCGATTGTATTTGATTTTTAAGGTAATTTACCAGCTGGAATATGTCGGAAATGATGTTTGACGATTAAAAGATATATATATAATTATATGCCTACACATATTCAAGCTAGTTAAGACTCGGCCTTAAAAAAGTTTTTCATTTATAGCGCATTTACCACTATTATTATTAATTTGCTATTTAAGTAGGATTACTATTATTTAATCAATTAAGTTTGTATCGAATTATTTTTTAGTTTATTGAAAGAGCGAATAAATTTGTATGGTAAAAATAAATATTTTTATTTATTTCGGACTGTTAATATTAAAAAAAAGAAAATAGGTACATTGTATCGTATGATTTCATATATAGAAGTCAGTTAAATGTCCTAAATAAAGACAAATTAATAATCACGTCCAATAATTTTTTTAAAACTTCACTTTTCACAATAATCAGCGTTTGATGATTTAATTACAGACTATATATGTTTATAATTATTGTATTCAGTTTTTTTATAATAAATAGAAAGTCACAAAACGAATTCGCTTTTTTCAAACATATCTCTAAGTAAAATAATTATTTAACATGAATTTTACAAATGAAGATAAAATAATTATTCAGGTCATCATATTCGTTTGCACTTCGCAATGTTATATTATTGTTATACATTTCATGATATTATAAAAAGTTACTCAAACATGGAATCCACTTGGCATAAATAACTACAAGGTTAACTTATGAAAAATGCCAATATCACTGATTTACGTGATTTTACAGTTAAAATAAAGTATTTATATAAGGTTTAATGCACAACATGAAATATCATCTAATTCTGATCTAATGAATTAAAAAGAGATAGATAGAAATTTTGATTGTTAAAAAAGTTTTTTTATTGCCATTATTTTAGGATATAGGTTGATTTTGAAAGGAAATTTATTTCTGTTATTTAAATTTTATGAACGAGAGTAGCCGAAATTAAAATTGCTCATTTTCTCTAAAATTTGATTAAGTAATATATTTTATAATTTTTATATGAAAGTGGTAAAAAGCGATGCATAGGTACATTGTATAGGCGATTTTCACAATAATGCATACACATTTTTTCAAACGACAGACATGTAAATAAATAAATATGTAATATTCTAAACCTCTTATAGCAAAAATTCACAAAACAGTAGTCGGTTTGAGGTCAATTAATCAAAATAAGTAATTTAAATAAAGGAAACTCATTCATTAGATGACAATTAAAATGATGTTGTGCATTAAAACTTATAAAAATACATTACTTTAACCTGTAAAATCAGGTAAATTGCCAAATTTTTGTATACTTAAATATAACAAAATTATTATTATTTTTTGCAGAATAGTATAATGTTAAATTCGAACTTCGATTAAATATCGAAATCTGATAAAAAAATGACAATATATTTTATATAATAGATTTATTATTATGAAATAATGCGTTACGTTTTAGTGATGTACATTGTCTTATTACTCTTTATTTAATAAATTTAACCATTATTTTATTACATTGTAATAACTAACTATTAAAATAAGGAGCTTATTTGTGATTCTCTTTATATTAAATCATTTAAAATACCATATATTTTTTATTCACGAGTCAGAGACCTACGGCATCGAATTCCTACAAAAATAATTAATATGAATGTTTTTTTTTCTTTGTGTTATCTAACTATTAAAATCAAATTTTAATCATATTTTATGTCAATATTCACCAGTGTGACATGACTTTTGAGATTTAAAAAGCTACAGAATGTAATTTTTATTTTGTATTAGGTATGGTACTGATTTAAAGTAAATTTAATAATGTTATTGCTAAAAGCAAACATATTGATAAATCTTTATTATTGTAATAAAATAATAATAAATATCTTGGGACATTCCTCACACACGGTCATCTGATCCCAAACTAAGCAGTGCTTGTACTATGTAAACCAGATACATAATTACACCCAGACTCAGGACATACAGACAACATGTTCATGAACACAAAAGCATGTCCTGTGTGGAAATCGAACCCACGACCTGCGGCGCGTAAGGTGAATCTTAACCAACTGAAAAATAACTGTTATAATATGTTACAACGCCATCTAGCATGATTTACATGTTCAATCATTAATTGTGTCCGACTACAAAATAATGATGACTGCAAAAGCAAATTGTGATTATAGTATCTCGATTGAACACTAGATGTCTCTGAAACAACTTTTAGGGATTTTTGTTTTTTATAGTGTAGAAATGTAGAAAGATGTGGCTGAGAAATAAAAGATAGTGAAGAAATTTACCACTAGAATCAAAGATGGTATAGGAAAATGTGTGTATTTGTTATTAATTCAGTATCGAAATTCATAAAATTGAGTCCTCTCTAATTTTAAAAGGGCATATTTTTTTAATATAATTTTTAAATGCACAACAAAAATCTTATAAGCCGTCAATTTACTTGCATCAATTAAACGATTTTTAAATCAAATACATTATTTTACTGAGAAAAAATAAAATGGCACACTTATTATCACTTACTATGGTGAGATTGTAGTCAAATAAACGCGTATACACAGTAAAAAAAAAGGAGCACTAGTATAGTAATTAAGTTCGGAAATATACATCAAATCAAATCCTGGTGTTGCAAGCGTCCATAGACTACGGTAACCGCTTACCATCAGGCGGGCCGTATGCTTGTTTGCCACCTTAGTGGTATAAAAAAAAAATCAATACTACTTTTATTTTTTTAAAGAATGCGTTAAGAAATAAAAAAAAAACTAATGTAAAAAAATAAAAATAAGCCACGAACTAAAATTTTTGCTAAAATAATAATATTTTGCTGTTACTATATTGCTGTGCATCAGTATTTCAGATTAGTTTTTTTTATAAAAAAAAAGAATTTTGCAAATCCGTCTATATATGACGGAGTTATGCCCGAACATATATGAAAAAAAAATATAAACATCTCAATTGATAACCTCCTCCTTTTTGAAATCGGTTAAAAAGGATGATTTTTTTGATTTGCAGTTAAATACTAGTCTTATTTTTTACGTGTAGGTATAGATAAATTAACGAAGGTGTTATTATTTATAGGTAAAGGTCTACTTCTTTATTACAATAAGTACATTATCTTTTTGTATTTTATTTTTCATAAAATAATAAAAGCTGTTTATCAATAAAATTCAAGTAAAATTACTTTTCTCAGCGGGTACAATACTGATTTTGGCTTCACGACCTTTCAAAGGGCTCAACTCATTTCCTTCAGCAACATTATCGTCTGTACCCATTATATTATCAGATATTTCTTGAAAAGTCTTATCTTTTGTTTCAGGTACATACAAGTAAACCAGTGTTAATAATGTCAGCGATGATAAACCGTAAAAAAGGAAAGATCCATGCAAGCCAAGACCCTTAAAGATATAAGGCGATATTTTCATCAAACTTCCATTAATTATTTTATATATTAATGCTATAATACATATTGATACACTTCTTGCATGTAATGGTAATAATTCCCCAGATATTGATGTAGCCATTATCATTGGTCCACAACTAATACTGATCGAATAACCTGATAACAATATAACAGATAGATACTTGTTCTCAGTTATTAATGATAACTTAATTAAATACAAATATAATGACATTGAAAACAACAACCCAATGCCTATAGACGATGTTGTAAACAGTATAGTCCGTCTTTTAAATAACTTAGCAAATCCACAGCCGATGTACATACTGAAAACCGTGACACCGTCCAAAATTAACATCGCATAGTACGCTGTGGATTCACTGTCGGTAATTTTCTTCATTATTTCTAAAGCATAAGCAGTACAAACTAATTTACCTGTGAATATTTTTAAACATAAAACTAAAAGACACAATAGTACAGGTTTATAAAATTGCTTGCAAATAATAATCCTAAAGAACTCTGAAATGGTTTCATTGCAATTTCTAGTTTTTACACGAGTGCTACATTGTTCAGAGCTGATAATTTTTTCAAGTTCCCTTTCTGAGGCTATATCAGATCCTTTCAACCACCGATGTGCTGCTGAGCAGTCTTCAAAGCGCCCTTTAGCTGCCAGCCAATATGGAGACTCGGACCAAAAAAATATCGTAGCTAAGCTGTATATTGAACCAACTATGCCAAACAATGCAATGTTCTTCCAATGTAAGAAGGTGCCAATTGTATTTGCTACTAGGACACCCCAAAAAAAGCTAGCAGATTTGATAGCCAGAAATATTCCTCTATATTTTGTGGATGTATACTCTGTTACTACAACTACTGAGATGGTGAAAAATGCCGCAGTAAGTGGACCTTGTAGAATTTCACTTATGATTATATGAGTTATGGTTTCACTGCAGAAGATAACAATAAAACTTGAGAGTGTTAAGACACAAGTAAGAGTTTGAGGAATCTTCCGTCCCGTGTAGGTGATCATTACTGATAAAATAAAAATCCAGGGTAGTCCACTGTAAATGGGAATGGCCGCTGAAAATAAAAAGAATATAAAAGAACAGATTTAGTGCCAATTTTTCCAACGTCAGATATCTTTTATCCGATGAATAAAAGTGACGTTGGATAGATTTTGTATAGAAAATCTGACGAAATTCAAAATTATTCCTCGAATAAAGTTAACTGACGTTGAAAAAAATTAATCTTTAGGTTTAAGGATTGCATTTCTATAATAATTTTAAATAATCTATATCATAGCTCAATCTCTATATCATAATTTTTTAATTTTAGTATTTTTTAAATCATTTTTTCTAAAAACAGCTTCTGAATTATTAAATGATTTATCTTACGCAGCCATGAAGCAATTTCTTCAGTAACTGCTTCGGTTGAATTTGCTTCCCTCCTTAGTTGAGGAACCATAACAGTTGGTGAACCAAAACATAGTCCTAGTATGAAGTAACATGTCCATACCCCACTGCAGATTAAAAGCTAAAAAATGATATCCATTATGTAAATTAATGCAGTTTACTTAAAATGCTTCAATAATAAAATAGGCATGCTTTCAAAACTTTTAAACTTCTTTTGTAATAACACTGTACTTTGTCCTTCTCGCTGCCAGCACAGCGACTGCTCACAATCTCATCAACACTATTAAAAAAAAATATGCCAAAAAGAAAGACAAGAAAGAGATATTCAGCCCCCCGTCCTCATTTAAAACTTTTGCAACATCAAGGGAATTCATGTGATCATCACTGCAGTCAACCATCATCTGGAGACTGCACAGCTGACTCTGCTTTTTCTCATGGAGAGGCAAATATCCTGCCCTGATGTATCTACACTACCCCGGGTACAAAATGGAGCACAACTTTGTGCGCCGTGCTGGGGTATGTATGTACATCAGGGAGGATATTTGTTGTCGCCGTCTACATGGCCTAGAAGACCGGGACCTGTCGATTTTGTGGGCGCGCGTAGATCACGGTGGCCACACCAAAGTTTACGCATGCCTCTACAGGTCCCATAGCGGTGACGTGGGCACAAAACGGTTATTTGAATTATATCGTCAACAATTCTGATGGCACGACGCTGAACCGAGTCTAAAGGCCCATTCTGGTATTCAGGTGCTCATGCCTATAGATGACAGCAGTACTCTATTTGAGGCCGGACCTGCGACTTATAAAACCTTTGCCCCGATGTGAAGTACTGCCTCGCTCTGTTGAGCACTCCATGCTTTTTGGATGCCAGCTTAACCTTGTCTTCCAAGACTTCGGAACATAACGTTGCTAGAAATGTCGACGCCAAGGATCCCGATGCTTTGACTGAAGTTCAAGTGTTCTGGAATGTGGAGTCACAGACCATGGGGTTTTCTTAGCAGTGAACGTACAGGCTTGAGTTTTAGTGGGGTTCTCTTTTCAGTTATTTCTTGTCTTACACAGTCGGGCTTTTGTTTCTTTTAATAACTGAATAGAATTTCATGTCGTCGTAGAGCATCGAGACCCAGACCAATCGATGCAGAAAAAAAGCTGATTATTAGATTATGCTTAGTCTAGTTACGACCTTTTAATGGGATACGCCCTTGTTGTTTTCCAACGTCGATACATAGATTGTAAATTTTACATATTTGTTGTCAATTATAAAAAAGTTATATGTTATAAAAAAAATACCTGTCTCAAAAAAAAAACCCATTTTAGTTTCTCAGAATATTTTTTCACTCTTATATTCTGGTCACTTGCTTCCATAATTTACTTTTTGATTATAATATCATTAAGCATAAAGAACTAAATTGCCAATAAGATAATGGTGTGCGAAGGCTTTTTGTATTTTCTGTTTTTTTTTTTTATTTTAGCACGACCAAGCTATCCGATGGAATGCTCAAGAACTTCTGTATTCTATAGTAAATAACTTTTCAAAGTAAAATTAACTGGATTAACTTGATATATCGTGTATCGTGTAACACACGAGGTAATTCACAGATATAAATGTAAATTTAATGGCTGAGTGATAACTGTTTCTGTTCTATTTTTAGTTTATATTAATTATTTGCTATCTGTTGTTAATGGTCTCTCAGATATAGTTTTGTTTGCTGACGATACTTCATTCATTTACAAAGTAGATAGAAAGGACAAAGAATTTAATAAAGTAAATGATACCATTTCAATAGTCTCCAAATGGTTTGTTGTAAGTAATTCTAAGAAAACGAAATGTTTAAGATTCTCCCTTCTAAATGAAGTGCAAGTAGACGGTAAGGTATTAATACATGGCATCAGCTTAGAATTAGTTAGTAAAACTGTATTTTTGGCTATAACAATGGACAATCAATTGCAATGGGGTCCTCAGGTAGAATCACTAGCTAGTAAATTAAGTTCTATTGCATTTGCTGTTATTCGTCGACATATAAGTCAATTGTTTGAAAAATCAAACAATTGTCAAAAATATCGTAACTTATCTGTATACTGAACAAACTATGTCAGGCAATGCAATGTTCTTCCAATGAAAGAAGGTGCCAATTATATTTGCGACTACAGATTTGATGATCAGAAATATTCCTCTATATTTTGCGTATGTATACTCTGTCATTACAACTACTGAGATGGTAAAAGATGCAGCAGTAAGTGCACCTTGTAGAATTGCACTTATGATTAAATGAGTTATGGTTTCACTGCAGAAGAAAACAATGAAACATGAGAGTGTTAAGACACAAGTAAGAGTTTGAGGAATCTTCCGTCCCGTGTAGGTGATAATTACTGGTAAAATAAAAATCCAGGGTAGTCCACTGTAAATGGGAATGGCCGCTGAAAATAAGAAAAATTATAATGATAAAATTTAATATTTAAGGCCAATTTTTGTATCGTCAGATGTCTTTTATCCGATGAATAAAAGTGACGTTGGACAGATTTATATAGAAAATCTGACGAAATTCAAAATTATTCTTCGAATTTAACTGACGTCGAAAAAACTGAACCGGATGAAAAATTTCATTTTCCCAAAAAAAAAAAAAAACAATTTAAGCAATGTATAATATATATCATAATTCTTGAAATTTAGTAAGTATTAAAAACGTTTTTTCCAAATAGCTTCTGAATTATTAAATGAATAATGTTATGCAGCCATGAAGCAATTTCTTCGGTAACTGCTTCGGTTGAAGTTGCTTCCCTCCTTAGTTGAGGAACCATAACAGTTGGTGAACCAAAGCATAGTCCTAGTATGAAGTAACATGTCCATACCCCACTGCAGGTTAAAAGCTAAAAAATGATATTCAGTACCTCGATGAATTAATGCAGTTTCCTTTAAATGATTTAATAATGAAATAGACATGCTTTCTAAACTTCCAAGGCTGTTTAAGCCATGGGTCTTTTGATGAGAATAGATTTTACTTTTTATTACACGTCAAAATTTTGACAATCTATAAGTTGAATCTCTTCATTTCAAACTAATGTTTTTGGTTGTCGTTCAATTGTTGTTTAAAATTCAAACCCGAAATTGGTTGTCGCCTGCGAAATCGTACATTATTATTAAGTCTGATTTATTTTTATGCATTTTTTTTCGGAATCTTGATCTGGTTTTTACTGTAAATAAAGTGAAGAACACTACAAATTAAAGAATATTTAAAAATGTTAAGATTCAAATATTTTAGGTGGACCAGTTACATGATTGATCTTGTGGTAGGTATAAAAACAAGTATGACGACATTTTATATAATTTATTTTATTTGTTATTTTTGTTTGCTTTTTTAGGGTTCCGTACCCGAAGGGGGACCCTATTACTAAGACTCCGCTGTCCGTCCATCCTTCTGTATCTCTTGAACGGTAAAAGGTAGACAGCTGAAATTTTCAGAGAATGTGTATTTTTATTGCCGCTATAACAACAAATAATAAAAATGAAATAAAATTAAAAATTAAGTGGGCGCCCATACAGGAAACGTTTTTCTTGGCGTTTTTGTTTTCATAGTAAAGTTCAGTTATTTAATATTGTACCCTCCGTGTGCGAGTCTAACTCGCACTTGGCCAGTTTTTATTTAATTTTGTTTGTTTAATTTGGGGGTTTCGTATCCATCAAGGAACCCGCCATGTCATGTGTTTAACGGCCAAGCCACATATTTTGACTACGGTGTGTAGAGTTTGTGAAGTTAGGGCTTGTAGAGTAAGTGCAAGTAGAGTTATAAGCTTGGCTCTACATGAGATCTGATAACTTTTTGACAGTGCAAGCTATATGTCTTGGCGCCAACATTTTACATTAAAATGTTTTTGGTGGGATTTCACTTCTTTTTGTAAGATACGATGTTTTTTTTTTTTATTTCCAATTTTTATAATTTTTTTGTTGATTGTGTACTAATACAAGCTTACATACCAAATTTCAGCTTTCTAGGACTTCCGGAAGTACCCTATGAGTTTTGATGATCATCAGTGAGTCAGTGACGAAATCGGGGTTTTTTAGGTATCAATAAAATCTAAAGTATAAGAGCTATGTTATTGAAATTTAATATGTTTAATAAGTTCACTATTGACATCATTTTCCGAGAATTTTGTTTATCTGGTATAATCCAAACCCAAGTTATGAGAAAAGGTAGGTAGTGCCCTTGCGCTTCGCGTGGCTGTCTTGGCGGGGGGCACTCCCGTGCCCCCAGATTGTTTATCTGGTATAATCCAAACCCAAGTTATGAGGCTTCAAAAAAACGACGAAGCGCTTCGAGAAAAGGTAGGTAGTGCCCTTGCGCTTCGCATGGCTGTCTTGGCGGGGGGCACTCCCGTGCCCCCAGATATATCGCTCAAAAGCATTAGGTAGTTAAAACCACTATAATCTCAGGACCGTTATCAAAAACTCGAATATAATTTAATTTAAATGTGTAAGTGGGCACTAAAATGTACAATAATAATATACAAGTAATTGAGAATTAACTACTCACTCATGTAACATCGACCAGAAAAAACACTTTTATCTTTTTACTGACTTTTTTTTAAATTGTTTTTCAGAAGATTTACAACTTTTTGACAGTAATAATAACAGTAATAGACATAATTATTATATGGATTTCTATATTCGATATACTGGCTTTAACAAAAAGGGTACCTATAACAGGTGGAGATTTCGAGATGGCATATTTTCGAAACCTATGTTGGGTTAGTCATGCTGAACAACTTTTACTATGGGACCAACACTGAATTCGCAATATTTTTTTTATTTTTCATACATTATGATCGAGCAAGGTTGACATTTACTATGAAGAGTTAAATTTTTTTTTGAGAAATCGGCATTGGTCCCATAGTAAAAGTTGTTCAGCATGACCAACCCAACATAGAGTTCGAAAATATGCCATCTCGAAGTCTCCACCCAGTATACATCCAAAAGTATCCAGTATATATAAAAAGTTTCAGCTCAAAATTATTTATTCAAAAAGTAATAAAAAAAATGTTTCCAACTTTATTGAATTAAAATCATAAACCAACAAATCACCACTCAATGAAGGCAATGATCACCTGCAAATATTAATATAAAATTTTCTCCCCCGCGATCTGTGCGCCTAGTACCAAAAAAGTGGATTACTGGATATACAATTTCCGTTACAACTATAAATAAACAAAATGCATATACAATTTCCGTTATACCTTTAAATAAAAAAAAATATACCTGTTTCAAAAAAAATACCATTTTATTTTCTCCGAATCATTTTTCTCCTTTATATTCTGGTTACTTGCTTTCATAATTCACATTTTGATTCTAATATTAAGAACAGAGAACTAAATTATCAATAAGAAAATACTGTGCTAATCCTTCTAATAATACATGTATTCAATTAAAGATTTTTCTGTTTTTTATATTTAGCACGACCAGACAGGTTAACCGATTGAATGCTCATGAACTTATGTATATTCTATAGCTTAATAAATAATTTGGTCAGTGTAAAAAAACTGGATTTATCTGAAATATCAAATATGTA
Source organism: Polyploca ridens (assembly GCA_951394255.1). Taxonomy (NCBI): domain Eukaryota; kingdom Metazoa; phylum Arthropoda; class Insecta; order Lepidoptera; family Drepanidae; genus Polyploca; species Polyploca ridens. Next base: position 13,502,018 of record OX596260.1, read on the forward strand.
AAAATATAGGATAGAAATAAAAGTGTTATGGTATTTTACTAAAATTCTAAATCTATGTATTTTCCAAAATTATTATTTGAATACTTCAATATTACAAACTAGTATTTTCACATGTTCTTATGTTTTTATTTGTCACTATAAATAATTTTATGATCGTCATAATAAAAAAATGGGCATTAAAATTAGGACAATTATGTAATAATAAACCCCAAACGACCCCCTCACACACGTAACGTAATTTATGGATGGCCCTAACATTCAAGTGAAATTAACTTTTTACAGCGGGTACAATACTGATTTTGGCTTCACGACCTTTCAAAGGCATCAACTCATTTCCTTCAACAACATTATCGTCTCTACCCATTATACTATCAGATATTTCTTGCAAAGTCTTATCTTTTGTTTCAGGCACATACAAGTAAGCCAGTGTTAATAATGTCAGCAATGAGAGACCGTAAAAAAGGAAACTTCCATGCAAGCCAAGACCCTTAAAGAGATAAGGAGATATTTTCATCAAACTTCCATTAATTATTTTAAATATTACTGCTATAATACATATTGATACACTTCTTGCACGTAATGGTAATAATTCCCCAAATATTGATGTAGACATTATTATTGGTCCACAACTAATACTGATCGAATAACCTGATAACAATATAACAGATAGATACTTGTTCTCAGTTATTAATGATAACTTAATTAAATACAAATATAATGACATTGAAAACAACAACCCAATGCCTATAGACGATGTTGTAAACAGTATAGTCCGTCTTTTAAATAACTTAGCAAATCCACAGCCGACGTACATACTGAAAACTGTGACACCGTCCAAAATTAACATCGCATTGTACGCTGTGGATTCACTGTCAGTAATTTTCTTCATTATTTCTAAAGCATAAACTGTACAAACGTATTTACCTGAGAATATTTTTAAACATAAAACTAAAAGACACAATAGTACAGGTTTATAAAATTGCTTGCAAATAATAATCCTAAAGAACTCGGAAATGGTTTCACTGCAATTTCTAGTTTTTACACGAGTGCTACATTGTTCAGAGCCGATAATTTTTTCAAGTTCCCTTTCTGAGGCTATATCAGATCCTTTCAACCACCGATGTGCTGCTGAGCAGTCTTCAAAGCGCCCTTTAGCTGCCAGCCAATATGGAGACTCGGGCCAAAAAAATATCGTAGCTAAGCTGTATACTGAACCAACTATGCCAAGCGATGCAATGTTCTTCCAATGTAAGAAGGTGCCAATTGTATTTGCGACTAGAACACCCCAAAAAAAGCTGGCAGATTTGATGGCCAGAAATATTCCTCTATATTTTGTGGATGTATACTCTGTTACTACAACTATTGTGATGGTAAAAAATGCCGCAGTAAGTGGACCTTGTAGAATTTCACTTATGATTATATGAGTTATGGTTTCACTGCAGAAGACAACAATAAAACTTGAGAGTGTTAAGACACAAGTAAGAGTTTGAGGAATCTTCCGTCCCGTGTAGGTGATCATTACTGATAAAATAAAAATCCAGGGTAGTCCACTGTAAATGGGAATGGCCGCTGAAAATAAAAAGAATATAAAAAAACAGATTTAGTGCCAATTTTTCCATCGTCAGATATCTTTTATCCGATAAATTAAAGTGACGTTGGACAGATATTGTATAGAAAATCTGACAAAATTCAAAAATATTCCTCGAATAAAATTTAACTGACGTTGAAAAAAATCAACCTTTAGGAATAAATATTACAGTTCTATAATATACTTTAAATATTTTTTTAATAATTTTAATTTTATTATTCTTTAAAAACGTTTTTTTCTAAAACAGCTTCTGAATTATTAAATGATTTATCTTACGCAGCCATGAAGCAATTTCTTCGGTAACTGCTTCGGTTGAATTTGCTTCCCTCCTTAGTTGAGGAACCATAACAGTTGGTGAACCAAAGCATAGTCCTAGTGTGAAGTAACATGTCCATACTCCACTGCAGATTAAAAGCTAAAAAAATATAATTCATTAGATAAATAAAATTCATGCAGTTTACTTAAAATGCTTCAGTAATAAAATAGGCATGCGTTCTAAACTTTTAAACTTCTTTTGTAATAAGGGAGTAACCCCCTTATAAGGTCGTTTAAGCTGTGGGTCTATAGTTGAGGACTGGATGATTTATAAATAATTCGATATATTTTTAAATTTTTCCTAATTTTGTAAACCAGATGTTTTGTAAGATAAAATAATGGCTTGATTGTCAGAAATATTACTTTTTACGTCTAACTTTGACAAGGAATTACTGGAGCTCATGTCGAAATTTTATATAATAGAGTAAGAGCCCACGATGATCTGACCTTCGTCATTTTATAAAACCTGAAAGTTTCTCTGTGTATGTTTCGATGATATGATATGCTTCAGTAGGTACCCCGAGTGTAAAGAATTAACGTAAGTAAACTACCTATCGCGATTGCGTTTACAATAAATTAGAACTTATGGGAGAAATTAACATTAATTCTTTACACTCCAAGTAAACAAATACAAATATGGCCTTATGGCCTGCGTTCGGCGCTTTAATTTATTTTTTAATGAAATGCTCATCTTTTAGTATTGTCTTTGTTTCTCTTTAAGTAATCGGTGTATTTTGTTCAAAGTAGTGTCATTTGAAAGCTAGAAAGTTTATCTGGTTGATAAGTAGAAATAAAATAAAAATATGGAACAAAAATCTAATAAAAACAACGATATTATGTAAAAAATGTTCAAAAAAATAGTGTTTTTTTAGATTTTTGATCTGTAACTCTAAAACTGGGTCATTGATGTAGACTTTTTTGCATGATTTATTAATTTCATGATTTAATCTACAAACTCTCAAAAATAACTATGGGTCTATCTCTTTTCGTTTCTAAAATAAATCACATTGAATATACCTCGCGCTCACACCTACGGGAGACCTTTAATGTGTCTGACACGGCAAAGCCACCATCGAAAGTGTCTGACAACTGAGAAATCATTGTTTGATAGTTCGTCAAGTAACATATATAAATTTCAGCTTTTATAAAATGACGAAAGTTGAATAATATTTTTTAATACTTTAGGGTGTCTGACAGGGAGTTTCCACCATTCAATGTGTCTGACAATGGACGACGTGATTTCTAATATTAGTCCAAATCTAATAATATATATAAAATGCTTTTGTGGGTACGTAAATACGCAGTTTTCTCAATCACCACCAACCCCAATCAACTTCCCGTTGGGGTGGTAAATACCCCTTGGTCTCCAGGTGGTAGTAAGGGAGTCTGGTCGCGGTGGGTGGAAGGGGGTGGTTGTGGGTGGCGAAAATGTTAAAACATATATTGCTGTCCTTTTCTAACGCATGAGGACTTCTGAAAAGATCTCAAAATTTCTGGAATGGAAAGTTCCAAAATGTGTAAAACGGTTATAATTGATCTGGCTTCATCTAGAAAGTTCCAAAATGTCCAAAACTGTTATTATCGAGTTAGAATGTTCAAGAACGTTCTAGAAATTTTCCGAATGATCTGGAAAGTTCCAAAATTAGTGCAATTTATTATAATCGATTTAGAATGTTCGAGAAATTTCTTGAATGATCTAGAAAGTTCCAAAATGAGTGCAATTGATTATGATCGATTTAGAATGTTCGAGAAATCTCTTGAATGATCTAGAAAGTTCCAAAATGAGTAAAATGGTTATAATTGATCTGGCTTCATCTAGAAAGTTCCAAAATGTCCAAAACTGTTATTATCGAGTTAGAATGTTCAAGAACGTTCTAGAAATTTTCCGAATGATCTGGAAAGTTACAAAATTAGTGCAATTGATTATGATCGATTTAGAATGTTCGAGAAATTTCTTGAATGATCTAGAAAGTTCCAAAATTAGTAAAACGGTTATAATTTATCTGGAGTGTTCTAGAAAGTTCAAAAAATATCTGGAATGATCTAGAAAATTCTAGAATGAATGCAAACTATTTTTTTTTTTATACCACTAAGGTGGCAAACAATCATACGGCCCGCCTGATGTTAAGCAGTTACCGTAGCCTATGGATGCTTGCAACACCAGGGGCATCACTCGCGCGTTGCCGACCCTGAAGAAATCTCTTCACGCCCTTTTTGAAGAACCCCATGCTGTACTCCATTGGGCAAACCAAGGCGGGGAGCTCATTCCACAATCTGACCGTCCGCGGAAGAAAACTCCTTTGAGCCCGCACAGTTCGAAACAATTCTGGTTTCAAAATGTGAGGATGGATTATAATCGATATAGAATGTTTGAGAAAGTTCTACAAATTTCTGGCTTCATCTAGAAAGTTCCAAAATGTCCCAAAACTGTTATTATCGAGTAAGAATGTTCGAGAACGTTCTAGAAATTTTCCGAATTATCTGGGAAGTTCATAAATGAGTGCAATTTATTATGATCGAGAATTTTTGGATTGGTCTGGAAAGTTCCAAAATGTGTACGAGTGTTATTATTGATCTATAAAAACCAAATCGAAGTGATGTACATCTAAATATTCTAGAGTGATCTGGTACTGGAAATTTTGGTATATACATCGAAATTCAGTGACTTTTCGTCAGTTCAATTGTGATTGCAGTCGAGTAAAAAAAAGGACAAACTATTTGAATGTTCTGGAAAGTCTCTCAATAACGAAAATAGAAATCTATAATATGTTAAAAAATGTATCCTTATATATTTTTTATACCATTAAACATGCGATGTATTTTAACCCGAGCAACGCCGGGTTTCGCTGCTAGTAAAATATATAAAAACTGACCTTTATACTTTAACGAATTTGAGGTGCAATTTTTAACACCTTTGCTACCTGATAACTTACAAAGCCACCGCGATCCTAACTTCATATTCGGGGATCGTTCTTACCTCTATTAGGGACATACACAGAGAAACTTTCAGGTTTTATAAAATGACGAAGGTCAGATCGTCGTGGGCTCTTGGGCTATAAGTTTTTGGCCCGTATCTTCAAATACAAAATCAAATATTTTCACTCGATGAAATTGTCTTATTCGTTCTATCCCTGTACCAATTTAAATATTTTTTTTAAATCTTTTTTTTATTCACTTAGGTGGCAAACATGCTACGGCCCGCCTGATGGTAAGCAGGTATCACTCGCGCTTTTCCGACCCTGGAACTGGTTAAAAAAACATACACAAATCATTGATTAATAAAAATATAATTGTTAGGATTGACATTGCTAAATATCAGCATTTGTTTAGCATTAACATATTTTTAGATAACAAGGAAAATAAATATTTAAATTATTGGAATGTAATTTTATTTATAGCCGCATGTATATCTTTTTGGCCGCGGCTTGGCTTCTGCTGGCTATATTATATTACTTTATTCCTTTACCAGTCAGATGGTATATCTTTTTTTATTGTTAATTATTTGGTAAAAAAAAAAACATAGTCAGATTGTCCAAAAAATATTCAAAATATGTAACCTTGCTGAGTTTCTTTCCGAACCGGTGGTAACTTCAGTAAACGTGACCTTCATAAGTGCCCTTCTGGGGCCTTAATTGAATAAATGGCTTTGACTTTGACTTTGACTTTTGACTTTGATGTTTTCGATAAAACTTTTGCGTGTTAACAGACGAACAGAGGGACATACCTACTAAATAATTTAAAAAAATCTCATTGCATTTTGTTACTCTTCCATTATCACCCCCAATCAGATTTTGGGGTATCGTATCCAACCCTTATAGTTTCGTCATGTCCGTCCGTCTGTATGTCACAGCGAAGGTATATATCGCTTAAAAGCATTCGGTAGTTAAAACTAATATAAACTTATGAACGTTACTCCAATATAAAAAAAAATATGTGTATATGGAAACTAAAATGTACAATAATAAATATATGAGTAATTGAGAGAAGAGAGAACTACCATTTAACATTCTACTAATATTATAAATGCGAAAGTATGGATGTATGTTTTTTACTCTTTCAAGCAAAAACTACTGAACGAATTTGGACGAAATTCGGCACACACATAGAATATGCTCTGAATTAATACATAGGATACTTATTATCCCGGGAAAACATACGCGCCAGACAGCTAGTCGACTATAAAATCCACTGTTTTCCTTTTTACTAACATAAATATTATTATATAAGTTTCTATAACGGATATATATTGATTAAAAAATAAAATAAAAATTACATACCTGTCTCAAAAAAAACTTCCACTTTAGTTTCTCAGAATCATTTTTCAATTTTGTATTCTGTTCACTTGCTCCCATAATTCACTTTTTGATTCTAATATCATTAAGCGAAGAGAACTAAATAATCAATAAGATAATATCGTGCTTAGGCTTTTTGTAACACGTATTCAATCGAAGATTTTCCTGTTTTTTAATTTCAGCGCGACCAGTTTGGTTAACCGATTGAATGTATATTCTATAGGTCAATGAATAATTTGTCACAGTAAATAAACTGGATTTATCTGATATTATCAAGTATGCAAAAATATTAGATATTAGCTTTTACCCGCGACTTCGTCCTCGTAGAGTTTTTTTTTTTCTAAATAATATGAATTATTGTTACAATAGGTTTATTCATGACTATTTCCCGCCACTACGTGTGAAATTTGACAAAAGTTCAGGTAGATTGAGAGCTCACACGTGAGCATGCCACATAAAAGTGGCCGTGGGATAAACAGTCCTTTTTTTTTCGTGGGGAAATCCTCAAGGGCAGCGGCCAGGTTATGCCGGACTTGTACCGGCTAAAACCCCACGGTGGTCGCCATCTGCGCTGTAGAGGGGGGCGGGCTCTCGTGTTGAACGCGTACCTGCTCACCCCTCCACGCGCGGCGCTAAGATAGCTCGTCCCGGGGGAAGTGTGATACTTCCCCCCAGCACCCTCGCTGTGCTATCGCACGATGAGTCGTGACCACATCGACCCATCGTCTTCCTTGGGGTCGCTTCTGGGCGCACAGAGCCCCCGCCCTGCTTGCCCACGACCCCAAAGGCCCCGTTTAGTCGCCTTTTACGACAGGCAGGGGAACACCGTAGCTGTTATTCTAAGCCCCAGCTACAGGGCAGGAGGGCCGCCACGAGACACGTCTGCGCCTCGGCGGGAGAAACAGTCCTGCCGCAAATGAACTCCAGCCAATTTCAGAGTTTGTCCCATGTGATTTATTAAGTCCTTCGTGAAAAAAACCTTGATTGGGAACTGCAATCTTTTAAATTCAACCGTAACGTGATTGGGGATCAATGGTATACGCAACACGAAGACTGTTTCTCCTCTGGCAGTGCCAGTTAATATTTTGGCCTCACTAACACTGCGGCGGAGAGCTGTTACTTGGAGTCTAGTTTCATTGCAAAATTTTGGAGGCCGTATATTTCTAAGTAATATGTCAGGAGCACTTACACGCAACCTAAGCTTCTCGCTTAGCCATTTGCCTTCCCGCTTTGAAAAAGAAGATCTAAAAATCTACCGGCTGAAACATACCATTGTCCGATCAGTTGATAATGGTGAATGGGGAGGTGAATTTTTATTTTATTTCTCGACCTGTTCCCTTGAAAGTTGTATAGTATATTTGACTTTTTTTACTGTTTATAGGCCTGTGTTTGACCGCGATCTCACCATGGTAAGTGATGATGCGGCCGAAGGTGGTAAGCACACAAAGCCTAGAAGGAACTGGCTCTCAAGTGCAGCTATCGGAACACACCGAAAGGTGCTTGGCGACAGATTTTCAACTTGAGGGTGGTAGCCAGCCAGGCGGGTACTACAAAGTACCCTACCACCGTGCTATGGTTTCCTCACGATGTTTTCCTTCACCGAAAGCTCAAGCTCATTGTAGGATTCGAATCCGGGACCTTCATCTCGGTATCCGACAATACCACTGAGCTATCATCGCCTTAAGACTTGCTATACTGTTAATGTTTCGCTTATAACAATTATATATATTTATTTATTGAGGTGTCGGGCTCGGGATAATTTGTCCATGAGACCTATCCACAAGTTCCTGAACCATTTCCAGACAGCTGAGATATTTGCTCGTGGCAGACAGATAGACGGACGGATAGACAGGCGGAGACCTATCCACAAGTATCTCAATCATTTCCAGACAGTTGAAAATATCTCTATCTATCGTCTGTATGTCGCTTCTGTCGAAAATCAGCGCTGTCGTGATCTGCAGCATTTATGCTGTGCTGGGGCCATTTGGACCCACGATATAATACTCACATTGTTATTACATCTTTTAGTTTGTATGTGTTTATGCTTTATGTTATTACTAGCTGTCCCCCGCGGTTTCACTCGCGTTCCCGGGATAAAAAGTAGCTTATGTCCTTCTCCATGCCATAGGATCTGCATGCCAAATTTCGTGATGAGTTGAGTAGTGAAGGCGTAACAAACAAACAAACTCACTTTCGCATTTATAATATTAGTTAGGATTAGGATGCTGTGTTTTATTTTTATTTTGTTGTGTGTGTTATGAATCTGTATGTCGAATAAATACCATTTTATCTTTTTTTTATTTTTTATGTTTATTCCACCAATCGCACCGCAGAAAGTGGATTCGATTCCCATACAGAACTTGCATTTGTGTGCATGAACATGTATGTGTGTCCTGGCCTGGGTGTAATCTAAATATATAAAAATCAATGCCACTTTTCGTTGTAATTTATAACTCAAGAACGGGCTCACCTATCCAAACCAAATGTTTAGGCTTTGTTCGGACTATTTAGTAGATGGTTTATGTGAAGTTTGCACAAAATCGGTCCAGCCGTTTAGGAGTAGTTCAGTGACATACACACGTACAGTAGAATTAACTCTTTGGATGGTTTAGATAGAAATGAAAAATGAAATGAAAATGAAAAATTAATTTATTTCCACCATAACGCACAGAAGAATAATAGATAGGTACACACAAAATAATAACAATAATAAAGAAAAATAAAACAGTAGCAACAATAATAATAATAAAAATCTGTGCGTCGCGGTGTAAAAAAGGCCCCGACTCAGTATAAAGTTGTGGGAGCTACCCACAACACTGGTATTCTGTCGGCACCTTGTTATGCGTGCGTGAGTGTTGTGTAGAGTAGGTTAGGGCAGGGTAGGGTAACACCACACGAACGAAGTCGCGCCGGGCAGCTAGTTATGTATACTAAATATGTATTTACAAAGAAAAAGTAGTATATGCATAGTATATGTATTATATCAGTTAACCGTGTGTGAGGAATTTTCCAAGATATTTTTTTTATTATTTATTTAAATAGACTTATTGACGTAGCAATACAAACAACATAATTAGGGTTCAATGGTATAAAGGATTCAATGGGTGGAGTTCAGGCAATAAAATAACTTTATACTATCACTTCGGAAACGTACCGTATGAGGAGAAGAAGCGACTCAAGAAACTCCTCATGGGCCCGATAGGTTTATTGTTGTAATTGCAAAATTAAAGTCAAATTCAAAATCATTTATTCAAATAAGGTCGCAGGCACTTATGAAAAGTCTGACTCTAATACTCTAATACAGTTTCGGAAGGTTGCATTTGCTGAGAAGAGCCGGCAATTACCTTAGCAATTACTCTTTTCAAAAGAAGCTTGAATTAATTACATAATATTTACGTTCTAATTGCAATGACAGCAATTGTGTGCCCTGACGCGACGGCAAAAGTTATAAAGTACACTGAATCGCTATTTAATAAGTAAATAGCAAACTTAAGCTGACCAGCCCCCACAAGTAGCACCTTTTCACAAGTATGACGCATGTGGTAGCCATCGCCCACCTCGCTATATTGGAGAGAAGTAGAAAGTATCCCTTTACTAAGTACAGTCTTAACAATTATAAGCTTCAGGAACAACTTGAGAGCTTGTGATTGACTTTTAGGAAAGCGAATATAATCGCTACGATTTAGACTTACTAATCCAAAATACAATACCCGTAAAAGCAGCTTTGCTTCGCATCAGATGATCCTGACATCGCCCTGTCCAGCTGATCTCGCTGAGGCAATACTGGCGGGTATGGAAAGTTATATTCCCAACCCGCTAGTGGCTGCGGCGGTGAAGAAACGACCGTTTAATCGGCCCTGCAATAAAGCTAGACAACACAAACAGACCCTGTATGAAGCTTGGACCATGGCCCGAACCTCTACACCCTAATAACCCTAACATCTCAGATGCGAAAAGCAAATTTAACGCTATGGTTCCAGCGAACGATTGCCAAGGCTTACTTGGATTTCGTCGGTAGAATTCTTCTTCTCAGTCGGGCACTCTTGTCAGAGTGGTCGTGGTTGCAAAAGATGGTGTACATGGAGGGTCTTCAATGTCAATGTTATCCTTTACTTGGGTTACTGCTTTTGCAATGCTTCTCCATTTATGGCGGTTCGTAGCGCTGCGAGAACACTGTACCATGGTAGATTGGGTTACCGTCCTGATAAGATCAGTCCAACGAGTGGGTGATCGGCCACGAGATCGGTAGAATTGGTGAGAGGCTAATAAGCCTTCCCACTGGGAGTCGAGCTTTCTGGTATCTTGCCAGAGCTACTGACTTTTTGTACCTGATGGAAACTCGGGTGAAACCGCGGGGATTAGCTAGTTATAAATAAAATAACATTTCTATAATTGGTAAGTTTGTTCTTCCTTGTTGTCGACTGAAAACCAGCGCGAGGGTTAGTTTTTCTTACCAACCTAAGTACATTGCTGAGTCGAGACCTATTCCTGGCATCACGCAACATTAAATTTTTTGTGTAGTATTTTTTTTTCTGTTTTTTTAATATTTTTTGTACCTACAGTCAATAATGTAATGTTGTGTGTTGTCCCGAATAAATATTTTCTTCTTCTAGTCAATAATTTTGATGGGTATAAATAATGAATAACCTTTAGCAGTCAAAGTTTCATCATTAATTTCAAAGCCTTCATCAATTTTCATTCAAAAGGTTTATTTAATAATAATCATGCCGTATTTGGATTTGGATCAAAACAGGTAATAGATAAAACTAACGCTTAACATATAAAGCTATTTTTATCCATTGATTGATAGGTATTTTAATATCCTTCGGGATACAGTTACACTTGCGGGTCTGAAAATGTTTTAAATAGGTATAATTTTTATTTTGAAATCCCAAGAATACTCGTATATTTTAAACTCAGAAAGAATATTAAATATTTTGTAACATACTAAGGCCTAGCTTTTATTTAATAAAAAACCAACCAATTATGGGTCATTCATTACACATCCCATTTCAATATATACTGCTGTTCATCCACTTTCTATGACAGGTTGTGCAGGGGGAATACCTGCTGCCAATCCTTAAACCGACTGGTAGTTCCAGAGATCAACAAACAGTTTCAGCAAACAATAAAACAACCAAAAAACTCCTCCGTTTTATTATACAATATGATTTTCAAAACTTGATCAATTTCAATGTGCCGATATAAGACATAAAAGAATCGATAAAAATGATAAAAATCCGAAATAAAGACTAGACGAATGAAGAAAATACACCGTTTACTTAAATTAAATAAGAAAAATCCAAAAGATTTTTTTCATTTGAAAAAAATAAATTAAAACGACTTGATTTTTGGGATTAGCTATACAGGGTGTTCTTTTGGTCGGCGACAAGCGACCCAGGAGCGTTAGTACAAAATATATATTCCCCAAAAATGGACTTAATTCTATTAAATACTGTAAATATGTTGAGAAATACCTTATTCAATTTGAAATAAAATTACCGCAAAGTATGGTTACTAGGCACGTGCACGGACTAGAGCTAGGCGCAAGCCGCCATCGCCCGACCCCTTTACTCCCGTTGAGTATTATGTCTACACTTTAGCTTATTACATGATTTTCAAAATTTAATTTTTTTTATTTTTATTATTTAAAAAAAAAGTATTTTTTTATATTTTTTTTAGCACCAGTATCATTTGTATTATCGACCCTGAGTCGCTCGTCGCTGACCAAAACAACGACCTGTATAGGTGTATATTTATCGTTAATTATTTGGAAAAAAAGCCAAACATAGTCAGATTGTCCAAAAAATATATAAAAAATGTAACCTTGCTGAGTTTCTTGCCGGATTCTTCTCAGTTAAAGGCCGGGTTCCGAACCGGTGGTAACTTCAGTAAATGTGACCTTCATAAGTGCCCTTCTGGGGCCTAAATTGAATAAATGGCTTTGACCTTGACTTTGAATTAATTTTACATTACATTAGTGGAGAGTTACATTTCCTAGCGTGTAGTTACAATTAATAATTTGGACCATGATCTTTCAATGACGTCAACTCTTTACCTTCAGCAGCAACATTTCTGGAGTCTTTACCCATCACAATATCAGATATTTCTTGCAAAGTCTTATCTTTTGTTTCAGGTAAATAAAAATAAGCCAATATTAAAAATGTAAGCGAAAACAGAGCGAAAAAAAGGAAAAATCCATGCAAGCCAAGAGCCTTAAAGATATATGGCGATGTTTTAATTAAACTCCCACCAATTATTTTATTAGCTAGTGCTATGACACATACTGATATATTCCTTGCATACAATGGTAATAATTCCGCAGATATTGAAAACGCCATTATCATTGGTCCACAACTAACACTGATTGAATAACCTGACAACAATATAACAGATAGATACTTATTCTCAGTAATTAATGATAATTTAATTAAATATAAATATAGTGACATTGAAAACAAGAACCCTATGCCTAAAGATGTTGTTGTCAACAGTATAATTCGTCTCCTAAATAACTTTGAAAGTCCACAGCCAACGTACATACTACAAACAGTGACACAGTCTAAAATTAACATAACATTATACGCCTTTGATTCACTATTGGTAATTTTCTTAAATATGTCTATAGCATATAAAGTACATACCAATTTACCTGAAAATATGTTCAGATTTAAAACTAAAATACACAATAGTATAGGTTTATAAAATTGTCTCCTAAATAAAATCTTAAAGAGCCCAAAAATACTGTCAGTAGAAATTCTATTAGTTATACGACTAGTAAATTGTTCAGAATTAACAACTCCTTGAAGTTCTCTTTCAGATGCTTTATTAGATCCTTTCAACCACCGATGTGCTGCTGAGCAATCCTCAAAGCGTCCTTTAGCTGCCAGCCAATACGGAGACTCGGGGCAAACTACTGCTATAGCTAAGCTATACACTGAACAGATGATACCAAGCAATCCTATGTTCTTCCAATGAAAGAATGTTCCAATCGTATTTGAGATTAAAATACCCCAGAAAAATGTAGCAGCTTTAAAGGTTAAAAACATTCCTCTATATCTTGAGGATGTATACTCAGTAATTATAACCAAGAATATGGTTATATAACCAGCAGTAGGAACTCCTTGTAGGATTTCACTTATAATAATATGAGTTATGTTTTTACTACAGTAGAAGACGATAAAAGCCAGAAGAGTTGTGGCACTAACAAAAATGTAAGGAGTTTTCCGTCCCGTGTATCTCATTATTATTGGTAACATTATATCCCAGGGTAGTCCACTGTAAGTGATTATGGCCGCTGAAAATAAAATAAAATATGATTCATAAATCTATTCTAATATCCATACTAATAGCAAAAAATCAAAACAATATGTTCCTCGGATATGCGGGTGAATCCGTGGGGCGCAACTAGTCCTAACTCCATATTGTAAATGCGAAAGTAACTTTGTTTGTTCGTTTGTTACGCCTGCACGCGTCAACTAATCAAAGGATCACCGTGCAATTTGGCATGCAGATAGCCTATAGAAGGACATAGGCTTTTTATCTCAGGAACGCGGGTGAAATCGCGTAGGACAGCTATATTTTATATAAATAACATAGAGTTAGTTCATATTATACCCAAAATAAAAAAGTTATTTAATCGCCTTCAACATACACTAAAAAGTATGAAATAACTCTAATCTGACACTGATTTGAAGTCAGCGAAAGGGCACGACGTATTCCATTGAAAATATTTCGCTGACTTCAAATCAGTGTCAGATTAGAGTTAATGTTTTATTAGTATTAAAATCTTGAAGATATTTATTAACATCTCATTGATAAATAAGGACATTAAAATCTAAATTAATCTGCAATGTAAGTAAAATAATGTGAAGTAGAATAATACAATAGAATTTAAAATAAATTTATAAAATTAGGGCCCCTCGGCAGTGTTCCGAAGATGCTGGCAGCATTTCCTCGCTGTATCGCAATGCTGATACGTTGTGCGAAGAAGCTGCCAGCTGGTGACCACTAATCTTTTAGCTAGCTTTTTAAAAAGCTGGCGAGCACCGGAACCCCACGGACCTAGGGTCTCTACACCGAAAGGAATGAAATTGTATTCTGTGCCGAGACCCCTATATTTCTGTTTTTTTATAGTCTCGGCCGCTTCCGCCGCCGCGCCTGCTTGGTTGCAGGTTCCATGGAGGTGAGAAGGGGCCAATGTGTCTACGCAGGTAGCGTCCCATACCAGCGCCCTTCCCAAACTCCACGGAATCAGGGACATCCCGTCCGGTCTCTTGCCATCGTCCCTGGCAATGCCGGTTGGCTCCAGTAAAGCCGGCACGTTGACGGTAGCAAGAGAGCGGCGGATGATGTCATTTAGTGCAGCGTGCCTAGAGAAGCGCTCAATAGAGCGAGGCAGTACTTCACATCGGGGCAAAGGCTGCAACTTTATAAGTCGCAGGTCCGGCCTCATATGGAGTACTGTTGTCATCTATGGGCGGGAGCACCTGGATACCAGCTTGGGCCTTTAGACTCGGTTCAGCGACGTGCCATCAGAATTGTTGACGATCCCGAGCTTACAAGCGGTTTAGAGCCCCTTAGTCTGAGGAGAGACTTTGCCTCCTTATGTGTGTTCTACCGCTTGTATAACGGAGAGTGTTCTAAAGAATTGTTCGACTTGATGCCCACAGCTACTTTCTACCATCGCAACTCTCGCCATCGACGGGGAGTCCATCCTCACATATTGAAACCAGAATTGTTTCGAACTGTGCGGGCTCAAAGGAGTTTTCTTCCGCGGACGCTCAGATTGTGGAATGAGCTCCCCGCCGTGGTTTTCCCATTGGAGTACAGCATGGGGTTCTTCTAAAAGGGTCTAAAGAGATTTCTTCAGGGTTGGCAACGCGCGAGTGATGCCCCTGGTGTTGCAAGCGTCCATAGGCTACGGTAACTGCTTACCATCAGGCGGGCCGTATGCTTGTTTGCCACCTTAGTGGTATAAAAAAAATAAATAAAAAAAAGCGGCCGGCACTCTTCTGGCATGACAGCCCGTGGTGTCCTAATGGGTCGACTTCACTGCCGCAGGGGCACCTGTGTGGAATGCAGACACGAACCCCAAGCCGCAGACACGTTGCCAGGCGAAGAGTGTCGGGCACTAAGAAAGTGCCGATGTTTGGCGAGGGGTTGGCGTGTAGCCAAAGACCGGCCTCAGTGGTAGCCGACGCCAGTAATCAAGCCCGTTCTGGCCCCGTGCTACGGCTTAAGAGAGAATCATACGTCATTTTACATACTATGTCATCCCAGCACCTTTGGGAATTTGGGTGGTCAGGGACATCCTGTCTCGCGCAAGCAAGATTAGAGTTATTTCATAATTTTTATTGAATGTAGAAGTCGATAATTTTTTTTTAAATTACTTTTTTATTCTTAAATGCACTATAATTTGACCAAGGTTTTGAGATGCTTTTCCTTTGATACCACAACCGTCGCTCGTATCAATAAACCAGGCCGTCATACATATTTGTCCATATCTTGAAAACTTCTCAACCGATTTCGATGAAACTTGCACTGTTCCCTAAGTTGAAGTAAATGTAAACCAATAAAAAAGAAGGTTACAATCTGATTAATATCTTCGGAGATATGCGTGGACAAACATACATACAAAAATACGTACATACACCTAAGAAATTTTGTATATTTGTTTGGAAGCCCTAATAGATCATCATATGTGAATATATTGCAGTTCCAATAATATTACTTTTTTTTTTACTTTTTATAGGCCTATGTTTTACCGATCCGACCAATCTCACCAATCTCACACTTGACTTCAAAAAAAGGAGATTATCAATTCGACACGTATGTAACGTGTCGAATTGATAATCTCCTTTTTTTGAAGTCAATTAAAAAATAATTATCTTACGCAGCCAAGACGCAATATCTTCACTAACAGCTGCAGTGGAATTTGCTTCCTTCCTTAGTTGAGGAACCAAAACAGTTGGTGCACCAGCACATAGTCCTAGCCCGAAGCAACATGTCCATGCCCCACTGCAGATTAAGAGCTGAAAAATTACATTCATAATTAGTAAAAAAGATTACGAGTTGCATAATAACTACCACCCCCAATCAGATTCTGGGGTATCGTATCCAAGAAGAAACCCTTATAGTTTCGTCATGTCCGTCCGTCTGTATGTCACAGCGAAGGTATATATCGCTTAAAAGCATTCGGTAGTTAAAACTAATATAAACTTATGAACGTTACTCCAATATAAAAAAAAATATGTGTATATGGAAACTAAAATGTACAATAATAAATATATGAGTAATTGAGAGAAGAGAGAACTACCATTTAACATTCTACTAATATTATAAATGCGAAAGTATGGATGTATGTTTTTTACTCTTTCAAGTAAAAACTACTGAACGAATTTGGATGAAATTCGGCACACACATAGAATATGCTCTGAATTAATACATAGGATACTTATTATCCCGGGAAAACATACGCGCCAGACAGCTAGTCGACTATAAAATCCACTGTTTTCCTTTTTACTGACATAAATATTATTATATAAGTTTCTATAACGGATATATATTATGATTAAAAAATAAAATAAAAATTACATACCTGTCTCAAAAAAAACTTCCACTTTAGTTTCTCAGAATCATTTTTCAATTTTGTATTCTGTTCACTTGCTCCCATAATTCACTTTTTGATTCTAATATCATTAAGCGCAGAGAACTAAATAATCAATAAGATAATATCGTGCTTAGGCTTTTTGTAACACGTATTCAATCGAAGATTTTCCTGTTTTTTAATTTTAGCGCGACCAGTTTGGTTAACCGATTGAATGTATATTCTATAGGTCAATAAATAATTTGTCACAGTAAATAAACTGGATTTATCTGATATTATCAAGTATGCAAAAATATTAGATATTAGCTTTTACCCGCGAGTTCGTCCTCATAGAGTTTTTTTTTTCTAAATAATATGAATTATTGTTATTATTGTTTAATATGGTTTATTCATGACTATTTCCCGCCACTACGTGTGAAATTTGACAAAAGTTCAGGTAGATTGAGAGTTCACACGTGAGCATGCCACATAAAAGTGGCCGTTGGTCGCCATCTGCGCTGTAGAGGGGGGCGGGCTCTCGTGTTGAACGCGTACCTGCTCACCCCTCCACGCGCGGCGCTAAGATAGCTCGTCCCGGGGGAAGTGTGATACCTTCCCCCAGCACCCTCGCTGTGCTATCGCACGATGAGTCGTGACCACATCGACCCATCGTCCTCCTTGAGGTCGCTTCTGGGCGCACAGAGCCCCCGACCTGATAGCCCGCGACCCCAATAAGCCCCGTTTAGTCGCCTTTTACGACAGGCAGGGGAACACCGTAGCTGTTATTCTAAGCCCCAGCTATAGGGCAGGAGGGCCGCCACGAGACACGTCTGCGCCTCGGCGGGAGAAACAGTCCTGCCGCAAATCAGCTCCAGCAAACAGAGTTTCTCCATGTGATTTAATAATAGTCATACGTGAAACAAACAATGATTGGGAACAGCAATCTTTTAAATTCAACCGTAACGTGATTGGGGATCAGTGGTACACGCAACACGAAGACTGTTTCTCCTCTGGCAGTGCCAGTTAATATTTTGGCCTCACTAACACTGCAGCGGAGAGCTGTTACTTGGAGTCTAGTTTCATTGCAAAATTTTGGAGGGTATATTTCTAACTAATATGTCAGGAGCACTTACACGCAACCTAAGCTTCTCGCTTAGCCGTTTGCCTTCCCGCTTTGAAAAAGATGATCTAAAAATCTACCGGCTGAAACATACCATTGTCCGATCAGTTGATAATGGTGTATGGGGAGGTGAATTTTTATTTTATTTCTCGACCTGTTCCCTTGAAAGTTGTATAGTATCTTTGACTTTTTTTTTTTTTTACTGTTTATAGGCCTGTGTTTGACCGCAATCTCACCATGGTAAGTGATGATGCGGCCGAAGGTGGTAAGCACACAAAGCCTAGAAGGAACTGGCTCTCAAGTGCAGCTATCGGAACACACCGAAAGGTGCTTTGCGACAGATTTTCAACTTGAGGGTGGTAGCCAGCCAGGCGGGTACTACAAAGTACCCTACCACCGTGCTATGGTTTCCTCACGATGTTTTCCTTCACCGAAAGCTGAAGCTCATTGTAGGATTCGAACCCGGGACCTTGATCTCGGTATCCGACGTCAATACCACTGAGCTATCATCGCCTTAAGACTTGCTATACTGTTAATGTTTCGCTTATAACAATTATATTTATTTATTGAGGTGTCGGGCTCGGGATAATTTGTCCATGAGACCTATCCACAAGTTCCTGAACCATTTCCAGACAGCTGAGATATTTGCTCGTGGCAGACAGATAGACGGACGGATAGACAGGCGGAGACCTATCCACAAGTATCTCAATCATTTCCAGACAGTTGAAAATATCTGTCTGTATGTCGCTTCTGTCGAAAATCAGCGCTATCGTGATCTGCAGCATTTATGCTGTGCTGGGGCCATTTGGACCCACGATATAATACTCACATTGTTATTACTTCTTTTAGTTTGTATGTGTTTATGCTTTATGTTATTACTAGCTGTCCCCCGCGGTTTCACCTGCGTTCCCGGGATAAAAACTAGCCTATGTTCTTCTCCATGCCATAGGATCTGCATGCCAAATTTCGTGATGAGTTGAGTAGTGAAGGCGTAACAAACAAACAAACTCACTTTCGCATTTATAATATTAGTTAGGATTAGGATGCTGTGTTTTATTTTTATTTTGTTGTGTGTGAATCTGTATGTCGAATAAATACCATTTTATCTTTTTTTTATTTTTTATGTTTATTCCACCAATCGCACCGCAGAAAGTGGATTCGATTCCCATACAGAACTTGCATTTGTGTGCATGAACATGTATGTGTGTCCTGGCCTGGGTGTAATCTAAATATATAAAAATCAATGCCACTTTTCGTGTTTCCCAAACCAAATGTTTAGGCTTTGTTCGGACTATTTAGTAGATGGTTTATGTGAAGTTTGCACAAAATCGGTCCAGCCGTTTAGGAGTAGTTTAGTGACATACACACGTACAGTAGAATTAACTCTTTGGATGGTTTAGATAGAAATGAAAAATGAAATGAAAATGAAAAATTAATTTATTTCCACCATAACGCACAGAAGAATAATAGATAGGTACACACAAAATAATAACAATAATAAAGAAAAATAAAACAGTAGCAACAATAATAATAATAAAAATCTGTGCGTCGCGGTGTAAAAAAGGCCCCGACTCAGTATAAAGTTGTGGGAGCTACCCACAACACTGGTATTCTGTCGGCACCTTGTTATGCGTGCGTGAGTGTTGTGTAGAGTAGGTTAGGGCAGGGTAGGGTAGCACCACACGAACGAAGTCGCGCCGGGCAGCTAGTTATGTATACTAAATATGTATTTACAAAGAAAAAGTAGTATATGTATTATATCAGTTAACCGTGTGTGAGGAATTTTCCAAGATATTTTTTTTATTATTTATTTAAATAGACTTATTGACGTAGCAATACAAACAACATAATTAGGGTTCAATGGTATAAAGGATTCAATGGGTGGAGTTCAGGCAATAAAATAATTTTATACTATCACTTCGGAAACGTACCGTATGAGGAGAAGAAGCGACTCAAGAAACTCCTCATGGGCCCGATAGGTTTATTGTTGTAATTGCAAAATTAAAGTCAAATTCAAAATCATTTATTCAAATAAGGTCGCAGGCACTTATGAAAAGTCTGACTCTAATACTCTAATACAGTTTCGGAAGGTTGCATTTGCTGAGAAGAGCCGGCAATTACCTTAGCAATTACTCTTTTCAAAAGAAGCTTGAATTAATTACATAATATTTACGTTCTAATTGCAATGACAGCAATTGTGTGCCCTGACGCGACGGCAAAAGTTATAAAGTACACTGAATCGCTATTTAATAAGTAAATAGCAAACTTAAGCTGACCAGCCCCCACAAGTAGCACCTTTTCACAAGTATGACGCATGTGGTAGCCATCGCCCACCTCGCTATATTGGAGAGAAGTAGAAAGTATCCCTTTACTAAGTACAGTCTTAACAATTATAAGCCTCAGGAACAACTTGAGAGCTTGTGATTGACTTTTAGGAAAGCGAATATAATCGCTACGATTTAGACTTACTAATCCAAAATACAATACCCGTAAAAGCAGCTTTGCTTCGCATCAGATGATCCTGACATCGCCCTGTCCAGCTGCTCTCGCTGAGGCAATACTGGCGGGTATGGAAAGTTATATTCCCAACCCGCTAGTGGCTGCGGCGGTGAAGAAACGACCGTTTAATCGGCCCTGCAATAAAGCTAGACAACACAAACAGACCCTGTATGAAGCTTGGACCATGGCCCGATCTAATAACCCTAACATCTCAGATGCGAAAAGCAAATTTAACGCTATGGTTCCAGCGAACGATTGCCAAGGCTTACTTGGATTTCATCGGTAGAATTCTTCTTCTCAGTCGGGCACTCTTGTCAGAGTGGTCGTGGTTGCAAAAGATGGTGTACATGGAGGGTCTTCAATGACAATGTTCTCCTTTACTTGGGTTACTGCTTTTGCAATGCTTCTCCATTTATGGCGGTTCGTAGCGCTGCGAGAACACTGTACCATGGTAGATTGGGTTACCGTCCTGATAAGATCAGTCCAACGAGTGGGTGATCGGCCACGAGATCGGTAGAATTGGTGAGAGGCTAATAAGCCTTCCCACTGGGAGTCGAGCTTTCTGGTATCTTGCCAGAGCTACTGACTTTTTGTACCTGATGGAAACTCGGATGAAACCGCGGGGATTAGCTAGTTATAAATAAAATAACATTTCTATAATTGGTAAGTTTGTTATTCCTTGTTGTCGACTGAAAACCAGCGCGAGGGTTAGTTTTTCTTACCAACCTAAGCACATTGCTGAGTCGAGACCTATTCCTGGCATCACGCAACATTTAATTTTTTGTGTAGTATTTTTTTTCTGTTTTTTTAATATTTTTTGTACCTACAGTCAATAATGTAATGTTGTGTGTTGTCCCGAATAAATATTTTCTTCTTCTAGTCAATAATTTTGATGGTTATAAATAATGAATGACCTTTAGCAGTCAAAGTTTCATCATTAATTTCAAAGCCTTCCTCAATTTTAATTCAAAAGGTTTATTTAATAATAATCATGCCTTATTTGGATTTGGATCAAAACAGGGTAATAGATAAAACTAACACTTAACATATAAAGCTATTTTTATCCATTGATTGATAGGTATTTTAATATCCTTCGGGATACAGTTACACTTGCGGGTCTGAAAATGTTTTAAATAGGTATAATTTTTATTTTGAAATCCCAAGAATACTCGTATATTTTAAACTCAGAAAGAATATTAAATATTTTGTAACATACTAAGGCCTAGCTTTTATTTAATAAAAAACCAACCAATTATGGGTCATTCATTACACATCCCATTTCAATATATACTGCTGTTCATCCACTTTCTATGACAGGTTGTGCAGGGGGAATACCTGCTGCCAATCCTTAAACCGACTGGTAGTTCCAGAGATCAACAAACAGTTTCAGCAAACAATAAAACAACCAAAAAACTCCTCGGTTTTATTATACAATATGATTTTCAAAACTTGATCAATTTCAATGTGCCGATATAAGACATAAAAGAATCGATAAAAATCCGAAATAAAGACTAGACGAGTGAAGAAAATACACCATTTACTTAAAAATAAAATAAGAAAAAACCAAAAGATTTTTTTCATTTGAAAAAAATAAATTAAAACGACTTGATTTTTGGGATTAGCTATACAGAGTGTTCTTTTGGTCGGCGACAAGCGACCCAGGAGCGTTAGTACAAAATATTTATTCCCCAAAAATGGACTTAATTCTATTAAATACTGTAAATATGTTGAGAAATACCTTATTCAATTTGAAATAAAATTACCGCAAAGTATGGTTACTAGGCACGTGCACGGACTAGAGCTAGGCGCAAACCGCCATCGCCCGACCCCTTTACTCCCTCGTACTCCCGTTGAGTATTATGTCTACACTTTAGCTTATTACATGATTTTCAAAATTTAATTTTTTTTATTTTTATTATTTAAAAAAAGTATTTTTTTATATTTTTTTTAGCACCAGTATCATTTGTATTATCGATCCTGAGTCGCTCGTCGCTGACCAAAACAACGACCTGTATAGGTGTATATTTATCGTTAATTATTTGGAAAAAAAAAGCCAAACATAGTCAGATTGTCCAAAAAATATATAAAAAATGTAACCTTGCTGAGTTTCTTGCCGGATTCTTCTCAGTTGAAGGCCGAGTTCCGAACCGGTGGTAACTTCAGTAAATGTGACCTTCATAAGTGCCCTTCTGGGGCCTAAATTGAATAAATGGCTTTGACCTTGACTTTGAATTAATTTTACATTACATTAGTGGAGAGTTACATTTCCTAGCGTGTAGTTACAATTAAGAATTTGGACCATGATCTTTCAATGACATCAACTCTTTACCTTCAGCAGCAACATTTCTGGAGTCTTTACCCATCACAATATCAGATATTTCTTGCAAAGTCTTATCTTTTGTTTCAGGTAAATAAAAATAAGCCAATATTAAAAATGTAAGCGAAAACAGAGCGAAAAAAAGGAAAAATCCATGCAAGCCAAGAGCCTTAAAGATATATGGCGATGTTTTAATTAAACTCCCACCAATTATTTTATTAGCTAGTGCTGTGACACATACTGATATATTCCTTGCATACAATGGTAATAATTCCGCAGATATTGAAAACGCCATTATCATTGGTCCACAACTAACACTGATTGAATAACCTGACAACAATATAACAGATAGATACTTATTCTCAGTAATTAATGATAATTTAATTAAATATAAATATAGTGACATTGAAAACAAGAACCCTATGCCTATAGATGTTGTTGTCAACAGTATAATTCGTCTCCTAAATAACTTTGAAAGTCCACAGCCAACGTACATACTACAAACAGTGACACAGTCTAAAATTAACATAACATTATACGCCTTTGATTCACTATTGGTAATTTTCTTAAATATGTCTATAGCATATAAACTACATACCAATTTACCTGAAAATATGTTCAGATTTAAAACTAAAATACACAATAGTATAGGTTTATAAAATTGTCTCCTAAATAAAATCTTAAAGAGCCCAAAAATACTGTCAGTAGAAATTCTATTAGTTATACGACTAGTACATTGTTCAGAATTAACAAGTCCTTGAAGTTCTCTTTCAGATGCTTTATTAGATCCTTTCAACCACCGATGTGCTGCTGAGCAATCCTCAAAGCGTCCTTTAGCTGCCAGCCAATACGGAGACTCGGGGCAAACTACTGCTATAGCTAAGCTATACACTGAACAGATGATACCAAGCAATCCTATGTTCTTCCAATGAAAGAATGTTCCAATCGTATTTGAGATTAAAATACCCCAGAAAAATGTAGCAGCTTTAAAGGTTAAAAACATTCCTCTATATCTTGAGGATGTATACTCAGTAATTATAACCAAGAATATGGTTATATAAGCGGCAGTAGGAACTCCTTGTAGGATTTCACTTATAATGATATGAGTTATGTTTTTACTACAGTAGAAGACGATAAAACCTAGAAGAGTTGTGGCAGTAACAAAAATGTAAGGAGTTTTCCGTCCCGTGTATCTCATTATTATTGGTAAAATTATATCCCAGGGTAGTCCACTGTAACTGATTATGGCCGCTGAAAATAAAATAAAATATGATTCATAAATCTATTCTAATATCCATACTAATAGCAAAAAATCAAAGCAATATGTTCCTCGGATATGCGGGTGAATCCGTGGGGCGCAACTAGTCCTAACTCCATGTAGTAAATGCGAAAGTAAGTTTGTTTGTTCGTTTGTTACGCCTGCACGCGTCAAAAATCAAAGGATCACCGTGCAATTTGGCATGCAGATAGCCTATAGATGGACATAGGCTTTTTATCTCAGCAACGCGAGTGAAACAGCGAAGGACAGCTATATTTTATATAAATAACATAGAGTTAGTTCATGTTATACCCAAAATAAAAAAGTAATTAAAACAAAAACGACTTCAACATACACTAAAAAGTATGAAATAACTCTAATCTGATACTGATTTGAAGTCAGCGAAAGAGCACGACGTATTCCATTGAAAATATTTCGCTAACTTCAAATCAAGTGTCAGATTAGAGTTATTTCATACTTTTTAGTGTATGTTAAAGTCGGTAATTTTTTTTTAAATTACTATTTTATTCTTAAATGCACTATAATTTGACTAAGGTTTTGAGATGTTTTTCCTTTGATACCACACCCGTAGCTCGTATCAATAAACCAGGCCGTCATACATATTAGTCCATATCTTGAAAACTTCTGAACCGATTTCGATGAAACTTGCACTGTTCCCTAAGTTGAAGTAAATGTAAACCAATAAAAAAGAAGGTTACAATCTGATTAATATCTTCGGAGATATGCGTGGACAAACATACATATACACCTTAGAAATTTTGTATATTTGTTTGGAAGCCCTAATAGATCATCATATGTGAATATATTGCAGTTCCAATAATATTACATACATACGTGTCGAATTGATAATCTCCTTTTTGTGAAGTCAATTAAAAAATAATTATCTTACGCAGCCAAGACGCAATATCTTCACTAACAGCTGCAGTGGAATTTGCTTCCTTCCTTAGTTGAGGAACCAGAACAGTTGGTGCACCAGCACATAGTCCTAGCCCGAAGCAACATGTCCATGCCCCACTGCAGATTAAGAGCTGAAAAATGACATTCATAATTAGTAAAAAAGATTACGAGTAGCATAATAACTACTAATTTTCACTTTTCTAATCTAAGGCGTTGAAATCGATAGGAGTTTTCAAATTATTATAATATTTTAAACTAGCTTTTGACTCACAGTTTTAGTTGCATCCCCAATGATGAAATGTATTTTTTTTTTCACTTGGGCGCAATTAAATCGATCCTCACTCTTTTTGTCGTTATTAAAGATATTGAAAAAAAAAAAAAATAGCTTATCCACCAAAGATGTGTAGCGAGGATTGTGTTTAGCTGACAAATAGGATAGCTTCATTTTCACGTTATAGCTCTAGCCAGCCTAACTAAATCAATCTTGTGACATTATGGTAGGTATAAAAAAGTGACACGCTTGGTTTTCATGCGGATGGAGGGACTTGTGTTATCTATTTAGATTTAGGTCTGTGTTTGGCATTTAAAAACAGTAACGAGATATGGTTTCAATATACAAGAAGATGGGAATTTATTCTCAATAACTGTTATTACTCCCCTGAGCCCTGATGCATTTGACTTTTTATTAATCAAAATCAAATGCTGCGGTATGTTTATATAAAAACGGGTGTGGCTAGATTTACTTACTCCTAAGTGTAGATATTTGGGTCCTATTGAAAATTAATTTCAAACTACAATATACTGTATTTATTATTTTTATCGAATGAAGCGCTCGTGGTGTAGCATGACTAGCCGTTCTTAATCGATCTGCAATGTTAAGCTACGCCTGTCGTGGTCGGTACCTGGATGGGTGACCGCCTAGTGGTATTTCAAATCGAGCGTTTCCGTGCTTCGGAAGGCACGTTAAGCCGTTGGTCCCGGTTATCACTTAATTGTGATAGTCGTTAAGCTAGTTGGATGCCTCCTAGGCGGCTTGAAAAATTCCAACAGTAGGTTGACCACTAGCCTACCTCCACCGATCCGCAGTGGGCACGCGTGGTGGAGTATTGCCCATTCCCTTTCACCTTCATTTGTGAAAGGAGGCCTGTGCTCAGCAGTGGGACATTATAGGCTGATGATGATGATGATTATTTTTATCTGAGCTAAAAATAAACAAATTTACCTGTCTCAAAAAGTACTTCCATTCTAGTTTGTCACAGTCACTTTTCACTTCAAGCTGCCGATCACTTACTTCCATGATTTACTTTTGAATGTATTATAATTATTAAGCACTAACATTCCACCCGCGTTATTGCTCGCTGTATTATATTTGTACAGATTGATTCAAATTTATGTTTTAACGTCAATCCTTAAACTAATATATTCAAACTGTACAAATTGACTTATTGGCGTAGCGAATTGGATATTTGTTAAAATGGTTTCAAAAGATATTATTTTACATGGTAGAATTACTATTTTATGCCTTAATCAAGCGTACAAACCTTCAATTATAGTACAATAGTATATTATTATTATCATACATTTATCTGGGGGCACGGAAGTGCCCCCCGCCAAGACAGCCTAGCGAAGCGAAAGGGCACTACCTACCTTTTCTCGAAGCGCTTCGTCGTTTTTTTGAACCCTCATAACTTGGGTTTGGATTATACCAGATGAACAAAATTCTCAGAATATGATGTCAATAGTAAACTTATTAAACATATTAAGTTTCAATAACATAGCTCTTATACTTTAGATTTTATCTAAAAAACCCCGATTTCGTCACTAACTCACTGATGATCATCAAAACTCATAGGGTACTTTCTGAAGTCCTAGAAAGCTGAAATTTGGTATGTCACTCACACTCACTCACTCACTCACTCATGATCATCAAAACAGAACTAGTACTTCCCATAAACTCAGAGAGCTGAAATTTGGTACAGAGTTAGGGTTTAATTACCACATAAAGGGAAAACTATAAAAACTAGGATAATCGAAGATCTGGAGTACCTGGTGACCCTGATTAGAAAACACAAGAGCCCAACCAAACTATTAGAGATCGACATACCGCCTTTACAAAAAATATTCAACTTGGTGGGCCGCTTCATTTTCTACAAAAAGAAGTGAAATCCCATCAAAAACATTCTGTAAAAAACTAGCCAAGTCTCGATGGAGCTGCTTGTTTATCTCTAAAAAGTAATGAAATCTAGACAAATTCGTGCCAAGTCTAAGGTTCCTTAATGCAATTTCTTTATTATTATAGTTAATGTTGTGTGACTTGGCCGTTGAACATTCTTTATACGTTAGTGGGTACAAGTACAGATTGGTGCAATGGTGTCATGGAGTAGCTGAAAGAGCAAACCGCACTATCAACGAGAAAGCCTTAAGCATGTTGGAGGATGCTCGCCTTGACAAGCGGCTATGGGCTGAAGCAGTGAGAACTGCTGTTTACCTAAAAAATCGATCCCCAACTTTAGCCGTGAAAGATGTCACACCAGAAGAGGCTTCGTCAGGTAAGAAACCAGATTTAAAGGTTCTTCGAGTCTTTGGATGTCGTGCTTTTATGCACATCCCTAAACAAAAACGCCGTAAGTTTGATCCCAAGAGTAAAGAGCTTACGTTTATAGGTTATTGTGAGGACGCAAAAGCTTATAGACTATTAGATCAAGAAACGTGGCAGATATACAAAGCCAGAAATGTCGTATTCTTTGAGAATAAACAACCTCCACCAACTGATCAACAATTACTGCAGATACAAGGTAGTCCACAATCTCCAAGAGTAGAACACACATCTTCTGAAGTTATTCCACTAACTGATAACTCTACATCGGAAGTTAACATGAATGAGAAAGACACAGAAGTTGAAACTAGCAGGATGCCGTTGCCTTTTTCATCTACAGAGATATTGGGTGAAGTTGAGGATGTTCAACATCAATCATTTGAAGAAAGAGAGAATACTAGCCAAGACACAATAGAAAGAGAAAATGTAGTAGAAGAACAGCGAGAAGAGAGAAGGTATCCAGTTAGAGAAAGAAGACCTCCGGACTACTACATGTGTCAAGCTGCACATATTCTTGAAGAAGAGCCAACGGTAGACGAAGCACTTTCTAGTCCAAATAAGATAGAATGGCAGAAGGCAATCCAGGATGAGCTAGAGGCCTTAAAGAAAAATAAAACTTCGGTGCTAGTGAAACCCGCACCCAACCAGAATCTTATTGATTCTAAGTGGATTCTTAGAATCAAAACAGAAGGGGGGAATAAGAAGAGGTTTAAGGCAAGGCTAGTTGCACGCGGATTTCGGCAACTAGAAGGTATTGACTATTTTGACACGTTCTCTCCAGTTGTGAGACATTCATCGCTACGATTGCTATTAGCAGTTGCCGTTGAAAACAATTACCAAATACATCAAATGGATGTGAAAACGGCCTTTCTGAACGGCAACTTGAATGAGACTGTTTATTTGAGACAGCCGAAAGGTTTTGAAGAACCAGGGAAGGAAACCTACGTGTGTCAACTAAAAAGATCCCTCTATGGCCTTAAGCAGTCCCCGAAGGTATGGAACGAGCGACTAGATATAGCACTGAAACAGCTTAACTTCAAACAGCTTGAAAACGAGCCATGCATCTACTGTAGGAGGAGTGAGCGAAGGCTCATAATTATTGCTGTATACGTTGATGACCTGTTAATCTTCTGGAAAAACAAAAACGAGTTGATTCAGATCAAGAAAGAACTGACTAATACTTTCGAGATGAGAGATCTCGGCAAAGCTGAATTATTTTTGGGCATGAGGCTCACACAATCAGCTACAGGAATTTACCTTGATCAGAAGGATTACATAGAGGTAATATTGAAGAAGTTCGAGATGGCCGACTGCAAACCGGTTGCCACCCCTCTTATGCCTGGTCAACGCTTGGCCAAACCAACAGTTCCTAATTACGTACCATCTAGAAAAATTCCGTATCAAGAATTGATAGGATCAATTATGTATCTGGCTGTTTGTACACGCCCTGACATTGCTTATGCTGCTAGCTATCTAAGCCAGTTTAATACGTGCTATACAGAAGAACACTGGCAGGCAGCAAAGCGGGTACTGAGGTACTTAAAGGGCAGTATAGGACTGGGACTTCATTTTGAGAAAACAGGCTTGAATCTTAAAGCCTATGTTGATGCAGATCACGGAGGTGACATAACGGACCGGAAGTCATATTCTGGATTTCTGTTTACATTGGCATCAGCACCAATTTCTTGGGAGAGCAAGAAACAAAGCATAGTCGCATTATCGAGCGCAGAAGCAGAATATATAAGTTTATCTAATGTTGCTAGAGAAGCAGTATTCATAAAAAGATTAATGCTTAAATTGAGTGGTGTCCAGAGGCCAATAACTGTCTACTGTGACAGCCAATCAGCAATGGCGATTGCTAAAAACCCTACAGGTTATCATCATAAGCGCACTAAGCATATCGATTTGAGAATGCACTTTGTTAAAGAGGTGGTTCAGAATGGTGTCATTACTTTGGAGTATTTAAATACAAGCAGTATGGTTGCTGACATTCTGACAAAGCCTTTACCACGAGAGAAACATATGTTTTGCATTAGAGGAATGAACATGTGTAAGGTGCTATACTCGTAGATGTGTTATGAGTATGTGTGTGTGTATGTTCGAGAGGATCGTGTAAGAGCTTGCATGGTTGTGCTAATTTGAGGAGGAGTGTTAGCGAATGAATGAGGTCACAAACAAATTAGCTGCTCCTGCTGGCAGCTTACATATGAGTACTAAATCGAATATGTTCGTTTGTGTCATTTTTTGAAGATTTTTTGTACAAATGTCTAACTCTCATCTATCATCTAAAATAAAACTATTTAAGATAATTATTCCGACTTTGGATATTACTAATTGTTTTTTACAGAATGTTTTTGATGGGATTATGTTTTACAGAAACTATTATGTTTTACAGAAACGTGGCTAAAACCAGACAGAATGCTTTTTAATGTAAATAACTTTGCTGTTGCCAGTGCGTACAACAGAGTGACTGCTCAGGGTGGCGATACCATCATTTTGCTAAATAGTAATATTAAATATAAGAATCGTACTGATAAATATTACTTGTCATTCTGCGGAACGCGTATGCGAGGTGGCATGTACAGAGATTGAAAGCTCCATTATTTTATGTGTGTATAGACCTCCTGCGTTAAATTTTACTTTGTTTTGTTCCATAATGGAACAAATACTTAGTAAATTATCAAAGTGTAATAAGTCAGTAATTATTTGTGGTGACTTTAATATTGACATCCTAATACCCTCATTAAATAGAAATATTTTTATTACGTTATTTAAATCATTTAATATGTCTCATCTATTTAATGAGCCCACGAGAGTGACGGCTGCTACTTCCTCTTTTATTGATAACGTAATAACCAACAGTAACGTTTTAGAGAACTCAATAATAAGTGGCATTCGTTCGGATCATTTGGCCCAATTAGTAAAGTTTCCGTGTAAAAAACTTAGTTCATCTGTAACGAAAACATTTAGGTCAGTTAATAAAACGAGATTAAATAATTTTAGCGTCAATATGGATTATAAAATTAGTAACACTACATATACTTCTGATGATCCAAATGTAAACTATGAAAAAATATTTAAAGATATTTGCAACGAATTTAATGTATCTTGTCCAATCAAAAATAAGAAGGTAAATAATAATAAACTTCATTCTGTAACTGGGCAACTAAAGGAATCAGGAAGAGTAGGGATAACATGTATGATCTTTACTATCAGAGATCTTGCAATAGTAATGAAAACTTTCATATATATGTTAGAAATTATTCCAAGATATTTAAACAGGTTTGTATTCGAGCAAAGGCCATCTACATAGGCAATAGGGTAAATAGTTCTAATAATAAAATTAAAACAGTGTGGCAGATTATTAATACAGAGACTGGTAAAAATAAAATCAAAGATAACACTTTTTCTCTTAAAATTAATGATAAATTAATCTCAGGTAAATTAGAAGTAGCATCTGCATTTTAATAACCACAAGATACTCCATGATGATCAGTTCGGTTTTACAAGAGGTAAGTCCACTACGGATGCGGGAGCTAAACTTATTAAGCATATTTTTCAGGCCTGGGAGTGCTCACACGATGCTATTGATATCTTTTGTGATCTCTCCAAGGCATTTGATTGCGTAGATCACCAAACGCTAGCTCTTAAACTTAAGTTATATGGAATTCGCGGAGTGGCCCTCGATCTTGTGGTTTCCTATCTTTCAGGGCGTCAACAAAAAGTAGGAATCAATGGTAGTGTGTCATCGGGCTCCTTAGTCAAATTAGGCGTACCTCAAGGCTCGATTTTAGGCCCATTTCTGTTTCTAGTTTATATAAATAACCTACCTTACATGGTGAAAGAACTATCAGATGTCGTTTTGTTTGCAGATGATACGTCTCTGATATTTAAATTTATTTTTTTTAGTTTTGCCGCCGCGCCGGGGCACGCAATTGTTGTCAGTGCGATTAGAATGTAAATATTATGTAATAAGTCTAAGCTTGTTTTGAAAAGAGTAATTGCTGAGTTTATTAAAGTCAAAGTATAAAACAAAAATGGAGACTCATAATAATCAATACAAGACAAAAAGAGAAATTAGTTGTTCCGTATTTTAGACTACCTAAAGTTCGTAAGTCATTTCTTGGCAATAGTGTGCGCTGTTATAACAAAATACCACTTGCGGTGACCAAGATGAATAATTTTAAATTTAAATCACATATAAAAGAAGTTCTGAAAGAAAGAGCTTATTACAAAGTTGACTATATTGAAGATAAAGATGTCTGGAAGTAGGTAGCTGCACTCTGCACAAGTGCACCTTGCTCATGCTTATACAAAAGCCAGTAGGTCAATAATTGTGTTTTATATTTTTAAGGTTATTATTTTTTATTTATTTTCTTGTTCTTTTTTCGTCTGTATCTATGCTTAGGTATATCTTTTTTATTGTTAATTATTTGGAAAAAAAAGCCAAACATAGTCAGATTGTCCAAAAAATATATAAAAAATGTAACCTTGCTGAGTTTCTTGCCGGATTCTTCTCAGTTGAAGGCCGAGTTCCGAACCGGTGGTAACTTCAGTAAATGTGACCTTCATAAGTGCCCTTCTGGGGCCTAAATTGAATAAATGGCTTTGACTTTTGACTTTTATTGCCGGCTCTTCTCAGCAAATGCAACCTTCCGAACCGGTATTAGAGTCAGACTTTTCATAAGTGCCTGCGAAGGTCTATTTGAATAAATGATTTTGAATTTGAATTTAAGCACTAGCATAATATCACCCAAGATATTGCTCTCTGTATGAAATTTGTACAGATTAGTCATTTGAAATAAATATATTTATTTTTACGTCAATTGTTTCGGTTATATTATCAAACTGTTCAAATATATTAATTGGCAAATATAGCAATAGCATTGTTTTTGTTTAAATTTGTCAGGTTGGTTCTTACTTGGGTGGGAAAAAGTTGTGATCTCTAGCAAAAGCTGATATATTTTTAAAATTTAACTTTATCCATAAAAAATATTTACGGTTATATCTTTTTTTTAATAAAAATACACTGTTTGATTTTAATAAATACTATATTTTTTAATTTTTTAATAACGAACATGGAGCAATTCAATCCTATTTAATTGTAATAGAAATTTGATGGAAAAAAAATCGTTAACCCAAACTTATAAAATAATTTATTACTAGAAGGTTTTTATTCCTCGCCTATATCGCACATATGCGGAGATCCTCCTGGGCATGCTGAGAATCAAGTTATCCAGCATTTCTTGCAGTAACCTGTCCTGTTTTTTGATGTGTGTACGTTCATGCTAAATATCAAATTCTAGTAATAATAGCGCATCTTCAAAATTCAAAAATCTAAAATTTAGGCTCTAATAAGACACTTACGAACGTTACAATTGATTCTTTCAAACCGGTTCGTAATAATGTGGTGTTGTGTTACTAAGTTCACCAGTCGAGGCACTGTGCTAGCAATATACAGAGACCAGCGGTGTGGAGCCAAATGCTATCCTTTCCGCTTCTCCTACTCCTCCTCTCCTTCTTCCAACTTCCTCAGCATCTCTCTTCAAATTTCTTCTAGGTGTGTTACGTCAATGGGCTAAGATAACCGCGCCATCATCACTGGTCTTATACTTGTCTGCTACCTTAGTGATATTAAAAAAACATAATTTCTTGTCTTTTTTTATGTGCTACACAGATTATCCTTAATCAAGCAAAGTATCATTTAAAAAATCCAACAAAAGTAATACCTATGTGAAAATTATGCTATAACGCCATCTACCGTGATTTATATAATTCAATCGATAATGAACTACAAGCAAGTAATAATATCTTATCGCAGCATAGAAAAAATTTTTTTGACCTATCACAGTAATAGTGGAAGAAATAAAGATCATTCAAAATTCATTAATGAAATTTTTGTATTATATTATGTAACTTGAAGTAATGTACAAATTGTTGGCAGATAAAATAAAGAGCTGGCAAACATCTACGAGTGATATAATTTGCATAGTTTATTCTCAAGGAAGTTATTTACAAATGTTCATTTCACAGATCGATCTCTTTGGTTCATTTAAGTTTACGCGGAAGCTTACCTAGACTATTTATGTATCATTAATTAATTATAGAAAGGTATAAAAATTAGTTCAGCATTGGTTTTAAGATCAATATAATATTATTCGAAACAAAAGCATTTTTAATTTCATTACTTAGTGTAAAACTAGCTATCCCCGCGGTTTTACCCTCGTTACAGGGATAAAAAGTAGCTTATGTCCTTCACCATACCATAGGCGATCTACATGCCAAATTTCATGATGATTTGTTGAGTAGTTGAGGCGTGAAGGCGTAACAAACAAACTCACTTTCGCATTTATAATATTAGTTAGGAAATTAGGATATAAAGTACGAGTATGTTGTCGTATTAATTTTACATTCATGGAGAGTTACATTTCTTTGCGGGTACAATACTAATTTGCGCCTCTCGATCTCTCAAAGGCATCAACTCTTTACCTTCAGCTACATTGTTTAATTTCCTTCCCATTATACTATAGGAAATTTCTTGCAAAGTCTTGTCTTTGGTTTCAGGTAAATAAATGTAAGCCAGTATTAAACATGTCAGCGTTGAAAGACCGTATAAAAGAAAAGCACCATGTAATCCAAAAACTTTAAAAATATACGGTGATACTTTAATGAAACTTCCATTAATTATTTTAAATGTTAATGCTACAATACATAAAGATATACTCCTTGCTTGCAAAGGTAATAATTCTCCAGCAATTGATGTAGCCATTATCATTGGTCCACAACTAATACTGATCGAATAACCTGACAACAATATAACAGATAGATATTTGTTCTCAGTTATTAATGATAATTTAATTAAATACAAATATAATGACATTAAAAACAACAACCCAATGCCTATAGACGATGTTGTTAACAGCAAAATACGTCTCCTAAATAACTTTGCAAGTCCACAGCCAACGTACATACTGCAAACTGTGACACCGTCCAAAATTAACATCGCATTGTAAGCTGTGGATTCACTGTTAGTAATTTTCTTAATTATATCTATAGCATATACAGTACAAACAAATTTACCTGAGAATGTGTGCATATTTAGAACTATAATAGATAATAGTATAGGCTTATATATTTTCTTACATAATAAAATCTTAAAAAACCCGATAATACCGTCTGTAGAAATTCTAGTTTCTACATGACTGCTACATTGTTCCGAACTGATAAGTTTTTTAAGTTCCCTTTCAGAAGCTTTACTATTTCCTTTCAACCATCGATGTGCTGCAGAGCAATCCTCAAAGCGTCCTTTAGCTGCCAGCCAATACGGAGACTCAGGCCAAAATACTGCCGTAGCTAAGCTGTACACTGAACAGATTATACCAAGTAATGCAATGTTTTTCCAATGAGAGAAAGTGCCAATTGTATTTGAGACTAAAATACCCCAGAATAACGTAGCAGATTTAATGGTTAGAAACATACCTCTATATTTTAATGATGTATACTCTGTGATTATAACTAAGGAGCTTGTTAAAAAAGCAGCAGTAAGAGGTCCTTGTATGATTTCACTTACAAGCACATGAGTTATGTTTTTACTGCAGAAGAAAACGATAAAACCCAGAAGAGTTGTAGCACAAACAAAAATATGAGTAATTTTCCGTCCGAAGTATCTGATCATTATTGGTAATATGAAAACCCAGGGTATTCCGCTGTAACTGAAAGTGGCCGCTGAAAATAAGAAAACATATTATGATGAAGTATAATTCAATAGGCTATAATGATAACTATCCAAGGTAATAAAGGTAAGGTTGATAAGTGAATCAATCATTTTTTCTTGTTTTTCATTCTGTCCCGTTGTCCAAGACACATTAGTGACCGAGTTTCTTAAAAAGCTCTTACAAATATTCTTGGGTGATAGTCCATAAATTTACAGGCCGTTTAACTACGAGAAAAAATTACGTTTGGTGGGTTGTAGTAGCCATATATAGAAAATCATGGTTTCAAAGAGTTGTCCAAGAGACAACGGGGATCGTAACCATGGCAACGAGGTACAAGAAAAAGTTGATCGACTCTTTTACGTCCATGGATTCAGTATACAATGTAGAAACGCAAAAAAGGGATTATTTTGACTACCATCGTATGAAAAATTATTGTTTTATAAAGACGTAATGATTACTCATCAGTCACCGACACTGCATGGATTGCAGATTGGCAATAGATGATTCAATCAGCAAATGCAACCTTCCGAACCGGTATTAGAGTCAGACTTAAGTGCCTGCGAAGGTCTATATTTTGAATAATTGAATTTGAATCTTTATACTAAAAATAATTAATCCAAAAGAGAAGTCATGCAAAAACCCTATTTAAAAAATTACTTCCATTTTTCCTTTTTTTTTTACTTTCTGGGCAACTCTATCCTTTTTTTAACCGACTTCAAAAAAAGGAGGAGGTTCTCAATTCGAATGTATTTTTTTTTTTTTTTTTTTTTTTTTTATGTTTGTTACCTCATAACTCCGTCATTTATGAACCGATTTGGAAAATTCTTTTTTTATTTGAAAGGGTACGCTTCCCGTTTGGTCCCATTGTCATCAGATCGGGATTTGATTACTTCTTAGTGTACTTTGA
Organism: Polyploca ridens; assembly: GCA_951394255.1. Classification (NCBI taxonomy): domain Eukaryota; kingdom Metazoa; phylum Arthropoda; class Insecta; order Lepidoptera; family Drepanidae; genus Polyploca; species Polyploca ridens. Next base: position 13,538,131 of record OX596260.1, read on the forward strand.
AGTCGGTTTAAGGTTTTTGTAAAACAGTCCAATTATTCTTTCAGTAAAAACCAATAAACAAAACATCAATAAAGATGATCCTAAAAATTTTGTAATAGGATATTCTGAATGAATAAAAGAATTATCTTACGCAGCCAAGAAGCCATTTCTTCAGTAACGGTTGCGGTTGAATTTGCTTCCTTTCTTAGTTGAGGGACTAGGACAGTTGTTGCACCAATGCATAGTCCCAGCATGAAGTAGCATGTCCATGTTCCACTGCAGATTAAGAGCTGGAAAATACATTCAGAAAATGTAGTACACTTATTCAAATTGCTTAATATTATTGATTGGTAAAAGAATAAATGGTAGAATAATAACTACAATTAATATTAGAATTGAGTATTATATTAAAATTAATCAAGAATTTATATCCGCATGATCAATTACCATGACCAAATAACCTAATTGTAATTTTAAATTTATAAAAAAACATTCTTGCCTTCTTAGAAGTAGCGAATCATAAGAAGCGATTTTAAGAGAGGTAGAGCGTAGCGTTTATTTGCTCAAAGAGCAGCTCGACTGGAGAAGTACCTCCACCTTACAGAATACCGCAGCCAAATAATTGTATGTTGTGTTCCTGCGCGTAAGTAAGGTCGCCAGAGCTCATAGGGGAGGTGGGAAAGATCGGTAACGCGTGAGCGATGCTTCGTGTGTTGCAAGCGTCCATATGGCTTCGGTAACCGCTTACCATCAGGCGGGCCGTATGCTTGTTTACCGACTTAGTCGTATAAAAAAAAAAAAAAAAAGCTTGTCCTTAAAATTAAAAAGTAATTATTCAATAAAATAAAAACCGAAAAGAGAAAAACAAGCTCTTTAATCTATAATTTTTTTAATAGATCTTGAATTTGATAAGGTATCGCAGTTGGGGACAAACCAATAACCTAGGTATGTATTTTTCTTGAATATTTGTTTATACCAGACTTCTTTACAAAACAATCTTAAATGTATTACATAACACTTAAATTCTAATATCACTGACAATAATTTCATGTCCAATGAGGTACTTAACCCTTAGTTACTCGCGCTAAAAACTCATAACTGCTCACGTGGTGTCTGTCTGACCCCAATTTTCAATCATCAATGAAACTATAAATTCTTGAAAAATTTGATAAGACAGTAGGTAAAGTAATATCTCGTAGGATAGTAAGTATATCTTATTATTATTATTAAATACACTTTCAAACTTTCCAATCTTATACATATTTACTCAAACATTGCTCTTTAAGAGGAAAGGATGGCTGCATGAAATTTGAAAAATAGGTATTTAACAAATCTATTGCTGTCGCGCTGTTGTTGGGATATAAATGTATGAGGGACGATAGAGACAACTGCAGCTTGGATCGATTATACCTATTTAAAATGGACGAAATCGCTATTTCGTAATCCCCAGTTTCCTACTCCACTACTGGACCGTTTATTTTTATTTTTTCAAGAATATAATAAGAAGGGCTTTGACTATGTCTGTCGGTTTTCCTTTTATTTTTTATATTCGTCAAATTTGTTTGCTGGACGTCTGATAAGGGCAGTAAAAATGGTCAGTTTTTGTCATTTTAGAAGGCTCCTAATTCTTATAATAATTAATTTATGGAGAAAAACACAACCGAGAGACATACAGTGGCACCTACAGATTGCATGGTAAAATAATCATAGCTCTAGTGTCATTATCCAGAGAGGAAACTGAGGATTACGTTTGTATGGAACAAACGCCACCAGCGTTTCCTCTTAGCTTTCTTTAAAAAATCAAAATAGCTCAGAAAAAATCTGCAGATTACAAACTGGAAAAATTATAAATCAGAAGCTAAGTAATGAACCTTGCAATTATTTTATCAGTAAAATTATCTAGATTTCTATTTTTATCTATTATCCATAGTTTCATTAAACTTCAAACGGTAACACTAAATTGTTTCACCACCTTCTCACAATGGAGAATAATGAAGTAGAATAATGAACAAAGTGTTTTATATGTCTGGTATACTAAAATAACGTTATATATTTTATTTTAAGGCGATGATAGCTCAGTGGTTAAGGCGATGATAGCTCAGTGGTAGTGACGTCGGATACCGAGATGAAGGTCCCGGGTTCGAATCCTACAATGAGCTTGAGCTTTCGGTGAAGGAAAACATCGTGAGGAAACCATAGCACGGTGGTAGGGTACTTTGTAGTACCCGCCTGGCTGGCTACCACCCTCAAGTTGAAAATCTGTCGCCAAGCACCTTTCGGTGTGTTCCGATAGCTGCACTTGAGAGCCAGTTCCTTCTAGGCTTTGTGTGCTTACCACCTTCGGCCGCATCATCACTTACCATGGTGAGATTGCAGTCAAACACAGGCCTATAAACAGTAAAAAAAAAAAAAAAAAAAATTGCATTTTAACCGGAGGTTCTCAATTCCGTTGTATTTTTTTTTGTTTGCTACCTCATAACTCCGTCATTTATTAACCGATTTGAAAATATTTTTTTTGTTTGGAATGGACACTTCCCGTCTGGTCTCATTGTCTTCAGGTCAGGATTTGATGATTTTTTAGTGTACTTTGAAGTCAGTTTAAGTTTTTCTCATATGGCATTATCTCTGTTTTCAAGGGGTATCATTTGGATTAAATGAAATGTAGATATATAACTACATATATGCTTATGAAAGGATAAAGTTAAAAAAATACATACCTGTCTTAAAATGAACCTCCACTCGACATTCTCATTGTCAGAGTCATTTTTCTCTTCAATATTTCGGTCACTTGCTTCCATAATTTTCACTATTTAGGAACAATTAATGATTAAAAGTTAATATTTTTATTCTCGTTAGGTTTTTTGTGCGGACGACTAAACTGGATATCCAATTGCAAGCACCATTATGCAATACTACATAAATAAAGAACGTGATAAAATAATGTAAACTGGATTTACTTGATTTTGTACTTATGCAAAAAGATATCTATAGTATATTTCAAATAACATGAGTTCGGTGATACATGGTATTTTATTAAATTTCTCAATGGTTAATGTCCATTTCGATATAATAAAGGAATACTATGATAGAGCTAGGTTTCACGAAATATTGTGAATATTATTTCAGAGTAATCAAATGGAATTTCACTAGATATTGGTAAAAAACCCTTGACCTTGACGACTCATCCTATGTGAAATAGAGTATAGTTAGATGAAAGAATAGAATAGAAAAGCTTTTACACTACAATTTACTACTAACATAACATATTTATAATAAGGATAAACATGGAAAAAAAAAAAAAAATTGCAGCAAGGGAAACAAGCTTAGCTTTATGCTGGAGACTCGGGCTACAAGCCCGACGCGATAGTCCGATCGTCGTTGTCAATCAATTAGCCAATAGAATTGGTCAAAATTTACGTCTCGACAGTTATGCTGCAATTCTATTGGTTAATATTGATGATGATCGGACTATCGTACATCGTTTTTCGTAGTAGGCCCTCTGGTTTTCAGCTTTACCGTTTAACTTTCACTGAAAGTAACGGAGCATCGCCTTTTAAAAAAGTGAAGCACGATAATGATGATGTATGAATGAAATCTGTAGGTACTAGCACAAGCAGGCAAGTAATACTGAACCTTATTGGCACTGTCGACGTCTCAATGCAGAATGAAAACCGATCGGCATACTATGGTATGTCTTCTTATGTGCTTGAGGCTTGTATTTGTAAGACGGACCGGTATGTGCCGGCATATTTAAATTGTTTCATTTCGGATAAGGCGACGCTCTGTGAAATAATAAAAATAACTGAAACTATACGGGGTGGATACGATAATAAATGAACCCACGTTAAGAGGACTCAATTCGTCATACTTTTCATACAAAATCTCTGTACTTATTATGGCGTTGTTAAACGTTTTTCGGTAGATGTTTTGAACAAATTAGTATCTTGTGCGCTATATCTAGCCGTGTAACTAGGCGTAATTTAAAAAAAGTGTGAAACAAATTCAGTCAAAGCCTCCGAAAAACAGCGTTTTTGCTTGAACTTTGGCCATATCTAATGTACCTATAAATTGTAAAAGTAAAGAAAACATATAGATACAAGGCTTGCAAATGTATTGGAGATTCTAAATAACTAACTTTTTTTTCACAAACTTGTAGTATTTTTTCACAAGAAGTATACTCCTGGAACAAGTTTTTTGAATGCGAAATCATGAATGACGACCTAGCGAAGCGGCCGCGAGTGATCAGCGGAATTTACCGACTGATAACCGACGGCCCTGATGCTGTCTCTCTTTTTTCGCAGTCAAACATTACGTTGGATGAAACAATAAGCTTTTAGACTATGCTTGCGTTGAAGTTGCGCCGGCCACAGAGGGCCATCTTAAGTAAAAATACGAAACTTTTATAATGGGACCAAATTCGAAATCGAAAAAAGAAATTTTGGCTCCAAGTTAAGTATCCACCCCATATCCACCCCGTATACTAAGCACACAATATTTTTAATGATACGGATTATATTTGGTTATTTTAGATAATAGTACATTATGATACATGTGCGCAAAGTCGGTTATTACAGACGAGGCGATATTAAGCCTAGAGATAAGGAAGCTGAGAGTGTAATTATCATGCACACTTGTGAGGAAAAATACAGACTTGTATTTTTAAGAAGATTTTTTGATAATAATCAATGAGAATGTCTACAAATATGGCGCGCAAGGTTTTTTTTTTGACAGACATTAGCTGTCAAACTGTTTTACCCGTTTATATTAAGAATGCTTCGTCTATGCACATTATCCATTGCATTGAGGTACAAGCTTAACATAATCGGGATTATACCTGTCATAAAACTGTGCGGTAATGTAAAGTAAAAACCACTAGTGCGTAATAAGCTGCATTAAGATACTAAAAACGGTGCAATAAATGTCACTTTACGAGCAAGTGTGTTGAAAAACTATTTTATGTTTTTTTTTTTTTTTTTTTACTGTCTATCGGCCTGTGTTTGACCGCAATCTCACCATGGTAAGTGATGATGCGGCCGAAGGTGGTAAGCACACAAAGCCTAGAAGGAAATGGCTCTCAAGTGCAGCTATCGGAACACACCGAAAGGTGCTTGGCGACAGATTTTCAACTTGAGGGTGGTAGCCAGCCAGGCGGGTACTACAAAGTACCACCACCGTGCTATGGTTTCCTCACGATGTTTTCCTTCACCGAAAGCTCAAGCTCATTGTAGGATTCGAACCCGGGACCTTCATCTCGGTATCCGACGTCACTACCACTGAGCTATCATCGCCTTAAATTATTTAAAGGCAAGTTACTTTTCTTTGTTTAATACTATAATAATTTTGGCCTCACGATGTTTTTCGTGCATAGTCTAATCTTTGGTTTCTGCCAAATTTAGGTTTTTTTAGAGTCCCGTACCTCAAAAGGTAAAAAAGGAACCCTTATAAGATCACTCTCTTGTCAGTCTGTCCGTGTGTCACCAACTTTTTTCTCAGGAACGGGTGAAACTAGCAAGTACTGTACTGTAATTTATACCAGATACTGTCTATAGTCCCTATTAGGTGTATAAAAATCAAGGTCCTAAGTCAACACGATAAAAAGATATGGGCAAATTAAGATTTTCGCGAAAACTTGTAAATACCAAAATTTACCTTAATTTTCAACTTTTTAAACCTTAATTTTCCCTTTATTTGTGCTGTAAGATCTTGCTTTTAATCAAATTTGATAATAGGCTACTTTTCTGAAAAAAACTAATTAGTTCGTCATTTACATTGTCAAAAAATATTAGACAAAAAATAAGAAGATATCGTGTGGTGAAGTTCCGCGTGACGTCACGGTGCGGTACACTTTTTAGTAACAAGTGACGTCACGAGCCCCCACTCCCGAACTTAGTCGCGCTTTATCTTCGTCAATTGTTAATGATTTGGTAAAGCAAAAAATACGTGTCCAATATTTTTTGATAATCTAACTGACGGACTAATTAGAATTATTATATTTTTACCCAGGCAACATCCCTATTAGGTCAACTGGAAGTGCCCTATAGGTTTTGGTTCGAAAATCTATATGCTAACGTTGACCTAGAATCACGAAATTTGACAAAAAGCGTCATCACGAAATTTGGCAAATTTCCACCCTGTATTTAGGTTATATTTACTCTGAGCCAGTATAAAAAAATATGCAAAAAGAAATCGAATAACAAATAAAATTATGCTGCAAGTAGATTTCTATGCAAATTGACTAATAATCTAAAAACATGATACCTTCAAACTCGTATTACACCTAAGAATTCTAGTAAACAGAACATACCAAATTTTGCTTATAAGTTTTTTTTTTTTTTTTAATATCACTAAGGTTGCAAACAAGCATACGGCCCGCCTGATGGTAAGCAGTTACCGTAGCCTATGGACGCTTGCAACACCAGGGGTATCACTCGCGCGTTGCCGACCCTGAAGAAATCTCTTCACGCCCTTTTTGAAGAACCCCATGCTGTACTCCATTGGGAAAACCACGGCGGGGAGCTCATTCCACAATCTGAGCGTCCGCGGAAGAAAGCTCCTTGATTATTGATTATTTAATTATTTACTTTATCTGATTTTTAATATAATATTTAAAATATTTCTATTATTATATGAATACACTAGCAACAAGAAAGCATCTAGAAAAGCTAATTCGGTGGTTTAGTGACAAGAATCACATGAGTCGATTTATTGCAATTTTAAATGAATTCTATGCCTGCATGTAACTAATTTCTATGTCAAATCAATAAAATCACTATTGGAAGTTTTATTCAAATGTGCTTACTCTTTCCTTTCCGTAGGCATCAGGATTGATTGAAAAAATAAATAACTGTAACACAAAATTTGACTACCAATAACCTAAACAGAATGACTTGCGAACTAAAACTTACCCGTAACAAAATCAATCAAGATCAATAACTAAATTATTTGCTTAAGTTTGTTTCCCGACATCAAAAATGTCAAATTACATAACTTGTTTTGTAGATCCTTTTTTTACAGTTGAAACAAAACTAACGAAATAACATAGGTACCAATATGAACCTCCTCTTCCCGTGTATACTGAATAAAATGATCTACAAAACTAGTTATGAAAGTTCACGTTTTGTTGTCGGGAAACTAACTTTAGTTACATTTAATCAAATAATTTAGTAATGAACAAAAACTAGTTTTGTTACTGGTAAATTTAGTTCGCAAGTCACTCTGTTTAGGTTATTGGTCGTCAAATTTTGTGTTACTGTCAATTAAAATGTTGTAGTCAGTGTATCCAACCGCTTTCCTATTCCAGATAAACGGTTCCCTCTCAATTTATCAGCCACTGGCGCTGGTTGAGTACATGTTCCTCACTTATCCATCTCAACATTCTCAGCTTTACTAAGAAACCTTCTGAACTGTCTTAATGTTTAATTACAGGTCTAATCACAGATTTGGAAAATATATTTTTTATAGAAATCGATAGCACGTTTACGTTAAATATCAAATTCTAGTAATTATTTAAACTATTAATTTTATTTTTATTTAATTTTATTATTTGGTGTGTAATCCATCTCTGTGTACATCCACGATGGAACACAGTCCTTAAATTAGAAGCTTATATTTATATACTTTGTATACATATATAGTATGTTATATTAATGATTTATATTTATTGATAGCTGTCTTGTTTAATTCTATAATTTGTTATGTTCGTTTTTGGGAATAGCTGCGTGACAGCCCATGCGTTATAGTCACGGTATTTTTATACAATACAACGAGAATATATCACTACCTATGTATGTTTATAAGGCAATGATAGCTCAGTGGTAGTGACGTCGGATACCGAGATGAAGGTCCCGGGTTCGAATCCTACAATGAGCTTGAGCTTTCGGTGAAGGAAAACATCGTGAGGAAACCATAGCACGGTGGTAGGGTACTTTGTAGTACCCGCCTGGCTGGCTACCACCCTCAAGTTGAAAATCTGTCGCCAAGCACCTTTCGGTGTGTTCCGATAGCTGCACTTGAGAGCCAGATCCTTCTAGGCTTTGTGTGCTTACCACCTTCGGCCGCATCATCACTTACCATGGTGAGATAGCGGTCAAACACAGGCCTATAAACAGTAAAAAAAAAAAAAAATGTATTATTGAATTATCGAGTTGGTCACATTGTTTAACTACATATTGCGCCGATCCCACAGAGAGAGTTCTAGCTTTCTACGTTTCGCGTTCACTGTAATCTAAGCGGCGTCTTTAGAAGTGTGATCGGTAGCGAATATTGCTGAACTGTAGACTGCTTGCTTATAGATTCGGAAAAAAGTGGCTGTGACATACGGATGGACAGACAGACAGACATGACGAATCCATAAGGGTTCCGTTTTTTGCCATTTGGCTACGGAACCTTAAAAAGTGGCAGTTTCGCACTCGCCTTGACTCAGAGCGCTCGCTTCCAACATTTATGTTGGATCACTCGATTGGGATATACATAAATTCAAATTCAAATCTTCGGTTCGTAATACACTTGAACTGAGAAGACTTCCGGCAAGAAACTCAGTAGTGTATCTATGTACCTGTAGTATAAGTAGGTATTACAACTGACAGTAACTAGAGCTAGTTACTATCAGTTGGCGTGTTGTCGCTATTCTCTTTCCACGTTCATCCTTTACCCTAAGCTTGTGCGCACCTCAGTCCAGTTGCTAGTTCCCTTTACTCGTTATTGAGGTGTTATTGTATAGTGTACCTAATTGAGGTTAATAATTCAATGGTTAAGTTACAAGAATAAACATATTGGGCCCATGAGGAGTTTGTTGCGTCGCTTCTTCTCCTCATACGGGACTTTTACGAAGCATTGGTATAACGTTGTTTTATTGCCTGCACTACCCCCCTGAACCCTAATTGTGGTGTTTGTATCACTTGGCTATAGCTGACACCGATATATATATAGCACTAGCATTTTGCAATCAGTATGATTATGTTCAATCACTGTTTCTTATTGTAAAGTTAGATAGTTTTAATATGTCGTACTTACTAGATACACTGGTGGGAACGAATCGCTCATTGGTTATTGCTGAAAATCAGTGTTGCACATATTAGGTTAGTCCTGACTCACAGCATTATGCCACAGAGTATACTATATAGTAATCTGTGATTATTCTGAGCTAACTTTATATGTGTATTTTTTGTATTTTAAGGTTTGCGTCGAATGGCGCGCAAAAATAAAATGTTTTTCTTTCTTTTCTTTATAAAATATGAACATATTGTGCACTAGCTGTCCCCCGCGGTATCATCCGTGTTTCCGGGATAAAAAGTAGCCAATAACACTTGAAGATAATGAAGCTTCCTATTAATTAGTGATCGATTTTTTTCCAGAGATTAATCATACAAAAAACCTTTCAGCCCTATTATGTATATTATTATAGTATACATAGAAAGATATAAAAAAACCAGCTTTGTTTATAGATCATTATAATTATTTATTTGGGACAAAGACATTTTTAATTTCATTTAAGCTTAGTGTATTTATTGTAAAATATAAAGTAAGTGTATAAATTAATTTTACATTCATGGAGAGTTACATTTCTTTGCGGGTACAATACTAATTTGCGCCTCTTGATCCCTCAAAGGCATCAACTCTTTACCTTCAGCGACAGTTTTTAATTCTCTACCCATTATACTATCTGAAATTTCTTGCAAAGTCTTATCTTTAGTTTCGGGCAAATAAAAGAAAACCAATGTTAAAATCGTCATCGATGAAAGACCGTAGAAAAGGAAACCTCCATGTAATCCAAACGCCCTAAAGATATATGGCGATACTTTAACGATAGTTCCATTAATGGTTTTAAATGTTAATGCCATAATACATATTGATACACTCCTTGCCTGCAAAGGTAATAATTCGCCAGATATTGAAATTGCCATTATCATAGGACCACAGCCAATACTGATCGAATAACCTGACAACAATATAACGGATAGATACTTGTTCTCAGAAATTAATGATAACTTAATTAAATACAAATATAATGACATTGATAACAAGAACCCAATACCTATAGACGATGTTGTTAACAGCAAAATTCGCCTTCTAAATAACTTCGAAAATCCACAGCCAACGTACATACTGCAAACTGTGACACCATCCAAAATTAACATCGCATTGTACGCTGTAGATTCACTGTTGGTAATTTTCTTAATTATATCTATAGCATATACAGTACAAACATATTTTCCTGAAAATGTATACAGATTAAGAACTAAAATAGACAATAGTATAGGTTTATAAAATTTCTTACAAAACATTATCTTAAACCACCCAAAAACACTCTCTGTAGACATTCTAGTTTCTATACGACTGCTACATTTTTCCAAACTGATAAGTTTTTCAAGTTCTCTTTCAGAAGCTTTACTAGTTCCTTTCAACCACCGATGTGCTGCTGAGCAATTCTCAAAGCGTCCTTTAGATGCTAACCAATATGGAGACTCAGGCCAAAATACTAACGTAGATAAGCTGTACACTGAACAAATCATACCAAGTAATGCAATTTTTTTCCAATGAAAGAAGGTGCCAATTGTATTTGAGACTAAAATACCCCAGAAAAACGTAGCAGATTTGATGGTTAGAAACATTCCTCTATATTTTGATGATGTATACTCTGTGAGTATACCTAAGGAGATAGTTAATGAAGCAGCATTAAGAACTCCTTGTATGATTTCACTTATAACCACATGAGTTAAGTTTTTACTGCAGAAGAAAACAATAAAACCTAGAAGAGTTGTGGCACAAACAATAATTTGAGGAATTTTCCAGCCGAAGTGTCTGATCAATAATGGTAATATGAAAACCCAGGGTATTCCGTTGTAACTTAAAATGGCAGCTGAAAAAAATAATATTTGAAGTATAATTTAATAGGTTATAATGATAACAATCCAAGTAACATTGATAAATAATATTGAATGCGAAAGTGAGTTTGTTTGTTTGATAAGCTTTCACGCTTCAGTTACTCAACTGATCATCATGAAATTTGGCATGCAGATAGCCTATGGTATGGTTAAGGAAATAGGAAAAAAAATTAAAAAGGATTAATGGTATTTACTAGCGCTAGTGATCTCTTCATATTTTAATATCAAGCCAGGGACAATCTCTTACTCACACAGAGTTCTATACTATTTTAATTCTATTCTCTGAAGCTAATCTCTTAAGAACTTCTGATATCCTGGTAACCAGTTCAGCTAACAATATAGGTTTTTTCATTAATTGATTTAAACAAGCAACTAAAATATGATCCGTACCATCCTCCCCGTTAAAATGTCGACGACGGGACTACCGAGGCTGATGGCACTTTCATTTCCATTTGCCCCTCAAAAAGGGATAGAGGCACCGGGGTAAATGGGAGTTCAACATAAATTTAGTAAGCAACGTATCTAATGACCTATATACAGTTCAAAAATTTAGTGATCCCAAAAAGTTTATAGGAGCAAAATAACATAATTCTGAATGAATAAAAGAAATATCTTACGCAGCCAGGAAGCCATTTCTTCACTAACAGCTGCGGTTGAATTTGCTTCCTTCCTTAGTTGAGGAACCAGTACAGTTGGTGCACCAGCACATAGTCCTAGCACGAAATTGCATGTCCATATCCCACTACAGATTAAAAGCTGAAAAACGTATAAAGCAGAAGCTAAGTAATGTAACTTGCAATTTTTTTTCCGTAAGCACAGAAATAATTGTCTTGTGAATAATAACTACTTTTACCCCTTTTACATTTAATCGCTGCGCTCGCGGTTAAAAATATAACAATGACATCAATTGTTATAATAGGACGCGCGTCCCTCGCGAGAACCAACGGGTTAAAGAAATCTCTTTTTTGTAACTATAAATAATCTAGTGTTTTACCACATTCTCACAAGGTGGTAACCACATTTAGTAGATTTCGCTTATGTAGCATGATATACCTACATACAAAACATTATATTTTATATTTCAGAAAATAATTTGCCCTTACCCAAGAATTTCAATCCGTGTTATTTTTTTGACAATTCTAATAAAAAAATACACTATTGGTATGAAAAAAAGTAAATTTCAAATGACCATAATTATTATATCTTCGTAATTATAAGGTATTTGTAAGAAGAATTATTAAACAGCATTGAAAATTCACCTTGAAAATCTTGTTATGTCGCAGACTTCTCGTGCAATAAATGATGCACTAAACTATGCACTAATTGGGTTGCTATACTATCATTTATTTTGAGCTATAGCCTAACGTCTAACGACATTAATTAGCAAATTAGCACGCTAACATCGCAAGTAAGCAAGTAGTTCCGAGCAAATAAGTGTTGGGATTCCTCAAGGTTCTATATTCAGGCCATTGTTATTTTTAACATATGACAAACTTTATTTAACGAAAAACACTTTCTTTTTAATAATCTTTGTTTAAACAAAGCAAATCAGGAGAAATACAAAAATAACGTAGTATATACGGTGTGGAAATTTGAGACGGGTCATATTGGTCGGATATTGAAGCCACGCGAATATGGTCTAAGAAGCATGTCCCTTACTTTTTAGTACTATCAGCATTAAAAAAAACACAGATTACAGTTTTCAAAAAAAAAAACGGTAGGTACAGTAAAAAAAAAAAACAAATTATTAGCTTTTCGATCCAGTCTCCGACAGGGGTCAAAAGGCTGTATGGGGCCAAGTTAGGTTGGTGTAGAAATGTCACAAATTGAAAAATACTTTTTCCATACATTCCAATTCTGTAAATGCCAATATCAATAGCTCAAAAAATTTGGGACAGTCTCCTAAGACAATATTCGCGTGGTATCATCCATTAAGGTAACTGCCCTTAATGATCCGTCCTTGCTTATACAGATGACTATTCATTCCGGCCTTGAATACATTGTATCTAGGTTATACCACGGAAGAGAGGCACTAGTTAAAAAAATACATACCTGTCTTAAAATGAACTTCCACTCTACATTCCCAGAGTCATTTTTCTCTTCAATAATTTCGCCACTTCCTTCTACAACACTTTTCATAATTTTAAAGGACAAATTTATTAATAAAATATTAATATTATAATTTTCGTAAGGCTTTTTGTAATACACATTGATGGTTTTCCTATCCCGACCAAACTGCATAGCCAAGTGCATGCAGCGAAGTGCGATACTACAGAAATAAAGAAAATAATAATAACTTGATTTACTTGACCTACAGATCATGGACGAATAGATACTACAGATGCAGTTTTACCGCCGCGACGGGGCACGCAATTGCTGTCGGTGCGATTAGAATGTAAATATTCTGTAATGAATCTGAGCTTGTTTTGAAAAGAGTAATTGCTGAGTTTATTGCCGGCTCTTCTCAGCAAATGCAACCTTCCGAACCGGTATTAGAGTATAGTCAGACTTTTTATAAACCTGCGAAGGTCTTTTTGAATAAATTACTTTGAAATTTGAGTTGAAATTATTATTTGTATCCAGCTCCTTATCCCTACTATCCTTACTTAATGTTATAAATGCGAATGTGAGTTTGTTTGTTTTTTACGCTTTCACGCCTCAACCGAACACGATGTAATTTGGTACGCAGATAGGTACCCTATGAAATGGAGAAGGATATAGGCTTTTTATTCCGAGAACACGGCTGAAACTGCGGGGAACAGCTAGTTACTTCTATAATCATTATCATCGGATCACCTCTTGCCACACATAAAAAATCTGGACGGAGCATAGCCTTATAAAAAAGAGAAGCAAGATAGTTCCTACATAAATATGTGTTAATAAAATCAATAGGTAGTTATTGTCACTGTCGACATCTCAATTCCAAAATGACAACCGTTAGTTATCAGCTTATGTTGAAACTCAAACTAGCGATGGGCGATTGTTCCAAAAAAAGTTATCGAAAGAATCGACAATTGTAAAACTGTACATTCGATTGTCGATTCATTCGTTCTAGCGAATAAACTATCGAATAACAATCGACCTATCGAATAAAAATTGACACACGTAATGCAGGCTGAAATAGTACCTATGCACAATCGACGGGTGAGCGCAGAGGCGAATAGATTAATTCATTCGGCGGACGGACAACCAACGCACGGCTCAGCCCACGCGCGGTGCCGCACGAACCATATTATGAACAATCGAAAGATGTCGATTGTTATTCGAATGATTCGAATAAATTGGACACTCGAATAATTCAATTGTTTTTAATAACAATCGCCCATCGCTAACTCAAACTCTATCTTATTATGTGTGTTCAAAAATATCAAAATGATAAACTGACAACGTTCAAACCTTATATTTGATTAATTTTTATTTGAATATATTATAGCGATCATCATAACAATATACACAACATAACATAATCCTGGCATCTCAGATTAAAGAACAAAATACAGATGGAGCACGAGGAATACAGGAGTGAGGCCAAAAAAGCAAATACCTGATATTTTATTTTGAATTTGTTTTTTTTTATCTTCCGTATTCCTCGCGCTCCATCTATACGGATTGACATTATAATGATTATAACTAAAGACTATAATCGCATCTTTATGACAGAATTTCTTGAAAGTACAGACCAAAGATTTTTAAACGTATTGAGAATAATTAATGTAATTTACAAATTAATTGTTACACTTTTGAACAAATACTGAAACGCTGTAAAAAGGAGGGTCTTATAAACTTGAGAAGCTCTCATACAATCAAACTGTCAAATGACGATTTGATCACAACTAAGATGTAAATGGCGTTCCAATATTTGGCAATTAGCATTCTGACTTTCCCGAGCAGATTTTAATGAATTAAAATTAAAATTAAAGTACATCATGAGGCAAGCAAAAATTGCAACCAAAACAGGCACTAAAATAAGTGAAAAAAATCAAGAAAATATAAACTTAATCATTCGAATTAAAAAAAACTTCAATAAATTATAATATATACTTAACACTATGCACAAAATATTGGATAGTACCATTCATGGCAAGCTACTTTTCTTTGTGGGTACAATACTAATTTTGGCCTCGCGACCTTTAAAAGGCATCAACTCTTTACCTTCAGCAACAGTTTTTAATTCTCTACCCATTATACTATCAGCAATTTCTTGCAAAGTCTTATCTTTGGTTTCAGGCAAATAAAAGTAAGTCAGTATTAAACATGTCAGCGATGAAAGACCGTATAAAAGAAAAGCACCATGTAATCCAAGAACCTTAAACGTATATGGTGATACTTTAATGAAACTTCCACTGATAATTTTAAACGTTAATGCTATAATACATATTGATATACTCCTTGCATGCAAAGGTAATAATTCTCCAGTAATTGAAGAAGCCATTATCATTGGGCCACAGCCAATACTGATAGAATAACCTGACAACAATATAATAGATAGATACTTATTCTCAGTTATTAATGATAACTTAATTAAATACAAATATAATGACATGGAAAACAAGAATCCAATGCCTATAGATGATGTTATTAACAATATACTTCGTCTTCTAAAAGACTTTGCAAATCCACAGCCGACGTACATACTGAAAACTGTAACACCGTCCAAAATTAACATTCCATTATACGCTGTGGATTCATTATTAGTAATTTTCTTTATTATATCTATTGAATATACTGTACAAACTAATTTACCTGAGAATATATACTGGCTAAAAACTAAAAGGGACAATAATATCGGTTTATAAATTTGCTTGCGAAATATAATTTTAAATAACTCTAAAATACTGTCTCTCGAAATTAGTATTTTAACACGACAGCTTCTTTGTTCAGAACTGATAAGTATTTCAAGTTCCCTTTCAGATGCCTTATCGGATCCCTTCAACCATCGATGTGCTGCTGAGCAATCCTCATAACGTCCTTTAGCTGCCAGCCAATATGGAGACTCAGGCCAAAATACTACTGTAGCTAAACTGTACACTGAACAGATTATACCAAGCAATCCTATGTTCTTCCAATGAAAAAATGTGCCAATTGTATTTGATACTAAAATACCCCAGAAAAACGTAGCAGCTTTGATTGTTAAAAATAATCCTCTATAATTTGAGGATGTATACTCAGTGATTATAACTAATGAGATGGTTAAAAATGCAGCAGTAAGAGCTCCTTGTAGCATTTCACTTATAATTATATGAGTTAAGTTTTGACTACAGTAGAAAACAATATAACCTAGAAGTGTTGAGGCACAAACGACAATATGAGGAATCTTCCGTCCGATATAAGTGATCATTATTGGTAGAATAAAAACCCAGGGTAGTCCACTGTAACTGAAAACGGCCGCTGAAAAAAAGGAGATATACAATGAAAGGATAATGTTTGTCAAGTGAACATTCAAGCTGTAGCCAACGCTAATACAAAAAGAGACAATGAGGATATAATTATTTAAGATGTAGACATTAAAGACTAACAACCGATCTTTATTACAGTTTGATAAATTTAGTGATCCCAAAAATCTTATAGAAGCAAAACAATTTCATCTTGTCAATAATAAGAGAAGAAATATCTTACGCAGCCAAGAAGCCATTTCTTCAGTAACAGCTGCGGTTGAATTTGCTTCCTTCCTTAGTTGAGGGACTAGGACAGTTGGTGCACCAGTACATAGTCCTAGCATGAAGTAGCATGTCCATGTTCCACTGCAGATTAAGAGCTGGAAAATACATTCAGAAAATTTAATACACTTATTCAAATTTCTTAACATTATTGTAGAGTAAAAGAATAAATGGAATAATAATAACTACAATTAATATTAGAATCGATTATTATATTAAAATCAATCAAGAATTTATATCCGCATGATCAATTACTTTGACCAAATATAGTAATTGTAATTTTAAATTTAAAAAAAACCGTTCTTGCGTCCTTAGAAGTGAATCATAGGAAGCTTTTCCGTAAAATTTTAAATGATCTATTCAAAAAGACCTTCACAGGCCCTTATGAATAGTCTGTCTCTAACACCGGTTCGGAAGGTTGCATTTGTTGAGAAGAGTCGGTAATAAACTCAGCAATTACTCTTTTCAAAACAAGCTTAGATTTCTAATATCATTGACAATAATTTCATGTCCTATGAGGTACTTAGTCGTGGTAGATAGAAGAAATGCTAACGGCATTTTTTTGTAATTGAATATTGAAAAAAATAAGCGTGCATAAAGTAAATAATACTTTTAGTCGTAAAAATATATTTCAAATAATTAATAATGAATGATGTCTATTTCAATAGGTTAGAGGTTAGCATTAGCATTATTATTATTGGCAGCAACTAAAAACAAGTTATTATTTTAATCTTGCTTTAATTAGCAAACCATCAAATCAATATATTTTATTCGAATTTGACAACGAAATGCGAACTAAAAGATTTTATTGTTATTAAAACAATAAAATCTTTATACCTGATGATACCTGGATGATATTGTAATTGAGTATTGTTAAAAAATGTACCAGGATATTTATTTAGGTGACTATTATACATTTTTTTTTATTCTACGAAGTCGGCTAAAAATCATATGGCCCGGTAAGCGGTTACCGTAGCCATATGGACGTTGCAATACTCGGGGCACCCCAGGGCTGATGCCGGGTGATTAAGGGTTGGTAACTCATGAGCTCTGGTGACCTTACTGCAAGGAACACAACATTATTTCGCTGCTGTATTCTGTAAGGTACTTCCCCAATCGAGCCGTTCTTTGAGCGAAAAAAAACTCGGCTCTACCTATCTATATTCGTGTCCAGTACTATAATGCTTTCAGGATGCTGATGGGGCTCCGTCACTTCAAGTATGTTCGCGGAGGCTCGTGACGATGGTGTTCACGAGACGCCTCCCTGATCCACAGCAATGGATGTAGTCCCAACAGCATCCTGAAAACTATTAACGTTAAACTGGATTACCCAAAACTGAGACACTTGCTTATGATGTTGGGGTAACCTGGTAGATATTGAGCTTTGTAATTTTATACTTGTCAATGTAAAAAAAACATAGCAAGTATGGATAGATTGAATTATACAAAACGAAAGATTTTAAAAATAGTTTTACGTTAACAAATGTTGACGATCAATTTACCTGCCGTATGTTAATATACATAAAATAAATATAAATCCTGCATAACTAAAATATTCCACAATAAATATAGCAGGTTTTGGTCTCGTGTCAACCTTCGCATAATTTATATCGGAGTTCTTAAAATATTTTACATCACAAGTAATTTTTTTTAGTACCAAGGATCAATCGTAGTATTTATATACTCTGAGGTTGTAACGTCATTAAAATTTTCAAATGTGTAGGCCGGTTTTTATTCTTGACGGAGCGTCTCAGTCGCATATAAATGATGAACGCGACCGACGCTACCGCGACGGTTGGTCAAGCGTTAAAACCGGCCTTAGCTAACGCCGAAAAACTGCCTTGATTCCTATATTAAGCATGGTTATGTGTGACGAATCAAACTGACAGATTCACAGATGCATACACAGTTTTGCACAGCAAACCGCTGGGTCTAGTGCACACTGGTTTATTAAATAACTTTTCCAAATGAAGGATTTTGCAAAATTTTCTTGTTTCTGTACCCTGAGGTTGTGCGTGCATCTGTCTGACAGTTTGACGCTTTAACCTATTTACAGGTGATAATAATAGACATGAGCGTGATTAAAAATTGATTAATTTAACTTGCCGAGAACATTAATTTAACCATATGCCAGTGTTATTAAGATTGGGAATGATTTAGCAGGTGTCGAAATCAATAAATTGGCCAGCGATCAGTCGAGTAAATTCCATATGCCCAACTCTACCGAAATCAATAATAATAGGTATAAACCTTCATATACAATATGTAGGCTATGTCCTAGCAGGTGCTGTCGTTGGCTGTATCTCTTCAATACTAGAAGTTAGGGCAGAGATAATTAGAGCTCTTACTCGCTCAGTTTACAAATCCCACATTTTAACATATCTTATTGATTGAAGGAATGCATTACTATAAAACACTAGCTGTCCGTGGTTTCAATGTCCTTCCCCATACCATAGGCTATCTGCGTGCCAAATTTCACGATGATTGGTTGAGTAGTTAAGGCGCGAAAGCGTAATAAACAAACTAACAAATAGTTAGGATAAAGGTACTTGGATTACGAAATAAAAAAATAGTAAACATAAAAATAATAATAAAATGCAATATTATACCTGTCTCAAAAAGAACTTCCGCTCAAACTTTTCACAGTCATTTTTGACATTTATATGCCGGTCACTTGCTTTCATATTGAGTCTATTTTAATAATTAAGCACAATACGTTAATATTTATCTTCTGAGGCTTTAGAAATTTAGTCACATATAATTATTTTTAAACGACTGGCCTGAGTTATGGATTGAATGTTTATGCAGATTTCAAAAGAATAAAATATTAAAGAAGCTGTAAAAAACTGGATTAACTTGATTTTTCTTTTCGTATTATTTAATACGCGCAAGAAATCTATAGGTGTATTAAAGAAATCTATAAGTTTTGTCTATGACTTTGTTTGCGTCAATTTCATGATAGTCGATAGATAGTAGTATGGCACAAAAAGTTGTAAAAAAATTTGACCGTAATATATGACGCGGTCAGCGAGAGCCAAGTGATACAAACACCATGATTAAGGTTCCATGGTATCAGAATTCGGTGGGCGTAGAGTAGACAATGAAACAACGTAATGCTATCGCTTCGGAAAAGTCCCGTATGAGGAGAAGAAATGGCACAAGAAACTCCTCATGGGCTCGATAAGGTGTATGTGGCGTAAAAAGAATCGTTTTGCTTACCAATGGTAGGTTTTTTTATTGCCAAACTGGGCATATATATCATTTCGTAAGCTAATTTTACCTGTGATAGCTACTTCCATATGGGAGGGTCTGCTATGCAAAGCCTTGAGGTCTTTGCTTCATTATTAGTAAAGATCTAAGAGTCTTAATTTTTATAAATCTTAACCGATACCGATCCGTAAATTATTGAAATCGGGCATTAGTCGGTAAAAAGGTAAACAAACATACGGCCCGCATGATGGTAAGCGGTTACCGTAGCAATATGGAAGCTTACAATACACGAAGCATCGCTCACGCGTTACCGACCTTTCCCCCCTCCCCTAGGAGCTCCGGCGACCTTTACAAATTACAATTTAAAATACAATTAAAATCTAAGTCGGACCAAACCATCCAACTTCCCGATAATGGCCCTGTTTCTGTTGTTCACAACTAAACTAATTTTAATCTCACTATGTCTCTTTCTAACAAAGAACATAAGAAAAGGATGTAAGAAATTTAGTCCTGTCAAATTAGTCCAATGCTTGTTTTCAATATAAATTTAGTCGCCATCTATCGTGGTTACACCTAAATACTCGCAAAATAAGACGGCAAAGATTAATTTTACAACTTAAAATATGTTCTATCCTTTTTCAATAATGTTCGTAAGAAAGAGATGAGATGTAACTAAAATTAGTTTAGTGCGATTTACAACAGAATCGGCACCATTATATTACTTTACTATGTTAGATTTTAAAACTATGATAACTTGTTATGCTAAAATTATAAACGTCATAGTGTTCCAAGTTTTATAGCATGTCAAGGAATAGTTTACAATTCAAATTATCAAGAACGTAAAAATAAAGGTCATGGCCCATTAAAGGTGGTATGTGTCGCATTAAGAAACATTATCGCATCTTACTAATAATAGCTCAATGCTTTACAGCAAATAATTATCATTAATATTTTAATTGATATCACAGATTTAAAATTAGCAAGAAACAGTATACACGATACCGTGACCGGGTGGCGTGGGCGGGCGCGCAAATCGCTCCACTGACACCACATTATGACATTGTACCCGTGCGAAGCCGGGGCGGGTCGCTAGCACTTACGATACATAATTAGATGATCAGATGCATGTCCTGGGTGGGAATCGAACATAAGATCGGTGGCGTGGAATCTTAACCAACAGGCCCGTCAAAAGTTTTTTTAAGGTATTTAAAAAATTATATTTGGTAAATGTTTGTCTGCAATTTGTCTACTGTTTACATTTTTACTGTGTCTAATTCAAACAGCGTCATTCTCGCGGAAATGTATAGATGGCGGTTTGTATGGAATTGTTTGTTTGCAATGACGCACTTCTAAATAGAGGGAGCTAGTATTTTTTGTTTGCTTAGTTCCGGTAATTACCGCTAATATTATGTGAAAATGTGGCGCAAGGGTGAAAACTGAAATCTGCTCGAGAGTATTCTGACCTTATTTATCTATTCCGTGGTATTCTGGGCCTTAATAATGCAGTCTATCACATTTATTCATAGTTAACCTATAAGCGCAGTGTTTTTTTTGTCAAGACATTGTTTTTTCCAAATATAGTAGTTTTATAATAAAATCGAATTTGAATGTATAGTAATTTCCAAAATACATATTTTACTAATTAGTTTATTATATGGCACAACATGTTTTTTTTATAAATACACCTATTGTTTTAGTAAATGGTGTCCACGGTGCTTTATATTTTTTTTTTTTATACCACTTTGGTGGCAAACAAGCATACGGCCCGCCTGATGGTAAGCAGTTACCTATGGACGCTTGCAACACCAGGGGCATCACTCGCGCGTTGCCGAATTTGTTTTTTGGTTAGTGCATGGTGACCATAGAATGTAAAATCATGGCGTTTGGTCAGCTGGCACATGTCTTGATTGGATTGTCCGCTATTTTTGTCACCATGCCTTTTTTTGGTGTATTTTATATTATTTTTATATTGTTGTTTGTCAACTGACCTCAGCATATGCTGAGTCGGGACCCATTCATGACATCACGCACCATACATAACTGTAATTGTTTTTTTGTTTGTTCTGTCTCATATTTCAGATTGTATGTCATTAATGTAATGTTGCGTGTTGACATGTTTTTTTTTCTTATCTTTTTTCTTTTTAACCTTAACCCTGTCATTATTTAGACCTCAAAGTTTTACTAAAAGATTCATTGCTCAGAGATGTGTTACAGGAAACTGCACACAGAATAATGAAAACTTCAAATCGCGATTACTCAAAACAAGGATTTTTGAGTTATACCACTCTTCACTAAAGGTACAGACTAATAATTGCATAAACTCAGCTCAGGACTTTTTGGCGGGAACTTGTAGAGAGACGTTGTGTTTTCATTTTTATTTTCATAAATTCGTGTATTTCGAGTTTTATTGCGTATTATCGGTGGTATTTTATCCAATAAACATCAATCATGTGCACCAGTGAAGTGAAATGAAATGAATTATGTGTATCGTGTCTTTTCAAGTTGTCTCAAGAAGTCCGTGAAGTTTTAGTACAATAACCACCATTGTACCAAAACATGACTTTTATGGACGATGACTGACTGAGGACTATGTGAAAGTGATTAAATGTGACTAGAACTTATAATATTACTGGAAATTGGCAAAATACACAAGCCGTGTGACGCCATTGAAGAAAAAAAAAAAAAAAACTCAGCTCAGATAACGAGATGAGATTTAGAAAGACTCAAATCAGCTGGGGCCCATGTCCGCATTTAAATCTAGACCTGTGTCATATTTTTTTTTACAATATAATTTTAAATAATTACTTAACACAATATCAAAATTAGAACTATGATGTTTTCGACGTCATGGTTCCTTAGAACATCTCGTATATTCCTTCTGTATTTTCTATAATTACAGATTTCCTCATATTGAGTGGATAAAATATACCTATAAGCATGATTATTCTGTACCTAAACGAAAATGTACGTATATCAACCGATTTTTCACGTTACCAACCCCTGTCTACCAAACTTTTCTTTTTTCACCTAATTTATAGCCCGAAGCGATAAAGTGGAATCATTCCAGTCGGGTCGCGGGTTCGGTTCCCCGGCCGTTATCTCTCAATGCGAACGGTTTCCTTTCTGAGCTTATTAATTAGATTTAGGCGGAAATTAACAGATCAAAAATGTGCACCTTTTATTTTTTTGTTACCTTGTTTTAAACGTAGAAACTATACATATAAATTACCTACAATAATAGCCCGCGTCTTTACTTTTAAAAAAGTGATTTAGTTGCAAGTTTATGATACTTTATTTGTGTTATGATTCGTAGACAAAGCAATAAATTGAAAGGCTTCTGCAATAAAAATACGCTTTACAAAAAATACCAATATTTTTTCTTAACAACCAAAATCAGCATCCCAACACAACCTGTCCACAATTTAAAAGTAAAAAATGATCAAAGTTTGGCAATGAAAATACAAATAAAAAATCCTTTGGAAAGTTGTAAAAACTTTGCTTTCTCCCGATTTCGGTCAAAGTGAGAACATTAAAATGTCTTGTTTGCCTAAGGGGCATTGATGTAATAAATACTAGACTGACCACCCACGTTTACGTTACAATAAAGTGCAATTTCTTTAGTAACATAGCGGACATACAATGAAACCCTCAAGTGATTTAACGTCTTTATTTTTCACTTCACTTTATTCAGCGTTAGAAAGGACCTTCTGCCCAGCTGCAATAATAATTAATAACCAAATCCATATTAAAAAACAGCATTTTTAGTGTGTATGTATAGGCCTGTTTTTGACCACAATCTTACCATGGTAAGTGATGATGTGGCTGAAGGTGGTAAGCACACAAAACCTAGGAAAAGAACTGGCTCTCAAGTACAGCTGTCGGAACACACCGATAGGTGCTTGGCGAAAGATTTTCAACTTGAGGGTGGTAGCGAGCCAGATGGGTACTACTAAGTACCCTACCGCCGTGCTGAAGTTTCCTCATGATGTTTTCCTTCACCGAAAGCTCATTGTAGGATTGGAACCTTCATCTCAGTATCTGACGTCACTACCACTGAGTCATCATATAGAGCAACTTGATTGGGGAAGTGCTTCCACCTTATAGAAAACTGCAGCCAAATCACTTTATGTTGTGTTCCTGCGCATGAGTAAGGACGCCAGAGCTTAATGAGGAGGTTGAAGGATCGGTAATGCGTGAGTAATGCCCCGTTTATTGCAAGCGTCCATATGGCATCGTTAACCGGTTACCATCAGGCGAGCCATACGCTTATTTAGCTATAACGTTGAATGAAAAAAAAATAACATAGCGCGCTAATGCAATATCATAATTAATTGCAAGCAGTGTCATTTTTGGCTATCAGATCGAACTCATTACTGTGCATCTAGTATATTTTATATCAATGTCCAGGGGTAACTTTACCGATCTCCAAAAACAAAACTTAGTAATTAAAAGTTGTCGACAAACATAAATCTATAACTTTTTAAAAGATATTTTAAATTAAAATTTACCTCATATCTTTTGGCTTTCTGATTTACGACACTATGAATAAGGATTAATTATTTATTGAATGAGATATCTAAAGATAGATTTTATTTTAATTGTATGCGAGTTTTTAAGTGAAATGGAATAGACTACAAAATCTGATAGTAAACTCTTAGGCAATGGTTAAAATGTGCTGAACGCTTTACTAACTTATGGTTATTAATTTTGGCAACATTTTCAGCCTTTAAGACCAGTTATTATTAGTGGTCAGCTTTAGAATTTTTTTATGTTCTAACGAAAATTTAAAAAATGTGTTATTCTATAATGGTAGGGCTAATCTTCTAGAATTGTAAAGAAAATACATACTTCATCAAGAAGGAAACTTAAAATTCAGTTTTAATAGTGCGTCTATGCTACGCGAACCAAGCACGAGCCGAGCCCTATTCGTTCGTTAATCTCGATGTTCAAGTGTGGATGTACAACGAGCCTACAACGAGAGCGATTCGAATCCCTGTGGTCGTGAAAAAACTGACAATCGGCGGATCACAGTGCGAGACGAATGCTTGTTCGAGGCTCGCAAGTCCGTCCACGCTACGCGAATCCATGCTCCACGTGTTATCGGTTCGAGTAGCGTGGACGCACCAAGATTTCACCTAAAAATACTATAAATACTATAATAAACGACTATTTAGTGTGGCATTTTAAATTAGTGATATAACAAACTACCATTAACTCAGCTTGGTATGATTTGATACACTCATTGGTACAACTAGTCTCATGTTGATCGCTATTGATTTGTGCCCACCTAACTAAACACCACTCTGTTGAAAACCTCCCAAGCTCCTACCAGTAAGTCTCAGCAGATGCACTTGAGAACAAGCAATGTTTTGTACATAATAATCACTAATCCTGGTGAGATTCATTAAACAAAAAGTTAAGTTGTACAGGTTGTTTATCCTTTATGTGTTATATTTAAAATTATCGGTGAAAACTCACACCTATATTTTGTTTTCTTCGCAGAAAATGTGATCATAGATGTTTTATTTTTGAGCAGAATTACAGTTAGAGAAATAAAAATATAAGCTATAAAGGAGATCCACTGTCACGAAGCATGAAATCAAACCTACCCAAATAAATAAACAACCAAAACAGAACCGACCCACAAAACCCACCATCAATAAAAGTCATGTACCCATCGCATGATCACTGATGCATTTTCTATTATTAGCTCACTTGATGATCACTGTTCCTGATCACTGGCCGACATATTGACCGGTTCTATATATAGCGGTGATCGTATCGTTTGTACTGCTTTCTCAATGGCCGGAGATTGTCGATGTTTGCCGATTGGCGACAATATCGATAGTGTCTTGGGGTTAAACTGGGAATGGGGATCACGCGCCGACTAATTTGGCGCCGTGATTGTGATGAAGTCATGCTCGGTAGTATTGTTCAGACTTGACTGATCGATTTAGTATGCTGGAATGTGATTGAAGAGTTAATGTGTTCTATTGAACTGGACTAGGTATTTGCCTCGGGTGGATCATGTTCCCTTACGTGGTCAAACGAGAGCTGTATTTTTTGTTTATATCAATTAAATGCTTTTGTAGGATTTTCTCAAAAGTTGAGTATTTTTTCAACGGCAATTACACAGTTCATGTTATGTCTAAACTCCAAACTAACTACTTTATACACAGACTACGGAGGACATATTTTCGCTAACAAAAATCTGTGTCTATGGAGTCGGCCACCTCTCACGCACACTTTAGTTGGCTATTCCGCGGGAAATTAGACTCTGTCGCCGTTTACACAGAGTCGATTACTCGCGCTCAACTAATGTGTGAATGTGTGCGTGCCGGCTTGTACGTACAGCGTGGTGGCCGACTTGAGTGACACAGTTTTTTGTTACCGAGAATACATCCGACTTTTTTTAATATCTGTGACTTTTATAGTATTTTTTTCTTTTTAAAACCCATGAAAATTTGATTATATACTAATTAGATACATAAATGTTTTATTACATAATTTTCTTCTCAATTCGTGTAAAAAAAATATTATATGATAAACTCGGTAAACAAGCATACGGCCCGCCTGATGGTAAGCGGTTGCCGTAGCCATATGGAAGCTTGAAACATACGAAGCATCGCTCACGCGTTACCGACCTTTCCCCCCTCCCCAATGAGCTCTAGCGACCTTACTCATGCGCAGGAACACAACTTTACACAACATAAAGTTATTTGGCTGCGGTATTCTGTAAGGTGGAGGGTACTTCCACAGTCGAGCTGCTCTTTGAGCGAATAAATGCTACGCACTATACCTCTCTGAAAGTAATAAAAAAATGGGTAAATACAACACAACTTTATTTTCATACCTACCCACCAATACTACCCATGTACCTTTAAAGGCCTCCTAGTTATAACATAATATTTATAGTAGTTTTATCCCATCGATCTATAACGATTAACAACAATTAAAAACGCTACAAACTATCCCAATTAATTATCCCAAATGGGTCATCAAATGTTCCCAAAAACACTTCTCACAACAATTAAACGGCTGTCGACGATCCGATCCGCGGATCCCAATGACTCATATCAATTGATTTAGCTAGCTATACATGTATGAGATGCTTGTAATGAGGGTATGCGCCACGGCGTCGGCGCTACGGAAGGTTTTTTTATAGATGGTTGGCGTGGTTGGTAAAATCCCTGTCTCACTATAGGTCGTGGGTTCAATTCCCACGTTGGACAAACATTTGAGTATGAACGGGTCCGTTTGTTCTGAATCTGGGTCTTTACCCAGATACAGATTATTTATTTACTTAACATAATATATTCATTATTATTCATCATCATCATCATCAGCCTA
This sequence comes from Polyploca ridens, assembly GCA_951394255.1. NCBI lineage: Eukaryota > Metazoa > Arthropoda > Insecta > Lepidoptera > Drepanidae > Polyploca > Polyploca ridens. The sequence goes on from OX596260.1 coordinate 13,565,210, forward strand.
TAATGTCCCACTGCTGAGCACAGGCCTCCTTTCACAAATGAAGGTGAAAGGGAATGGGCAATACTCCACCACGCGTGCCCACTGCCGATCGGTGGAGGTTACGTGCCTTCCGAAACACGGAAAATTTAAATTAATTATTGTTATATTAAACTATACTTATTAAATTATACTTGCACATATTTTCAATTGTAAATTTTTACATTTAGTTAATACGTGACGTTAAATTAACGTTTTGATTAATATGCAATTATTCAATCAGAAAATATTCTATATAACTAGTTGACCAGGCTACGGCTAGCAAAAAAATATTATAGAACACTAAAAACAAACAAAAATAATAAATTCAAAAAATATGCCCCGGGTGAGGATCGAACTCACGACCTTAAGATTATGAGACTTACGCGCTGCCTACTGCGCCACCGAGGCTATGAGAGTCAGGAGCGAAAAACATGATCTATACCCGCGCGCGCTAAAGATAACGTTCTCAAGGGCAACCAAAATAGTACAGTATATTATTATGCTAAAATATACCATAAGTTAGTTCAAAAACACGTAGATAATTATGGAAATGGTAAGATTAAAAATAAAGAATAAAACAAGCTTTATTTGTAAATTTTAAATGGTATAAAAAGCCTGTTACACAAACGGTCACACGTTGGCAACGGGCGAGGCGCGACCGCAACTATTGGCGGGCGCGTGCAATTGACAGCGCCGCTCAATTTATGGCCCGCACTGTCTACCGTAGCGGGCCGCTGATAGGACATTAGCTGGATGTGGCCGCAAACTGTGACTACAAAATACCACAAAACACTATATTATTTATATTAATTCCGCTCATTACAGCTTTGTTAAAGTAAGGATTCAGTGCTAATTATGTTTTAAATAAAGCTAATTATGATGTTTTTAAATTAGTTATAAATAAAATTACTATCTACTAATAAATTACTAAACAATAAGGTTTTTTGTGATAAACTTGCAGACCGTCCCTGATAAAACCTGCTTTTCAAACCGAATGGTTTAACTTTTGTTAAAATCAGGAAACAATTTAATTGTTAGGCATTTTTTTTTTATTGTTTGAATAAAGTTTTTTTTTTTTTTTTTTTTTTTTTATACCACTAAGTTGGCAAACAAGCATACGGCCCGCCTGATGGTAAGCAGTTACCGTAGCCTATGAACGCTTGCAACACCAGGGGCATCACTCGCGCGTTGCCGACCCTGAAGAAATCTCTTCACACCCTTTTTGAAGAACCCTTATAACCCTTAAAGGAATAAGAAGTTCTTCTTATTCCTTTCAGAATAAGAATTTTGTTATGCGAACATCCTGAAATAATTAACGATTTAACTAGTGATTGCAATACAATAAAAAAGATAAATTCTATACCTAGGTATCTAAAAGAGTGTATCGGTTTGTCTTTGAGATCGTCCAAACCACGTTCAGACTCTGACTGAATCTGACTTAACTATTATTAATTGCGTCGTTTCCAGCATGAAATTATAAGTGCGTGTAGTTAGGCAGTATTTAATTAATTCTCGCATTGGAATAGTGTGAATTCTGACTGCAACTGAAGTGAACGGTTATTTTGTTTTGTCGTTTTAATTAACGCTTTGTCGCTTATTGGTGCAGGCCGCGGGTTGAAAACATCACTTATATCATATTTTATGTAACTTAAAGTAGTGTTGTACCACAAATAGTATTTTTTATTGCTATTAATATTTATTCACAATAAATGAGCATTAAAAGGCATTTTATCTAAACCGTATATTATAAAATATCTAGTTTTATTTGGCCAAGAGTTGCCAGAAATACTGGTTTTGTTGATGCAACTGTATGCTATGCATCTGCATTTTTGTCTTATTTATACATAAAAGGCCCATCCACTTCCAAATAAATTAGTTAATTAATTAATCAACACCCCTTGTGATCTGTCCATAAAATTGAAAAAAAAGCATTCTTAAAAAACCGTTGGCGGCTTGAATAAATCATCCCTTAAGATAAGCTTCGAAATAATTAGCAACGCCAAGTGAGCCGGTCGCCTTTTTTCCTAATTAAAAATAAATATCAAATGAAGCTCAGGCAATCAAGCAGATGGGATGGCTCTTCGATTTTCTAGGAAGGAGAAGGAGGGGAATTAAAAATGATAGCACCTCAAGGAGCGCTCTAAAATCGATTTTTCTTTAAGCAACTAACGAATTTAGAGGGTGAGATGCAATTTTTTGCATGTTTCTTTTTTTTAATGTTGTTTATTTATAATTGAATTGTATGAAGCCGATTTTATAAGATACATGATTGACGATAGACACAGTTTGAAATATGGTAATAATAATGGAGTTGGTGAACCGGCAAGTGGGCTAGGTCTACGTTGAAAAATCATGTGCCTAATGAAAGCCAATGTATCCCCTACGACATGTGGAAGTAAAGCTCCTTGACATAAAGGCATATCTCTATTCCTTCTCGCTGTTTGTCCTCTTTTTGAAATTAGTCAATCCGTAAAAGATCAAATCTGACAGCCTATCACCCTATGTCTATATGCAATCTATCCTTTATTCTGCGATTTTGGATTAATTTTTGGCATGAATTATGAGAAAAATGTAATGTCAAATATCAATCCACAAACCCAAAACGAGGATAATTTGAATATTGGAATCGGATCATTATCTACCAATATATGCCTACTATCAAATGTGGCTTAGTCTAATCTTGAGTTAGAATAATTATACTATTCTAACTCAAGATTAGATCTTGCATTTGATGAAGGAACAGCTAAAAATCTGATGAGAAACACAGAAGCTACAATTGCATCGTTCGAAGCCTTATATACAACTATAACATATCTTTGAGATCATATAATTTCATAGTGTAGGTGATAAAATAATAACACGTTTTTATTTTACTAACATCCACATATTATGCATTCCCAAGCAAACTGAAATTTTCCACTTGACTATATCAAAGCGTCTACGATATTCGCCATTTTTTATTTTTGTTTCAAGTGCCCACCCTAATGCAACATTAATATCTTTATCTTGTAGGGAGAACCGGGCGTATTAACTAGTGAAGGGGATCCGATATGAATCTTTAATTTTCCAAATTTATTAAAACGCTAAGCGAATTCTGCGTTCAAACAGCAATATTTTTAACGACGGAGGTTTGGTATAGTGATGCTATAATCTAAATTATCGATAAAACCATTTATTCGGTTTAGGTCCTAGAGAGGAACTTATGAAATTCAAATTTACTGAATTTACCACCGGTATGGAAGTCAGCCCTTGACTTAGGAAAACGAAGAACTTTGATAGCTCAGTGGTGGAGACGTCGCCGCGTCGGATGCCGAGACTAAGGTCCCGCCGCGGGTTCGCATCCTATAATAATCTTGAGCTTTCGGTGAAGGAAACCATTGTGAGGAAACCATACCACAGTTTTACTAACATAATACTGTGATACCACGATGGTAGTGTACTTTGTAGTACCTACCTGACTGGCTACCACCCTCAAGTTGAAAATCTGTCACCAAGCACCTATTGGTGTGTTCCGACAGCTTCACTTGAGAGCCAGTTCCTTCTAGGTTTAGCACATGATACAAAATAGCACAACACGTAAACAAAACACGGTACAAACATTTAATAAGTTTCACCTTACACGATAGATCAAATAGACATAATTTAAAAGCAAAACACTAAATAAATTAGCGGTGGCAACCAATAAAAGTGATGACACGATCGACCAACAATGCGATAGCGAATAATAAATGCACAAATTGATGTCTGCACAATACGATCCAATCAATTTCATGGCGATCTATGAGTTTGGTGTCGCGATTCTCACGCTGATGTCATCTCTCAATACATGCTTGTTCTACATTATTCAATTATTTTATATTGATGTCAAACTGATAGATCGCATAGTTCAGATGAATGAGTAAAAATATTGAATGGGAGTTCGTTTGTTTTTGGCTGGGAGCTTTACGGTTGTAGTAATAAATAGAAATGAAAATGAGTGGGGTCGCAATAAGAAATGACACGTGGCCATCAAATAGCGTTATCTAATGGATAGATAAAGAAAAAAAGAAATTAAGAATAGAATAAGAATAAGAAATATTTATTAATCTCATCACAAAAATACAATAACAAAAACAAAATTGAAAAAAAAAATACAACTTAAATACAGAGAAAGAGCAATACGAATTTTACAATTTGAAAGATAAAATAAAAAGGAATTACAATAAGTGTGTAGTGTGCTGTGTGTGTATGTGTGTGAGAGATTATTAGCTTATTATGAAGCTTAATTACCATGGCTCCTACACTAGGCTAGGCCTGTCCTGTAGGTAACCATTTCTTTGCCAAGTTTCCGAAACATTGTCAAAAAGAAATGTGAAAAGAATTGAGTTGTTGAATAGAATATGTGTGTGTGTGTGTGTGTGTGTATGCAAGAGACTAAAGTGTGTTATAGATGAATAAATTGAGAAAGCGCTAATTTTAACTGATTACTCTCAGTAACAGTTCAATTTCATTATAAGACAGGTTCTTAAACCATTTTTCAAGGGATTTCTTTAGTACACCAACAGTACAGTAGTGCAGTGTAGTGCAGTATTTAATGCAGAATTCGGACGCGACTTTGTTGTATATGAAAGGGTGAAGGAATGTGCTGAATCTACGAGCAAAAGAGGTTTTGATTGATGGCAGGGGGAGCTTAAAAGTTCTCTGCTGAAGCATAAACTCATAGTTTGGGGACTTTAATACAGTGCGATGAACGTTTAACATAACGCGTAAAATAAATATGCCGCGGACTGTAAGTACATCCATATCTTCGTAAAGGATTCTAGTGGGGTATCTAATAGGTTTTTTTAAAATAACTTTAAGCACTGAGCGCTGCGCCCTTTCAAGGGCTATCATATGAGCTGTGGCCGCTAATTGTGGTTATTAATGAACAATCTCTTTGACTTCGGCAGAAAGTAATAAAAAAAAAACCCTGCAACATACGCTGTAATTTTGTCAGAAACCTGCCACATATTTTTTTAATTTCTAATAAACATTTATTTTCATCGACAACAACACATAAATACATCCCATCACTACAGTGGGTACGCGATAGGAAATTAAAATTTTCCTCTTCATTTAAAAAGAAGCACTGCCCGAGGCTAACTCCTTAATGTGGGTGTACATCTATCTCCAGCGTACACTTTATACAGATCTGTCGATGTGTACACAGCCTTAGATATAGTTTAGCTTGTAGGAAATGTTGGGTTTCATTTTCGAATTTTGAAAGTGGAGCTAAAAATGCAGTTTATGTTTAAAATTCGAATATACATAATAAATCCATAATTGAATCCGTAACTATATAGGTACCTACTTTATCAAATGGATCATATTTTCAGGCATTCTCAGGGCCAAATTTAGTCATTTTAAAAGGTGAACGAGACTAATTTGTAGTTTTCATCTTTCATACATTTTTTTTTTATAAATGAATTCCATTGGCCCCAAATAAGTAAAATAAAGATTTTTTATGTAATTTTTATTCATTTCGTAGGGTAAACACGAAGATTATGACAAATAAACATTTGCACTCTATACTAGCGTGCACTTTTACCGAAATTTTCAAACGTTCTTTAGGATATTGCTTTGGACTTTTAAAACCATTTTCAAACTGATTTCCGACCTTAAAATACCAGTGTAAGGTTTAATATGGTTCGAAAGACGGTTTTCTTTGAAAAGTCTGGTTTGCTTCGAGCTCAATTAATTTCTTGCCGGTTTTCTCCGTTTTCAATACAGCGTCAAAGACTGCATGTACTCATACGAGTTCATAATAACTTCCTACAAACTTGGAAATATTTTTAACTTGTTATGTTCAAGTTACGCAAAGATTTCGCTATTTGATTTGTTTTCTGTTTATTTATATGTTGTTTTATTTTCATTGGTTAGTTGAAAGTTAATTTAACTATAGCAATATTTTTTATACAAAAAAAATACTCTCTTATACACTGGCGGGTTTACGTTGAATAAAATTTTTTAATAAAAAAAAATATAAAAATACAGTTTTTTCAAGGCTTTGTAAGTACCTTCTATAGTAAAAATACCTACCTGATTTGGGAATTTAAACCCAAAAATAAATACTATCTATAATAAGTAAAATAGTAGTTAATGATTAGATAGCCGTGTATGAAGTATGTACAATGATATTTATTTATTAAATAAAATAACATTGGAAAAAAAAACTAACTTGAAATAGGATGTCCGATATTCTGTAATACATATCGGCGTCAAATTTTCTTATATAATGTAAGGACCTTAATTCTACTTTGAATTCATAATAAAATCCGCGGCTAGTTAATCAAATAAATTACGTAATAACTGCCAATTCAGGGTCCCTTACGCGTGGCATGTGAAATGTAAATCGAACATGCAAAACGCCGGTTCAGTAGGTGTCACGGGCGACACGCTGCTGATTGAAGGCGGCTCCTTGCTCGATTGCTGCTTAAATGCTGACAGATGGTATATTTATATAGAGTTGTTATTACGCTACCACTGATTTTATGCAATATATAAACGAGGTAAGGAAACTGTCAAGTTTTATAAAGTGACGTTAAAAAGGAGACTAATAAGGGATTAGTTATGACATGGAAAAGCGACGAGTAACAATCGGTATCAATCCTCGATCATTTTATTTTATTTATTATTTGATACAAATACCTAATTCCGAAAAAAACTATTCATTTATGGATAATTAAACTAACAAAATAATTTATAAAACTTCCTATAAAACAAGTGTCCGCAAAAAAAAATTCATAAATCTGCGAGACAACTCATTAAATATTTATTCAATAATTAAGTAACTTATCAAAGCAACTGCATTATCTTAAAACGCTGTTTATGATGGTGCAAATATCTCTATATACTTCCAAACCTTAGCTGAAGAAGGTCGTCTTCGAAGATAATTTGATTTGAATTTAATTAAATACTAGCATCGATTTCTGAACTGACTTGACGGAGGTGATGTAATTTCCCTCTCTGCTCACCCCCCGATCGTTTGGAATGCTTGTTACTCCGTGATTGGGGTCCGTCCGCGATTCCTGTTAGTTTCTGTTTGTTTTGTTTATTGATTTGATTTTATTTGGGTACAGTATACATAATTGTAAGAAAAGAGAAAATTCATCGAAATATTTTATTTTAATTTGAGGAACCAAAATATTTTACCTTGATGAGTTTCTTGCCGGTTCTTCTCAGTTTAAAGCCGACTTCCGACTGGTGATAACTTCTATACTTCGATATACATAGGTGCCCTATTAGTGGTTTTGATTTGAAACCAATAATTACGTGAAAACAATTGCAATAAATAAATAGTTTCCATATTTGCAGGCCGTACTAGGACCAGCAGGGCGATTGTCAAATGCTCTCGTTATCGGGTCCCGCAAGTTGTTATAATTTTGGTATAGTAACTTTTACGCCAAAATAGTTGCCGACTTCATTTGAAATAAGTTAATTGTACCTAATAGTTATCAATTTTCCTGTCATTTGAGTTACACTTTACCCAAATTATAAAAACTTACGAGCTTAGCTTAGCTTAGCTATCGGTTTCCCTATAACGAGAGCATTTGACAATCACCCTGCAGGCCAGCGGACCGCGACTTGGTAACCACTGCATGTGTATATTGATAAAAAATCAAAATTATGGAATCACTAAATTACTCCTATTGAGAAAAACCTAATTTACGTCATCATTATAAATAAATAAATATCCTGGGATATTCCTCACACACTGTTATGTGATCCCAAACTAAGCAGAGCTTGTAATGGAAACCAGATAACTGATACTTTGTGCCTGTAAATACATACTTATTATACATAATTACACCCAGACACAGGACATGCAGACATGATCATGCACACAAATGCTTGTCCTGGGTGGGAATCGAACCCACGACCTGCAGCGTGATAGGCCAACCACACCAACTGTTTATCAAACGAGCCATTTAATTTAGCTAGTTATGGTTATGGTGCCGATTCTGTTGTAAATCGCACTAAACTAATTTTAGTCACATCTCATCTCTTTCTTACAAACATGATTGAAAAAGGATAGAACATATTTTAAGTTGTCAAATTAATCTTTGCCGTGTATTTAGGCGTAACCGCGATAGATGGCGACTAAAATTATATTGACAACTAGCATTGGACTAATTTGACAGGATTTAATTTCTTACATCCTTTTCTTATGTTCTTTGTTAGAAAGAGACATAGTGACATTAAAATTAGTTTAGTTGGGAACAACAGAATCAGGGCCAATGTCGAAAAAAATATACAGAAATATTGACACATATCTACTTATCTAATAAGATACCAAAGATTTTCATACGGCATCGTGCCTCTACCCAGATGTATAGTCCGCCTTACTAAAGCATGACATTTAATATCACTCCGCTTGAGGGGCTCCTGAGCAAATCGCTCTCAGTTCGTACTGCGCACGGCTGTCATCGCGTCATACTCGCTGTACTGATTAAATAAAAAATGGCAACTTGCGTATTAAAATACTGTCACAACACTTATAAAAACCAAGGAAAAACTAAAAAACTAACCTTCCATGTGTAAGTATTGCGATTTCGTCACGTTTAATTACCTAAACTAATTACTTTTAAATAGTGTCAATTATGGCTTGTTTATTTCGTGTTCCCATAGAGACGACTATCCTTCTGGACGTTTTAAATTCTTTGTAAGATACCTATAAGTGTCCAGACACATGTAATAAGCACTCTATCCATATTAAGGGCTAAGCCACATGTGTAGGACAACGTCTGCCCTCTAAATCATATATTAGCGGAAAAATAAGTCTAATGGCGGACTTATAATCAAAGAAAGAATATCTGGGCAACCACACGTTATATTAAGGCAATGGATATATTATAGGAGATAGCGATTAGCGGAATGCTTATGATAGCACGTGTTTTACTTGTTAATAAGATAAAATGATGATGAAAAATTTTCATTTAATTTAATTTTTCATTTCATTCCGAAATGCATATTATGCCGGCTTTTCACTATGTGATATAATATAATATAAATTACATCTAGAGATATAATATTTTATCGCTCTACATACATTTTGTACGAGACCGTTCACACAGCGCTATAATATACAATACATCCCAAACTATAAATATTTTTTCGAGCGATATTTGAAGTATATTTTACCTCACGTCCCCGGCCTCCCCCTGCCTCGCCCTCAGTTTGAATGGCGACGTGTCAAAATATATCTTACAGTGTGAACGGCAAACGCGGGACGTAATATACAGCTCAAGATGTAATTTATATTATATCCCATAGTGAAAAGCCGGCTTTATTTTCTTATATTTATTTAAAGATAGTTTTACCAATGTTCTCAAAAGAATCTATTGTTTTTCTAAGATACGAGTATGCTATATTTTATTCCAATATATGATCTATCTATGCGCCACATTTCATCCAAATTAGTGAGCTATTGCAGCGTTAATGACAAACCAACATGCATACAAAATTGCGCATTTATAATGTTGTACATCGAACTAACTACCCAACTCTCCCCGCTAACTCCAGCACACTATGTCAACTACAATACTATCCCAAATAGGGGGAGGTGCGGGCAGGGTGGACATCAAAGCGTTAAGTGCTCCTTTTGCTCATCGAAACCCATTTACGCCGGACATCCCCTAGCGATAAATAAGATTATGTTTGGTTACACGTTACTTCTGTTTTTCTTATGGGTTTTAGATATATTATGGTGTGGCTTATGATAAGTTATTGATTATATTATTATAATGCATCATAGTACAGTATTACCCAACTTATATGGCGCGTCGTGAATCTTCGTTCGCACGGAAAAGAAAGTATGGCCCGAAAGAATGCTTAAAACTTACAATCAACCTTAGATCACAACTATTTTTTTATTTTTTTTTACTGTATATAGGCCTGTGTTTGACCGCAATCTCACTATGGTAAGTGATGATGCGGCCGAAGGTGGTAAGCACACAAAGCCTAGAAGGAGCTGGCTCTCAAGTGCAGCTGTCTACTAAGCTGTCAACTATAAGGTTCATAATACAGTGCAGCTGTTAGTTCCGTCTCACTCGCAAGTCACGCCCCTCCGCACGGCGCGCGCTAACATGGCGGCAGATGCCGACCAATAGCGTTTCCCGCGCTTTGAAAATGTATCTTCTGCGCAGGTACATCGGTACTACTGTAGTAAAGGTACCGTCATTTTGGCATGTTTTCTTTTTAATTGCCAAATAACGCCTATCTCGATTCTCACACAGGAGATGCATTTGTGTGTACGAACATGTCTGTATGTCCTGAGTCTGAGTGTAATTATGTATATTAAGTATGTATTTACAAACAAAAAGTAGTATATCAGTTATGTGGTTTCCATAGTACAAGCTCTGCTTAGTTTTGGATCAGATGACCGTGTGTGAGGAATGTCGTAATATACTAAATAATAATTATTTGCTTAGCAGGATCTACATAAATACTGTATAATAATGTATTATAATTTTAGATAGGAGAGCAATGCCGGCGAACGCCAAATAATCTAAAAGCCATAAGCTTCAGACGAAAAATGTACTCGTATGTTCCAAACTGGACTGAAAGTAAAGCTGAGTGTATGATGGAGAGAATCCTAAAACTCAAAATTGGTTAGTTCATACTAAGTTAATGGCCCTGATTCTGTTGTTCACAACTAAACTAATTTTAATGTCACTATGTCTCTTTCTAACAAAGAACATAAGAAAAGGATGTAAGAAATTTAGTCCTGTCCTGTCAAATTAGTCCATTGCTTGTTTTCAATATAATTTTAGTCGCCATCTATCGCGGTTACGCCTAAATACACGCAAAATAAGACGGCAAAGAATAATTTGACAACTTAACATATGTTCTATCCTTTTTCAATCATGTTCGTAAGAAAGATATGAGATGTGACTAAAATTTGTTTAGTGCGATTTACAACAGAATCGGCACCATTGTAGTTTATCAATTTTGTTGCTCAATTTGGTATGTAATAAAGTTTATTTCACCCTTAAAAAATTATATTGCCAGTATAAATACCATAGAATAAAATTATTGTACCCATATTAAGGCGCGGACTGACTACGATTTTGACAGCACTCGTTCTTCACTGGAATAGGGTTGAAAATGGTAAATCATAAATGTGTCGACTCTATGAAATGGACTGTTATTTACGGGTTTTCTTTAGATTATACAGAATATACACATTAAATTGAATAAGTGTCCGGTTAACATTCTAATATAATTCTGTATCTTATATTATATTATATTCTTAAAAATAAAATTGTCGTCATCGCTGAACATACGGAGAACTTCGACGCGAAAGATTTTTTTAGACGTAACTTACGAATTTTTTATTGGGAATATCAAAGCACATTTTAATATTCTATTCGGTTAATATTTTTCTCAAAACCCTCTTCTATGTACAGTATTTTTTGTGTTAGGTATTTCATTGCGTTACGTCATACTCGACTCTCAAAGAAACCCATTTTTGAGATTTGAGCTTAAACCTGGCTTTAAAATCACGCAATAGCATACAATTCAAAATAACTAGGGACAATAATTGTAAAACAAAAATAAACATTTAATAACAATAAAAATTAAAGACAAGACAAAGTGTAAAAGCACAGTAAATACAGTCAGTATCTACAGTTCCAATTCCGCACAATGTGTATAAATTGTAGTGCTGTCTTTCTCATAAATATACTAACCAGAGTTAGCATAATATCATTGCATCAGAACGCAATATTGCCTATTAGTACGGGACTTTCTTAGATTTTATCAGTATTTCACAGTCTTACTAGACAACCTCTATAAAATATTCATTGAAATTAAATTATCAGACAAAGTAAGAAAATTAAATTTATAATTTAACTTCATTCTTAACGTACAATGGTGCAGGTCACCTCTTATAAAAATAAAATAAAAATAAAAAAGCAGGAGCTTGGATTAACAAGTAATTTTAGATTTCATGCTAAAAGAACAAGGGTCCTTGGGTGAGACGTGGAGACTATCCAGGTACCTAATTAGATTTCCTAAAAATTTTAAACAGTCCTAAATCCTAAAAAATAACCTAAAATCTTGTATAAACCCAGCCTTAGCTAAAACCGAACACTAATCCGCCTATACACATTAACAGATCTCCAGCGCACAATCCGTAGAGGGATTTACTTTATACGAATACAGCGCTGGAGCTCTTTGAAAATACGTTTTAATTGTATATGATGAAACTTGTTTGTATTTAATCATTATTAAAAGATATAAGAAGAGAGACGAGTAGCAAAAAGGAGTAAATAGAAAAGATTTAAATTCATTATGCAGTTATCTTCTAGTACCAGTTCTACATTCTACACCAACAGGGCTACATTTTCTGATATTGAACTATAGAAAAATCTAACTTTCTACTCTGCGGTTTCACCCACACTCCCCTTTTCTACTCCTTTAAGAGTATTTTATACCGTCAAAGAATATTTCCTCCAGATTTCAAATCACCGATTTAGGCTGTGCGTTCTCCTGTCAGTCACTTTGTCGGTTACGTTACTGTTATACTAATCGTTTATTCATTCTCTCTTCACAAATTATAACCAAAACATTCATGAGCATTTTAGTATGGCAAAAATACGATTTGTGAGAGATTGGCGTCTATACTAGGAATGCCTGTACCACAGATCACCAGGCTCCTACCCCGCGACAGTGATATAGTAGCTCATTCAGTACGAATGAAGAGAATGGAGAAGACCAAAAGCACTGATATATGACACCGAGACACGAGGCATGCCATTTTTATGTATATAACTTTACTATATGACCAACTTTCTTCTTTTATAGGTACGTAACATTTTCCGAGACTAAACATGAGCCTCAAAAATCCAAGAACCAATAACGTCAGGCGAACACAAAGTATCAATACTTACGACATGGCTGCCCCTTATTAAGTCTCCCTACATTGGCCCCATAAAACCGTAGCTAGAGCAAGGAAACTCATATTAATTTATGTTAGCCAAGACAGTAATGATACCACAGTCGATTATGGTGTGTTATTGGAAAATATTGGCGAGGAACCCTTGGGATATGAGCCGATAATGGACGCTGATATTGAAGATGGTAGAGACCCAAAAATGTATAACTTAAATAACAGAAATTTCTATATTTAAAACTAAAGACAGGCAATTCTTACAAACTAGTAACATAATTCTTTTATGGGCAATAAAGAAAGCTTGGGAGTAAAATTTCGGACAATGCTTTCTTAGTGCGTGAAATATTTTCTCTAAATTTCAAATCTCTAGTTCTTAGGATAAGGTAGTGCTTTGTCTATAAGTCAGTGTTAGAATTTTATTTAGTGTTATGGGGGGTTGTTATCTGCGGGGGTAGCTGGGGGATCTTTTGATCACAGCCTTGACCTAATACGGCTTATAGATTAGTTTTCTAACTGTGATGGCAAATATTAAAAAAGAACATGCAGCATGCCGTCGCTGATGCGATACTGGCGGTTATGGAATGTCCTCGTACATCAGTAAAAGCATAAGGATCGTTCTTATAGTCCACTCTCTTGAAGTGAATCCGAATAAACTCTATGAATTGCTTAGACTTGATACATCTAAATCTGCTGGCACTGATGAGTTGCAATTATATTTCCAAAACAATCTATCATTATATCTAAAAAAGGCAATAATCAAAGACAAATCTATGACAGCAAAAAGCATAGACAACAAAAGGAAAACATCACACAAAAAGTCCCCAGAAATGTCCTCAGAGACATTAATTCCCATTGGTCCAGATCATTAGCTCGCACCCACAGAACTATTGGAAGAGATCCTTATTATCTTATTAGGAATTACTGGCAGACCCTCGCAGGCCATTATGGCACTTATCGACGTGTACCCTATAGGGAATGGAGGAAATATTCCTTTGTTTGGTTAGTTGAATGGAGTTTATGTAGCATGCTGTTGTTATTACTTGTATTGGGTTTGTCGAGGATTCTGTTAGGGCTAGATGTGGTTTTGAAAAGAAAAAAAAATACAAATGATACAAGAAATGTTATTGCTGAAATTTTAATAGGGTTAAAATGTCTGGTTATATCTTGCCTTTACAACTGTTGTATTTAATCTATATTTCCAAGGTGATAGTTTTATTGAGAGGAACGCAAATAATTGGACTGTTTTACAAAAAACATAAACCGACTTCAAAGTACACTAAGAAGTAATCAAATCCTGTTCTGATGACAATAGGACCAAACGGGAAGTGTACCCTTTCAAATACAAAAAGTATTTTCCAAATCGGTTAATAAATGACGGAGTAAGAGGTAAACAACATAAAAAAAATACAATCGAATTGAGAACCTCCTCCTTTTTTGAAGTCGGTTAAAAAGGAAACAAAAAAGCATAAAACAGGTTTTATTCGCATTATTGAACTTTTCATAATAGACGGAAAAAAACAAATGAACATCGGAAATAAAAGACAATGAAAATCCTTCTATTTTCAAATTACATATTTTATTACCTGCCCGTAATTTAATGAAAACACAGTCAATATTATTCAACCTTTTTTGCATTCCTCTATATCCAAATAGTTTAAATGTCGTATTTTTTTTTTTCTTCAATGGCGTCACACGGCTTGTGTATTTTGCCAATTGCCAGTAATATTATAAGTTCTTTAATCACTTTCACATAGTCCTCAGTCAGTCATCGTCCATAAAAGTCATGTTTTGGTACAATGGTGGTTATTGTACTAAAACTTCACGGACTTCTTGAGACAACTTGAAAAGACACGAGTTCATTTCATTTCACTTCACTGGTGCACATGATTGATGTTTATTGGATAAAATACAACCGATAATACGCAATAAAACTCAAAATACACGAATTTATGAAAATAAAAATGAAAACACAACGTCTCTCTACAAGTTCCCGCCAATAAGTCAAATGTCGTCTTATAATACCACATCCAGTGTTTGTCTATTAACATCGTCACAATATTCAGTTGTTTGTATGTGTCGGTTATTACATGTGCTATCTTCGCTCACCACTCCTTGCGACTATATTCAATAAATAATAATAAATATCCCGGGACATTCTTAACACACTGCCATTTGATTCCAAACCAAGCGAAGTATTATGGTAACTTGATAACTGATATACGATGATATTTTTTTATTTTTTTTTTATACGACCAAGTCGGCAAGCAAGCATACGGCCCGCCTGATGGAAAGCGGTTACCGTAGCCATATGGACGCTTGCAACACACGTAGCATCGCTCACGCGTTACCGACCTTCCCCCCTCCCCTATGAGCTCTGGCGACCTTACTCACGCGCAGGAACACAACTTTACACAACATAAAGTTATTTGGCTGCGGTATTCCGTAAGGTGGAGGTACTTCCCCAGTCGAGCTGCTCTTTGAACGGATAAACGCTATGCTCTACCTCTCCTAAAATACTCAACACAAAATGTATACTCAGAACAAACACATTTTTTACTTACTTGCTACTCGCCTGACTTTATAGGCAGCCGATATACAAGGATATAAGCTCTGCTTAGTTTGGAGTCAGATGCAACTAAGCAGAACTACTATAACCAGTTAAATTAAAGATGTTTTGAAAATGGCGGCTTGTATTTGTATTGGCAGTTTATAACAAAGATATAAACCTAATAGAGGACGCGAGTGTACTTTGCGTGTCAAAAGGGTACATCCTCACAGGAGGGACTTGCGTTATCTACTATGGAAACAAGATAACTGATAATACTTCATGATACATATACTACTTTTCGTATGGAAATACATACATACTTACCCCCTTATTCATAATCGCGTTTTAACTAAATCAGTGTAATAGTGTGCCCCGTCTCACTCTTTCGATCACCAAATGTCACCTGTCAGATAAAGACTTCGGAATTTTAGCTAATCAACGTTTGATAACTTCATTATGAATAAGGGGGTTAATATACACCCAATTTTTGTTGATTCTGTAATAATAGTTCCAAAATCTCAATTTCGTTAGACACAAAATTAAATTACTTAAAGTCTGTCGAACTTTGTGTCTCAATTTTTTTCCCAACCCAAGTCTCCTCCCCAACCGCTAAGCCATTAAGGTCCTCAAATGCGTTCATTAAGCACTGATCAGGCGGAAATTAATAAAACCAAACGACAAGAATCTAATGAAATGCCGTAAAACGCACAATTAGCCGCTTCCAAGTTGGAAAAATCCATTAATTCAATCGTAAAATCTTATATCTGTCACCCCCCTAATTAAAACACCCTGTCTTCGATATTAAGAGCGTAGGGATTGTCTACACGCTGTAGATAGCTATAGGTAGGTGTATAAATATAAATATAAATCTTATTGAAACATCAAGTATGAAATTTTGCTACAGATTAAAAATTACCAGACACTTAAAGTACTAAGTGACGATTTCTTATACAAAATCATGATCATCCCATAAATAAAGCGAATAATCTGCCCAAGATTTTGATAAAGAAGAAAACTTTTTTTTATTCGATGAAGTCGGTAAGCATTCGGCCCGCCTGATGGTAAGCGGTCACCGCTATGAGGACGCTTGTAACACACGAGGCATCACTTACGCGTTACCGACCCTTCCGCTCCCCAATGAGCTCTGGCGACCTTACTCACTCACATAAAGTTATTTGACTGCGGTATTCTTTAAGGTGGAGGTACTTCCCCAGTCGAGCTGCTCTTTGAGCGAATAAACGCTATGCTCTACCTCTCTCAAAATCTATGAAAAAGATATAAAACGAAGGAATCATTAAACTGGTTTTGTGTTTCCTTCAGTCACATCATCACTATCAAAAATGAGACTCGTTTTTAAAAAAAATATACATTCAATCGAAAGTCCCAATAATAAATTTCCATAAAATTATGAACCAGATTCCCATAATCTGGAACAACTAAATAGTTTTTCCCAAAGAAACTTAAGCTCAGTGTATAGCCACTGAGCTTAAGTTTCTTCGAGCTCAGTGTATAGACACTGAACTTAAGTTTCTTTGGGAAAAACTACTATTACGTAGAGTAAATACTATTGTGTAGAGTAGATGGGATAAAATCAAGGGGGATTCGCCATTTTATTTTTAATGTTTATTACTTTTTACGGGATGAATTCGTGCCCGAGGGAGTGAGTGGCGAAGAATCAATGCGGTCGCCCTGCTTAAGTATGGAAATGACTACTATTTGTCGCAAATTATGTGAATATTTTGTGAGTTTTCGATACGTGGAAATTATTATTGTAATGAATGTGATTTGAGATTTCTGAAGATAAGGCATTAAACGTAAGGCAACTAAAGCTAGATAAAAAAAAGCAGATGGGAGCTGCTGAAAAGATAAGGCTTTCTTATATCAATATTTTGACCAGATGAGAGAAGAACAGGATATCATCATCATCATCAGCCTATAATGTCCCACTGCTGAGCACAGGCATCCTTTCATAAAAGAGGGTGAAAGGGAATGGGCAATACTCCACCACGCGTGCCCACTGCGGATCGGTGGAGGTAGGCTAGTGGTCAACCTACTGTTGGAATTTTTCAAGCCGCCTAGGAGGCATCCAACTAGCTTAACGACTATTACAATTAAGTGATAACCGGGACCAATGGCTTTACGTGCCTTCCGAAGTACGGAAACGCTCGATTTGAAATACCACTAGGTGGTCACCCATCCAGGTACCGACCACGACATGCGTAGCTTAACTTTGCCGATCGATTAAGAACGGCTAATCACGCTACACCACGAGCGCTTCAACAAGAACGAGATATAAATATTCTGTTTTTTTTTTCTGCATTGGTGCGTTTTGGAGCCAGACAAACAAACTCACATCAAATTGCATAAACATTTTATTACAAAAAAAATTTAGATCTGAGAAATTGATCATTTGTCCCGTCTTTTTCTAATTACTGAGTGAAAATTCATTGAATATTTTCGTCTAGTATCATCGAGATTTTATCACATCTGTGCAACTTTAATTAGAAGACCAATATTAGGGGATCCAAAGCCGTTTTTAGGCACAGATGTTTTCTATGTTAATTCTATTGTTTTTTCTGTTAATTTTTATGCTTCCTTCATGCACCATTTAGTCCGTTTGGCCGTTCGTTTCAGGATTAATGCTAATGTGCCGAAAGGAAATCTTTCTATTCTTAAGATCAAGACTTATTTTTTTCGGATGAAGGATGTCTAAAGAAATGGATTATTTTGATATTGAGTAGATTTGAATTAAGGGCAGAACCGAGAAAAAAGCAATCGTATCTACAAGTGACATAAAGTGTACTTCCGAAAACATTGCACTGATTTCCAAATTTTAAGAAATAAGGAATTTTATGTTACCCTATATCTTTGCTCCTTTCACCCTCATTTGTGAAAGGAGGCCTGTGTTCATCTGTGGGACATTAAAGCTGGTGATGATGATGAATATCTTTATCTACCTAAAGACCCTGGTCTTGTTAGTGCAAGACTATAAGACTAAAGTCTTGTACTAACAAGAATCAATTCAATTAACAGGGTTATTATTGTTGCCTTTAAACTATTTCTTTATGTTTGTTAAATACAGGTCGTTGTTTTGGTCAGCGACGAGCGACTCAGGGTCGATAATACAAATGATACTGGTGCTAAAAAAATATAAAAAAAATACTTAATTTTTTTTTAATAATAAAAATAAAACATAAAAATTTTGAAAATCATGAAATAAGCTAAAGTGTAGACATAATACTCAACGGGAGTGCGAGGGAGTAAAGGGGTGCCGGGTGGGGCGATGGCAGCTTGCGCCTAGCTCTAGTCTGTGCACGTGCCTAGTGACCATACTTTGCGGTAATTTTATTTCAAATTGGATAAGGTATTTCTCAACGCATTTACAGTATTTAATGGAATTAAGTCCATTTTTGGGGAATATATTTTTTGTACTTCCGCTCCTGGGTCGCTTGTCGCCGACCAAAACAACAGCCTGTATATTGCGTTTGCTTCTAAAATTAATATCTACTAATAGACTTATTTCAATCGAACCATCTGCAAATATGACAAGCGTACAGATTTTTACCACACCCCAACTCATCTCGAGGATTAACAAAAAAAACTGCATTTAAAAATAAATGTCGAAAATGTACAGCGGCACTTGGGACCATGGGGTATGCAAAATTCATTCAAATATCCACATTGTTTCGATTTGAATATCACTTAGGCTAATTTTTGATTTCGTCTAGTTTATGAAGATCTTTGGAGAGATTAAAAAAATATTGTATGTTACCTTTTTTAAATCTTGGTTGGTAGCTTCAAAAATCTGTCGAGAAGCATCTTTTGGTGTGTTCCGGAGCCAGTTACCTTCTAGTCTTTGTGTGCTTACCAAGTTACCACCTCCGGCTACATCATTTCTTACCACGTAAGAAAAACCTGCGAAAACAGGCGAAGGCCAGAAGTATGGAAGTTGGCCTTTATCTAAGTAGAAGCAATTGGAAATCGAAGCAAGATATCATTTTAAATCGGACAATCTTACCATATTGGCTATTTATTTTTAAGGCGAAGATAGCTCACTGGTAGTGACGTCGGATACCGAGACGAAGGTCCCGGATTCGAATCCTACAATGAGCTTGAGCTTTCGGTGAAGGAAAGTATCGTGAGGAAACCATAGCACGGTGGTAGGGTATTTTGTAGTACCCGCCTGGCTGGCTACCACCCTCAAGTTGAAAATCTGTCGCCAAGCACCTTTCGGTGTGTTCCGATAGCTGCACTTGAGAGCCAGTTCCTTCTAGGCTTTGTGTGCTTACAACCTTCGGCCGCATCATCACTTACCATGGTGAGATTGCGGTGAAACACAGGTCTATAAACAGTAAAAATATGTTTCAAAATTTAACGACATAATTTTTTATAAATGATATAAGCATAAATAACAACAAAAAAAATTGTTTATTGATGCCATAACAACTAGGCAGGCTTTTTATTATACTTGTTAAAAGTTTTTTTCCTTTATCATAGTTCTTCTTTATTTGGTGCATGTCTGCAACGGGCCTCGGGCGAATTTTTTAAGTTGTCATTAATTCGTAGCATAATTTCCACCCCCTGACACCCCATCGATGTTTCCTGTGGGATTGGGGTGGCGATTAATCTATGTTTAATGTCACCCCCAAAAAAATAAAAAGGAGCTAATCAACAGATTGGCAGAGGATATTTGGAGTGTTTCGCTCAAGGGTAAAAAAGTTCATCCCCTGTCTGTGATTTGGAAATAATTTTCAATGAAATTTTCCAACTATTTTTTAAAGCTGATCTGAATTTCATGGAAAAAAGCTATTGCTCATGGGATTTGAAATACTTGCTTGAAAGTTGCAAATTTATCAAAATTCAAATTCAAATTCAAAAAGCATTTATTCAATTTAGGCCCTGATAAGGCACTTATGAACGTTAACAAATGGCTCTACACCGGTTCCAAATACAACTTGAACTGAGAAGACTCCGGCAAGAAACTCAGCAAGTCTTTTTTTTTAATATGTAAATAGAAGTATTACAATTACAAAATATATATAACAATAGCCTGCGAAGCGAACAATTCATTCAAATGCATTCTTGTCATCTACAAAATCAGAAACTTTATAGTACCCTTTCGTGCATAACTTCTGTTTAACTATCTTTTTGAATCTATGTATAGGTAGCTCTTGGATTTCTTTGGGTACTTTATTATAGAAACGTATACATTGCCCCTTGAAAGAGTTAAGGACTTTGCTGAGCCGAGTTAAAGGTACAGCAAGTTTGTGCTTATTTCTAGTGTTCAAACTATGAGTGTCGCTATTCTTAGGAAAGTTATTTAAGATTTTCCTCACATGAATAAGATTTTCATATATGTACTGTGACGACACTGTCATTATATTATATCTGAATTCTCATCCATGATAGTGATATCTAGAGTATCAAAGGCCGTATCTGCTTTCTTATTAGATTATTTTTCGATAACATCACATATATCGGACCGGACACATAAGCCTATTAGGTTTTTGTCAGGTGTTAAAATATTAATATATAATCGGACCTCTACCATCTCATTTATAGATCCAATGCCAAATTTATATAAGACCTATTAAACTAGGCCCATTATTAATAAGTTAAAGGTGGCCTGAAGACTCAGGTCTTATTTTGAGTGGAGAGAACTTTTGGATCTTGTGAAATTTTACACTTCTTAAATAAATTATAAATAACATCCTAATAATGCATAATTTAATCGTAATTAAAAATATGATGAACTGTAATTATTCTAATTATTATATGAAAGAAATTGGCACGCAATGTTAAAGTTCACAAAAATCAACAAACAAAGAAATAGAAACAATACAGGAAGTAACAAGAACAACACTTGGCAAACTAATAGTGCGCTCTTTTGGCAACGTCAAATAAACTGGAGTCGATACGAAAGCAATAAATAATGAGCCGCGTAAATAAGTACAAAGAATTTGGCAGTCCCTGTGTCCAGTATGCCGATGTAGAGGTTCTGGAAGTGGCAGTTCATAATGCCCTACCCACCACCACTCCACCTTCATCAATGATTAAGACAAGGTCTCTCTAACGATTATGTTTCAGTTTTGTGCTAGAGATGCTTTCATAATCTTTTTTATGCAATTTCCATAAATTATTGCCTACTTAAATGAATACCAATTTGTTGTTAAACTATTTGAAGGATATAGCAGACGCATGAGAAGCAAATTATTATCTAGTAGTTTTTATTGTAGTTTAAGTAACAATTACACCGTCCTATTTTTAGGATCCTAACTAGGATGGTTCTAACTAGGAAGCAGGAAGCTACTTATTATACTACACTATCTTGCTTTCTAAATAGGACGCGGCAAAGAGTATAGCAACTATACTAAAGCGGGACGGACGACTCGTAGGGATGTAACAAAGGTAGATTTAAAAAAAATATGTATAACGATACTTACATCGATGATCTTCCGATGTTTTAAGTTTTTTATTCTCTCAAACCGATCACACAACTTAAAATTTTAATGAATACAAATGAGCTCCTTTATGTTAAAAATAAAAAACAAAATTGAACCTTATGGAAGTAAGTACCAAGTATTAATTTATAAATAATGTAGTATTTTCAATGTACGGATTATTTTTCTATTATTGTTTTTTGATTACTAATGACCTATACATTCATCCCTCAAAATATACGCCAAGACTTTAGAAGGGCCTTATATAATTATTTCAAAACATCGATGTTTTGAAGAACAATGTTACATCCCTTAACGTCCCAAATCGGAGCGACGCGATTACACTTTCCTGTTTAAGGAAGTAGAGCGGTTGGGACCTTCCTATCTCACTACTTAGGACACTAACCGTTCTTTCTGCCATTACACGTTCCTATTTCCTAGTTAGGATCCTAAAAATAGGAAGGTGTAATAGTTACTTTAGTATAATAAATCTTAACAATGATTCTTCGACGGGCCAGTTGGCGTCATGAACATGTCTGTATGTCCTGAGTCTGGGTGTAATTAGGTATATTAAGTATGTATTTAAAAGTAGTATATGTATTATATCAGTTATCTGGTTTCCATAATACAAGCTCTGCTTAGTTTGGGATCAGATGACCGTGTGTGAGGAATGTCCCAGGATATTTATTTATTATTTATTTCAAAAGTCTAAACATTTAATAGAAATACGGGTTAGAACAGACAAAAAACAAAGAGAAGTTGCTTCTTTAAAATTAGCCACGGGAAAAAATTTACTAACGTCATCTATATAAATAACACAGGGTAAATAATTAATGACAAAAAAGTACTGGACTTGGTCTCTTCCAGCAGATCTACATCGCAACCCAGTCCAGTTTGTTAGCGCAAAACTTGGACAATAATCGCTAATGGAGCGATGCAGTGGCCACAACTCATGTACCGCGTCCAGTTTAGCTGTTATTGGTGTTCCTTGTTCCGCGACATCGTTTAATGGGATCATTTGTCGATATTATAAGCTATAATTATTGTTTTATTGCTATTTTTGGATATTTGTGTCATCATTTATAATTTTTATGTCCAGAATCATCAGTGCTTGTAGCAATTAGCAGTTGATCATCATCATCATCATCATCAGCCTATAATGTCCCGCTGCTGAGCACAGGCCTCCTTTCACAAATGAAGGTGAAAGGGAATGGGCAATACTCCACCACGCGTGCCCACTGCGGATCGGTGGAGGTAGGCTAGTGGTCAACCTACTGTTGGAATTTTTCAAACCGCCTAGGAGGCATCCAACTAGCTTAACGACTATCACAATTAAGTGATAGCCGGGACCAATGGCTTTACGTGCCTTCCGAAGCACGGAAACGCTCGATTTGAAATACCACTAGGCGGTCACCCATCCAGGTACCGACCACGACAGGCGTAGCTTAACTTTGCCGATCGATTAAGAATGGCTAATCATGCTACACCATGAGTGCTTCGCTTAGCAGTTGATAGTACCTATTAAAAGTAAAGTTCCAAATTCCTTTAGCACAATAGGTACTGAGTATATTTACTTAATATTGTTGGTTTATGATTGACCACAATCTCACCATACTAAGAGATGATGTGGTAAATTGTTGTGAATACAAAAACCTTAGAAATCTTTTATATGAAGCCACCTTTTTCTGTCCTGAGAATTGGCCTCCGTCAATTTTTGGTCCTGTATCTCAATATTGACTTACCACCGAACCTTTGTTCTACCTAGTATAATTACTTTTTATAGCTATTTACACCCCCCATTTATAGGTTCTACAATAACATAAGGAGAACTTCTTAAGGAATATATATAATAGTTTAGAAAAATAAAAAAATAGGTATACCAGCCATATTCAAAGTGTGGTCCGCGGAGCCCAAGGATTTCGCAAAGCCTCTGTAGTGGCTCCGCGATATTAATGATAGAATGATTCAGGTGGACAAGTTCAGAAAATAAATTCAATAAATAAATAATTGAAACAGTTAATTTGATTACGATAGTCCAATAATTTTATTAATTTTGATGTTTTATTTTATAAAAATAAAGAATACCTATACATTAACCAATTATTTGATTATTTTAGGGCTCTATCAAAATTTCGCTTTCTAAAAGGGGTCCGTCGCCATAAAAGTTTGAGAACCGCTGATATATACTAATATAATGAAGCAGAGGTGGTTTTTTGTTTGCTTGTTTGTTTAAATGCGCTAAACTCTGGAACCACCAGTCGGATTCGAAAAATTACATTATCACCAAGTATTATAGGCTTTTTATCCCGGGATCGCGGGTAAAACCGCAGGAAACAGCGAGTATTAAATAAAGGCGACTAACTTGGGCATCTCTAATTGTAAATACAATGACTTCGAAACTTGTAACGTTTTTAAGCTCTGAACAGCTATGCCATGCGTTTAGCTTAGTGCACCTACGTGTTTTAAGTCTAGGCTAGATTTATAACTTCACTACGTACATACATGCAATTGACGCAAGTGTGGTCTAATTAGGGTACTATGAAGTATCCAAGAGTTACCATGAGCCATCATCATCATATCAGCCCATGGATGGACATCCATGGGCCAATGCCTCCCCCATTGATTTCCACTTCGAACGGTTCTGGGCCGCTTGCATCCAGCGGCGCTCAGCGCCTCTGACCAGGTCGTCGGTCCACCTGGTGGGAGGTCGTCCCGCTCGGCGCTTTCCAGTACGTGGTCGCCACTCGAGAACCTTTCTTCCCCAGCGGTTATCGGCTCTTCGAGCGATGTGGCCCGCCCATTGCCACTTTAGCTGACTAACTCTACGAGCTATGTCCATCGTTTTCGTTCTCCTATGAATGTCCTGATACGACCAGCAGTGAAAGACCACTCCTCTGTCCCGTATGTAATCACTGGCAACACGCACTGATTGAAGACCTTTGTCTTCAGACTCTGAGGTATTCGGGACGTGAAGATATGCCGTAGCTTCCCGAACGCTGACCATACAATGAGCCATAGTGACTAGAAATAGAAATATTGAGAAGGAGCTCAGGAGTTTGGGGGAGACCCGAGGATACCTTACTTGTTCAGCAGTAAAATAAAAAATCTTATTTTTTTAAGGCGATGTTAGCTCAGTGGTAGCGACGTCGAACACCGAGACGAAGGTCCTAGGATCGAATCGTACAATGAGCTTGAGGTTTCGGTGAAGGAAAACATCGTAAGGAAACCATAGCACGATGGTAGGGTACTTTGTAGTACCCATCTGGCTGGCTACCACTCTCAAGTTGAAATTCTGTCGCCAAGCACCTATCGATGTGTTCTGAGAGCTGCACTTCAGAGCCAGTTCGTTCTAGGCTTTGTGTGCTTACCACCTTCGGCCGCATCATCACTTACCATGGTGAGACAAAATAAGGCTTATCAGTAGTAAAAAAAAGTACGACGATGCGTCGTCATTGTAACCGGGTGTATTTTTTTATTGACTTGCAAGTACGACCCCAAAATGATTGGATTTATCACCCTTACATGGACAAATAGGCGATACGGTGTGAAGAATTTTCCAGGATATTTATATTTATGAATTTATGATTAGCTAATACCATGGCATAGAATATGCGATTTTCAGTGTTGCTTGTACAACTGAACGTTTTAAACCGACCCCTTCACATTATGTATGTACACTGCATATTTATTGAGAAAATCTTCAATGAACACCAGTAGCTGAATATGAGCACCCGACGCATAAGGGTAGTTACACACGAGTGGTGATGCAATCGCGGCAGTAAGGCCACCTTAGACACCATACTTTATCCGCACTCACAATTAGTTGCCGCGGGATGGCAGGTAAAACTATACAACAGGAGATGGTGTGGAGTCGACTCACAAATTTTGCTATATTTAAAGCATAGAAAAATATTTAATCATTATTGTAGTTTTTGTATGATTCCATATACCTAATATTAAAAAAATTACGCAGTTTTCTTCTTTTTTTATATAATTGATGGCTTGCGTTTGGCCTCCGACTGACCCCCGAAGGAGTTTGTCGAGGCTGAGGATGAACACTTACCCAGAAAATGTTTATTTTCTCTGGCCTTGAAGACATCTATCTAGGTATCGGGAAACACAGACCCTGGAAGAGAGTTCCACTCCTTTGCTGTTCGTATAAGGAATGTAGAAACTAAGCGTTGTGTCTGTATTAGCATACATCTTATACATAATATCGTTACAATATTTTCAATCTATCTAATTGAATCCCAATCAAAGGACTGAGTGGATAGAGAAGGATTAAAATACAATTTTCCTTGGTTTTATATAGAGCTTACCATAAGGGGGCCGTATACTTGTTTGCCACCTTAGTAGTATACAAAAAAAAAGCTAAAAACAATTAATTTCACTTATATCTCAGCTGACATTATGATTATAAGCGGCTCAACGATATTCAGATTTTAGATTGAAGAATTTATGCAGTTATATGCGACTCCACTAAACTTCTGTCCGACGTCGAGGCGTCTCCTCGCAGAAGTCGTTAGTAACAAACTCCACACATTTGTGTCACCGGATACAATCCCATTATAATTTTAAATTTTAAGCTCATTTATTTATGTTTATGCCCAATCTGCCGTCTGCACAATCTTTGATGTGTTTTTAATAAGAGCTTTCGCGTAAGCTTTCTTCGAGTTTTATTTTTCTTGGGGAAAATTTCTGTTTAGTGTAAGTTAGGCTTATAAAGTTTTTAGGTTCAACTTTGTCTAGATATTTTATACCATCATTGTTAAATTTAATTTTCATTTAAATCGTTAATAAATTCATTAGACGCTTTAGGTTCATCTAATCTTAAATTGTTAGACTATATTATATAATATTATCTGCCTTACTTTTTAAATCTGAATAATTTTATGTCAACGTCGTTGTATCAAGACACTCTATCGCTACAAGCAATATTAAATTCGAAGGGTAAGTTGGCGCATTTGGTTAAGATTCACCTTACGCGTTGCAGGTCGTGGGTTCGATTCCCACACAGGACATGTATTTGTGTGCATGAACATTTCTGTATGTCCTGAGTCTGGGTGTAAGTATGTATTTACAAACAAAAAGTAGTATATGTATTATATCAGTTATCTAGTTTCCAAGCTCTGCTTAGTTTGGGATCAGATGACTGTGTGTGAGGAATGTCCCAGGTTTTTTTTTTAGTTCCTACGACTAACGTGTCAGATTTTAAAATCACGTTTATAAAGGATTGCTAATTACTCTAAGCATTTATAACAAAAAAAGAAAAAAATATTTTAAGCACAACCTATGTCCTCAATCACACCGAAATGCAAAATAAAAGTATCATTAGGTTCGCGGTCCGCGCGCTAAATTATGAAATAATGCGAGTCGCACAGGTGTGCCCCCGCCCCTATCGCGAGCTACATTTTTATTTTTATTTTTAGGGGTCCTTTCTTACATTAATAAAACATATTATTAATTTAGTTTAAAAGGCCTTTTTTCAATAGAAAAATTTCTTATCTCGGCAGCCAAGTCCTTTACGAGCGATTAATAAAAATAATTCAAAAGCGATGCGCGAAGCTAGATGCTACAATTTTTTATCGGTTAATATTTTTTGCTTAATAAGGTATGTTATTTGAAAAAATAAGTTGTTTAAATTGGTTTAAGATAATCATATTTAGCATGAAAATAATTTTAATACAAAACTGCGGTAAAAAAAATATGGTAGCTTTGAAAAAATTGCTCGATTAGAGATACACATAGAAACAATCCTAATCACTTTTACAGCTAATTTAAAATAAGTATTCACTTATGTATACAGAACCCACAGACTGAAAATTCTAAGCAGTATGCAAGCAATGTTTATTTGTAAATTTTCACATTATTTTACATTTTTGTGAAGTTTCACGTACGATTCCGCGTCTCTACAACGTGTGCATTACCTTTGTATGACAAAATAACTAGGTAATGATTTACGTGCTCCTTTATTATATTTTGCTTTTTTTTTTATTTAGACCTATGATTTTGTTATAAGAACTAGGTATATTAATTGAAAATAAATAAAAGAAACATTTCCGCAGAATGAATATTTATTTTTAGTTCATGTTTTTTTTTTAAATATAAATATCCTGGGACATTCCTCACACACGGTCATCTGATCCCAAACTAAGCAGAGCTATCCATATAATTTTTTCTCCAACTACCAATAGTGTAATCCAGACTCTGACTCGTAGCACAAACTTTCTTGTAATCATGCTTTCTTACTTTATTGAATTTATGTTTTTAATCATAAAAATAATATTTATTATCATTCAAGATTTTATTGAATTATCATCGCCTTAATAGTTTTTCTACATTTCCAGGATTTTGTCCAATGATGAGTCTTATTGTATTCTAAATTAAAAGCTATTCTCAATCTAATATATGCCATCTATGGAAAAGATGAATCTACTGTAGCACTAACCATATCAAATACATATTATGCAGTTACCATTTGAGGCTCAATTTAAAAAAAACTTTTTTTTTTTCTAAATTCATATACCGAATTAAAAACAAATCTTCAATAAAGTACCTATTCATAATTATACCTACTTGAGCCACTTAGAACACCAACTATTTCCATTGGATTCAAACCCAACGCCGTACCTGCAAACAATACACCTGAGCACAGAGTGAACCGGGGACAAATGGCACAGAAACACTAATTAAATATAGCTGGAAATATTTTAATAAGTTTATGAGGGTACACCGTTGGTTAAAACAAATATTATGGCTGTGCACTGCTAGCGTTGAATTTTAATATCATTACTTGCGCTGCGTTTTTAATTTTATAAAAGCACAGGTTTCTTTGTTGGAGTTACTACAGTCTGTTTCACCTGTAGACTGTACTGAGTATAGAGTTTTAATTCAATAGAGTCGTATATAAAATTGTGTAAAATCTGGTTGATGCATTTTATTCATGATTTCTCTTAGTTTTTCGTATTGACTGTGATTTTTATATATCTTGTATTTAAAGTGAACGAAACAAAAAAGTTTTTAAATGTTTATCCTACTGATAAATATAAAATAGTGGTTATTGTGACTCAATCATTCATAAAAGTCTCATGAAATAGGGTTAATCTTGATGCAGAGATATATTTTAAGGTAAAAATAAGATCCTACATTAACTCGCCGTTCAGATAAAGTTAGTTCATATATTATTTAAAAAAAAACTCCCGAAAATGCATTAAAAAGTTTTTAGCTATAATAATATTTAATTTTTCATCTAATAGCATAAACGTCATTCAACCTCCTCGTTTAAGGTCCCTAACAATTTCCATTTATCAAACCCGATCAGTAATTAAGTCTGCTTTCAGCGACAAGTGACATTAGAAAATCGAGACGAAGCGCCGTCATTAATTCAGTTATCTCCTATTGAAGACATTACATTAGCAATTTTTCCCAATAAAGTCGTAATTACTTTAACCGAATACCCATTTCTCACTCAATCAAGTTTCTTTGCTTCTTTATGACTTCCGTGCAACTCGTCCGCTTCAAGCGAATTTATTCGCACAACGTCTAACTTTATTAAAAAGGGCGTTGATATTGCAGCGCTTGAAAGTCACGCTTACCATTGAATTTGGAATCAAAAATTTAAATTGCGAACATTCCTCACTCGTTCGTCGTCTTTATTGGTGCTTGGGTGCGTTTATCGAAATTGCGGTTCTTATTTTGAGTTGACGTTAATTTTTTAAGTGAGATTGACGACCTCTAATATGTATGATTTTAATCGAATTTATTTTTATTGCAGTGCTTTGCAGGGTGCATGTGAACTGTTACATAACTGTTCAAGACCTCAGATATGACGCAGTAAAACTCATATTTTATTCGAAATAAAGTTTATATTGCTATCACTTATATGTGTATATAATATATCTAAATCAAAAACAATATTATTTGAATCTTCACCGTTTTCTAATTTATAGGTCCTTCCAACTTTTTTTTATTGAGGGGATAAAAAGATACATTTATTTGGGTAAGATGTAACAGAGAGCGATGGGGAGGAGAGGGTTAAACGGCGATTTTTCCCTGTTTTCAATGCAACAGATTTACACAATGCCCAGGGCGGCCATGGGGCTATAAATGGTGTTCTGATAGCCTTTTTGTGATCTTACAATACTGTTATGAAATTGGTTTTTGAAGAAACTGTTTGATATACCATTGTATGTTACTATTGATAGCTTTTGTGATACATTTTTTTTTTAATTTTCTAGTGGTTGTGGCATTGTGTCTTTGATAAAATATTTAATCAAGAAATCACTGAGGTATTGAAACATTACTCTTTTTACCATAAATATTTACTTTTTATTAATTCCTAGTAATACTTAATCTTTTTATAAAAACTTTATCAATATTCTCAATTTATCCAAAAGCAACAACAACAAATAAAAGTATCGGGACACCCCATGGAGAGTGAATCTTCGATAAATAAAAGTGGACTAGAGGAAAAAAATAAAAATACTTCCGACCGCTAACAGACCAACTTCCGAACGTGGATATTTATGGACAGAAGGGGTGTTTTATTGCACGATGTTCCATTTTAACCCACTTGCCCCCGGCCATCCGCACTTTATAGAACTGTTGTTACACCGTTGCGTAATGGATTTAGTTGATCGAAGAAGCTCCCATTTGACAAGCCATATTCACCAGAACATAAAAGAGAAAAACGAATTCTCAGTCGTTTACTAACAGAGAAGTAACTTATTTCAGTGGATTCTTGAATAGAGCTGTGTCCCAAGGATTTTCCGCCCACAAATTTACCTTGCACTGCCATTCCCTACTGCAAGCAATGAGTACATATCTCTGAAAGATTAGCCAAACAACGTATAACCATTCTTAAAAATTATGCCTTGGTTATCGATAATTTCTTACGCATTGGTGTAACAGCCGGCCATTTTTATTCGACGTTTGGAAAAATAACTTTATTTTTATCAGTATATTTATTCGTCATAGTGGGCCTTTCCCTTCGGTACGATAAGGTGATTCTCATAGATATACCATATTGCCCCTATTTACCACCATAGGCCGGCTTGCTCTTGGCGGGTCATTTTATTTTATGGATGTTATTGAGATTTGCAACTATGATTATTTGTATAAAATATGAAAGTAGATTCATAACGTATAAAATATCGTTTATTGTTTTTGTTTTGCTATTTGAAAGATATTTTCTAGTTTTAGAAGACATATAACTCATTCCTCTTTATTATATGAGATAGTTTAAATAAAGACAAGTAAAACCAACGAATAAAACCCTGATCTTAAGATATCCCTGGCTCCTTTAGAAGTGACGGATATTTTATTTAAAACTGGGTTTTACGAGACCACTCTTTAAGCCATGATCAGTCGAAACTATACGGTACATTAGCTAGATATTCCTTCCCCTATAAAGTATCTGACTGATCCGTCAGTATCAAGCAAACCACATCGTCATCATCATCATATCAGCCTACGGATGTCCACTGCTGAGCATTGGCCTCCCCCATAAACTTCCACTTCGAACGGTTTTGGGCCGCTTGCATCCAGCGGCGCCCAGCGACTTTGTACAGGTCGTCAGTCCACCTGGTGAAAGGTGGTTGCCACTCGAGAACCTTCTTTCCCCATCGGCTATCTGTTCTTCGAGCGATATGGCCTGCCCATTGTCACTTCAGCTTACTAACTCTACGAGCTATATCGGTAGTTTTCGTTCTCCTACTATGTAAAAACAGGTCAATGTAATATTACTAAGTATGTGCGCCGGTAGACGAATAAAGTCACCTCTAGACCTCGCTCTTTGATTGACGCCTATACTTAAGAGCAGTCATCACGCTATACTTTTCATACAAAAACTCTGTACTTATTATGGCGTAGTTAAACATTCTTCGTTAGATGTTTTGAACAAATTAGTATTTTGTGCACTATATCTAGCCGTGTATCTAAGCGAAATTAAAAAAAAGTGTCAAAAAAAATCAGTAAAAGTCTCCGAAAAACAGCGTTTTTGCACAAATTTTACCGGAACTTTGGCCATATCTAATGTACCTATAAATTTTAAATCTAAGAAAACATTTAGATACCAGGCAAATGTATTGGAGATTCTAAATAACTAACTTTATTTAAATTATAAGATTTTTTCACAAGAAGTATACTCCACGAACAAGTTTTATGGTATGCGAAATCATGAATGACGACCTAGCGAAGCGACCGTGAGTGATCAGCGGAATTTACCGACTGATAACCGATGGCTCTGATGCTATCTCTCTTTTTTCGCAGTCAAACATTACGTTGGATGAAAGTACAAGCTTTTAGGCTATGCGTGCGTTGAAGTTGCGTTGGCCATGAAGGGCCCCCTTAACACACATAATGATCTACAATAACATTAATAACCTAAGTTAAACAGTAGAGCGCGGAAGACGCGTCAGTCGGGTGCCATCTCAGATGTATGGGCGGCCAAGCGCGGTGGTCACAGTGACATGGCGGCGCGGCGTGACAATACTTGTACAATGGTCGCGTGTCGCGTGACACCACCACATTCGACGATATGACCCAACCGTGTATAGGGTGTGTATATTTTGTTATTTTATAAATTAAGACTTTTACCCCGCATGTTCACTTGCGTTCCAACGATAATAAATCTGATAAAATGTAAATACACTGAAGGCTAAATTTCATGATAAGTTAGTGGATCTTAGAGTTCCGTATCCGAAGGGTGCTAAACGGGATCCTATTACTAAGACTCCGCTGTTCGTCCGCCTGTACTCTGTCTCATGAACGGTAGTAAGCAGACAGTTGAAATTTTCAGAGAATATGTATTTTCCTATTGCCGCTTAAACAACAAATAAACATGAAATAATATTAAAAATTAAAGGGTACATACAACAAACGTCTTTTTAACCGACTTCAAAAAAAGGAGGAGGTTCTGAATTCGAAAGTTTTTTTTTTATGTTTGTTACCTCATGACTCCGTCATTAATTAACCGATTTGGAAAATTCTTTTTTTCTTTGAAAGGGTACACTTCCCGTTTGGTCCCATTGTCATCAGATCACTTCTTAGTGTACTTTGAAGTCGGTTTAAGTTTTTTGTAAAACAGTCCAATTATTTGGTATTTTGTTTTGGTAATACTGTACGGAACCTTCGTACGTAAATATGTTTCAGTCGTGAAAAAAAAAAAATTTGATTCCGGCATGTACCTAATATGTGAACTCTTTTTCAAAGTCATGGGATTCTGAAAATCAGCAACGAGCTCATGTGATGACAGATACCACTGCATAATAATAAGAGAACAAACAAGATAGATTTCACGCGTTCTTCTCGAGGTCTGTTTTTGATAAATCTTTAATTAAAACCCTATCATACAATACGTCGTGATAAAGTACAAGTATACATGCAAGTACAGTATTACCCAACTTATATGGCGCGTCGTGAATCTTCGTTTGCACAGAAAAGAAAGTATGGCCCCGGAGATTAACGAAAGAATGCTTAAAACTTACAATCAACCTTAGATCACTACTATAAGGTTCATAATACACTGCATCTGTTAGTTCCGTCTCACTCGCAAGTCACGCCCTTCGCACGGCGCGCGCTAACATGACGGCAGCTGCCGACCAATAGCGTTTCCCGCGCTTTGAAAATGTATCTTCTGCGCAGGTACATCGGTAAGCCATATTAATTGGGTACTACTGTACTCGTTAACTTAACTAGGACTAGAACATCCTGTAGACACCAAGAATACCCACAGCAGCAATCTAAGCATCCATTCAATAAAACAAGAACAAGCCACACGCCGTATCGGTCATACATCGGTGCCCGCATTCAGTATGTACGTCTGTCCACGACAAACTATAGAACTTATAACATTGAATAGAACAAAACACGACTGGCTATTGAATTTCTTAGTTATCTGGGTCACTGATTTTATTATGTGAACTTTGTATTTGATAAAATAGGCTTTGTATCAAGTGATACTAAAAACCGTGCCGTAGCTATAATAAGATATTTATAAGAGCATTTAGTATCAGTTATCTGGTTTCCATAGTACAAGCTCTGCTTAGTCTAGAATCAGTTGGCCGTGGCCCACTATATCCCTTTCTAACAAAGAACATAAGAAAAGGATGAAAGAAATTTAGTGCTGTCAAATTAGTCCTATACTTGTTTTCAGAGAGGTAGAGCGTAGCGTTTATTCGCTCGTAGAGCAGCTTGACTGGGGAAGTACCTCCACCTTACAGAGTACTGCAGCCAAATAACTTTATGTTGTGTAAAGTTATGTTCCTGCGCGTCAGTAAGGTCGCCAGAGCTCATTGGGAGGGGGGAAATGTCGCTAACGCGTTGAAGCGATGCTTTGTGTGTTGCAAGCGTCAATATGGCTACGGTAACCGTTTACCATCAGGTGGGCCGTATGCTTGTTTACCGACTTAGTCGTATAAAAAAAAACATAAATTTAGTCGCCATCTATCGCAGTTACGTCTAAATACCCGCAAATGAAGATGGCAAAGACTAATTTGGCAGCGTTCAATATGTTCTTAAAATATGTTCTATCCTTTTTCAATAATGTTCGTAAGAAAGAGATGAGATGTGACTCAAATTAGTTTAGTGCGATTTACATCAGAATCGAGACCATTGTCCCGATTCTGTTGTAAATCGTAATGTAATCTGTTGTCCGAATCTTACACTCTCGGCTTCCTTATCGCGTTCACCTGCGGCTCACACACCACGTCTGTAATTATCAACTTTGCACACATGTATCACAATGTACTATTAAATTCAATTCAAATTCAAAAAGCATTTATTCAATTTAGGCCCTGATAAGGCACTTATGAACGTTAACAAATGGCTCTACACCGGTTCCAAATACAACTTGAACTGAGAAGACTCCGGCAAAAAAATCAGCAAGTCTTTTTTTTTTATATGTAAATAGAAGTATTACAATTACAAAATATATATAACAATAGCCTGCGAAGCGAACAATTCATTCAAATGCATTCTTGCCATCTACAAAATCAGAAACTTTATAGTACCCTATCTTTTTGAATCTATGTATAGGTAGCTCTTGGATTTCTTTGGGTACTTTATTATAGAAACGTATACATTGCCCCTTGAAAGAATTAAGGACTTTGCTGAGCCGAGTTAAAGGTACAGCAAGTTTGTGCTTATTTCTAGTGTTCAAACTATGAGTGTCGCTATTCTTAGGAAAGTTATTTAAGTTTTTCCTCACATGAATACGATTTTCATATATGTAGGTACTGTGACGATACTGTCATTATATTAATAGATTTAAACTTGTCTCTCAAAGAATCTCTAGGCCTTATTTTATATATTGCGCGGACAGCCTTCTTCTGCAGTATAAAAATTCTATTGATTTCGGCGCCACTACCCCAGAGGAGGATACCGTATTATTTTCTGTGAGCCATGTCGCGACCAAGGAAACTTGAATTCTTATTACCTCACCTTTCCCACAGAATTCTAATATTGTAGCCAAAATCTGTTAAAACAGAACATTTCTCAATAAATCACTAGAAAATCAATCAAGAATTCCCCCAAAAAAGGAAAAAGGATTTACCCTTCCCAATTTGACCAATCAATTTATCCATCCTATCCACGAAGAGCTTATAAGTTTTTCCACTTGCCTAATATTGTTAGTCCGACCACGGTCTCCCACGGGTGAGATTTGGCAATAAATTGGACGAGTTAAGTGATTTCCCCCTTTCAATCTTTCAATGCCTCTGCGGGTATTTTTTATGGACGAGATGCTGGACTGAAGGTATCTTGGCTTTTTGGGGTTAATAATTTAGTACGCGTTTACTTCGCGGGTTATGTGGTGATTGGATTTTGTAAAGTCTTTGTTAGTATGTATTTGGGGATTTCAGTCTTTATACTTAATTGTGATAGTCGTTAAGCTAGTTGGAGGTCTACTAGGCGGCTTAAAAACTCCAAACTCCAACAGTATGTTCACTAGCATACCTCCACCAATCCGCAGTGGGCATGCGTGGTGGAGTATCTGCCCATTCCCTTTCACTCTCATTTGTGAAAGGAGGCCCGTAGTCAACAGTGGGACATTATAGGCTGATGATAATAACTTCATAACTTTAATCACTTGAATAACATCTCCTAGAATTCCAATAGGTTAAAAGATACCTCTTAGACTTTAATGAAACATTGCACAAACAGAGACCTTCAAACGATTTATATATCAGGAAATCACAAGCACATGATATAGCAAAAAAAAATCCAATTCTTTTTTTTAATTTTTTTTATTCCATATTTTGAAAGCCCAATACATACACCGCACGCCAGACTCCCATTTCCACTATCCAACCCACCCTTCTCAAGAAGATACACAATCCACATCACTCATCATTAGCCTATAATGTCCCACTGCTGAGCACAGGCCTCCTTTCACAAATGAAGGTGAAAGGGAATGGGCAATACTCCACCACGCGTGCCCACTGCGGATCGGTGGAGGTAGGCTAGTGGTCAACCTACTGTTGGAATTTTTCAAGCCGCCTAGGAGGCATCCAACTAGCTTAACGACTATCACAATTAAGTGATAACCGGGACCAACGGCTTAACGTGCCTTCCGAAGCACGGAAACGCTCGATTTGAAATACCACTAGGCGGTCACCCATCCAGGTACCGACCACGACAGGCGTAGCTTAACTTTGCCGATCGATTAAGAACGGCTAATCATGCTACACCACGAGCGCTTCATACTCGCACTTATCAATTCCAGAAAACAATTTCCAACTAAGTTGACCATATTTTTTACAACTGTCCGACCTTCCATTTATTTGTATGGATTCACGTTTGACCAATTTGAGGGGTTGTTAAATCGACGGGGGCTATTGACGGTTCAACCCCTTCGGGATTTGATGATTGTTATTCTTTGACGGTTTTATTGGCGATGAGGATGTTGGCAAATTGTTGCTATTTATTTGTGTGGATTTATTAGAAAATGGGATCAAAAGCAACATTTTTGTGCAAGAAATTTGGATTTCCAGAGTAGTTGGAGTAACGTTACAATAAAATTATGAATTCTTGTAACTGGAGGCATTTCAAATATATTTAGAAATAAGGAATCGACATCGATATAGGTATTAAATTTTATGTAAATATTAAACCATGGTAGAAACGAGACGACTATTGGCCTACTACTGGTCGCGGTTAAAAAAATAACAATGACATCAATTTTAAAGGTAAAGATACTATGAAAGATGATATTGTATGAGGAAGACTAGGTATTGAAGAATGCATTGTAAAGTTTATAACATACAACCACCCATAAAGTACCTGATATTATGTAACTATGGTAACGGCGAGTTATTAGTAAATAGACAGACATTGTATTTTAAGTATAGAGACGAAAATATTATAATAATACTTGATATCTCATCCCAACGTTACAAAATCAAAATACAAAAGCGAAACAATATCATCCCTCATCAAATAATCATATCCAAGAGGGGATTAAAAAAAAGAAATTAACATCAAAGACAAACAGTCAAGTTCGGTGCTCGATCCAGAAAAGTACCATCAATAATTAATCAGCCATCTCGTCTCGAAATTAGCCACCGTTTGAGGGTTAAACAGAGTCTTGTGTAAAGAAAAAAAGTGAATATTTTTTTGCGTAAGAACCCGGAGGGAAATTTTATATAGGAACTCGGTCTATCGACTAGGGATACTTGGAGATAGTGCTGCTGGAAATACAAATCAGTAAAAAAAGACTAAAGTAGTGACAGTATATTTAAACGATGGTGAGATACTTTCTAGAAGCTGCCTGACTCCTGACATGATGCGTTCATGGTACGAGAACCGAGGACGAGCCGAGCTTCGAACGAAAAAAAATTTTTTATTGCTTGCTATGTCCAATGTGGACGTTACAACAGGCCTACAACGACCTTGTGTTCGTGAAAAAACTGATAAACGGGCGGAGCGCAGTCGAGCGCGAGCTAAACGCTCGTTCGAGGCTCGCACGTCTACTAATTCATAATGGTCTCATAATGAATGAACAAGAATTTTAGTACCAAAACTGTCAAACTGACAACTAAAAGATCATTGTGGCACGATTGTAGTTTCAGTGGAAAATTATCGGAAAGCTATTATGGCGCCATTGTGTTAGTAGACTACCAAAACTGTAAAATGTGTCAATTTTGACACCACTGATAGTTCATTGGAATACAATTGTAATAACAGACTTGGGCCCCTGATCTATCGTCATCCTCAAGGTATTTTTTTTCATACAACTTAGTCGACAGGTGGTAATCCGTTGTAACCTATGAGCTTACAACACACGAGGTATCACTCACGCCTTACCGACTCTTCCCTCTTCGCCAATGAGCACTAGCGACCTTACTCATTATATTATTAGTTCATTGGAATACAATTGTAATAGCAGACTTGGGCTGTTCGTTCGTGGCTCGGTTCGAGTAGTATGGACACACCATAAAAGTGTATTCTGGCCTGTTGCTGCAGGACTTTGTGGACTTGACTGTTAGCAATAGTCTGGAATGGCTGATGTCCATGACAACTATAACTTACCATCAGTTCAACATGTCATAAAGCACATTTTTGCATGATTTTAGGTATAAAAAGTACGATGGTAGATCAGCTGCATTTGTTGTAAACGTTTGTTAAATGGATGTTAAACTTAATCGTATTCAGAAGATTTATTACTGTTTTATACAGCTAAGGTAAGCAATGGAGGTGTTGGTAAGCGGTTATTATAGGCGTTTTAAACATCAGGACTTGCATCACTGGCCAGTTGTCAACTCTCCATGAATCTCTTTATTTTTTAGAGAACTTCATGCAGTATCAAGAATATGACTAATAATCTGTGGATGCGGCGTCTTCATCTAAGGTTTAATGTGACACAAAACATATTTTCTTTTGATGTTAGGATGATGTTATCTCTTCTTTTTCCATTGAGATACCACATCTAGTTAAAACTACATCTCCCCTCGCGACCCTTGGCGATGAATTAATGAAAAATGAAATCGACTTGGCAAATTTAATTTTTTCCCATCCGCCGGGCGACCAGTTCCTTGCCAATTTGACTCGCTGATTAGCACATTTCTTGCGATATGATTTGAATGACTTTTAATATTGATTGCTCGTTTGATGCTTGACTTGATTATATTTGATGGGAGATTGTTGTTGAAATATTATTTACTAGCTGTTTCCCCCGGTTTCACCCACGTTCCAAAGATAAAAATCCTATAATACTCGGGGATAATGTAGCTTTATGTTAGTGAAAGAATTTTTCGAAATAGACTGGTGGTTCCAGAGATTAGCCAGTTTAAAAAATAAAAAAAATAAAACAAATAACTCTTCCGTATACAGTTATATTTTCAACATGAGGTATGGGCTGGTGCCAGGTTGGTACTACCACCGTATCCTGGTTTCGTCATGACACGTTTCTGCGCCATAATGGCGTCATAATGGAGTCATTATGACGCTATAATGACGCTATTGTGTTAGTAGACTACCAAAACTGTAAAATGTGACAACTTTGACACCACTGAAAGTTCATTGGAACGCAATTGTAATAGTAGACTTGGGCCCCTGATCGGCGAAAACATAAGCTCATGGTAAATTTTTGTTCATACAACTTAGTCGACAGGTGGTAATCCGTTGCAACCTAAGGATGCTTACAACACACGAGGTATCACTCACGCCTTACCGACTCTTCCCCCCTCCCCAATGAGCTCTGGCGACCTTACTCACGCGCAGGAACACAACATAAAGTTATTTGGCTGCGGTATTCTGTAAAGTGGAGGTACTTGTATATGACCTCATTACCACTGAGTTGACCAGAGAGCCAGCAATATTATTATAAACTTATTGTATTTTGTCTTTCTTTGACATCCGACGTCAAAACGGGACAAAAGACAAATAAGGTTATTTTAACCTTGTTTTAAGAGCTTGTGGTATGCCCCCAGAGCTATTTATTATTGTTTCAAATAATTGCTCACAAAACAATTCAATATCAGCAGGTGTGACGTCACGGTTCACTATCACACTATATCAATATCCCCAAACAAACTTATTTTTACTAGCGCTATCGTCTCTATCACGTAGTCATAAGGTAATCATTTGTACAGCTGAATAGTTACACATGTTAGTTTCAATAGCGTAGCTCGTTCATTGGTTTGAATTCGAAATTCGAATTGTAATAAAGGTATTTACTCACTATGACGATCCGTTGATACGCCATGAAATATCACAGGGAAAAATAATCTTATTTTATATTCAGAAATATTTATAAACACTTTGTACGTGTAAAACTTATTTTTAGAATGTATATTTATAGCAATAACTCATTGTTTAAGTTCGAAAAGGTCAAAGTCGAAAATTGCTACCAGGAAGCCGTTTCTTTGACTCAACTTTGTTCAAATTGGATTGGGCAATATACAAACTTTGGTTTTTTTTTGTATCAGAAGTCAGAACGCAGAGTCGCTTAAGAGTGCGTACAAAGCCAGAAAAATATGGCAATGTCAGATGAAACAAACTTATGTCTAATCTTCGCGGGGCATGAGACGGAGATAGCATATGTTTCGCGGAAAAAATGAACTTAGCGCGTCTTATCTAAATAACTCGTAAAGTATAGATATATATTTAAAAAAATCGTTAGTAGCAGCCCTAGGTGATCTGATATGTTATACTCTATTTCACATAGCATGAGTCGTCAAGGTCAAGGGTTTTTTACCAATATCTAGTGAAATTCCATTTAATTACTCTGAAATAGTACCCACAATATTTCATGAAACCTCGATCTATCATAGTATTCCTTTATTATATCGAAATGAACATTAACCATTGAGAAATCTAATAAAATACCATGTGTCACCGAACTCATGTTATTTGAAATCTACTATAATGATATTATTTATCGATTTTTTGTCTTAATTAGATACACCATGAACGAATGAAAACGAAAATTCATTATTATTAGAGGTATCTTTGTGATTTTTTTCTATCGAGGAGTTTTCATTCCATTATGTTTTTGTTCAGATAGAACCCTCGCGTATATAATGAAAACACCCTTATAATTTTTTTTTTCTTTTAAATACTATTTACTTGACAAAAATAAAAAATAAAAAAAAATAGATTAAAAATCTCCGAAAGTAGACCAGTGCAATTAGTTCATACCTTAACTTGGTTCAATTGTCCGGTCGACCGAGTCCCGATGTCCGGCCAGCGCATACGTTCGCACCGTTCATCCGGAATGATCCGGACATATGGTGTCTTTGTTACCATATTGTAGTTTATTTGGAACTGAATTCACGCTACGATTATTTCATGGGTATGAAAGTAAAATATACCTTATCGATCGAACAAAATAG
Source organism: Polyploca ridens (assembly GCA_951394255.1). Lineage (NCBI taxonomy): Eukaryota > Metazoa > Arthropoda > Insecta > Lepidoptera > Drepanidae > Polyploca > Polyploca ridens. Next base: position 13,606,460 of record OX596260.1, read on the forward strand.
TATTAACTTTTCTCCTTGTTTTACTATGTCTTATAGATAGATACTTATTAATATTTGTGGTTCTTTACTAAAGAGTGCGTATAATGCAAAATAACAATCTTAGAATTGAAATTTACCCAAGTAAATGATGAGTGACCCTGATGAATGATTCGCGCGTTGCCAACCCTGAAAAAAAACCGGCCAAGTGCGAGTCGGACTCGCACACGGAGGGTTCTTATAGATTCGGAAAAAAGTGGCTGTGACATACGGACGGACAGACAGACAGACATGACGAATCCATAAGGGTTCCGTGTTTTGCCATTTGGCTACGGAACCCTAAAAAGTATCTTCACAGCCAAAGAAGAGTCGCTGTACTGAAAACGCAGTATCATTTCATATAGTTTGAAAAACAGTCCGTCTGAAAAGAGTTGAAATTGAGTTCTTTAATCGAAATTATGAATATATTCAAAGCCGTAAATTTAAGGCCCGGTGAGGACTCCAGACATGGATTTTATTGGCAGGTAAAATCCTTCTATTGTACATAATAAAACATCTAATATTCCATATTTAAAATATCATCAGAAACTTCTATTCAAACGTCTCCAAATATTATCCAACAACACTAAAAGGTCGCGGGATCCATCAATCCCGGGCTATCTACACAACCTGCATCGCACGGCTGTGACCCGGTTATCCGGACGTCCTTAAGTCCGTCTCGTGTCACCCGGACCATCATTTATCACTGGACGATTACCAACCCTTGCCCGGAGTTGGGACCACGTCACTACCGAGGATTTGGTACAAGAAAAATGAACGGTAATTGACGGACACTATTTACGGGTTAAGTGTAAAATGGATTGAAATACAAAAGAAATGGGTTGAAGGTTGGTTTTTACGGCCTTCCTTCGGCTCTCAAAACTGATGGGAATGCAACAAAAGTGGCCACCTCTACCAACCTTCCGGTATGGGTAAGCAACAAAGTTTTTAAAAATACATGTTTAACAAACTAGCAAGCTGTTTTTCTTGCTATATTTATTTCTTATTTGGAGCTAGTTGCGCCCCGCGGTTTAACCCGCGTACCCGAGGGATATCCTACCCTACCCTTAAATTTTCTAATTTTATTCGCAACTTTCTTAAAAAAAATTGTGATGTGGATGTGTCCTTGCCTATATATTTTGAAAACTGTATTCCTTTTTGTGTCTATTTGTACACCTTTTTTTTAGTAATATCTAAATATTAAGGTGAAAAATCAAGGTACATTTATTATAAAGCATTGAGCTATTATTACTACGTATAGAGAAGCTATCATAAGCAAAGGTTCTGATCCATTTTTTTGGAGTCAACTAAAGTTTTCTTTAGCGCTGAAACAATAATTAGTTGTCTAAGCAGACAGTAGAAACACGTAGAGCTATCAGAACGCTTTTAGGAGTATTTTTCTCGCAAACACCGTGATTTTCAAGGCGCTTACACGTTTCGTTCATCGTTCTACAATAAGTAGTGTGGCCGGATGGCCAAACTTGAACGGATTGTGATGTGTGGCGTCTTCTCTATACGTAGTAATAATAGCTCAATAGCTACAAAGTGCATTTTTACATACAGGTTCACTTAGTGTAGACATCACAAGAAATTGGTAACAAACGATTTTACATATTACCTCTTGTGTAATGCATTTGTAAATTGTAATATTTTATTCTGAAATAAAATAAATATCTGTGATATTTTTTTATATTATTGTAGACGAGTTTAGGTGCAGATATAATGTTAGCTAAAATCTTGTGTCTTCGGAAACTAAAAAACTAATAACGCTCTTATCTCTATAGCTCTTATACGATAACCCTTATAAGATTTCTTTGGTAGAACATTACTCCAATTACTTTGCAAAAACTATAATACTTCGTGACTCAAGACTACTAAATCAATACCAAACCTCTTTCCCCAGTAATCCAGCACTCTCATAACATTTGACAGTATCAAAATGGGACATAAATTACATACTTTGAGTGGTAAAAGACATCAGTCGTTGGGTCACCCCACAAATTTGCATGTCCTCATGGGGGGTTGCCGAGTAACAATAATTTATGATCGTCAACCATCACTTGATGGTATTATTGTGTTTATTTTATTTGAGTAGTTGAGATTCGAGTTTTTTGGCACATAGAATTAATAGGGACATCGGAGTTGCACAGCGTTTGGATTTCTGGATTGTATGAATTATTTTAAGCCGTTCATTAGTATCTGGGGGCACGGGAGTGCCCCCCGCCAAGACAGCCAAGCGAAGCGAAAGGGCACTACCTACCTTTTCTCGAAGCGCTTCGTCGTTTTTTTGAACCCTCATAACTTGGGTTTGAATTATACCAGATAAACAAAATTCTCGGAACATGATGTCAATAGTGAACTTATTAAGCATATTAAGTTTCAATAACATAGCTCTTATACTTTAGATTTTATTGATATCTAAAAAACCCCGATTTCGTCACTGACTCACTGATGATCATCAAAACTCATAGGGTACTTCCTGAAGTCCTAGAAAGCTGAAATTTGGTATGTAAGCTTGTATTAGTACACAAACAACAAAAAAATTATAAAACTTGGAAATTTCAAACAAAAAAAAAAGAAGTGAAGCCACAAATTTTGACTACGGTGTGTAGAGGTTGTCAAGTTAGGGCTTATAGAGTAATTGCATGTAGTTATAAGCTTGGCTCTACATGAGATCTGATAACTTTTTGACAGTGCGAGCCATATGTCTTGGCGGCAACATTTTACATGAAAATGTTTTTGGTGGGATTTAACAACTGTTCCCAGGTCTTTTACTATTGTAGTTGAAGAGTTCCGATTTAGGGAGACAACGATAAGTGCAATGTAGGATCATAGTTGAGAGAAATTTGTCGAATTCAGAGGCTAAAAAAAAACCGGCCAAGTGCGAGTCGGACTCGCACACGGAGGGCTCCGTGTAATATTAACTAACTCAACTTCGCTAAGAAAAAAAAAACGCTAGAAATATTGAATTAAAGGTAAATTGTGGTTTACGATTTACGACGTATTAAAAAAAAACTACTTACTAGATCTCGTTCAAACCAATTTTCGGTGGAAGTTTGCATGGTAATGTACCTACATCATTTTTGAGTTTCAGTTCTAAGTATGGGGAACCCCCAAAATTTATTGTTTTTTTTCTATTTTTGTGTGAATATCTTAATGCGGTTCATAGAATACATCTACTTACAAAGTTTCAACAGTATAGTTTTTATAGATTCGGAAAAAAAGTGGCTGTGACATACGGCTGGAGAGACAGACAGACAGACATGACGAATCCATAAGGGTTCCGTTTTTTGCCATTTGGATAGGGAACCCTAAAAACGAAGTTCTTGTCGTAAATTAGAATGTAATGACAGATTAAAGAATCTCTTTCTATGTTTATTGAAAACCCATGGAGAGGAGGTCTAGAGGTAATAAACAATTGACGTCTCTGAGTACGACAGTTAGATTTTAGGAAAAGCTTTTTGAAATTATCAAAAATGTAAACTAAAATAATGGAACAATATATGGGAATTGTAATAAGACAATTACAGATATCCCATTCCAAAGATTTGCCTAATTATGTATTTTGTACTTATATAAAAAATGAGCCTATTTAAAAACTAAGTCAACAAAACAAATCCCTTGATAGTGAGTCACGAGAAGCCCACTAAAAGGGTGTTCACATTAAAGACCGAATCGCCGCTCCAGCCTCCAAGGGTCATGAGAGATGGTGCCAATAAGTCAACTCGTATTAACACCCTATAGCTAATGGGTCACATGTGAATAATACAAGTAGGAAATTTCGGATATTCGGGGAAGATCGGCGTTTTCAATGGGTTGAAATTTCGGAAATTATTCCGATGTATACGGATTGGTGGGGGTGTAAGTTTGATTGAGGGCGATGTTATTTAAGATCGTGTTGAAATTTTGTGTATAATTATGGTAAACTATGATTCGTTTGAGAAAGAACTGATATTATAGATAGCAGAATTAGTAATAGTAGTTGATAAATAAGAAACAGCAGGAGCTAAATTATAGAAGTACCTAAAACACGTAAATTATGGGAACAAATTAAATTAGAAGATTCTGAAGCCGCAAAGAAGAAAATTAAATGTTATCCGGATCGTAGCAGAGAAGATAGAATCTGCATAAATAAAATAAATAAATAAAATAAATAAAATTATGATCCTAACAATAATACAAAGCTACGATTATAAATATGACTTTGAAAAACACTATTAGGTAGATGACCACTGAAAAAGGCCTGAAGAGATTTCTGCAGGGTCAGCAACGCACGAGTGATACCCCTGGTGTTGCAAGCGTCCATAGGTCACGGTAACTACTTACCATCAGGCGGGCCGTATGTTTGTATACTACATTAGTAGTATATAAAAATAAAGATTTCATTTTTTACTTGGGTCTGTTTCCACCAAGGTTTCCAAGCTATGTTCACTCAAGTTCATTGAGGAATTCAACCCACGACTTTTACCAAGAAATAAAAATTGAACCAATATCTGAAGTCAAAAATAAAGGAAATACAGTTCAATGGAAATAAAGAGAGAAATAAAACAGAATGTCCATTTCCCGACATTCTAAATTACCAAGCAACAAATAAAAAAATAACCAAACCAGAGTACAACACATTTACATATCCATACTCTGAGCATATTCATCCCAATATCCAACAGGGGTTAGTTTGCAAAGGATATACGTATCCAAAAAGCTTTGTCAATGACAAATAGTGCTCACCCCATCCTCGTTGGCATTTTGACAATAAATAAGAGACGATATCAAGGAAACAGTGAATGCGTGCGATACAAGGAAACCTAAAGGACGGATAGAAGTGGTATTATCACCTAGCCTTAGTTCCCCATAGCGCCATAGCGTAGCACACACGTCTAACACAGCGTAGGTTACCGTTTTGTATATTCAATTACCGCTGAGATTCATTCTAGCTCTTTTCATTTGAAAGTGTCTCAGTCGCATGCTTAGGTTTGACTTGAGTAAATTGGTTTGGACTTTTCTCTGATGTTTTGAGTTATGATTTGCTTACGTTTGAGTTTCTTACAGTGTCTTCTCAGCTGGTGACTGATATAATCAGTTATCGGTAAGGTAATGTAACCTAGATGGTAGGCTCTGTATATTTTAACACAGCTTTTTATATAGTTTAATCTAGGACTGGTACACTAAATTATACCCTATATCATGAAGTATAAAGCTTGACTTGAATAGGTATTTTTAGCGTGAGTTTGTAAATATAAAGATCGATTTTTACCTTTGCCTTAGTTTTTGACAGTTTTCATTATAGTTTCCCTATTATTATCAACACGAATCCCGTCTCACCTAGCCCAGTTCTATCACCTTCATTTAGATTTCTACGTAGCGATCCCTTCGCGATGCTGCGGATTCTGTTATAATAAATGACATGCGATGGACATGAGAAGGGTTGGGGCATTACGCATTACGGGATTACCAGTCTGCGGTTGCTTTGATTGATAATGCTTGGAATTTTTCTGGTATTGTACGTTGTTTAGGATTTTTGATATTAATTTTGGCGTTGAGAATGATTTGATGGGGTTGTTTTGATTTTGATTGTTAAGTGAGCGATGTAAGACGTGAAGTACTAATAATGTTATGACAATTACGTGCTCATTTATTAGTGTAAAAAATCTTGCACGCTTTGGATCCCACAAAGAGATTTCTTGAGTTCTGCATTCCGTAGTTACTATTGTGCACACAGCAAGCAGTCTAGAGTTCTAGAGTTCTGCAATATTCGCTACCGATCACACTTCATACACTTTTTTACTTTTAAAGGCGCCACGTATAGTGAACGCGTAACGCAGCACTCTAGAACTCTCTCTGTGGGATCGGCGCCTAAGTTAAGTAAGTTAAGTTAAGTTAAGTGGTAAGTTACCCTTCCTGTCACGGCACTGGTAGTGGGTTCGATTCCCACTGAAGATATACGGTCTTACTCATAAAAATCTCTTAAATAACGGATTAAATAGTATATAGCTAAATACTATTTAAAATTTTATTCAGTGTTTAACTTTTCTTTACTCATAAACGCATTTTAATCATGATTTAGTTATTGAAGGATTTAAAGTGCAAAAATAATATTATATATGGCGACACCAACGTCAAGATCATAAATTTGACAGTTATGGAGGTTTGAAAAAAAAGAAACTGCAACAATTTGAAAAGTTTTATTGTGTTTTATGATAATATTATATTGTATATGATCTGAATCTTGAAACAGCTCCAATGGGTTTCGGGGGCGATAAATCGATTTAGCTAGGTTTCATTTTTAGAAAACGTCGTTTTATCCGTGATTTCAGGCTATGAAAAACTGCTTCAATATCATTACAATACGAAGGTAAATTTCGCCACCATTTACAAGTTTATCATAGCCAGATGGGAAATCGGGCGGTCCCGAAACCAGAAGACCCTGTTCGAGTCCAGATGATAATTTTTTTCGCTTTTTTTTTCAAGTTCTTTTATGAGAAAAACTAATATGATTTACCAAAAAAAAAAAACGCTCGCTCATCGAGGTACAAGTTTAAGTAATTTATATAATTTATGGTGTTTCTATATAATCTAACTAACATGATATATCCAGATTATTTTCGGAAATCAATGAAAAATATTTTACAGCAATCAAGCAACAGCTGTTTATTTGGCGACCATTTTGCTATTTAGCCCGTTAAACAAGGGTCGTAGGTTGTTTAATTTGACAGCTCTTTAAATAACGTTTTTAAGCAGTGAATAAGGATAAATACCGTTTATGAGTGAAGATTTTTTTAAATAACTGTTTTAAGTATGACTTAACTTTAAATAGCGTTTATGAGTAAGGCCGATAGTTTATATGCTTGAATATGTCTGTCTGTTCTGTTGTTTATGGTTTGGTTTCTGAGTCTCAGTGAGTTAAAGAATCACAATCTTGAAGAGCTTATACATAGCCACATAATTACTTACCATTGACGGGCCAAGGGTTGGTTAGATACCTATCGCACCGCAGGTCGTGGGTTCGATTCCCACACAGGACATGCATTTGTGTGCATGAACATGTCTGTATGTCCTAAGTCTGGGTGTAATTATGTATATTAAGTATGTATTTACAAACAAAAAGTAGTATATTATGTGTTATATCAGTTATCTGGTTTCCACAGTACAAGCTCTGCTTAGTTTGGGATCAGCTGGGCTATTTTAAAACGCTCGGATTCGATATCGGAAACGGATATAAAAACTACCGAGGCGATTTTCCGCAATTGCTATTTTAATTTCCGAATTCGAATATTTCAGATGTTTCTTTGCGGAAATATCAATTCGATTCATCGAAAAGTTTTCGGAAATTAAAATAGCAATTGCTTAAATTCGCCTCGAAAATTTTTGAATCCGTTTCCGATATCGAATCCGACGTTTTAAAATAGCCCTGCAGATGACCGTGTGTGAGGATATTTATCTATCGTAAATTGTAATCAAGCTCTAGCTTTTCTAGCCTAAATTGCAGAAAGACAGATAGACTGAACATTTTGACTTTTAAAATGTAATGAAGAATTTTTTAATTGCTGATACATCCAAATAACTGCATAATCAGAAGGTTATTTTAAACAGGTCAGATATTGATAAAATGTCATAGTTAATAAATGGAATAGTAAGTTGGAAGGGATATTGGGTGTCGCGTCTTGCGGAATGGGGACTCGGAGGCGTCCGGTTTTTGACCGATTGTCATCTGCTGATGACGATTCTAGGGTTGGCACGAATGTAATTAATTATAAAAAAAAATTGTCCAAGAAATTGTTACTTTGGGATACGCATAATTATAATGAAAACTTTTAGTGTTGATTTTAATAATCTGCTTAATTATATGTTTGACTTGCTGCCCGGCGCGACTTCGATTGCGTAGTGTCCTACCCTATACCCTACGTCCCTACCCGACCCTACCCCGCTACAATAATATTAGAAAAGTTTTTATAGTCGTAAATTTTTCTTATATTTTCTACTTTTGGCAACTTTCTTAATTTTTTTCCGTAAAAACCTTCAGTATTAAAAATCTTATGGATAAAATCGGTAATGTCGTTCTCAAGTTATGGCATGACCAAGGGAAATAGGGATTCATTTTTATTAATCCTATAGATAGATTTTGGATGCCTCATTGGGCTGAATATGAACATAAATATTTTGTAATTACCTGTATTCTAGCAAATAAACAATTTGATTTGATTTCATCGTTACCTTTAGATTACAGTTTCTTGTATATTTTTGAATTAAAGTCTATTTTGTATTATTGTTTCTTCTGTCTTTACTATACTATATTTTTTCTACATTCTATTTTTCTTTTTGTCTCTACATCTTTTATCTTAGCAACATTTCCATTATGTTCTTTTTTCTTTTTTTGGTTTTACATTACGTTCTTACATAGGTATTTGATTTTTATATTAGGACACATTTCAACTACGCTCAACTAAAATCGTTTAACAAAAAATACCTGTTAAAACTCCCCCTTCAAAAAAGATTGACAAGGAATTTACCCAATAAATAATCGATGTGGCAACCCTGTCGGCACGTCATGTCCGAGCCCCTATCAAAATGGCTCCTGTCAACTCTGTAGGGTAGCGGTCACCATTTCGCATTGTACGTCTTTGTATGTGCCGAAATGTTATTATTTATTGCAAATGTTTGTGTTACCTTCTATTTGATATCTGAGGAAGTTTCCAGAACTTTTGACAGTGGGGTGTGGGGTGTGTGATGATATAGGTATTGCGTGATAATTTGGGGTGCAACATAGTGTTATTATTCCACGTATAATGCTAGTATTAATTCCATATTGTTTTTCAATAATGAAATGTCGACGATACTTTTCGATTCGATCAAGCTATTTATTGGGTTTGGCCATCGAGTCGGGTTATTTGGTTAATTATTTAAGTTTTCTTACAGCACAATAATTCTTCAATAAGATAAAGTCTTACCCCCTTATTCATAATCGCTTTTTAACTAAATCAGTGTAATAGTGTGCCCCGTCTCACTCTTTCGATCACCAAATGTCACCTGTCAGATAAAGACTTCGGAATTTTAGCTAATCAACATTTGATAACTTTATTATGAATAAGGGGTCAGTATACATAGTTTAATTTATTTTTACAGTTAGTTCGTTATGATTATTTTCTTTAGAATAATCAATTAATGTTAATTTGAGAATAAAATAAAAAGGCTGACATGCAGGCAGACATCTTACCTGACTAAGCGACTACTATCTATTACCTTTAAAACAATGTCAATCCGCGGAGTGGGCACTGGTGACTTGTAATACAGGTTTTATAAACCTAGCTCAGGCACCAGTCTCTCACAAAATAGGTTAACTTTATTTTATTAATCTAGGTCTAGCTCTAATTTAAAAATTAAAAAAAAAAACTATCGCGACATTAGCAACACCAGAAGAATTTTCAATATTTTACCGACCTTAACAACTCCAAGACAGTAACTGGCTCTCAGGTGCAACTGTCGGAACTCACCAGCTTGGCAACAGATTTGCAGCTTGAGTGTGGAATGGAAGCCAGGTAAGCTAGGGCTACAAAGAACTCTACCATCGTACTATGGCTTCCTCACGATGTTATCACAGAATTTGACTTCATATACAACGCAGAAAGGAAAGGTATATCCAAATCATAGACACAAATCTAAAGAGATAACGCAAGTCCCTCCATCCGTCTGAAAACCAAGCGTGTAACTTTTTTTTTACCTACCATAATGTCATCAGATTGATTTAGTTAGGCTGGCATTAGATTTTTAACGTGAAAATGAAGCTATCCTAGTTGTCAGCTAAACATATCCTTCGCTATACATCTCTGGTGGACATGCAGCCTTATGCGAGTTCCCTGTCCGCGCGAAACAGTTTCAAAAGTGTTTCATTGTGCCCCATTTGTGCACAGATTTTGACACGCGAAGTACATACACTCGGGTCATCTATTTAGATCTGTGATCCAAATCCATATAAAGTGCATGACTTCTTTGGATGATAACAAAACATACGGTAAAGGTTTTTACACTCTATATCTATATGTCATGTAAGAAACGTATGAATACTAACTTATGAACCCAAAAATTTAGAGTAATTAGAGTAATTTATTTTGAGCTGTTTTTTTTATAGAGAGTCTATACCTGATATAACTTTCACCCCTTTTTGATAGATATATTCCTTCTTTTACACACTATATTGAGATAATTCAAACTTTATCAAACCAAATCGATCAACACACACGCATAAATTATTAACAAACAACACAAAACACATATTAGTGCAGGGCGTAACATTTAAAGAGACATCGACATCGATGTTCCGGGGTGTGCGGTCACCCCGGGTCGGGGCGCAAGCGGCGCGCGTTAACTTTGCATTATTAATGATTCATTTAGTTCACACGTACCGGGATGCTCTCTCGATCCCTTTGGGTTTTGGTGTAGTGATTTGATGTTTGTTTTTATCGATAAATTAAATACATGAACGATAGTTAACGATGTTATTATTGAATGGGTCTTGCATTTAGATATTTGTGTTTGAATTGTAGTAATTGCAAGTTTTTAAATTATGTTGTAAGGGAGTCGTTAAAACAGATAAAAACAAAATTTTCTATTAGATAGGGAAGTATTGTTTGTAATTCTTAAATTAGTGAACTTTAGTTTATTTAATGTACCCACAAGGATATAAATGCACTTAGTAAACTTCAACAACGATTGTCTCTTAAACTATTAATTTAAATTATGAGATAAATATGCTGGCAGAATCATTTATGATTTGTGTAATATTTCAACATTTGAATATATAGGTACGGTACAGTGATCTATACACTGCAAGAAAATTGCCTGTGATTTTCACAAAGTGTATGCATATTTTATGTCATAGTTGAAATCAAATCAAGTTTTAAGTTCAAAGCCTATTATCGATAAAAAAGCGTCCCAACATTTCATTTACCTATCGATATCGATAGAACTTAAATACCAAACAACACTAAACTAATGTTTAGTCAGTGCAATCGGCGATCTGATTAATAGTGCTCGCGTGAAATGTTTAATCTTTGCCGTCGTGATTCCCGTTCCCTTCACTCCAGCACCGAAGCAATACCCGGCGATGTTGTATTATGCATAAACTATCGATTATTTGGTTACAACACTAAATTAAACTGTATTTATCTATTTATTTCTTACTAGTTGTCCCGCGCGGTTTTACTCGCTTTATCGAGGGACCTATATTTATATAATTTAAGATTTAATTACTTATTGTTAGTTAATTTATTTCATTTTTTGTATATCTATTTGAGGAATTGCAACTCAACAACAAATCAGCACTGGTTTAAAGGGGTGAAGAAACAATCTGTATATTTTCTTTATAATAAATAGAAAAAAATACTATTCCTATCATATGTTAATCCAGAACACATTCTATGTATGTGCCAAATTTCATCAAAATCTGTTCAGCGTTGATGCGTGATTGAGATGTTTATCTAAACATCCAAATATACAGACACCCAAACTTTTGCGTATATAGTGAGAAGAGAATTGAGATGAGAAGATAATGGATGCAATCGCTTGCTTTCTGAACTTTGTCTTTCAATACCAATATAGTGGGAATTCTCTCAAGGCTGTAAAAGTACCATAAAACCATGGTATTTTTGATATGGCTTGTATTTTACAATCTATGGATACAATTATTAGGCGATATAACCTGCAGGTCATTTCAAATTGGAGTATAGGATCTGAAACTCAGATGACTATGGTACGATTCACATAACAAATCATTAAGAGGATATAGTTGAAATAAATCGTTCCTTGAAAGGCGTGGCCTAGGCGGCCGCGCGGGGGGCACTGCCCCTAGAGAACTATCAAAGTTTTAAAAAATCGCGCCACAGCAAGATACGTTCGGGCGGACTCGGGCGACGCCGGCAGAAACACGAAGGCCGAACCGCCATCGTTTAAATCACAGAGTATATTTTATTGGAGAGCAGTATAAGTTTATTTTTTTATTAAACTTGCAATTAACGATTTTTTACCAAAAGCTATAATAATGAACATGAATGAAATGTACTCGTATTGACATACAAATATGAGTATATTTGTATGTCAATACGAGTTTATACAATGTATATATACTGCAGGTAACAAAAAGGGTATATGACGTTTAACCAATCAGCGCGCAAAGTGCGTTCCGACGCATTCAAGTTCAAGTATGATGCCAGTTTACAATATGACGGTTTGACAACGTTAGATTATAAACTATCGAAAATGAATACGTTATATTGTTAGCAGTATGGTACAGTTCACACTATTTCGGGGAATTTATAATCTCGCTAGGTTGATTATAAACTAACGGTTTTCAAAAAAATACGGTGACATATACACTTTTATATATGTTTTTGAGTGTTTGTATATACGTCTATTTCTTTGGCACGCTCTGCAGCCTAAACAGCTTGATAGATTTAAACATAATTATGAGGTGTCGTTAGATTCGTTTTAACTGTGGGACTCGAGTTAGGGCATCGGAACCGTATTTTCCCGGTTCCAAAAAAACCGTGAATTTCCGGTTCTGAGGGTTGCAATAAGAACCGATTTTAGAATATAAAGAACCGGTTCTTTCGGTTTTTTCGGTTCTTTCATTTAATTTTAAAGAGTCGTTTAGGATGCATCAGTAAATTTCGTAGAACGATCAAAATACACTATAGGTGGTTATTGTCGCAACATGAAGCTTCTTGTGGCGTTTAAATATTATTAATATTCCAAAACGGCAGCTTGTGGCGAGCATGTTGGTGTGTAGCGTAACGACACCAAACTCCAGAAATTGAAAAATTTTTAATTGATTATGTGTATAATTATTAACTATTATTACTTGATTATGTGAATTATTATGTTTATGCAATTATTGAAATTCCTATTATGTTCCTAAAATGTAATAATACCTATAAGTAATTAATTGTTCATCATCTACATATCCTGTTCCTAACAATTTGTGATCGACGCAATATGTTCGCTTCTTCCATTCTGCCTTTTTATCCGTCATAACAGCATTCGCTCCTTTCTTATTTACATCATCTTTCTCACGATCTATCCATCTCTTTTTCCATATTCATAACTCCACCCACTTCCAAATTCAACTATTTTACTCACGTGGCTTTCATTCCTCCTCATAACATGTCCGATGTCCATACCGCTACTTTCAAGCTTCCTCTGTATGTACTCATTATTAATCATATCCATTATTGTCACTCCATACATCCATCTCAACATTATCATCTCAACTGCATGTCTTTTATCCATTTTCTTTACCTAATGCCCAATATTTTTTTTTTATAAACATTTATTAAACCCAAACATCACCAAAATTACAAAGTTCAAAATCGCCAAACTGCTAATGCAGTTTGTAGGCGTAACGCTCTTGACACATATATGACCTTAACATATATCAGCATGTCCTTGCAACACAATCACTACAATGACATGATCATATACATAAGTAGGTACATTTACTCACTACCTTTCTCATTAACCATAACACAGTTTATCCTTTATTTTACACATGTATTCAAACAATTTTTGACAACAACAGTTCCCTTGTTTTCCGTTTCAATAGAAGTTTACTTTTAATATTCGCATCTCTCAATACACGGTACTTATTGTATAATCGTGGAACTACATATTGACGGGTTCTCTCACCATAACCATATATTAAGACCTATCATCACGGACTATATATTTTCCCCTTTAGCTTCAGAGATCCCATGGATCACATGTTTGTCTTTTGACCTGTCATCATTTCATCCAACCTGAGATGATACACTACTTTATATCACGGTTAGTATTACCATCGTTCTGTATTATGTGAACCGAGGTACGCACGGCTACAGATCAAGCTATAGTTTCCAATATAAGCTGACCTCTCATTGTAGGGAAATCCTATACAATGCGAGATCAGCTTATACTGGAAATGTATAGCTTGATGTGTGGCCATGTGTACCAGAAGTAGTAGAAGACTGGTACTGAAACTCCTCAATTAAAATAGGCACGAAAGAAGAGAGACCGCCAAAATCGCAGAACATGTGTTCAGTTTTAGTTCAGCTAATTTTCTTCTTGCCATTTCATCATCCTACTATGGACATTAAATCCATTTTCACGGACGAGAACAATGTTATCGGTTAAAAGCATGTACCAGGGTACCTCCTTCTTATTTCCAACGTCAAAGCATCCATTACCAGCAGGAAGAGATAAGGCATCATAGCAGGCCCTTAGTGTAAGCCGACACCTAAATCGAACGTATCGGTATCTATAAGTAATTTGTTATGTTAGGTATATTTTTATTTAAAGGAACTAATAAAATCTTTTTGATGATGAATAATTAAAAAGAGCAAAAGTTTAAATTGAATTAATAATGGAACCTAAAGAACCGGGTACCCAGTTCTGGATTAGATCTGGAACCGAAAAACCGGTTCACAAAATATGGCCGGTTCTCGATGCCCTAACTCGAGTATATATTATTATATTATGTGGTATCTATTAATAAAAAAACGAGAGGAAGTTTTTTTTCATTATTATTATAATTTGGATATCAAATAGGGGAAAGTGGGGGGGATTCGTACACCGGGCAATTAGCATATAGCATTCGTGCAATGGCCATGATTCGAATACGCAACATAGTGGCGCCTTCTTATCTGTGTGTGTAATGCCCACTCACACACATAATCTAACCGCGGAGTGGCTTGCCAATGCGGCCGCCGGCTTCGATGTGACAGGATGTTAAGAGTTTTCGCTTCGCGAAAAGTAATTTTTGGATGCAACTTTAAACGTGTTTATCTCTATAAGTGTATTAAACTGATTCTTTGTGCTGTTTGTGTACATATTTAAGTTTATTATTTCGACATTTACTTGAAGATAATGTCAGCAGTTATTTTTATTTTCAATATATTAGTTGAAATATGGTCAATATCGAAGTTTATGTTAAATTTAAATTACTTATTAGCCTAATATTAAGGCTAGATTGTGGTATGAATAGGGAACACTAAAGAAGGTGTAACCTAGGATAAATAAAAAAAAAATAGTTGAATTTCTTGGTTGGTGTAGCTTCGTACAGGTTCGAACGGCCACCCCGTTCGTACTGTACGAATATACCTATAATGTACGTAAAATTTTGGTTAAGAAGCAAAGTACAGACACTGAAAGTGAAGATGAGACTGACATGAGTTTAAGAGAAATTTCCTGTCCTCCCATTGAAGAGATTGCTGAAGGATCTGATGTGGAGAACGAAACTCTAGTTATAATATAACTGAATTCGTGAAAGAGAAAGGCTTTATTCTAGTGAAGTTCGAGAAGAAAAAGTCTGTCAAACACTATGTTGGTCATGTGATTACCAAATATAATCCTACTGAGTACAAAGTTTAATTTTTATGGTACCCCAACACATGTACGAAGCTACCCCGTGTGTGGGGGTACATACGTACAATATTTTTTTAAATCGTCATAGCTTGGCCACACTTCTTTCTATGAGCTAGTCGTCTAAGGGAATATTGTAGGCAAATATACAAGCAATCTAGCAATGCTCAAATTGTTTTCAAATAGCGTTTACTTTTTCTGCTATAGGGCTCGAAGTGGAAAGTGTACGAATCCCCCCCACTTTCCCCTAAAAGCTTGTAGTCATTTCCATATAGATATATACATATATATAATAACACGTCCTCGCCTGCAATACCTACCTTATAAAACTCAAGAATAATCATAATTCTATAGGTTACAATGCTTGTTCTTCTCTTTTCAGTTAATTTTTCAATTGGTGTGAATGCTACCTAAATACCTAACTCCCTGATGTAATTATCCCTTTTCGGAGAGTTATATATACCTTTTTTGTTACACGTTGTATAGATTTATGAAATAAACTATTTAGGTAAAATCTGTTAGAGGTAAATGCTATACTATGAATTTTAAATATTCAATAAATTAGCTTTACCCTGTTCCCGAAGTTATTACTTATTGAAATAAAAGCAAATACTAGTGCAATCATCAGTGTCTGTGTCGTAGATAGGTACCTTAGGATAGGATAGGAGAAAAACGAATTATGTATTTTAATTATCTTTATTTATCATCTTGGGCTGCTTTATAATTCAGTTCTGACATTAGTGTTAGATCAAGAGCAGCTGAAAATTGGTTTAATTTTACAGCTCCACAACCTGCAGCGACTACACCAGCAACTGCCATTTTATCTAAGTTGTTGGAGGTATTTCGTATCTTAAGTCTTTTTACATAGTGAGCAACATAACGTAAAAATCGATGTAAGGCCTGATGTTTATTCTGAAATAATCACATTAGTACTGAAGCCACAATGAAGCATTGACTCGTGCCTAGAAATTTTCAACAGTTCGTTGAAAAAAATTGTATTTCAACAAATCTGTGACTGAACTTACTGAAGTTTTCAATGTACTCTGAAACAAGGTTACAATATTCATTACAAATTTAACACGAAGGCTAACTAGTCTATTAAAAATGGCGTTAAGTTCTATGTAAGGAGAAGTTCAAACCTCAGCAATGAGGATATAATATATGAGCTGTGAGGACTGGGGACATAATTTATTTTTCCACACTTGCTCGTAAAGTGACATTTATTGAACCGTTTTTAGTAACTGAATGCAGCTTATTACGCACTAGCTAGTGCTTTTTACTTTACATTACCGCACAGTTTTATGATAGGTATAATCCCAATTAAATAAGAAAAATTGTAAACAATTATTTTGGTAATACGTATTATTATAATTTTTTTACTTTCTTTTAAATTTCTCCTACTTACTGGTAGGGTATTTACATTTTATCGCGGGCTTTTGGCCAAAAGAAAAAAATGGGTAAAGTGTTCATGAGTGTGTGTTTGTTTGTTGTGTGATATTATTGGTCTATTGTCAAGAATTTGCGGACTATCCTACATGTGTTCAAGGTAACGGCTTTTTGTAGTTGGATGTATGTCATTTTATGGATTCCG
Source organism: Polyploca ridens (assembly GCA_951394255.1). NCBI lineage: Eukaryota > Metazoa > Arthropoda > Insecta > Lepidoptera > Drepanidae > Polyploca > Polyploca ridens. The sequence continues at coordinate 13,623,450 of OX596260.1, forward strand.
AGTATTTTTAGCCTGGTGTGAAAAGTATAAGGTACAATACCAGTGGATGATAGTATTATGGGAACTGTTGTAACTGTGTATTATTATTATTCACTTTATTTATTTTGATTCTTAAAATATTTTTTTTATAACATTAGTATAAAATATCAAAAATATTATAAAAAATCTAATCTAATCTAAAAATATTATAAAGAATATCTTTACAAAATCTAACAATGTTATAAAAAAACCTAATCTTAGTGTGCCGCCGGCAGCGGGGTAGGGCCCAAGCTACCGGTGCGGTGGTTAGGGCTGCAGAGAGAGGAATCTCCTGACGATGCGCACCGTGTCCAGGAGTGCCGCCTTCTGTATCTGACCCTTGACCCAGCCATCTAGCGAAAGCCTCTTAAGATGTTGGTCGAGACTCTTCGCTATGAGACCGTTCGCCGAAACAACTATCGGAACAATGATCGTCGAATCAACATCCCACATGGCGGTTACCTCGTGAGCCAAGTCAAGGTACTTGCTGAGCTTGTCCTTCTCGGCCTTCACGAGATTCTCGTCATGGGGGATGGTGATGTCGACGAGCACTGCCCGGCGCTTCGATCGATCTGTCAGCACGATATGAGGCTAAAAAGCCTCATATCGTGCTCTCTCATCACGGACAGTACTATTATAGATCGATCCCAATAGAGCGTGACATGAAAATTTTCGAGAACTGGCGCAGGTGCGTACTTATAGTACGGTATTTCGGACTATACAAGGCCGTATCGAAGAGCTAGTTGCTGGTGAATGATTCTGGCTACTAGGTTATGTCCGTGCATGTACTCACCGTTAGCAAGATGAGAACAGCCGGAGATAATATGCCTGAGTGAATCTCTGGGACGGCGTCCAGGAGCGGCATGCGGCATGCTCGACAGATGTCGACCGTACCGTCCTTCAGGATATATCTTCGGTAGTTATTCGTCTTGATAACTTCATCCGCAATTGCACAGACAAAACCTTCGGTTTCCCCAAATAGGTCACCAAAGCATAGCCAGTTCACTGACGCGAGCAAATCTACATCGGGCACTGTTAGGGCCCTGTAGAACCGCCCGTGTAGCTCCTTACTCTTCCATACGTCCCTGCGGTCCTCGATACTTAGCACCTTTGGTTTGCGCCAGTTCTCGTTTGCCAAGGATAATGGGGTGAGGCTCCTATCCACTGCCACCACATCGCGATGCATCCCACACTCGTTGTCAAGGAAATACTTCCTAAGACTGCACACCGCGGTTGTGGAGGTCCTTGGCGTTTAAATAGCCACGGCCTCCACATTTACGCGGGATGTACAATCTCTTAACAGACGAGCGTGGGTGTAGCATGCGATGAGTTGTGAGCAGAAGACGGGCCCTTCTATCCAGGGCGTCTAGCTCACTTTGAGTTCACCTTAGTATGCCAAAGGAGTACGTGAGCAGGGGCGTTGAAGGCGCGCACCTTGTTGCCACCCGATAATAGACTATTCAGTACTTTTGTCAGGTGACAGAAGAAGCGCTCCTTCACCGCCCGCTTTATGTCCCCGTCCACAATACCCAACGACTGTGACATACCAAGGTACTTATGGGTTTCTGTTTCGGAGAGAGATCTGAGAGACATTATCTCAGAAACCTGTAAATTTTTCGAATTTACGACTTTCCCCCGCTGTACATGCATGACCGCATACTTATCTATACCAAATTCCATCTTGATGGCGCTACTAAACACTTCTGTAATCTTCAGTAGCTCCAACAAGTTCTGACGTTTTGGTGCAAACAGTTTAAGGTCATCCATACGTACAACAGGTGAGAAATGCTCTCACCACCTCTCCGAAGCCGGCAGCCTAGTCCTGAATCCTTCAGCAGAGTACTGAGCGGATTCAAAGCTAGGCAGAACCACAGATGACTCAAACTATCACCCTGGAAAATATCTCGCTGAATCCTTATAAAGTCCTGCGGGCCAGAGGTGCCATCACCACCACCTGGTTGATGAAGGACTGTGATCCACTGCCTCATACATGCGCTTAAGAAGGATCTTAAAGCTGTATCAACTTTATACAGTTCCAAGATCCTCTCCAGCCATGAGTGAGGCACCGAATCAAATGCCTTCTTGTAGTCAATCCAGGCAGCCGAGACGGCTCACCTGTCCCGCGGACCTGTTGGCAAATTGTCATGTCAATGAGGAGGAGCTCTTTGGTACCACGGGACCCAACCCTACATCCATTTTGAGAGGAGGCCAAAACGTTGTTCGAAACAATGTGCGTATTAATTTTTGTTCTCAAAATGGATGTAAGGAGCTTGTATAGTGTAGGCAAGCACGTGATGGGTCGATAGTTTTTCGCTTCCGTGGTACTATCACAAGGAGGTAACACCGGTTGTAAGGAAAGTTGGCAGGGAACCAAACTCAAAAGCTTGTTGGAATTGCGTTGCCAACCGTTCGTGTGAGCATCGAAACCACTTTATTCAAAAGTTGTGCAATCCATCCGGCCCAGGACTTTTCCAGTTCTGGGTCGTGCGGATTGCACAACTTATGTCATTGGGGCTGATGGTAATGGCCTCCATTGGTTCGATGGACTCACACTCACGTTTGACAACACTCATCCAATCACCCTCGGTGTGTTGGACAGGCATTGACCAGATACTACGCCAGAAATTAATCATGGCAGTAGCACTTGGCAGCTGTCCATCCAACACACGTTGGTCGGTTCCCTCCCACTTTCGGTATACCTTCCTCTGGTCACTCTGGAAGAAGTGATTCTGTTGGAATCGATCCACACGCTCTCTGTAGCGGCGAATACGGCGTACCCACGCATAAACTTTTTGCTTCAAGAAGTCAATGCGCTCTGTGACACAGGCAATGTAGTATTATTATTATTAATTATGTTAAGATTGTACCTAGGGCATCGAGAACCGGCCATATTTTGAGAACCGTTTTTTTCGGTTCTAGTTCTAATCCAGAACCGGGTACCCGGTTCTTTCGGTTCTTTCGGTTCCATTAATTATTCGATATAAACTTTTGTTCTTTTAATTATATGATCAAAAACATTATAGGTAGTATAATAATAACAATAAAATAGTTTTCTATGTTCGAATATGTCGTAGAATGACAATCAAACAGTGATTTCTGAATCACAGCTTTTGATTAAAATAACATAAATGTAATCAAGTCTTTTAACAAACCAGTTTTTTTATTTATATTAGATTTTTTGAAATAAAAATGTACCTAACATAACAAATTACAGTATTACCCAACTGATATGTCGCGTCGTGAACCTCGTTCGCACAGAAAAGAAAGTATGGCCCCGAAGATTAACGAAAGAATGCTTAAAACTTACAATCAACCTTAGATCTCTACTATACTTATAGTAGAGATCTAAGGTTCACAATACACTGCAGCTGTTAGTTCCGTTTCCGTTTCTCGCAAGTCACGCCTCTCCACACGGCGCGCGCTAACATAGCGGCAGCTGCTGACCAATAGCGTTTCCCGCGCTTTGAAAATGTATCTTCGGCACATGTACATCGGTAAGCCATATTAATTGGGTACTACTGTACTTATAGATAACGATACGTTAAATTTAGGTGGCGGCTTACACTAAGGGTCTGCTATGATGCCTTATCTCTTCCTGGTGGTAATGGATGATTTGTCGTTGAAAGAGTGGATGTTGAAAGGGCTACAAGAGCTGGAGAGAGCTTGAAAATTAGCTGAACTAAAACTGAACATATGTTCTGCGATCATGAAGCAATATTGCTTCATGTCTGCGATTTTGGCAGTATTTCTATTTTCGCGTCTATTTTACTTGATGGACTTTCAGTACCAGTCTTCTACGACTTCTGGTACCTCGGTTCACAAATGCAGAACGATGTAGATTGGATAAAATGACGACAGGTCACAAAGTAAACATGTGATCCAAGGTCAAACAAATATATAGTCCGTGATGACAGGTCTTAGTCTTAATATATGGTTCAGAATGTTGGGCATTAGGAAAAATGAATGAAATGAATGAAAGACATGCAGCTGAGATGATTATGTTGAGATTATGTATGGAGTGACAAGAATGGATATATGATAAATAATGAGTACATAAGAGGAAGCTTGAAAGTAGCGGTATGGACATGTTATGAGGAGGAATGAAAGCCACGTGAGTAATAGAGTTATGAATATGGAAGTGGTTGGATACACGGGAAGTGTAAATAAGAAAGGAGTGAATGCTATTATGTCGGATAGAAAGGCAAAATGGAAGAAGCAAACATATTGCATCGATCACAAATAGCTGGGAACAGGATATGTAGATGATGAAAAATAAATTACTTATAGGTATTATTAAATTTTAGGAACATAATAGGAATTTCAATGATACATAATAATTCACATAATCAATTAATAATAGTTAATAATTATACACATAATCAATTAAAAATCGTTAAATGGCTCTTCACAAGCTGCCGTTTTGCTTTATTAACATTATTTAATCGCTACAAGTAGCTTCATGCTGCGACACTAACCACCTATAGTGTGTTTTGATTGTTCTACGAAATTTACTGATCCATCCTAAACGACCTTTTAAAATTAATCGAAAGAAACCGAAAGACCCGAAATAACCGGTTCTTTATATTTAAGAACCGGTTCTTATTGCAACCCTCAGAACCGGGAATTCCCGGTTCCGATGCCCTAATTGTACCTCAATGTAATTGATATGTGTGTAGACGAATCATTCTTAATTTAAACGGGTAAAATAGTTTGACGGAGCTTAGCTGTAAAAAAAAAACAAAAGCTGCGCGCCATATTTGTTAACGTTTTCATTGTGTGGTTGATTATTATCAAAAATTTACTCCAAGAAATACAAGTCTGTTTTTTCCTCTCAAGTGTGTTGAAAAACGTCGTATGATACGCGTGTGTATTGATCGTTACACTTTCGGCTCTGTTATCGCGTTCGCCTTAATATCGCCTCGTCTGTAATTACCAACATTCCACACTAGGGAATGCAAACCGGTTTCACCGAAAATCGAAAACCGGTTATTAGGTATGGTTTTGAACAACAAAAAAAAAACGGTTTTGATTTTTTTCGGTTTCTTTCTTTGTTTGGAAAAAGGAAGATTAGCCGCCGTTTTTTAAACTGACTCCAATGCAGTGAGGATTTTTGTGATGAATTGAAGTGTGTTGATGCGTATAGTGTTGAGCTGGTAAGAAAATAACTTATAATAATTATTTTTTTTATGATAGGTATAAAAAATGTTAAAAAAAATATACTACTTAGGCAGCAAACAAGCGTACGGCCCGCCTGATAGAGAGTATATCATTGATATGCTGGAAGGACAGTGTACGGGATAATTCAGAGCCTTGTGGAACGCCATGCTGTCGGAGCAACTACTGTCAACGAAGGCTCTTATGTATCTGCCAGACAGCAAGCTGACTGATTGGTGTTATTTTTTAACCGTCTGCACGACAACAAAGACTGAGTAATGTTTTTTTTATCTAAGGAAAGTCAAAGTCAAAGCCATTTATTCAATTAAGGCCCTGGTAGGGCACTTATGAAGGTCAAAGCTACTGAAGTTACCACCAGTTCGTAAGTCGGCCTTCAACTGAGAAGAACAGGCAAGAAAACATTCGTATAATAATAATCACGTGTTTGTGTACACGCAAGTTATTGTGCTGCTACAATATGCTATGTAACATAATATTACGTGTGAAATGATTATTATAACGTACGAAACATAATTTAATAAATGTTTAAATAAACATAATTTAATAAATGTTTCTTCATTACTGATCTAATTTTTATTTAACATTTTAGTTTTTAATTGCTATGAGATATAATGACTTTATCATTATATCTCATAGCAATTAAAAACCAAGCAAATATTATGTTTTTATGATGTCATTCAAAATAAAATCAAAAGCAACGAACCGCGTAGTCTATATAAAGAGAGTTAAATAAACCATGGAAATAATAGTTTATTTAACTCTGTAGATTTATCTTTATTATCAATTTGATGAAAAAGAGATGGATGGATATTGTGTAAGAAAGGAGTGAATTTTGGTATAACGGATAGAAGATACGAATGGAAAAAACATAGATATTGCGCCGACCCCAAATGATTGGGAACAGGGCAGCCAGATGATAATGTTGATGATAAACCATAGCACGGTGGTAGGGTACTTTGTAGTACCCGCCTGGCTGGCTACCACCCTCAAGTTGAAAATCTGTCGCCAAGCACCTTTCGGTGTGTTCCGATAGCTGCACTTGAGAGCCAGTTCCTTCTAGGCTTTGTGTGCGTACCACCTTCGGCCGCATCATCACTTACCATGGTGAGATTGCAGTCAAACACAAGCCTATAAACAGTAAAAAAAAAAAAAAAAAAATTGATGTTTATTTTATACCCACTCTATTAACTTTAACTGACAATAATTCCTATTTACGATTTTTTAATCTTTGGCACGGTTATTATCTATAATTCGAGCTATAGAAATAACGTGGAAAAAAAACGAGTGAACATTTAAATAACCGGTTAACCGGTATTAAAACCGGTTAACCGGTTTTACCTCTAAAAAAATAATATTTGTTTTATCCGGATACTAAAAACTAACGGATAATGCTAGACCTAAGTAGGTGTACAATATACATACTCACTTACTTCCAAATTCACTTTGGAGGACTGCTGCTTATCCAAATTTTCGAAAAACAATTCATTATCTGCGACAACATCATAAGCTGCCAGCGGCGCTACCAAGGAAGTCAAAAATTATTCTGTGGGTTCTACCATGATCTTTTCACGACTGTAACTTTTTTGTGGAGATTGTTCCCTGTGAATCATAAATATTTTATTTCATTTATAGCACCTACAAATATTATTAATAAAAAGATAACACATAAAAAGAGATAGTTGTCCTAAGTACACCATAAGAAATACACTGTAAACTGTAGCCTATTTTAAATACTAATTTATAGTACCTACAAAATTTATTAATAAAACTTTTAGGCATTAAAATATGTATTTGTCCATACACCATAATAAATAATTATAATAATCAAATCATGTTATATTTGGTAATAAAATGTAATGTAAAGTAAGAGAATAATAATCCGCAAATATAATAACAAATTAGTTGTTATCATAGTTTTCATGTTCTCTCTGATCTCGGACTCGGACTCGAACTTATATATAAGTTCGTATAAATCTATCCGGTACGTGAACGATAAACTGATAATGATCTAACTGCAATATACCTATAATTGCAAAAACAATTAAATAAGTTATCGTTAGTTATGTTATTAACGATTAATAAAAAAATATTAATATGTATTGTTAATACTTACATTTTAATTTTTGTCATGTATCGAGCTTTTGGCTCTCATTTGCTCCAAATGCTGCTTTTTGTTTTTCCTTGGTCTTTATTCTATTACCCATGTCGTGAAATTATATTAAAATCAACTTTAACACTAAACTTGACACTATAAAAATAATAAAAACAAAACTACACAACTGACTTTATATTTACAAGCACTATTGAACTAGGTTATCACACTAAACTGAAATTAATACGATATTACAAACTATAATACTATCTTTGAAGACAATAAAGAATATGCTACGAAAATATTTAATGTTTAAAACTACGAGAGCCGGCCGCGAAAACTAGCGTAGGTCCGTCGTCGACAAAGGCTTCGGCCGAATGATCCTAGCGATGCAAGAGTAGTATAATAAATACGTTCACCGTGATTTCGTATGTGCTAAAAAGAGATGTGTATAGTGCTCTGCCCCGGCAAGCCACAGGTTTTAATAAACGACGTAAGTACCAAACCAAATATAAATTGTTTATAAAATAACCATGCAATGTATAGAAAATCTGTTCTTCACAGTATAAGAAGAATGAATTACCAATTTTTTGCATTAAATTTCACTGTAAAATTCGCCTGTTTGACGGAGTTATAGTGTAAAAGAGTTTTATCTAGAGGCTACTTTGGAATTAAACTTTATCGAGAAAATTTCTATCAAACGTGTTTTCCTTCAAGGTAACACTCAATTAAGATCTCAAAAATCATATAATAAAATCACGGATCCCCAACCCTTGTATTAATTAAAATACAGGCACACAAAGATATCATTTTTTCTGAATATAGCACCTTAACGGTGGCGTAGCGACATTGCCGGTTCATTTTATAAAGCCCCGTTTCATGTTTTTTTTTCCATCACAAAATTGTGAGAAATCCGAACCCAATGATACGATTCTACTGTCATATCTTATGAGTAACTTGGTAAAAAGATTCCATCAATAAAAGAAAAAGATAAAAGTCTGTAATAATAGAATTAAAGCGACTTAATGTTAACAACGCAGAACCTAAGGGAGCGCAAAGAAGTCGGATTGTTAGGAAAGACAAACGATGGAAAATTTAGTGTAAGTGTGAAATCAAGTGTATAATTAGCTCAAATATTGGGCCAACGTTTCCAACAAAGAAAACACTGGTTCGAGGGAGCGATTGTCTTGGGGAAATCGGAGCGGTAAAATGTTGCATGTGGGTTTACAAAATAATCTAAAATTAGTTTAAAAGAACTAAAAAACACACTTTAAAAGCCTTGTAATAAAAGTCATAACTATGGTACCAAATTATTGTATTGTCATCGGTCCTTGAAAAGAGTGCTGACGTTCTGTGAAAATTACGTTTGTAGATTCCTTTTAGTACATAGGTACGGGTGAAGCTAATAAAAGCGTGTTAAATATTAATTAATTTTCTATATTTACTTTTAGAAATTTGCTCGAATCATTGTTTATATTTATATAATTCAGATAAATAACAAAATGATGACCAAAGTATTTAGGGAATTTTTCAAAGTTCAATTCTTACAATAACTCTATCAAACAAAAACTTAAAATTTAGGAGCATCTTAACTACTTGAGAAGCTTTTATCCCATACAATTTAATTGTCACACTTAATCACAACTCAAGTGTGAATGGCGCTTCAGCAGTATTTGGTCATTAACCTAGTCTGGGGTGCTGGAGCGTCCCATACTGAATACTTATAACATTGACTTGGAAAATTATATACTGGTATTTTTTTTTATTAAGCAATGTAGTAGGAATTTAAAATAAAATTGGTGGTGGTTCGAATTAGTATTTTTATAAGGTGTAGGATTATAAGTCTTATAAAATAAAAATGTAGAGCAATATCTAAGTTTAGTGCCGGCTCTTCTCAGCAATACCAACTCTCTGAATAGGTATTAGAGTAAGACTATTCATAAAAATATGTTCATTTTTATTTAATTTACCTCTAATTTTATTTCCATTATTATTATTTTTCGAATCATACTCAAACTTCAACCTTTTTCTAGATTTTAATCAACTAAGATGTAGCAACATTTTATCGCCCCAAAACAATGGGGTAAGAAGAACCGAAGATACCCCATGTTTGTACACGATCCCGCACAAACCGAGGCGTTTTACAGATTTACCATGTTTTAACAAGACTCCATCTTTCACCGTGTAAGTATTTGTTCAACAATTCATTGATAAGTTAAACCGAGTGGAAGTGTTTTGGAGATTTCTTGAGTATAGGGATCTTATTTATTTATTTAAATTGATTAGAGCAGTTCATGAGTTGATCTCTGAGAAAAAACCTTAGAAAAGCGATGATAGTTACCGAGCATTCGAGACAAATACTGCCCCTGTAATTGCTATTTGTTACACCATCATTATTATCTGTAGCCTAAAGTCCACAGCTTGACATAGGCTAAAGGCATAGGTATTCCGTAGACATTTTGATATATCTCGTAAAGTTTAGTCAGCGTTAGCAAAGACATCGCAATAAATTCTATCCCCCTTATTCATAATCAAGTTATAAATAAATAAATATCCTGGGACATTCCTCACACACGGTCATCTGATCCCAAACTAAGCAGAGCTTGTACTATGGAAACCAGATAACTGATATAATACATATACTACTTTTTGTTTGTACATACTTAATATTCATTAATTACACCCAGACTCAGAACATACAGACATGTTCATGCACACAAATGCATGTCCTGTGTGGGAATCGAACCCACAACCTGCGGCGCGTAAGGTGAACCTTAACCAACTGCGCCAACTGGCCCGTCAAACGTTGATTAGCTAAAATTCCGAAGTCTTTATCTGACAGGTGACATTTGTTGATCGAAAGAGTGAGACGGGGCACACTATTACACTGATTTAGTTAAAAAGCGATTATGAATAAGGATGTTTTTTTTTTTTATTAAATGGGCTTGCCTTTGGCGACTGACCCGCCCATAAGGGGCGATGACGAAGCCTAAGATGAAACACGCTTACCCAGAAGAAACCTATTCACTCTGGCCTTGAAAGTACCTAGATTATAAGCGTCAGGAAACACAGACGCCGGAAGCAAGCAATGCATGTATATGTTTACGAAACATAGACTTTATTTATATGTTCTGTATATATATAACGTGGATGTATTATATATATAAACCTTCCTGGGAGATGCATTATCTAACTCATAGTGAGAACCGCATCAAAATCGGTTGTGTGATTTAGAAGGAGTTAGCGGACAAAATAATTGGACTGTTTTACAAAAAACTTAAACTGACTTCAAAGTACACTAAAAAGTAATAAAATCCTGATCTGATGACAATGGGACCAAACGGGAAGTGTACCCTTTCAAATAAAAAAAGAATTTTCCAAATCGGTTAATAAATGACGGAGTTATGAGGTAACAAACATAAAAAAAAATACATTCGAATTGAGAACCTCCTCCTTTTTTTGAAGTCGGTTTAAAATAGACAGACGCGGAAAGCGACTTAATTTTATACTATTTAGTGATGATGAACTTAAGAACGGTGGCTCTGTGCTTTTGGTTAGTCACCTTTTAACCAAGAAACGAAACGTACCAATGCGTCATAGTACGATTTAAGCCGAGCTTTGATAAATCTTCATACCTCTCTACCTCTGATAACAAAATTGAATATTCCAAAAACCAATATCCCGACACAACCCACATCATTTGTCAGAGTAAGTTTCAATAACGACACAATGTACCAACTTCATATACTACGGTAAAAATATTCCAATATTATGATTTACGATATAATACCGAATCGCATGCGACTTTCCTTCTCAACCATTATAAAACTACCCTCACTTTCGTACAAGTAACCCTCGAATGCGTGTCGGAACAAAATGGCCGGTACAACGATAAATATTTTTTTCTCCCCTAAGGTATGCAAAAATATCGCCCAGATATGCTATATTCGGGATAACACTGAAATAGCGGGACGTCGTTTTTGTTCATATAAATCTTCAATAGAGTTAATACACTGGAGTGCTATTGGATTTCGGCGAAGGGAAATACCTTCCGACGACGACAAAAATAAAGAACAATGTTTTTTTATCAATAAGATTCGGAAGAAAATATCCTTTTGCAGAAAATAAAAGATTTGGATTCCAAATTATATATAGAAAGTACTACACAACTCATCTAGGTGAAGTTTTACTAACTTAAGGGTAAACATCAGTAACGAGGCGGGAAGTTTGAATTTTTTCGAGTTTTTATTTTTTTTACCTTCGTAGAACAATATAGATAGATGTTTCAGTGATTAGCGACAGTAGAACTTCATTTGTCACACTGTGGTTTCTCTAAAAACCGTAAAACTTACTATTTTGGGAAATGTACAAAAATAGTTAATCTTAAACAAAAAGTATCAATTCAACAACAAATAACTACTATGGTCGCGAATCACTGAAATATCTAAAACCTCGAAAATAAAAACTCGAAAAAATTCAAATTTCCCGCCACATTACTGATGTAACCATAAGGTACTTAAACGATAGACAAAAAAAACACTCAACATCTATCGCAACATGATGTTAGATGGCCATTATGGCCAATAGAATTCCATTAGAAATTTCCATTTCCCTAAAAAACACAGTTTGATTATTCGTCTAATTTTACTTGCGCACAATCTCAACGCTTCGATCACAATCTAAACTCCCTAAAATATTACTTATTTCATACGAAACGTTGCGAATATGTACGTTATTTATTATGTGAGAAATATTCTGATAAATCACCACCTCACCGTGTGGGGTACACCGTACCCCCTTCGCGCTGTATGGGTTACAATTGCTGTGTCTATAGAAAATATTGTTGAGTATATAAATACAGGGAATTGTGGGTATTTGTAGTATTACGTATCATTTGGTTTTGAGAGCACATCACCTAAGTAGCCACTTATTCACGAGGATGTAATGTATTCAATCGCAATTTATTTCTGTCACACGGTCCAAAATGTCATTGTTAGATGAACAAATGTTACGGACATAGCTCGTAGTCAGTAAGTTGAAGGTGCAATGGGAAGCGAGATCGCTTGAAGAGCCAATAGCCGATGAGGTAAGTTCTTGAGTAATCCACGTAGTGTCCACGTCTTGGGAAGTGTTGACCTGGGACGACCTCGCACAGTTGGACCGATGCTAGATGCAAGCGGCTTAAAATACTGTGGACCTAAGCGGGAGATATATGGTCACCACTGGCCTGAGGTATGATTATGTGATGGATACAGCATAGAGCATATTCTTCCAAATGCCACAAAAGAGGTTAAGACATGGTATAATGAGAAGGTTCTCATTGGTGCGTGAGTGTGTGTATGGAAGCGTGTATGGGAGGTACGTATGTCTCCCGCATTAAATCCGCATATCTGCGGCTGCCAACGTCGCGATTTATTTTAACACATTTTGTTTATAAATGATATAATGCGATACTGTGCGCGTTTCGCCAGAGAAAACACCATTGTAACGACTCGTTCGATATTTGTATGGAGATGATAATACTTATGTGTTATTATTTTACTCAGCGTGATAGGAACCTTGAAAAAAATGCTATAAACCTTTAAGGTGTAAAATGAAATAAAAATGTCTGGTGCTTTTTGTATTTCATCATCTTTATATGCCTGTACTGTTCCCAATTATTTATATTCGGCGTAACACTACGCCTTTCGGCCGACATATCGGTATTCAATTCTTTCTTACTCATATGTGCTCATACCATCCTTATATCTCTTTTTGCCTTTCAAAATAGATAAGCAAAATAATTCAAATTCCTATTGGAACTATCAGACACACAAAACTCAAAACTCAAACCGCAGGGCAGTCTAGAGGTTCCTTATATAACTTAGGCAGGCAATTAGGCATCCACTAAAGAAGGGTTTTCAAAATTCTAACCTATAATTGGCTGCATAGGGGCTCGGGTGAAACCATGAGAAGGTCAACTAGTGAATACATTGTGTAATTTTTTTAGTAAAAGTGAAATATATTTTTTCTGTAAAAAATTAACTTACAATATTGTTGGTGTATTAACATCTCTCTAAGCATCCCCCACATATGGGGTGCTAAGAACGCTCACGTACATTTTCTAGCACTCCCGCTTTTATGTAGGGCATTTATTCTTAGAGCTCAGCGGCGCCCCCTCGTGTCTCTTAGGGGGGGTTCAACCGCACCCTGTATATTTTGTTTACGACGAGTGTTTTATCATTATAATTCTTATTGATGTGTTATTGGATCGTTAGGGATTAATTGTTTATTTACTAATTAAAAAAATACATAACACAACATTTTAAGAGAGAGCGTTTCTTCGCTTAAAGATTAGCTCGACTGGGGACGTACCTCCACCTTACAGAATACCGCAGCCAAATAACTTTATGTTGTGTTCCTGCGCGTGAGTAAGGTCGCCAGAGCTCATTGGAGAGGGGCGAAGGGTTGGTAACGCATGAGTGATGCCTCGTGTGTTGTAAGCGTCCATATGGCTACGGTAACCGCTTACTATCAGGCGGACTGTATGCTTGTTTGCCGAAGTCGTATAAAAAACTGAAAATGAAGTGTTCGTTATGTTTTTATTTATTCAAAGTATCTTTATTTACAACAAATATGTACAAAATATAATCTATATACAGAAAATTTCCTCAAGTTCCGCTGCTTCCGATTAACGGCATGATTCCCAGAAGGCTGGCAGCGTTTCCTCTTTGGATAGCCAAGCTGACGCGTTGGCGGAAAAAGCTCCCCGCCCGCTGGTCTCCGGAGGTCTCGATCAATTTTGATGACAAAGTGCGAGCAAAACGGCGAGCTTCGGACCCCCACGGTCCCATGGTCTCGACCGCAAAAGGCATAAAAATATAATGTTACATAAATATAAGTTATGTATTTTTTTTAATACCTTTAAACATCATAATATTTATAAACTACTTACAATATTAATGCATATTTTTCTAAGCTTGCTTATTATCACTAAAAGGCGGCAGAGTTAAGTCATTTATTAGCTGTGAGCATGAGCTGTGAGCCAGAATTGGCACAGGCAGTTGGCTATCGTTAGGAAATTGCGCGAGAGTACAGATTTGCAAGCCCTGGGCCGCTGCCCATCTGGGGGCAGAATGGGGTAGGATAGGAAGGATAGGCCTTAAAATTTTCAAATGTAAAACGATCATTTCTCTAATATATAGAGGTAAAAGTGTGTGTGTGTGCTTATCTCTACAATTAAGTTGATGACATTAAGTTCTTTGTTAAAAATTCAATTTTTTATACAAGCTTTTTTTGAGTGACTGTACTTTTTGTTGACTGTACTTGCATTGTCATCCAATATACTAATGTATACCAAATATCAAGTCAATCCGACCACTGGAAGTGGGTGAAATTCGACGCAAGATTCCACCCGAACAACATACATACATTACATATTAAATAAAAGCTTGTAAAAAATATCCTGGGACATTCCCCACATACGGCTATCTGATCCCAAGCTAAGCAGAGCTTACACATACTTATCATAATTATGTTAATCACACCCAGACTAGTAAATAAACTTTAATTACGTTTGAAATAACATTATAGCAAATTGTATGGCAAGATTTTGTTAACTTTGGCATAAAGGTGCTGCTTCGCAGCCGACCGCAGGCAGCAGCAGCAGGCGACACTGTCGTCGCGACACTACTATTTTTTACTGTGTTTTGACCACTATCTCACTATGGTAAGTGATGATGCGGCCGAAGGTGGTGAGCACACAAAGGAACTGGCTCTCAAGTGCAGCTGTCGGAACACACCAATAGGTGCTTGGCGACAGATTTTCAACTTGAGGGTGATAACCAGCCAGATGGGTACTACAAAGTACCCTACCACCGTACTATGGTTTATCACGATGTTTTCCTTCACCGAAAGCTCAAGCTCAATGTAAGATTCGAACCCGAGACATTCGTCTCGGTATCCGACGTCACTACCACTGAGCTATCATCGCCTTATTTCTCTTTCGTTCCTATGTATGAACGGAAGGTATTTCATAGTAATACATAGAAACCAGTAGTGTCACGGCGACAGTGTCGCCTGCTGTTGTTGCCTGCGAACGGGAACCTTAGTATTTTATAATTGTACTTTTGTATGTAGTAGTGTTTTGTGTTTCTTTTATCCCGTTTTAGAGATAGGATTAAATAAGGGAATAAAAAATCTATCTTAAAATACAGGCAAATATACAATGAGGCAGAAAAAAAATAAAGACCTAGTACATCCACTCTATTCATACCGTAGTATTCAAAACACCAGAGGCGCTATTACAGGTCCGCACTCTACATTCGCTATTGAATATTGGACAAAGCGCTCTAATTGTTCGTGTATCTAACTCGGCAACTGCAATGCGTCCCTGGATTCAGCTACGGATTTAATTTCAGCTAGAATATGGACCTGAGCTGAACTGAAAATTCATTGACGGGTAATAAACATTGGTTGGCGATTTCAGGATATGGTTTCTAAATACTAACTATATTTATATCAAACTAGCTATCCCCTGCGGTTTCACCTGCATTCTCGTGATATAAAGTAGCCTATAAATTCATCGAAATCAGTCAATCCGTTCTCGTGATATAATAAAAAAAGCTTTCCATAAATGTTTTCAACAGTTATTGTTCTATTCGAGGTGGAGATAAATCACGGTCACAATATACAGGTTGTTGTTTTGGTCAGTGACGAGCGACTCAGGGTCGATAATATAACAGATACTGGTGCTAAAAAAATATTTAAAAAATTCTTTATTTTTTTATAATAACAAAAATAAAAATAATATTTTTTTGAAAATCATGTAAAAAGCCAAAATATAGACGTAATACTCAACGGGATTGCGAGGGGGTAAAGGGGTGGGGTAATGGCGGCTTGCGCCTAGCTCTAGTCAGTGCACGTGGCTAGTGACCATACTTTGCGGTAATTTTATTTCAAATTGAATAAGGTATTTCTCAACGCATTTACAGTATTTAATGGAATTAAGTCCATTTTTGGAAAATGTATTTTTTGTACTACCACTCCTGGGTCGCTTGTCGCTGACCAAAACAACACCTGTATATAGAAAATTTGCTTGAGGTTGACGCTGCTGTCGATCATTGGCAAGGTTTCCAGCCTGGCAGCGTTTCTGTTAGCGGAAAAAGCTCCCCGCCCTCCGTCCGATCTCCTGAGGCACGGTTATGTTGATTTTAGGATAATGTGCGATCATTTAAGACTGCGTATAAAGCAAAATAACAATCTTAGAATTGAAATTTACCCAAGTGAATAGTATTTAAATGAAAAAATATTTTTATATGGGTATGTTCATTATATACGCGAGGGTTCTGTCTGAGCAAAAACATAATGGAATGAAATTTCCTCGATAGAAAAAAATCACAAAGCTACCTCTAATAATAATGAATTTTCGGTTTTATTCGTTCATGGTGTATCTAATTAAGACAAAAATTCGATAAATAATATCACTAACATATGACCTAGGGCTGCTACTAACGATTTTTTAAAATATTCTATACTTTACGAGTTATTTAGATAAAAAGCGCTTAGTTGATTTTTGTTCCGCGAAACACGCTATCTCCATCTCATCTCCACGCGAAGATTAGACATAAGTTTGTTTCATCTGACATTGCCATATTTTTCTGGCTTGGTACGCACTCTTAAATCAAGGATGTGAATAAATGAAGGAAAATAAAGAAACATATTTATTTCGACAAACACACAACATTACAGAATTATGCATAAATAAGTAACAAGCGATAGACAAAAAAATACACACTTTTCGACATCACGAAAGTCTGGACAGCAAAAGTACGTACATTAAAATTAATAAAACGAGGTACAAATAAATCACAACATTACACAGGAAACAAGACAGAAAAATTACAAAGATTGGTTTAAAACTGATGCAAGCAAGGTCCATGAGATCTTATAAATGCGTAAAACGCTTACCCCCTTATTCATAATCGCTTTTTAACTAAATCAGTGTAATAGTGTGCCCCGTCTCACTCTTTCGATCAACAAATGTCACCTGTCAGATAAAGACTTCGGAATTTTAGATAATCAACGTTTGATAACTTTATTATGAATAAGGGGGTTAATATTAAAAATAAAATGCAAAATAATAATAATTTGATAACCGACTTCATAACTTCAGTAACTTTGACCTTCATAACTTATGAAGGTCAAAGTTACATAAGTGTCCTAATAAATTAATTATTTTATAAATAAACCAGAATTCTTGCTGCACCATGTTAGTAATAATTGAATTACCTTTACTTCATACAAGCTAAGTTCAGTAAATCCCATCTGACTAAACTTTGCTTTGCAAAACGGCCAACGGCCAATCCTTTAACCTATATAGTGCAATAGCTTGGAACATGGGAGTATAGGCCAATGTTTGTTGAAGACTTGATATATGTGAAGAGTAGTGATCTAAAGCAAAATCAAATATCTTAGAAATCAATTTTACCCAAGTGAATCATATTTGAGTTAAAAAATATACTCAAGGGTTGGGGAGGGAAGAGTCGGTATCACGTGAGTGATGCCCGTGTGTTGCAAGCGTCCATATAGCTACGGTAACCGCTTACCATCAGGCGGGCCTTACGGTACGTTTACCGACTTCGTCGTATAAAAATAAGTACTTACACAAATGTAACACAATATTACATTATGATACATGTGTGCAAAGTTCACTCCAGGCGGTATTAAGCGCGTGAGCCGCAGACGAACGCGATAAGGGAGCCGAGAGTGTAATAATCAATGCTCACGCGTGTCATACGACGTTTTTCAACACACTTGCGAGGAAAAAACAGACTTGTATTTTGCAATAAATGTCACTTTACGAGCGAGTGTGTTGAAAAACGTCGTAGAGGATATAATTTTACCAAAAAATGGAGAGAGGAAAGCCAACCAAAGGTAGCAGGGTAATACAAAGTACCCTGCTACCGTGCTATGGTTTCCTCATGACTATTTCCATCACTGAAAAGTCAAGCTCATTGTAGGACTCAAATTACGATCTTCACCATGGCATTCAACGGCAATATAAGCCAATTATACTCAGATTGTCAACAAATACAAAAAGAAAAATATTCAACAATTCCTTGCTGAGTTTTTTCGCCTGTTCTTCTCGATTAGGGTTGCCATCCGTCTGGGTTTCCCCGGATTTGTCCTAGTATTGAAGGCGTCCGGAGAGCGTCCGGGCGGGGTTGCATTATTTGTCCGGGTTTAAAAGTTTAAACTCACAACAATTAAAACTACTTTTTATTTTACTGGGTGATTAAAAAAGCACTGTTAACATGTCCGGGTTCCAACTTCCAAAATCCGGGGCTTTCACGCCTCTTGTCCTGGTTGCCAGATTAGTAGCATTGACCTTCATAAGTTCCTGGGGCCTCAATAGAATAATGGCTTTGGCTTTGACTTTGAACCAGCTACCACTGCCTTTCTTTTCAACATTTATATTACAATCTAATAATTCTCGCCGACATTTAAAAATGACAAACCAATTCCAAACATGCGTCCCAGTAATGTTTGGAATGTCGTCCCATATGGATTCCAAAACTTGGCGCCCTCAAGTTCTAGTGCATGTCAAGTATGCCTTTATGCTCAACTTTGGCCTTAGTTGGGCCAATGTTTGTTAAAAGCGCCAACATCCGCTCGAGGGCGATCTTTCCAGGTATTTGATAACAGAGGTTACTTAGTGATGTTGTGTTATGGACTTTTGATTAGATACGATTACGTATATTAAGTTTTATTTTATGAGAGATTCATAAAAAAAAATGCATATTATTACTTAATATTTTTTTTTTTTTTTTTGTTTTTTTTTTATTTTTTTTTTTCATTTCGTAATATTATTCACGTCTTGCGGTGACGGATTTGACGACATGTAACACAAAAACACAACTGTAATAACACAAACAGTGTATAGAACGTGTTTAGGCCAAAATACCTATAATAATATTTATAATCAAAACCTACTCATATTGAGTTTCAATGACGAGCCTCTACTTCCCGATTCCTCTCCTTTTCCCACATCATATGTGAAAGCGAGAAAGGAGCTTCGGGAATCTTCTACATACTTCGGCGACGCATCGCCAAACCGCGTGTGTGCGAGTAAAACGAGACGCGCGCCTCGCAACATTCAGTACGAAAGACGCTACAGACCGAGGAGCATTAAAACTTTGTGATTTGTTGTGAAATAGTGTGCGCATAATCATTGGATTGCCATAGGAGTTCCTGGTAAGTCCTTACCTTTATCCTGGGAGGCTCCTCGTTTTCCATATTGATATTTTAACGCAAAAACCCACCATTTTTTCTGGTACGCCTTCGAGCGGATTCATTTTGAGTCAGCCATTACAGTAATTTAATTTCATATCAAATCACGTATAATTTCCCGCTTTCTATAGGTTTTATGCCTCTAAATAGGTATATACCTCATAATACGCAAGTCTTATACCTCATAAATAGGTTTTAGACTATATAAATACGATATTTCGTACTCCCGCCATTTTTACCACGCCAATCGTGATAAAAAGTAGTTAGGTATTCAATACCGCCGCCGCTCCTCCATATTTTTAGGACTTAGATTTTATAGGTACCGATTCGTATCTTATTATACGAAATCATATGGTGTACTAATAACCGCAATACGTACTTACTATTTGTACTATTACTACGCATATAATTGCATTCTATGAGCCTTGTCTGTCGACTTGAAATAAACTTTCATACCTATATAGGTAGGTGCCTAAACTGTTGGATATACCTACCTACTTACCAACGTCATTTTACTTTAATTAGGTAATTTTGCAATTTATTATTACGCAATCTTTCACAATGGAAGCTATTGAAACTAAAATTAAAATATTGGAAGCTAAAAATGAAGCTATTTTTGAACAATTATCGTTCTTATATGATTCTTCTAAGAATGTTTCCACATCCGCGAGTGCAGACCTTCGTTCCTCAGAGACATTCATGGCGGACACTGAAATTATTAGTACAATTCGTCATGAATTTAGTGCCAATTTAGATACAATTAACGCGTTAAATATGCAACTTGATCCAGAATATAAGATTGATTATAAAAAAATGATTTCATTTGATACAGTGTACACCCGAATAGAAAGGGTTCGTTCTCTTATCGTCAGTAAGACAAATATTACGTCGAATGTGTCCGCGCAGAATACTATTCCGTCCCAATATAAAGGTCGTATCAAACTACCACCAATTCAAATTCCGTCATTTGATGGAAAAATAGAAAATTGGCCCGTCTTCTTTGAATCTTTTAAATCTAATATACATTCAAATCCTGATCTTTCGAATTCTCAAAGAGTACAATATCTTGTAGGTAAATTAACAGGAAATGCTTTAAAAATCACGGCAGGTATTATACCGTCCGGTGATAATTATAATTCTATTTGGGACAGCTTAGTTCAAAAATATCAAGATAAAAGAGCATTAGGCTCACACTACATGTCTAATTTATTCAATATTAAACCCGCATTAAATAATTCCGCGTCTTTAAATACGTTCATTGAAACTTTCCACGCTTCTGTATCTGCTTTGGAACAGTTAGGTATTGAAGATATGAAAGATTTTATCTTACTTTCTTTAGCTTTAAAGAAGTTAGATCCCGCAACCGCTATTTCCTTTGAAATGTTTATGAGGAATAAAGAAATTCCTTCTTATAAGGATTTTGTTGATTTTATTAAATCGCAAGTAAAAATATTAGACCGCACTTCTACGCCAATTGCTGGCTCCGCGCGAACCGCCCCAGTCGGTAGCAACCTTAATAATCCGCCCGCTTCTCGGTCGCAACCGCGTAATTCAAACACAGTCCACCATGCTTTCCTTGCACGCGATAATAATAATAAAAGCACTTGCTTATTTTGTAATAAATCTGATCACTATCAGATTTTTAATTGTTCATCTTTTAAAGCACTTAATACTAAAGATCGTTTAGATTTTGTTAAATCTAAAAAAGGCTGTGTAAACTGCCTCAGCCTTACGCATACTGCTTCTCAGTGTAAGTCGTCGTATAGTTGTAAAACTTGTAATAAACACCATCATTCTCTTTTGCATTTGGATAGTAATTCACAATCGCAACAAATAGTTTCCGACTCGCGTCCCTCTCACTCGACGCGTCTTGATAACAGCGATAACCGCATCGCGCAGCCGTCCGCCGCCGCCCGCGCCGCGCCGCGACCGCTCCCGTGCGCAGCCTCGCCCGCGCATCCGACCGCGTCTCCTTCTAACGCTACGGACGCTCCTCAACCGGTGTCGCTATGCACCCGAGCGCGAGTTGATAAGAATAATGATAACGAACGCGATTCTTTTAATAAATTAAATCCTTCCCATACTACTGTACTTTTATCAACCGCTCAAGTTTATGCGTCTAATAAGGACAATAAATATATTTCAGTTAGATGTTTAATAGATAACGCGTCTCAAAACAACATAATTACAACTGCCTGTTGTAAACAACTAAATTTAAATATAATACCGCTTAGCAATTCTTTTATAAAGGGTGTAGGATCCACTTCGCGTCCTATTCACGGCTAGAGATGGGTAACCACCCGGGTTAAAACCCATGAGTGGGTTAAAACCCAGTTTCCACCCATTTTAATCCACCCACTGGGTGGTTTGGGCGGGTGGAAACTAATATTGCAGATTTCTGCCTTGTTTTTTCAATTCCGTGGGTAGGACCGTGCGGGAGGGGATGCTAGGCGCGCGCGCAGTGTTTTATGTTTTTTTTAACACGCTTTTATTAGCTTCACCTGTATGTATGTATGTATGTAAAGGAATCTTCGAACGTAATTTTCATCGACTTCCAGACGTCAGATTAAACTGTAATTTTGCACACTTATCAAGTACCGTTGACAATACCATCGAGCTGATCTGATGATGGATCAGGAAGGAAGGCACTGGAACTCCATAACGGAGCAACGTTTCCTAGCCGTGTTTGGGCTTGTTGGAATTGCCATGAAATGAACTTTGACCATGTATGGTTTTCAGGGTCTGATGATGGAGTAGGAGAGTAAGCACTGGAATTCCATAGTGGAGCATCGTATACTAGCTGTGTTTGGGTTTGTTGGAATTATCATGAGATGGACTTAGACCATGTATAGTTTTCAGGGTCTGATGATGGAGTAGGAGGGTAGGCACTGGAACTCCATAACGGAGCAACGTTTCCTAGGCGTGTTTGGGCTTGTTGGAATTGTCGTAAGATGAACTTTGATCATATATGGTTTTCAGGGTCTGATGATGGAGTAGGAGGGTAAGCACTGGAACTCCATAGTGGAGCATCGTATCCTAGCCGTGTTTGGGGTTGTTGGAAATGTCGTGAGATGAATTTTGACCATGTATAGTTTTCAGGGTCTGATGATGAAGTCGGAGGGTTGGCACTGGAACCCCATAGCGGAGCATCGTATTCTAGCCGTGTTTGGGCGTATTGGAATCGTATTATGCGCATTTTGGCCAAATATGGTTTTCTGAGTCTGTTGGTGGAGTCAAAGAGTAGGTACTGAAGCTAAATACTTATTATAAATGTGAAAGAAAGTGATATTGGGTGAAAATATGGTATAAGTAACATAATAAAATGGTATGAACAATTTATGTTGACAAAAAAATAAATTACAGTTTAAAAAAACTAAAAAAACACGCTTTAAAAAGCCCTGCACTAAAAAGTGTTAAATTAAACCAGGGATTTTAATACCTTCATTCTTTCTCGCAAATGCGAATCCACTAGCGTTTAATCCTTAACGATTTCAGATTCCGGTGGGAAAGAACGTTAGTGAATAGCCCGCTATTGTATAGTCAATTTATAAATCAGGTAGTAATATTTTAATGAAATGAATTACAATGTCAATTATGTTAATATGACGAGCCATGGCATGTTGCACTTAAGTACCTTTATTTTAGTTTATGTGTTTTCATCTTTGACAATAAATACTATTCTATTCTATTCTTATGAAAAATTACTTCACTGCCGATCCTTCGCGCTTCCTACACCAAAAAGGAAATCTAGTCTTCATGAAAGACTGCCCACGTGCACCCAGTGTCCAAAAAGGGCGACAGATCAAACCCGGCGAATTACAGGCCCATCGCTCTTCTCTCCAAAGTTATAGAGCGTGTGATCACCACGCTGCTTTTGAGATACCTGGAGGATCACGAGTTGTTGAGCGACCAACAATATGGTTTCCGTCACAGTCGCTCTGCTGGTGACCTCCTTGTATATCTCACGCACCGTTGTTGATGTGAGCCTAAATGTAGCGAATGCGTTCGATCGGGTCTGGTACCCCTTGTACCAGACCCGATCGAACGCATTCTACGAAGTTACCAGCATACGGGCTTCCCGAGGGATTATGCAAATGAGTTGCCAGCTTTCTGTCCAGCAGATGCATAAGAGCCGTTGCCGTCGTCGACGGTAGCTGCTCCGATAGCATGGACATAAATGCTAGCGTCCCGCAAGGCTCTGTGCTGTCCCCAACACTGTTCCTACGGCATATCAATGATATGCTGTCTATTGACAGCATTCATTGCTATGCGGACGACAGTACAGAGGACACCAATGGGTGTCCCACGGGCCGTGCAAATATCCCTCGTTCCGAGGTGGAGGAAAGCCGCAAACGGCTGGTGACTGAAATCGATAGTACACTAACTTATGTCTCCGATTGAGGTCGACTAAACCTAGTCCATTTGACCCCACCAAGACTCAAGCCTGCACGATCACCACTTTGAAAACCCCATGGTCTATGGCTCCACAATTCCAGAACACTTCCTTGAACATCAGTCAAAGCATCGGGAATTCGGGATCCTTGGCGTCGACATTTCTAGCGACGTTTTGTTCCGAAGTCACTTAGAAGACAAGGTTAAGTTGGCAAGGTAAAGCTTAGAGTGCTCAACAGAGCGAGGCAGTACTTCACATTGCATCGGGGCAAAGGCCGCAACTTTATAAGTCGCAGGTCCGGCCTCATATGGAGTACTGCTGTCATCTATAGGTGGTAGCACCTGGATACCAGCTTGGGCCTTTAGACTCGGTGCAGTGACGTGCCATTAGAATTGTTGACGATCCCAAGCTCACAAGCGGTTTAGAGTCCCTTAGTCTGAGGAGAGACTTTGCGTCCTTATGTTTTTTCTACCGCTTGTACAACGGAGTGTTCTAAAAAATTGTTCGACTTGATGCCCATGGCTACCTTCCACCATCGCAAGTCTCGCCATAGACGGGGAGTCCATCCTCACACATTGAAACCAGAATTGTTTCAAACTTTGCGGGCTCAAAGGAGTTTTTTTCCGCGGACGCTCAGATTGTGGAATGAGCTGCCCACCGTGATTTTCCTAATAGAGTAATAGAAAAACTTTTTGAAAAACTGAGGAGTGAAGAGATTTCTTCAGGGTCGGCAACACGCGACTGATAACCCTAGTGTTGCAAGTGCCCATAGGCTACGGTAACTGCTTACCATCAGGCGGGCCGTATGCTTGTTTGCCACCTTAGTGGTATACATTTTTTTTTACGTATAATTTGAATTTGTTACACAAACACGCTGATGTAAGTGATAACACTGACGATTGAATGCCTGCACCACCAATAGATCCCGAAGATTCATAGAAACCACACCTCCACATACTAACAGCCCTGAACCATCAACGTCCGGCTTGAACTATATAGAATTTTTAAATTGTGACCGTATTTCCGATGCAAGTGAAGATGATTAGACTGCCTACTTCTTTTACATGTTGTATTTTCATA
This sequence comes from Polyploca ridens, assembly GCA_951394255.1. Classification (NCBI taxonomy): domain Eukaryota; kingdom Metazoa; phylum Arthropoda; class Insecta; order Lepidoptera; family Drepanidae; genus Polyploca; species Polyploca ridens. The sequence goes on from OX596260.1 coordinate 13,648,478, forward strand.
AATACATCATTAGTAAATGTACCTGATTTCAGTAAAGGCTTTTATTTTTTATTAGCTTTAGTGAACACTACCTTCCACTATTAAATAATTTACAATAACCGTTTTCACCCAGTAAAATGGGCAAAAATGGGTTAAAATCGGGTTTTAACCCAAATCACCCGGTTTTAACCCAAATGGTAAGAATGGGTTTTTACCCATTACCCATCTCTATCACGGCTACGTTCAATTTAAAATAACCGCGAAAAATAAAAAATATTTTTATAATATTACCGCTCTTGTCGTTGATTGCATTACTGACAGGTTACCGACTGAATATGTTGAGACTTCTATAGTGCAACATTTAGGTAACTTACCGCTCGCTGACCCTCTGTGGCACATCCCCGGAGAGGTCGAAGTAGTTCTCGGGGCACAATTGTTCCCATTTTTATTATTAGGTCAAAAAATTATTGCACCTCCCGCTCCTTCTGCCCTTGAAACCGTGTTCGGTTATATTCTTATGGGCGACGTTCCCGCTAACTCTAATATTAATAAAAATGCATCCACTTATTTTAATACCGCGACTTTTTTCATTTCTGGTCCCAATGACCTTACTATTTCTTTAGATGATTCCCTACTTAAGTTTTGGGAGCTCGAAGAAATTCCCGCGCAAAAATTTATGAGCTCGGCCGAAAAGGAGTGTGAACAGCTGTTCTCTCGTAACTTCTCACGGGACTCCGCAGGCAGATATTGCACCGCGTTACCTTTTCGTGAGGATCCTGACGTGTTAGGTGATTCCCGTTCCGTTGCTCACCGCCGTTTACTTGCTTTGGAGCGTACCAAGCTACGCGATCCACAGCTACGCGCTAGTTATAATGAGACTTATAGTGCTCGAACCGCTATTGATGATATATTCGCATTCTCCGATTCTAAAATTACTCTGTCATGGATACATTCATCTCCACATAGATGGAATGTTTTCGTTAGTAACCGCATTGCTAAATGTCAAGAAAATCTTGACCCAAAACATTTCTACCACGTTAGTGGTATAGAAAATCCTAGCGACTGTCTCTCTAGAGGTATTTTACCTGAGCAGCTAGTGTCACATCACTTATGGTGGCACGGCCCGAAATGGTTAAAAGATCCAGTTTCAGAATGGCCTATCACTCCATTTAGTCCCGAATGCTGTGAGGACCTACCTGAATTTAATAGTAAAACGCTTGTTACTTGTACCGCGTCCGCTTCTGTTGAGCCTAATTTAATTTACGAGCTTGCTCTGAAATACTCATCATGGAATAAAATATTACGCATAATAGTATACATACTTAGATTTTCTCGCATAATTTCTCGTGATCAAGGTCACAGCCGCATCACAGCTTCTGAGCTAAATAAAGCTGAAGTATATTTAATACGCTCTGTACAACAAGTTCATTTTCAAAATTTATTTAATAATATTCAAAAAGTTAAATTATCTTCCCCTCTTAAAAAACTTGACCTCTTTATAGATCAAGATAAAATTATTAGAATTGGAGGTAGACTTTCAAATGCAAATCTTCCGTATGAAGCTCAGCATCCCGCTCTTTTACCTAAACATGACCACGTTACTCATCTTATTATAGACTATTTTCACCGTGCTCATTGCCATACTGGTGCCAATCTTCTGAGCTCACTGTTGCGCCAGAAATATTGGATACTGTCCGCTAGAAGTGTCATTAGACACAGAGTACATTCATGTAACTTTTGTTTTAAAAATTCCCCTTCATTTCTCAGCCCAAAAATGGCTGATTTACCCTCTTGCCGCGTTCAGGAGACCAAAGCGTTTGTGCATACGGGCGTTGACTATGCTGGACCCATTAAAGTAACATTATGTAGACGCAGAGGTCAAAAGAGCCAAAAGGCATATATTTGTTTGTTTATATGCTTAGTAACCAAAGCTGTACACATCGAATTGGCAACTGATGTGTCATCAGATACTTTTATTTCCGCTTTTAAGCGATTCATTTCCCGTCGAGGACCTGTTTCTTTTCTTTACTCCGATAACGGAACTAACTTTGTCGGAGCTAAAGCTCAATTACAAGAACTACTTACCGATCAGTACCGCATTGAATGGAAAATGATTCCACCCCGCGCCCCACATTTCGGAGGATTGTGGGAATCTAATATAAAATCGATTAAAACTCATTTATACCGTGTTATCGGTTCGCAGCTCCTCACATATGAAGAGCTCCTCACTGTTCTTACCCAAATTGAAACAGTCTTAAATTCTAGACCGCTTTGCATTTTATCTGAGGATCCCTACCCGGAGCCTCTTACTCCCGCTCACTTTATAATGGCTTCACCATTGACTTCATTGCCGCTTCAGAATGTGTCCGAGGAAACCATATCTTTACGTTGTCGGAAACAATTATTAGATCAGATGGTGTGTAGCTATTGGAAAAGATGGCGTATAGAATATTTACATAATCTTCAAGTTAGACAGAAATGGCTCATTGATAAAAATAACATTAAGATTGGTACTGTGGTTCTTATACATCAAGATGATATTCCCCCTTTACGTTGGCCGTTGGGCATAATATCACAAGTATATCCTGGCAAGGATGGAAATATCCGCGTCGCTTTAGTAAAAACTTCAAATGGATCATTCAAAAGACCCATTGTCAAGTTATGTCCATTACCCTCACAATAAAAATTAATCATACCGCATCTTATATTCAGTACTTTAGTAATTATTATAATCTGTAATTAGTTCTTATAATTAATTATTTTTTCTTTCTTTTGAGAACACTACGTATTCTCAAGGCGGCGGAGGATGTTTAGGCCAAAATACCTATAATAATATTTATAGTCAAAACCTACTCATATTGAGTTTCAATGACGAGCCTCTACTTCCCGATTCCTCTCCTTTTCCCACATCATATGTGAAAGCGAGAAAGGAGCTTCGGGAATCTTCTATATACTTCGGCGACGCATCGCCAAACCGCGTGTGTGCGAGTAAAACGAGACGCGCGCCTCGCAACATTCAGTACGAAATAAGCTACAGATCAAAACGCATGTGAAATTTGTGAATTGATGTGAAATAGTGCGCATAATCATTGGATTGCCATAGGAGTTCCTGGTAAGTCCTTACCTTTATCCTGGGAGGCTCCTCGTTTTCCATATTGATATTTTACGCAAAAACCCACCAGAACGTAAAACAGACATATAATTTTATCGTTTTTTCTTTTACAGATTACACACAATTGTATGATGCTTACAAGTTTATGAAAAATTTTCTATTTGAATATATTATACTTCAATTTTTTTTAGCATAAAGGTCACCACTCATTATATTCTCACTCAGCACGGCTATTCCTCGGCAAATACCTTGCCATGCAAGTGAGACCTTTAAATCGTATATTAAAGTAAATTTTACAATGACTAGATAAATCAGTTGACGCCTCGCGACAAGCGGGCTTGCCGCTACAAGCCACTAGTCCTGCTGACCACACGCTTCTAGCGAGCGGTCCGCTCCCTTGCTGCGTGACGCCAGCAAGCGGTATCTTGCCAAATCCGCGGCGCGCTGGCAGCTAGAGGTTGGATTGATTTGAGGCGGTGCCAGGCCGTTGCTGCGGTAGAGCGGTGCTGATATAGTGAGTGATGGCCTTTATTCTTATTTCATAAAGCACCGAATGCAAACACCTCAACGGCAGCGAGTACAAAGTTATGCGAACTATCGCTCGATGTCCGCGGCGCTTCTACAAAGAAGTTAGCCACACATCACTTAGCATAATAGTGGGATCAAACGAGTGTAGCCCTTATTGTTATGTAGACATGACTTTAATTAGTGTTTTTTGTCGTGAACGTGAATTGCTTCCTTTCCTAGTACTTCAAAACTTGATTCAAAACATCATGTTCTCGTTGTCGCAAAGGTTTCGACTCTTTTTGACATCACTGACAATTAAGATTTTTTCCTTCACCGAAAGATCAAGCTTATTACAGAATTCTAATCCGGGACCTTCGTCTCGGCATTCGACGTCTCCCACTGAGCTATCATCGTCTTAAAACTAATATTATAAAGGTAAAGTTTGTATGTTTGAATGTAGGAGATAATCTCTGGAACTGCAGATCTACTACTATTAAGGAAGGAAGCTATAGGTATTATCCTAGGGGCTATAGGCAACTTTTTATCCCAGAAACGCGGGTGAAACCGCGGGTCAGCTATCCTAACTAATATTTTAAATGCAAAAGCGAGTTTGTTTGTTTGTTTGTTAAGACTTCACGCCTCAACTAATCAACGGACCATCATGAAATTTGGCATGCAGATAGCCTATGATATGGAAAAGGACATAGGCTACATTTTATCCCGTCAAAATCGCGGGGACAGCTAGTTTTAATATAAAGCCCATGTCTACACTATCGTAGCTCTACATCCCACCTCGAGGCGATATTTCTGTGTAGAGGTTCTCAAAGGCTGATACGTGGCATCACCACCAGTCCGGTGCACGTCCAAAGTTATCTATTCGTGCTTAGTTTAACAATACTCTATTGCTAATATAACTTTACTTTGAGATAATCGGGCGTTGGTCTGCTGATCAAAGGTTCTGAGTTTTGGTTAATCAATTTATTTACCACGTTTTGTCAGTGGAGATTGGGAGTTGAGATCATAAGTCGTTTAAAATTAAAATAAATGTTTATTGTATTATATTTTAGGGTTATGAGGATAGGTTTGCCATCCGTCTCGGATTTGTCCTGGTTAAGAGGGCGACCAGGGAGCGTCTGGGTGAGGTTTCAGTTACAGTCCGCGATTAAAAAGTTGCAATTGTTTTTTAATACTGAGTAACGTAACTTTTAAAGAAACAATAAATCCGGGGTTCCCACGTTACTTGTCCAGCAGGGCGATTGTCAAACGCTCTCGTTTTCGTGTAACCGATAGCGAGGGTCTCGTAAGTTGTTATAAATTTGGTTTTGTGTAACTTTTATGCCAAAATAGTCGCCGGCTTCATTTGAAATAAGTTAATTGTAATAGTTTTCAATTTTGCTATCATTTGTGTTACGTAATACCCAAATTATAAAAAGTTTTGAGAGCCTCGCTATCGGTTTCACGAAAACGAGAGCGTTTGACAATCGCCCTGCTGGTTGCCCCAACCCCATATGAGGGGAGTTCTGAAAAAGGCTTAAAAACAACTCTTCAAGGTCTGCAACGCTTCAGCAAATGGTATTGCAAATATCCATGGGAGTCAGTAAGCTGAAGGGAAAAAGGCAGTGGTGTCCACAACTATTAACCACATAACACTGTAAATAAATAAAATATAAGCTAATTAAAATTATGTCCATTAATAACTGATTACTTATATTATTATTGCATTTAATTAATTTTAAATTACAACATCTAAAAACCACAACAAGGAATATTTTTACTATCAAATTCTCCACTGGCTTATGGTGAGCCTACGCTACGCGAAACGAACCGAGCGGACTTTGGAGCCTCGAACGAGCGTTCGGCTCGCGTTCGACTGCGCTGCGCCAATTGTTTTTTGACGAACACAGAGATTCTCATCGCGTTCGTTGTACACTTGACATCGCGAGCGACGAATGAAGAATGTCTCGGCTCGTACGATTCGCGTAGCATAGACGCAGCTTTAGACAGTGCATTTGTACAGTCCACAAAATATCTCTAGAAACAAAAACATTACCTACAATATTGCTATCCAAAACGTATCAATTTAGCAATATTATTAAATAACTGCATCGATATTGCATAACCAATGGATGATAAGACAGGCGATGGTAATGGTCCCTATGGATAATCATACATGTGTTTTATTACCATAGGAAATCGGTTACAATACCCTCAGGGTAAAAGTACATTACCTATATCGGTAATGCTAGGAGTTTATGGTACGGCATTGAAATTATGTATGGGTATTTTATGTAATAAAATTTCCTATACCTTTCTTATAATTGCATACTTTCTTGACATAAAAGGTAAATTCTGTCTGTGTGTTCGTAATATTATTTTACCCAAAAAGCCCTGCACAGATTTTGATGCTATTTTCACCGATTCAATATTGATAGTCTCTGAGACACGTAATTGTTGTCAGTGAGACCAGAATCTAGGCTTGTGTTGAAATGATTAATTGCTCTCTTCTCAGCAAATGCAACTTTCCGGGCCGGTATTACCAATGATATTATAAGTAAAAGAGGTAGATAGGTTATAAGCGTTCTGCGAGTGGCACGTTAAAACTGTGCTACTTGCCCTGTTCACGCAATATGTACACTTCTTCCATTCGTCTCTTCTATCCGTCATACCAGCATCCACCCCTTTCTTACCCATATCATCCTTCACACAATCCATCCATCTCTTTTTCGGTCTTCCTCTTCCCTTATCACCCACTTTCATATTCATAGCTCTTTTAGTGACGTGGCTTTCATTTCTCCACATAACATGTCCATACCACAATACGCGGTTCCCTCTCAACTTTTCAGTGCATGCTAAAATCGAAATATGCACTGTTTTTTTAGCACCAATGCTATTCCCTTTTGAGCACCGATCCATATTTAAGATTGGTGCTCAAATGGGAACAATAATTAAATTCGAGATCATTTCCTTTTGAGCACCGACGGTTTTGTAGCTTCTAGCGTTGTGGTGTTTAATACCATACATTCGAATAAACGTATTTCGAACTAATGAACATTCGCACTACAGTCAATCGGTGTTTCGAATTTTGAAGTTCTGAAATACAGTCCACAAAATTTCTAAATGGGGACTATCTTTAAATTAAAATAAAATAATCAAACAATTAAGGGACCTCTCACTAAGTACTTACCAAAGTTACCAATAATCAACTTAACTAACTTATAGGTTCCAAGGTTGCGGTCACCAGCCCAAATGTCAAGTTCGGGGTCAGGGGGTTCTCAATAACTATTAATTTATGTAGGTAACTATCGAAGTGATCCGGAATCGTTTTGGGTACGCTAATACAAGGGAGTGTGATGAATTCATTATTAGTTTTAAGCGTTAAATGCAGTCTACTAATTTTTGACTAGCTATCAACCGCTGATTTACTCGCATTTCGAAAATTAAAATAAGCTTGATTGTGCTCTGAAAAACTATCTACCTGCCGATTAAAATCCCGTCACAATCACTGTTGCGATGATTAGCCCGGATAAACAAACAAAGGCAAAAAAAAATAATGCAAATAATTGCATTGTTTTTGCCAATTTAAAATTTAAACAATAATACAATTTACCTGGGGCCCAAATCTGCTATTACAACTATGTTCCAATGAACTATCACTGGTATTAAAATTGACACATTTTACAGTTTTGGTTGTCTACTAACACAATAGCGTCATAATGGCGCCTTAATAGCTTTCCGATGATTTTCCACTGAAACTACAATCGTGCCACAATGATATTTTAGTTGTCCGTTTTGACAGTTTTTGTACTAAAATTATTTTCGTTAATTATGAGACCATTATGAATTAGTAGAGTGCGCACATCGGCTCAATGATAATGGAATTGCAATAGTATCGTGTCAGTATGACATTTTAGCGGACTTGGCCCCCCTGTAATTGAATAAAAAATCCTCATCATCCACACCAAAAATAAATATTTAGAAAAAAAACATTAAATTTAACAAAAATCTCAATGTAAATGAAGCTCACAAAAAGCCATCAGTGTTTAAACACGATCGTTTAACACCTGTCCTGCTATCAATAATGCCGATACGGGATTCCTGTACGGGACCCCGCTCCCGTGGGCCTCGGTGCGCCGCCTGAAAAACGATAAGTTGCTCTAGGGTTGTCAATCACCAAAATAATCAAATTAAAATTCCTTGTTTTATAATAATAAACATATAAATTGACAACCTTACAGTTAAATTGTCGAACTGAAGCAATAAAATTAACAATTTCAGATTAATACAAACATTAAATAATACTATATCAGATTTTGCAAAACAATAAGTCTTATGTTATTCTTTGTTTTACGGTTGATTAATATTAAAGCGTCAAAATAAAAAATAAAACAAAATAATCTGAATATTTTGCTTATTCAGCATATTTTCTTTTAATAAAAATATTTCAGTGCTTTTTTTCACACAAAAATATCATGGTTAACAATAACAATATTGATGGAAAAAGTAATAAAAATAATATCCAAAAATTAAAACCAATCAAATCGCCAACCCTATTCCTGAAACCGATAGCACTTGTTGCATCGAACATTCGATATCCTTCAATGGGCTACTAGAAAGGGACATCACTATCTCAGCTGGCTTATGTGTGAGCAGGACGGGAGACCAGCGTGAGGGTCCCACTTGAGCCCACACGTTTCAATGGTTTTCAGCGAATCCATAAATATAGATTCGAACTTCAGTGGCAAACGCTGGCCAAAATGCTCTATTTGCTTTTTTTATATATTTGTTTGACATAGTGTTATATTAATCAATTTATGGGTTTAATATCATTCTACACATAGTGTATGTGAAAGAGATGGGGATAGCTATGTATCGCTTATAGATACAGTTTTTTTAAATTTTGATTCTACTAATTTCTTCTCTATCGATGGGGGATATGGCCTATGTCTACGGAATAAATTTAGCCCAGTGTGAATTAGCCTTCGCATGCCTTCCAAAAGTTCCATAAGATGTTTTTCTTTAATAATAAACTATTTATGATTAATCATAACATGTGGAATAGAACCTACTCCCAAAAAGTCACCTACGACAATTCAATGTTGTCTCAGTGTTTTTTTTTAATAACAGCGCTAAGCATAATAATAATAATGAAGAGTTTTCACATCGAGGTAAAGGGATCGAATTTTTCTTTATTTATCCGTCACATTTGCAAACTAAAATATGGCCAAAAAAAAAAACAATTTGCACGTTCTTACTTTTTTTTTGTACGACTAAGTCGGTAAACAAGCATACGGCCCCCCTGATGGTAAGCGGTTACCGTAGCCATATGGAGGCTTGCAATACACAAGCATCGCTCACGCGTTACCGACCTTTCCCCACCTCCCCAATGAACGACCTTACTCACGCGCAGGAACACGACATAAAGTTATTTGGCTGCGGTATTATGTAAGGTGGAGGTACTTCCCCAGTCGAGCTGCTCTTTGAGCGAATAAACGCTATGCTCCCTCTCACAAAACACAACTACACTACACAAAATTAATCACATAAATATTTCCAAGTAGACTACCATTCCATTCGTATCACATCGAAAAACACGCCGCAAAAGCCTCTCTCACAAAAAAAAGAATCCTCAAAGCCTCCATGAAACCTATCAATAGCTGGAACTCGTCTGCGGGTGTTTTTCCCGGAGTTTTTAACGGGACTCTTTTATACCGGGATCGTTGTCCCGACGGGACATCGGGATTTTCCGATTTGCATATTCAATCGGGTGTTTTTAAAAGTCGGTTCGCAACGTTCGTTAATTGATGCAGTTGAATATTAAACTGTTTTCTTTTGGAATGGGTTTTTGATGCTTCGATTTGCGCTTTTATTTATTGTTTTACTAGATTAAACTCGCATTATCGTAAAAAAATGCTGTTTGCCTTTTAGGTTGCATAACTGCGTGACAAATTTGTAAACATTATGAAAAATAATCTGTACATTGAATATACTACATTATTCATAAATCAGGCGCCGATCGCACAGAGAAGAGTTCTAGAGTTCTGCATTCCGAGGGCCCTTGAAAGTATAAAAAGTGTATGATGTGCGATCAGTAGCGAATATTGCAGAACCCTAGAACTCTAGATTGCTTGCTGTGTGCACAATAGTCAACACGGAATGCAGATATCGGAACTCGGAACTCTAGAACTATCTCTGTGGGATCGGCGCCTTAATACTTGGTACTTACATAACGTTCAATTTTGTTATTCTTGAACCATCAGACGGATTATTTTTCTAATATTGTTTTTTGATTACTAATGGCCTACACATTCATCCCTCAAAATATACGCCAAGACTTTAGAAGGACCTTATATATATACTCACTTTTGCAACCGCTCTGGCATCATAAGACCCGATAGAGTTTTTGTTAAAATCAATTGTAATTTTTTAACCGCTGACTTAATAATAATCCGTACCTACCCTGTGGCTTTTACCGGGTTCCCGGTATATACAAAAAAAAAGGAAAAGTAATAGTAAAACAAGGTAAAAATTAAAATGAATTAGAAAACACTAGACACAATTAGAAAACAATACTTTATTAAAAGTCATCATTACTTGCTGAATAATTGCGGTAAAACGCATCCAATAAGTTAGTACAACGACCATACAAAGACATCACTAAACCCTAAAGCTTTTTAAACGTCATACAATATCTTCGCTCAGCCATTTTTCAATCAATGACGGGAACTTCAAATTGAATACCAGGGTATTTACCCTGGGCTTCACAAGTATATATAGATATCATAGCTAATGTCCGTCCATTCGTCACTAGTCAGAAGAAGCTTGACGCTGTTGTGTCCGATCCCACCTTCCAAGATCTTGGCTGTTGCACTGGAGTTTGTCAAATCGTAGGCTAGTATACCCTGAAGTAAAGAGATAAGTATGTTAAGCTTAAGAATAGCCATCTGGCTGACAGCAAGTTATAGAGCCTGCCACCGCAGCGCTCTTCACCGCTGCAGCCAGTATTGGACAGGAAGGGTAGCGGTACTGCAGCGCGATAGCAGCTGCAAGGATTCGCAGTTTACCCACAGAGGAAACAAAAATACCTTCGTTGCCGTGTATGATAAACTTTTGCTACCGGCTATTGCTTGGAGAAAAATCTGGCAATTCAATTCAATTCAATTCAAAGTCACTTATTCAAATAGACCTTCGCAGGCATATACTCTAATACCGGTTCGGAAGGTTGCATTTGCTGAGAAGAGCCGGCAATAAACTCAGCAATTACTCTTTTCAAAACAAGCTTAGATTCTTTACATAATATTTACATTCTAATCGCACTGACAACAATTGCGTGCCCCAGCGCGGCGGCAAAACTACAAAGTAGACTGAATCTATATTTAATATGTTAATAAATAAACGGCAAACTTAAGCAGACCAGCCCCCACAAGCAGCACCTGTTCACAAGTATGACGCGTGTGGCAGCCATCGCCCTCCTCGCCATATTGGAGGGAAGTGAGCGACCTGTCACACGACGCCGCCGCAAGCAAAGGCCTGACTTACTTAAGTCTGCCTTAGAAATAAAAAAAGTGTCATATTAAATTTTAAAAATCCCATGTAAATCCGGATAGAAACCAATATTGTCACCAAAAAATATATGATAACTACGATTCGATTTAACAACATTTTAATTAAGAAGAAGGTACAAGCTTAAAGAGCTTGTTACATCATTGGTATGAAAACCTTTTCGCCAATAAATTACCTGCATTAGAGATTAAATCCTACACCCATTACAATAACGTTCATAGCTCACCTGTATAGTTTTATTCCTGTACTTCTTCACCCAAGGTATCCAGCACGAAAACTCGAAACTCTCAATTCTGTTATGAGACTTTACTGTCATGGTTTTATCATAGCACCAGACTTCGTCTTTGCCAACATTTCTACCAAGCACCATGTGATCACATTTCACGATTTCAATGGCTAGTAAAATAATTACGGTGAAGAATTTCATTTTAATTACGCGTGCTTACTATTCAATAGTAATATATCAATGATATTAATTTATTGTTGTTCTGTTGCCCGCTGTGGTGTAAGTGACGTAAAGTCCAAATTGTTTTCCATGCACTACGTCATGTTATAGTAACCACAATGACGTTATATCTAATACTAGCTGTCCCGCGCGGTTTCACCTGCATTCCCGAGGGATCGTATTCTAACCGTGTGCCAAATTTCATCCAAATCCTTTCAGTAGTTTTTGCGTGAAAGAGTAACAAAGAAACATACATACAAACTTTCGCGGTTATAATATTATGTAAGAAAGATTTTATTAGTACAGTAGTACCCAACTGATATGGCTTACCGATGTACCTGCGCAGAAGATACTTTTTGTACATTTTCAAAGCGTGGGAAACCGCTATTTGTCGACAGCTGCCGCCATGTTAGCGCGCGCCGTGCGATGGGGCGTGACTTGCGAGTGAGACGGAACTAACAGCTGCAGTGTATTATGAACCCTATAGTAGTGATCTAAGGTTGATTGTAAGTTTTAAGCATTCTTTCGTTAATCTTCGGGGCCATACTTTCTTTTCTGTGCGAACGAAGATTCACGACGCGCCATATCAGTTGGGTAATACTGTAGTATCATAATTGTTTGAGGCTGCTTTTTAGGGTTCCACAGTCTAACGAACCATTATAGTTTTTTCAAAGCGGTATTTTGCCATCGTTATTGTTAGGGCTTGTAATAAGAAATTGGAACATTTTTATAACAATTAAAAGATTATTATAAAAAATATAAGAAAAAAGCATTCTCTCTTTTTATCTACAAAATAACTTGGGCTAAACGAAAAAACAGGAAAACCTGAATCATTTCAACGAAAACCGAAATGAGTGAATGAATGGTACGGACCCGTTTGTACAAGAATTCGGTTCGCACTAGACTGTTATTTTATATTAGTAGTATAAAATGGCGGCAATTGTTTCTATAATTGTTATTTTATTTAGTTTTTCCTATAAATAAAAAAAATATACAATGTGCACTTTTAACAAATCATAATAATATAAATTTTACAATAGAAGACTGCGTGTGAAACGTTAGTCTAAAAAGTTTTTTTTTGGTGCAATATAGTTTTTTAGTTCCTGGCTTTTTATACCAGCACATTATGCAGTTTGCACTTACGATCCAAATAATCTTAGTCAGTATTTGTGATTGTAGCGTACATGATTTAATATACTGAACACTGAATGAGTCGGTCATTATCGCATAAACTCGACCGCTGCTACCGCAATGACAACCCAGCGCTGACTCACAATACACATGAGTAACTTATGTAATAGTTACAACCATAGATATAATATTTATAGAGCGACTATACTAGAGTATGTGCCGTGAGCACGGGTGTCTGCAGCGCTGCCTTGCGCGTTCATAGTTCATTTATTGAATGCCAAATTCTCGTTTCTTATCGCGTGATACTTTTACCAAGAACAAAAAGGAACTCACAACGAAATTTTTTCAGACAGTAAATCACTAGTGTACGATATAGGCGCTGCACAAACGTGGACACTTTTGTGTCTTGTGTCGGATACGAGCTACCAATGAATATTTGATTTCTATAGAACCAGTATGAAATCAGCCACTCCCTGCGCAGACGTTAACATGTTTTGTGTCCAGTTGCTTCCACTTTACACATACTCGTTGACGTTGACGATCAAAAAGTATTCGGTGTCAGTAACTGGAAACTAAAACTCGTCAGTTAAAGACACAAGCAACATTTAAAAAAATCCTTACAATTGTACTGAAACTAACTGAAAACAAGCAACGGAAAGCAAATTGTACCAGTGACCAGAACTAGCGACCGGCGACTGTGTCCGATCGCCGCTACAGGACACAGCAACTACGGTTACCAGTGACCAGCTCCCATAGACAAGATGGTTGTCGACAATCGTCATCGTTAGTAAACGATCAACGTTTGTATGGAATTGACATAAGAGATTGTTAAAAATCACGTGATATTTCGATTTGAAATGTCAATCCCATACATAAAAAAAAAATTCTGGGACATTCCTCACACACGGTCATCTGATCCCAAACTAAGCAGAGCTTGTACTATGGAGACCAGATAACTGATATAATACATATACTACTTTTTTTTTTTGTAAATACATACTTAATATACATAATTACACCCAGACTCGGGACATACAGACATGTTCACGGGACATGCATTTGTGATGCATGTCCCGTGTGGGAATCGAACCCACGACCTGCGGCGCATAAGGTGAACCTTAACCAACTGCGCCAACTGGCCTGACATAGGTTGATCGTTTACTAACGATGACGATTGTCGAAAATCATTTTGTCTAGGCACCCAGGAGTAGCAACCGGCGACTGTGTCCGATCGCCGCTACAGGACACAGCAACTACGGTTTCCTGTGATAGTGTGCCGTGTCGGTAACAAAAAGTGTCTACGTTTGCGCAGCCCTATAATCTATGATTGCAAACAGCTCACGCTTTGCACACAGTAATGTTGTTACGCTATTCTTACTCGATGGTTACAACTATAGAAGGAATCGCGTGCTTATAAGGAAACTGTGTCTAAATCATAGCAAAATTAGGTATATGAAATTATAGACGCGTTTTTCCCTAGCACCGGGAGATGTAAGGGAAATGTTTGGATAAACTTTTGCCATGACGTTGTGGTTTCCTAACTTATATAAAATAGGTAGGCACTTCCTCCTACAAATATTTTAAACGCGTACTTAGTTTTGTGTGGATTGTTATATGGAGTAACAAACTCTTTCACGCAAAAACTACCGAACGGATTTTGATGACATTTAGCACACAGATAGAATATATTCTAGATTAACACATGTGATACTTTTTATTCTGGAAAAACATTAGATATCTCGGGAATCTGGGTATATCCGCGGGTCAAAAATTAGTCTTATAAATGGAAAAGTTTGTGTGTTATGTTTGTAACGACTTAGCTCCGTAACTGCTGAACGTATTTGAATGAATACTGTATTCGCATAAGTGTGTTAAAAATTTTAAACAAGTAAAAAATAATTCAAAAAATTAAAAATCACGCCGTGCCAAAACACTACCTAAAAATTAAAAAATAAATTAAAGCTAGTGTCACACGCAAGGGCGAATCCAGGGGGGGTCATGGGGGTCATGTCCCCCCCCCCTGGGCCTCTGAACTAATGAACTCGAGTCACTAGAACTAACGGACCGATTTTGAAAATTCTTACAAATGTACCTACTCTATTTTCGTGTGAATCTGTGGGTAACAGCTATAGTATTGTGTATTTTAAAACCCATCCAAGCTGGATATAAGTGTGTGACCCCCCCTGACATGAAGGCTGGATCCGCCCTTCGTCACACGGGATGCATCCAAATCTATTCAGGCATGTAAAAGCTATGGTGAAAACATTACACTCCTTTTTTGAGCAGTAGTGTATTAATTTCACCGCGAAATTGAGCGCCGACTTGTAAACATTTCGATGATGACAGGCATTTCACCGTAGGTATAATTTTGGTGTTCTAATTTCGAACACGCATTACGTCAGATAAAAGTGATCGAAAGGGATTTACCAATTATGGGTAAATGACGTCAATGAGGTAATACAGATGACTGTTATTTATATATGAGTGTTAGTAAAATCATTCAAAATTCCATTGATTACGGAACACACGCATATACAGCTCATTTACAAACCATGACGATTTTAAAGTTATTTTTGTTGCTTGAATCTGTATTATTAGCTGAGTGTAGTCATTTGATACTCGGCACGAGTGTTGATAAAGAATTAGTGTGGAATTATAGGTATATAGTTTCTGCTGACGACTTAAAGTTTGCATTCTTTTTTCCTTTACTGGAGAAATATCGGAACAGCACGATTCAGGTGAGTTTTAGTTAGATGTTTTGAACAAATTTTTCTTTCCAGTCTAGAAAAAGTTTATAATGAAGTGCTGGTGGTACAGTTTGATTTTGTGTTCGATCGGTAAAATCAAGCTACCACCGATGAGGACGGTATCCAGATGGAGGATCCCAAGCTTACAAGCGGTTTAGAGCCCCTTAGTCTGAGGAGAGACTTTGCCTCCTTATGTGTGTTCTACCGCTTGTATAACTGAGAGTGTTCTAAAGAATTGTTCGACTTGATGCCCACAGCTACTTTCCACCATCGCAACTCTCGCCATCGACGGGGAGTCCATCCTCACATATTGAAACCAGAATTGTTTCGAACTGTGCGGGCTCAAAGGAGTTTTCTTCCGCGGACGCTCAGATTGTGGAATGAGCTCCCCGCCGTGGTTTTCCCATTGGAGTACAGCATGGGGTTCTTCAAAAAGGGTGTGAAGATATTTCTTCAGGGTCGGCAACGCGCGAGTTATGCCCCTGGTGTTGCAAGCGTCCATAGGCTACGGTAACTGCTTACCATCAGGCGGGTCGTATGCTTGTTTGCCACCTTAGTGGTATAAAAAAAAAAAAAAATTACCGCCTAGAGGTATTTCAACTCGAGCGTTTCCCTTACTTCGGACGGCACGTAAAGCGTGATCCAGGTTATCACATAATTGTAATAGTCGTTAAGCTAGTTGGAGGCGTCTTAGGCGGTTTGAAAACTCCAACAGTAGGTTGACCACTAGCCTACTCCACCAATACACAGTGGGCACGCGTGGTGGAGTATTAGCCCATTCCCTTTCAGCCTCATTTGTCAAAGGAGGCCTGTGGTCAGCAGTGGGAAATTATAGGCATTTCTGTCTTTTATACATAACGTAAGCATGGAAGAAATCGGGGGGCACGGCAGTGCCCCCGCCGAGTCGAGCGCGAAGCAAACACTGCCGTACCATCCTTTACTGGAACCATTTCGCCGCATTTTCAGGCCCCTATTTGAGAACCTCTGGATAAGACCCGAACGCAGAAATTTTCGTCATCCAGTAAGCTATAATCACATACTTAAAATCCAACATTTCAAGTCTGTAGGTCATTTAGTTCCGAAGTTAAGCGAAAGCAAAGTTTCACATTTATGAAACTCACTCACTCACTCACTCACTTATGATCATCAAAATAGAACTAGTACTTCCCATAAACTCAGAGAGCTGAAATTTGGTACAGAGTTAGGGTTTAATGACCACATAAAGGGAAAACTATAAAAACACAAGAGCCCAACCAAACTATTAGAGATCGACATACCGCCTTTACAAAAAATATTCAACTTGGTGGGCCGCTTCATTTTCTATAAAAAGAAGTGAAATCCCGTCAAAAACATTCTTTTTTTTTTTTTTTTTTTTTTTTTTTATACTACTTAGGTAGCAAACAAGCATACGGCCCGCCTGATGGTAAGCGGTCACCGCAGCCTATGGACGCTTGCATCACCAGGGGTGTTACTCGCGCGTTGCCGACCCTGCAGAAATCTCTTCACACCCTTTTTGAAGAACCCCATGCTGTACTCAATTGGGAAAACCACGGCAGGGAGCTCATTCCACAATCTGAGCGTCCGCGGAAGGAAGCTCCTTTGAGACCGCACAGTTCGAAACAATTTTGGTTCCAATATGTGGGGATGGACTCCCTGTCGATGGCGAGAGTTGCGATGGTAGAATGTAGCCGTGGGCATCATCTTAAACAATTCTTCAGAACACTGTCCATTATACAAGCGGTAGAATACACATAAGGAGGCAAAGTCTCTCCTCAGACTGAGGGGCTCTAGACCGCTTGTGAGCTCAGGATCGTTAACAATTCTAGCAGCACGTCGCTGAACCGAGTCTAAAGGCCCAAGCTGGTATCCAGGTGCCCCCGCCCACAGATGACAGCAGTACTCCATATGAGGCCGGACTTGCGACTTATAAAGTTGCAGTCTTTGGCCCGACGTGAAGTACTGCTTCGCTTTGTTGAGCACTCCAAGCTTTTTGGATGCCAGCTTAACCTTGTCTTCTAAGTGACTACGGAACAAAACATCGCTAGAAATGTCGACGCCAAGGATCCCAATGCTTTTACTGATGTTCAAGGACGTGTTCTGGAATTGTGGAGCTACAGCAAATGGGGTTTTCTTAGCGGTGAACGCGCAGGCTTGTGTCTTAGTGGGGTTGAAATGGACTAGGTTTAGTCGACCCCAATCGGAGACACTAGAAAGTGTACTCTCGATTTCAGACAACAGCCGTTCGCGGCTTTCCTCCACCTCGGAACGAGGGATATTAGCACGGCCCGTGTAATGAGCGTCCCCTGTACTGTCGTCTGCATAACAATGAATACCGTCAATAGACAGCATATCATTGATATGCAGTAAGAACAGTGTTGGGGACAGCACAGAGCCTTGCGGGACGCCAGCATTTATGTCCATGCTATCGGAGCAACTGCCGTCACTCGACGGCTCTTATGCATCTGTTGGACAGAAAGCTGGCGACCCATTTGCATAGTCCCTCGGGAAGCCCGTATGCTGGTAACTTCGCTAGGAGACCCCGGTGCCAGACCCGATCGAACGCCTTTGCCACATCTAAGCTCACTGCCAATGCCTCACCTTGACTCTCGATGGCGAGAGACCAACGCTGTGTGAGATACACTAGAAGGTCACCAGCCGAGCGACTGTGGCGGAAGCCATATTGTCGGTCGCTCAACAAATCGTGATCCTCTAGGTATCTCAGGAGTTGCGTGTTGATCACTCGCTCCATGACTTTGGAGAGAAGGGACGTGATGGCGATAGGCCTGTAATTCGTCGGGTCCGATCTATCGCCCTTTTTGGGCACTGGGTGTACGTGGGCAGTCTTCCACGAAGACGGGACTTTAATTTTGGTGAAGGAAAGCGCGAAAAGACGCGTCAGTACAGGACACAATTCAGGAGCACACCGCTTCAACACCACTGCCGGTATACCGTCTGGCCCACTCGACTTATGGACGTCCAGAGAAAGCAATTCCCGCCGGACTTCCCGTTGGGTAATGCTGATCTCCGGCATGGAGATGTCACACCGCGGGATGGTAGGCGGTGTGGCGCCCCCGTCATCCAAAGTCGAGTTCGAGGCAAAGAGAGAGCCCAAAAGATCAGCTTTCTCCTTTGCACTATGGGCCAAGTTTCCGTCCGGCTTACGCAGTGGTGGCAAGGACGACTGGCAAAAGTTTCCTTCAGCAGCTTTAGCAAGAGACCAGAAAGCGCGACTTCCAGATGGAAGGCTAGTCAGCCTCTCACCAAACCTGCCGACGAAATCGAACTTAGCCCTGGCAATCATTCGCTTACTGAACCTCGAGGCAGCGTTAAATTTGCGTTTCGCATCAGAGATGTTAGGATCCTCACTAGTTCGGGCCGTGGTCCAAGCCTCATACAAAGTCTGCTTATTTTGTCTAGCATCTTTGCAGGGCCGATTAAACCACGGTCGTTTCTTCACCCCTGCAGCCACTAACGGGTTTGGGATATAACATTCCATTCCCGCCAGTATCGCCTCAGCGACGGCAGCTGCACAGGTGTCAGGATCATCTGATGCGAAGCAAAGCTGTCTCCACGGGTACGATGCGTAGAAATCTCGCAATCCATCCCAATCTGCTGACTTGTAGTGCCATACACGTCGCCTTCCGGGAGGCCGGGGCGAATCAGGTCGGGCGCATGGCACTTGCGTCCGGACGAGACAGTGGTCCGATGAGCCGAGTGGCGCATCCACTGTCACTGTATAGTTGTCCGGTCGCGTAGTCAACAGAAGGTCCAGTAAGGAGCTAGTATGGCTCTCAATATCTGGGATTCTCGTAGGAGAAACAACCAGTTGTGAGAAGCCATAGGCCAGGGCAAAGTCGTGAGCAGTCCTCCCCGCGAAGTCAGTGGACCGAGAACTAAGCCACTCAACGTGGTGAGCGTTGAAGTCTCCTAGTATCACTAACTCCGCGGAGGGGTACTGCTCCATTACTTTGTCAGTCGTCAATTGCAGGTGCTCAAATAACCGTTTTGTGTCCACGTCACCACTATGGGACCTGTAAAGGCACGCGTAAACTTTGGTGTAGCCACCGTGATCTACGCGCGCCCACAAAATCGACAGGTCCCGGTCTTCCAGGCCATGGAGACGGCGACAGCAAATATCCTCCCTGACGTACATACACACCCCGGCACGGCGCACAAAGTTGTGCTCCAGCTTGTACCCGGGGTAGTGTAGATACGATGTATCATCAGGGCAGGATATTTGCGTCTCCGTGAGAAATAGCAGAGTCGGCTGTGCAGTCTCTAGATGTTGGTGGACTGCATTGATGTTCGAATGAAGACCCCTGATATTGCAAAAGTCCATAGATAATATGGACGGGGAAGCCGCTGGTGAACGTTTTCTTTTATTTCGTCTGGCCATTTATAAAAGGATTTGAAGAGAGTTTTGAGAGGAGGCACTATGCTGGCAGCGGAAGGGACAAAGCACAGTGTCACTCAGACAGAATGCTGCTCAGGTGATACAGTTTGTTGGTGCGGCAGCTGGAAGGGCCCCCGGTCCCCCCCTGATACAGTCGGCCGGGTCCACTCCGGTCTCCTCCTCCGGCACGACCAACTGCACCAAGGATTATGCGCGAGGCGGTGGGTCAGCCTCCCAGGGCGGAGATTATGTGATCCCTGGGTTCGGGACCCCTACAACCTGCGGGCGGCCAGCGGGCAGCCGTTTCACCGGGTCTCCCTAACTGCCGCAACAACACGCTGTGCCTGCACAGCCCTACGTCGGTACCACACCGCTGGTCCCCACACACTGCCAGCACAGCGCCTCCTCATGGAGCTCTGGCGACCTTACTCACCGCAGGAACACAACACCACATAAAAGTGGTGTTATTTGGCTGCGATCTTCTGTAAGGCGGAGGTACTTCCCCAGTCGGGCTACTCCGAATTTTGAACGAGATAACCCGTTATGCCCTACCTCTCGAAAAAGTCTGCCAAGTCTAAGGTTCCTTACTGCGATTTCTTTATTATTATAGTTAATGTTGTGTGACTTGGCCGTTGAAGGGAACACAAGGGTACAAAACCAGGTGTTCCATGACACCATTGCACCAATCTGTACTTGTACCCACTAACGTATAAAGAATGTTCAACGGTCAAGTCACACAACATTAACTATAATAATAAAGAAATCGCAGTAAGGAACCTTAGACTTGGCACGACTTTGTCTAGATTTCATTACTTTTTAGAGATAAACAAGCAGCTCCATCGAGACTTGGCTAGTTTTTTACAGAATGTTTTTGATGGGATTATAGTTTTCATAATTTAAACCCTAGACGCCGATCCCACAGAAAGAGTTCTAGAGTTCCGCGTTCCGAGTTCTGCATTCCGTGTTGACTATTGTGCACACAGCAAGTAGTATAGACTTCTAGAGTTCTGCAATATTCGCTACTGATCACACTTTTTTACTTTCAAAGGCGCCACATAGCTTACAATCAACGCGGAATGCAGAACTCGGAACTCGGAACTCTAGAACTCTTGTCAGTGGGATCGGTGCCTAAGCTCCCTTAAAACAGGGTTATTTTGAGTAATCATTAATCGCTTTTTATTCTGTTTCAGGGTATTCTTGCCTACGATCATCTGAAATCTAGAGCAAGAGTCAGGATTGTCCGCGGCGGAATCGGTTTCGATCATGTCTTCTTTCGATTAACGGGTGCATTGTCTAACAAACTTAACTATGAATTTTATATTTACAAATGAAATAATTTAAAAAGCATTTGTTTTACTTTATTGTACTTAATTAATTATTGTTTATAAAGTGTGGACAATAAATGAAACCACGTAAAGTACTCATAAATACAAACAACTTTTAGTATGGGACCAACTACGAAATCGCAAAAAAATATTACAGCTTTTCATACATTTTGGCCGATGAGACATGTACACACGGCTACACATCAAGCTATACATTTCCAGTATAAGCTGAACTCTCATTGTATGGAAATCCTATACAATGCGAGATCAGCTTATACTGGAAATGTATAACTTGATGTTTAGCCGTGTGTACCTTTTGTAAGAAAAGCTGTAATCTTTTTTTGCGATTTCGAAGTTGGTCCCATAGTAAAAGTTATTTGTATTTATGAGTACTTTACGTAGTTTCATTTATTGTCGTATTGTCGTATCCACCCTGTATATAATTATTTATTGACATAGTCATAATTCACAGTGTTTTATTTAACTGGGACAGTATAGAAAAAACTGCCTTTGGTAACTTTATGCTCTAATTTGAGTTTTTTTTTGGAAAATCTAATCTTTTCAATCGCGCTATTGAGCACAACAAACAAATTTAAATTACTTACATGAAATAAAGATTTATCTATATTTATAATAATTATAAGCTTTGTTTTCTTGTAAAAGTATTTTTCTTTATCTTTTATGAACTTATTATTGTTTGTCTTTTTTCCTTCTGTGGCATTTTTGCTTATTCATTAATGAGTAATGAAAATTGTTTTAAAACTTTTATTATTTCACAAATCAAAATAGTTTTAAATTATACAAATAACCCTCCTTCCGAGTCAGTCGGGTAAAAATATAATACTATACTAGTGCATAGTTAGCTTGCACTGGAGTAAACTAATTATATCACAAAAATAATCCATGTAATCGAGATGGGGAAATGTGGACGTTGTCCAGAACACCATTAGGTATAATTCACTTATCCCACAGTTATGGTGAGCGAAGATTAATAAATCACCTGTTATTTATAGGTAGTAATATCTGGCTCTTATCACCTCATCAAGAATGACAAGGACAACAAGTGGGAAGAGATATTGTCAATTTGGGCTAAGTGCTATTGGTAAATATTCTTACCAATAAATGTTGCACTATGCAGTTTTCTCGTGCGAAGCGCTCGTAGTGTAACATGATTAGCCGTCCTAGTGGTATTTCAAATCGAGCATTTCCGTGCTTCGAAAGGCACGTAAAGCCGTTGGTCCCGGTTATCACTTAATTGTGATACTCGTTAAGCTAGTTGGATGCCTCCTAGGCGACTTGAAAAATTCCAACAGTAGGTTGACCACTAGCCTACCTCCACCGATCCGCAGTGGGCACGCGTGGTGGAGTATTGCCCATTCCCTTTCAGCCTCATTTGTGTGCAGGAGGCCTGTGCTCAGCAGTGGGACATTATAGGCTGATGATGATGATGATATTAACGATAAATGTAACAAGTGTTGGCAAAACCATAAATAACTAAATAAAATAAATAAATAAGTGCTGACTTAAAATATTGATATTGGCCCTGATTCTGTTGTTCACAACTAAACTAATTTTAATCTCACTATGTCTCTTTCTAACAAAGAACATAAGAAAAGGATGTAAGAAATTTAGTCCCATCAAATTAGTCCAATGCTTGTTTTCAATATAAATTTAGTCGCCATCTATCGCGGTTACGCCTAAATACACGCAAAATAAGACGGCAAAGATTAATTTGACAACTTAAAATATGTTCTATCCTTTTTCAATAATTTTTGTAAGAAAGAGATGAGATGTGACTAATATTAGTTTAGTGCGATTTACAACAGAATCGGCACCATTATTGGTGTTCTTACTGAAATAAATCAATAAAATTGTTCTGGTAATGTAAACAAAGCAATTCAAAAGAGAATCATATAACAGATCGTGTACGCCAATAATTACAATAAAATAAAATTGTTCCCGACTGGCCAGTGGCTATGAATTGAGGACGTGAACAAACGATTTGCCATATTAACCGTGAAATGAACGGTTAAATTTTAATATGGGCTGCGTTTACACCGATGCGAATTTACTACTTATTAGTCATGCACGTATTTTGCGAAAATAAGCTGAACCAGTGTTAGACATGTCTGTGAACAATTTATTATTTTTTAACCGACTTCAAAAAAAGGAGGAGGTTCTCAATTCGAATGTTTTTTTTTTTTTTTTTTTTTTTTTTTTTATGTTTGTTACCTCATAACTCCGTCAGTTATTAACCGATTTGGAAAATTCTTTTTTTATTTGAAAGGGTACACTTCCCGTTTGGTCCCATTGTCATCAGATCAGGATTTGATTACTTCTTAGTGCACTTTGAAGTCGGTTTAAGTTTTTTGTAAAACAGTCCAATTATATTATTCAAAATCAAAATCAATATTAAAAAGTCATTTATTCAGTTTAGGCCCTAGTAAGGCACTTATGAACGTTACATTGGTACATACAGTTGAATTTACTACCGGTTCGGAATACACTTAACTGAGAAGACTACGGCAAGAAACTCAGCAAGGTTTTTTTTTTTGTGGAAGATCTTTTAATATTACAGCTTTTTTTCCTATGTTTACTAAGTAGATAAGTAATAACATATGATAAGTTCCAAGCGAATTCATACATCATTTTAAAACTAGTTAGATAAGTGTTTATTTCTTAATGTCTGTATTGTATAAACTGTTACATTTAGTATAGATATTTGGCAATCCTTACTAATATTATAAACGCGACATTATGTATGTTTGTTACTCTTTCACGCAAAAACTACTGAACGGATTTGGATGAAATTTGGCACACAGATAGAATATGTTCTGGAGTAACATATAGGATACTTTTTATCCCGGGAAAACATACGATCCCTCGGGAATGTGGGTGAAACCGCGCGAGACAGTTAGCAGTCTATAATTATTTTGTTATCACCAAAATAGCTAAAACACAAACAGCATTAAGCACACAAAAGTAAAGACAATAAAAATAACAGAGACAATGTTATTTTGAAACGAAAAATACAAGTTTAGTCACATCACATCTCTTTCTTACAAAAATTATTGAAAAAGGATAGAACATATTTAAAGCTGTCAAATTAGTCTTTGCCGTCTTCATTTGCGGGTATTTAGACGTAACCGCGATAGAAGGCGACTAAAATATTGAAAACATTAGACTAATTTGACAGGACAAAATTTCTTAGATCCTTTTCTTATGTTCTTTCTTAGAAAGAGACATAGTGAGACTAAACTTAGTTTAGTTGTAAACAACAGAATCAGGGCCACTATCTCTTGTTATCAATGTAAGGATTAACACTAAACAGAAACGTATCGCCTAAAAATAAAACACTTCGTAACGGTGTAACACACCGCCAAAGTGTTTGAACATCTAAAAAACGCTTCAAACAGCCTGTCCCTTGAAGGAGTACCTACAAAAAAACCGCGACCGACCGAAAATTAAATAATGAAAAAATATAGCTTGCTCTTCCCTTGTACAGATGAAATTTGATTAAAAAATCACGATTATTACAGTAACCCCCTTTGCCAAATTCCATAGATATTTTACCGACCACAAACTACTAGTAAAACGAAATTGTACTCAATTCAATGGAGATAAGGTTGATGTATTTTTGTTTGATGGTAAAGTTATCGTGGTGTTTTTGAAACAGTCGATGGCTCACCTCCCCCCACCCTTCGGTTCGACCCCCTTTCAATAATTTTTCATCGTTTTGATCCGCTCTCTTTGTGGTGTACTCTTTATACTTAGATTAACAAAGTTTTAAATTAAAATCGGTGTAACAAATATCGGTCTTTGTTTAAGAGCTCGGTTTAATAATTTTTTTATTAATTTCTCCGTTCGCATCAACTTAAAAGGTATATTATGTAGGTAATTGTGAATGAAAACATTGTGAGATAGTCCTACCTATCTGCCTACGCCGCTACTACAGTGAGACCAAGCTATGTCCGACAGATGCATTTCCTTCTCCT
The DNA here is from genome assembly GCA_951394255.1 of Polyploca ridens. NCBI lineage: Eukaryota > Metazoa > Arthropoda > Insecta > Lepidoptera > Drepanidae > Polyploca > Polyploca ridens. The sequence continues at coordinate 13,673,672 of OX596260.1, forward strand.
TTCTTCTTCTGTATTTAAGAGCTGTGCTCTTGTCAGAGTAGCTTCTTCCATTCCACTCTATCTTAGCAATATTTCCTTTCTTAGCAGTCTTAAAATAATCAGATGGTGGTGGAAAAAAAAAATTATATATGTTTCTAAAACAAGCATCCATTTCTAGTACGCGGGCATTTCTCGTTTTTTTCAGGTAAATTCAATAATCTCTCATTTCATAATTCGCCGAGACTAAAGGGTGAATAAATAATAAGGGGTAAATAACATTCATGAATACACATATTGATGATTGAATGCGACTGCTACTGATTGTCATTAGTAATCATCAGATCAAAGAGATTTGAGTTTTCGTTTTTCATATTTTGTCGAATGACTCGAGAGCATACGGGTGTAAATGAACTTTTCATCATTTTCAGATTTGTTTTGGTATTGTTGGATATTTTTTGCGGAAGGTTTGTTTTGGGTAAATGCCTAAAATCTGATGGCAAAACGTGCAGTCAGAGAATGTCTAATTGTATAAATTTGTTCCTTAATTTATCAGTTTTATTTAATAAATTGTAGTGGACGGCTAAAATTGGAAGCAGTGGAACTATCACATCGCATGCGATGGTTGCAAACATACTAATATCTCATAGTCTATTAAAGACTGGTAGACAGATAGTTTAAAAAGTATAAAACGAACAGCTTTCAATCTTGTGTGTTGTAGGAATATTTTTTTAGGAATCAGTCTGACCTTTAAAACTAGCTGATATTTTTGTTCAAAAATATCGAGGCGCCTCAAAGGTATTTCCAAAAAATACAAATTTTCAGATACACCGTTTTCCCATGCCATGCCACTCATCCATATTCAATCATGCACCGACGGTTGCATATGCATGCGTGCACCTCAGCATTGTTGCCTGGTTTCCAATCGGGGACTCTTTGATCTCAAAGTGGCTTTAAGTCACTTCAGTCAGTATTGTTTGTGTTAAGACTAGAGGGGGGTTGTACTGTCACTATTCGTATCTTGGGTGGTTTCGCTGTTTGTTTTTTGATTATGATATTGAAGCCGGCTTTTCACTATGGGATATATGTAATATAATATAAATTACATCTTGAGATATAATATTTTATCGCTCGTCATATATTTTTGTATATTACATCCCAAACTATAAATATTTTTTGACACATTGTATGATGAGCGATAAAATATTATATCTCAAGATGTAGTGGAAAGCCGGCCTAAGATCAGAGATGTTGCTCTTTCTTCTATTAATCGGTAGAAATCACAGAAGTGAAACAGAGATATAAAAGAGATTATGATGTAAAAATCAAGTACAGATTTCAACGTATTTTTTTTTCTTTTATACAACTAAGTCGGTAAACAAGCATACAGCCCGCCTGATGGTAAGCGGTTACCGTAGCCATATGGACGCTTACAATACAAGAAGCATCACTCACACGTTACCGACCTTTCCCCCTCCCCTATGAGCTCTGGCGATCTTACTCACGCGCAGGAACACAACATAAAGTTATTTTGCTGCGGTATTCGGTAAGGTGGAGGTACTTCCCCAGTCGAGCTGCTCTTTGAGCGAATAAATGGTATCAATACCTCTCTCAAAATACTTGATATAGTAAGGCCGCCGACGGAATGCATTTCTGACACCTGTACTGTGTGTACTGTTTCTGATAACTTGTACAAACATACAGCAGGAAAACATAGTAGTAGAAAGCTCAAGCTCGGTAAGTCTGAAGCCATGACCTTCGCCAGTGACGTCATTAACAGATAAGAGTTCATTAATAGCTCTTCAGAGTTAGTCAGTACCTACGCACTTATACACGCATATCTCAAGTTTACATTCAATATTACATTTATGAAGAGAATTTTCCCGTTATTTATCCTTTAGTCGTTACCAAAGTGGAGTCACGTAAACCACTGGACATATACCTACTTTTCCAAAACGGAGCAATGCTTATCTCGTTTTCGAGACAACAAACCACTTCTATAGAATGAATGTAATAAAATGAAATCATGACGGCCAATGAGTGACAGGCTCGTTATTCTCGAAATGGGCAATATTTCTAGGGTTCTGCAGAATTATAAGACAGTTCAGTTAGTACTAATTTATTTATTATGTATTCCAACAGCACGGATACAATATAAAAACTAATAAGAGCTAAGACAGAAAAACTTTAGCATAATACGAAAAAACGGCGTGGGAGCTCATTCCATAGTCTGAGCGTCCAGGGAAGAAAGCTTCTTTGAGTCCCCACAGTACAATTCTACTTAAATAACTGAAATGTCGATGGATTCAAAACATCATAAAATTTCATAAGAGAGTCTACCAATCTGCATTGAACATGGCGAATTATGACTTCAAGCTCCCTTCTATTGTATTAAAATATGATAAAGCAGTGGGATAAAATATATAAGCATTTAAGTAGGTCAGATCAATTGCCCCGTGAAAAAAGATTTAGTCGCACAAATAAAATACTCTTGAAACAACTTTTCTGTGTTTCAAAAAGTTGATGACGTTCATATAACCTTCACTTTAAATCTTTTTTTGTAAAAACTGAATTTGTGAAACTAAATTTCAGTGTCAATAAAATATATACTGAACCTTCAAACCACACGTAAGAGCTATCTTGACAAACAGAAATTGCACAAACAAATGGCCATTACACACGTTCTTTTTAGGTATAATCTTGATTTCTGATACTGGTTTGACGTCCATATTGCCTTGTGCCACTCAAGTGGGGACTTAGTGCATGATCGGAGCGATTAAGTTCCCTAAAGAAATACCTTGCAACTATCATGGAATACCAAGCGTTTACGGATGCCCTGCTGCGCCAAAGATCCCATTTCATTCTAGGTTTAGCCACTCGACTCTTAAGCAGCTCCTAATTTACCATAATGAGTATGTGAGCATATGCAAACCTATCAAGAGTATTAAGGTCTTCCTTTCTAAACGACGCTTTTGACGAGAAGGGTCAAATCGATTGTATTGTCTGCACTGTTAGACTATATTGACTTACTTTAACATGTCTTTGGATAGACCAAAGGAGGAAGAAAATGCTAGATAAGGATAAAGATCCTTAACTAGCATTTTCAACGTGGGGATTCCTCTGTTTTTACCACTTAGTGGTTTAATTTAAGGAAATCCTTCCTCAGTGCTCATCATATCAGCCTATGGATGTCCACTGAACATCGGCCTCCCCCATTGACTTCCACTTTGCACGGTTTTTGGCCGCTTGCATCCAACGGCGCCCAGCAACTCTGACCAGGTCGTCAGTCCGCCTGGTGCTTTCCAGTACGTGGTCGCCACTCGAGAACCTTTCTTTCCTAGCGGTTATAGGTTCTTCGAGCGATGTGGCCCGCCCATTGCCACTTCAGCTTACTCTTATAGCTCTACGAGCTATGTCCGTCATTTTCGTTCTCCTACGAATGTCCTCATTTCGGACCCTGTCACTCAGTTCTCACTTGTTATTTATCGTACTTTTGAGCAAAATTTCATACTTCTAGGCCCATTACTTTAGGCTGTGTATTGTCTAAAAGTCAGTGTAAGAGCGTAAGCAGATCATCACCCTGCCTTCTTTGGGGTCGGCGTATGAACGCTTCTTCTATTCGGCTCTACTATCTGTTATACCAGCATTCACTCCTTTCTTACCCATATCATCCTTCATCCTTCCATCTCTTTTTGGTCTTCCTCTTCCATTATATCCATTCTCTTTCATATTCATAACTCTTATAGTCACGTGACTTTGAATAGCGCAAGTACATAAGCTAATCATTATATTTTTGATCATTACGATCGAATTCTGAAATATACAATCGCTATCGCTTATGCACTACATTTGCTGTGACAGTAGAGGGTTACACGCTGTCCTTTACTATTTCATGTTAACAATAAGGACAGATGAAGCGTCTTGAGTAGTTTTACCGAGATTCTATACCCCGCCTTACGCTATTGCTAACGCCTCAACACTAAAACCCCACCATCATATTATTCACAATAAGTAATTCAAGTTCGTACAAACTTTTTGAGACAGTAATTTCAATTGTTATAAAGTATATTATTTCTTGTGAAACGTGCTAGTCTGTATGTGTGTCACCGTTAGATAATATGATCAAGATTTGATGATAATATATTTTTAACTTAAACAATATTAAGACAAAACTGGCTTGAGAAAATATAGGCATGTAGCGGTTAGTCAAAAGTTAAAGCTGTCGTGGTCGGTACCTGGATGGGTGACCGCCTAGTGGTATTTCAAATCGAGCGTTTCCGTGCTTCGGAAGGCACGTAAAGCCATTGGTCCCGTCATCACTTAATTGTGATAGTCGTTAAGCTAGTTGGATGCCTCCTAGGCGGCTTGAAAAATTCCAACAGTAGGTTGACCACTAGCCTACCTCCACCGATCCGTAGTGGTGGAGTATTGCCCATTCCCTTTCACCTTCATTTGTGAAAGGAGGCCTGTGCTCAGCAATAGGACATTATAGGCTGATGATGATGATGATGATGAAGTAGCGGTTAGTCATCATAGGGTCATACTGGGACTTTTAGTCACTAATTAGCTAGGTGCTGGGGCTGCTATAGGTCCGTTGAATTTTTGACTGCGGTTGGGCACTTTATAGTATCAACCTGGGGAACTACTTCAAATAAATAATTGGACTGTTTTACAAAAACCTTAAACCGACTTCAAAGTACACTTAAAAGTAATCAAATCCTGATCTGATGACAATGGGACCAAACGGGAAGCGTACCCTTTCAAATAAAAAAAGAATTTTCCAAATCGGTTAATAAATGACGGAGTTATGAGGTAACAAACATAAAAAAAAAAATACATTCGAATTGAGAACCTCCTCCTTTTTTTGAAGTCGGTTAAAAATCACTTGAAAACATATTCAGACCAAGGATGGTAACTGCTGAACCGTTTATCGTGGTATGGACATGTTATGAGGAGAAATGAAAGCCACGTCACTAAAAAAGTTATGAATATGAAAGTGGATGAATATACGGGAAGAGGAAGACCAAAAAAGAGATGGATGGATTGTGTGAAAGATGGCATGGGTAAGAAAGGAGTGAATGGGTGAAAAGAATGGATAGAAGAGACGAATGGAAGAAGCGTGTAATAGCAAGGGAAGCTACTTAATATATAAAAAAGATATATTTTATATAAGAAGCAAGAATGATATTATTAATTTAACTACCTACATAATTAGAATTCTTAAAAGTGACCATAGCTATATTTATTGTAGCTTGATTTATCTACACTATCCCAATTATTTATCAATTTGAATTGAATAATATTTTAAGTTGTAAAAAATTAGAAAACTCCATTTAAATTATTAAGCAAGTTAATATTCGTAGGTAGTTCCTAAAAGTCAAGGTTTCTAACTATTCGGTAAAATAAAGAAAGCTTGGTGAAGAAATAGACAATAAAACTAGTAAAGGAAATATTCTTGTATTATTATCAAATCAAATAAAACACAACATTTAGAAATTAGGACATATTATTTTAGATACTATGAAACATTTCAATTCAAATTCAAAATCATTTATTCAAATAGACCTTCGCAGGTACTTACGAAAAGTCTGACTCTAATACTCTATTACCGGTTCGGAAGGTTGCATTTGCTGAGAAGAGCCGGCAATAAACTCAGCAATTACTCTTTTCAAAACAAGCTTAGATTCATTACATAATATTCACATTCTAATCGCACTGACAACAATTGCATCATTGGAAATTATACAGTAATTACTTGAAATTAAAATAAATAAATTAAACAATAATTATAAGATAATGGAAAGATTACATCACCTGTTTATTCTCCTAATTCTCGAACAACAATGCCGACTACCTTTTTTAGAACCGTCAGTCTCATACATTTATTGGCGGGACTTTTTGACGGCCATAGTGGCCATTCACAACCTTAGCCAATCACATAATTATTTTGAAATTTGACCAATCACAAAGCATTATCGTAAAAATGTACAGTGTCTTTGGTAGTCAACATTATTCCTTATTACTAAGTTTTACATGATAAATAAATAATTGAATATATTAATTATCCTGATCCATAATAACTAAATTATAATTGTATTACTAGATTATACAATAAATCAATGTGTTTTCAAACAATTCTTAGTGAATTTACCAGTATAAATTATGGATTGTTATAAAAATAAACCCTAGCCGAACCACTTCCGTTTAGTTAATAATTATTACACATGATATATTACACAATAAAATATTTAAGGTAATCAAAATTATTCATACTATTTATATCTAATTCCATAACTAAAATTATATTTTAAAATAACATTTATTCATAACGGAAGCGGAAATGCATATTCATCGATGGCACAAACCAATGTTGCCATGATCGGGACCCACATATAGCACAATCATATTTATCATAGACTAAAAATACAACATTTATGGTTACCGATTAGCCTAATCAAAAATCAACCGTGTAAACTCCCTCACAATTTATATTAAATCTATCACGGCCATACTGACAATTGCTTCGCTCTCGAAGCAATCTTTATATTCAGAGCTGTTACAAACAGAATATCAGCATATGTGTTATACATAACAATAGAACATAGTCGAAATGAAAAAATGAATAAAATATAATGAAAAATTTTTATTATATTATATAAATAAATAAAAATATCATAAAAAATAATATATAAAAATAATAATAAATAAATAATTAAATATGCTGGGACATTCCTCACAAATGATCATCTGATCCCAAAATAAGCGAGAGCTTGCACAATGGAAACCAGATAACTGATAAAATACATATAGTACTTGTTTGTAAATACATACTTAATATACATAAATCTTATATATGACTATATCGGGCATTGTGATAGGTCCCACCACGTGCTGCCTCGTGGTGTCTAGACATTTTCACCAGCCGATTATGTCGCAGCATTTTTTTTTTTAATATAGTTTTTTTCTTTTTTTTTATGCTACCAATTGCCTAGGCCTACTGACCCCATTCACCCGCTGCCGGCGAGAAAAGTCAGTACCAAACAATCAGTCGACCAGCGACATACAATTACCAATTGCCTAGACATACTAACCCCATTCACCCGCTGCCCGGCGAGAAAAGTCAGTATCAAACAATCGGTCGACCAGCAATTTTTTTTTTTATTTAATTTTTTTTTTATGACGCCTGATGTATATAAAAATATATGATATATATTTTTATATATATAATATATATAAAAATAATGTAAATTAATATTTTCCATAATACATAATCATTTCATATAGACGATAAGATTTCTTTTTTTTTTTTAGCAATAATATCATTTCTTACATTTCTTAATACCTCTTAGAGCAAAGCTATCGCTCAGGAGAAAGGACACAATTTCCGTCCAAAGGGTCCCTTACAACTGGCATTTAATTTCTCGCAACGACGATGGTCCCGACTAACACAATGTACTAAATGACCTACCTACTAAAAAAACCATTGATATTAATATGACGCGAAGTTTGCCATCAAACCGAGATTTAAATCTTTCAGCAGCATGAATAAGATGTCGTTCGCTAATTCTCGGTCAGATTTAACACTGATCGAGGGCCCCAAAGCACCACCATCAACTACATCGTCAAACTGGCTTGTACAGTACACACGGAATATTACTTAACAGATTTTTGGCTAGTTTCATTAATCAAATCAAAAAGTCAATTATTCAGTTTAGGCCCTAGTAAGGCACTTATGGACGTTAAATTGGTACATACAGTTGAATTTACTACTGGTTCGGAATACACTTAAACTGAGCAGACTCCGACAAGAATAGATTGTTGGACCCAAAATAATTCGCTCGGCCAATCTGACGTTATATTGCAAATTAAATTGAAGTGAATAAAGAAGTGAGTAAATTGAAGTTACCGTAGACACATATCTCTAAACTCTTAAGGGTCCCCATGGCAATCTAATGATGCTGAATTATATAATTCTCTATATACTAAACACAGATTACAGAATAGTAGGCAGATGTAATGTACGGGACAAGCACTGTGAGGCTCGTATTTAGCTATGTGTGCGTGAGAGCACTGTAGGAACACGTGTGACAATGTGCGTTTAGGGATGCCAGGGTGTGTTTAGGGCTGCCAGGTTGCGTGTAGGGCTGCCAGGATAATGAAGAAATACTCCCACGTTTTTTATTGGATAGTTATTGGTGCCGATTCTGTTGGCACAAACTAAACTATTCTTTACTAAAATTTAAGTCGTGTCAAATCGACGTTTCCTATTCAGTTGGCGTACGATTAAACTAAAATTTAGTTTGACAACACTAATATCGTTTTAGTTACTCAATTTAGTTAAGTGTGTAATTTTCCTACTCTGTTGGTCACGTTTTAGGTCAAATTATATCTAAAATTAGAAATGTCAAACTAAAATTAGTTGTCATCTAATTATATGTGGATTTTTAGATCCTATAGAAATAGTGTTGGAAAGTGGATATCTTGATCTGGATTATTCATAATACTAAATATTTGCATAGAATAAGGACAAAGCAAGATAGGGATATATGTTACATATGTCACTGGACTACAAAATTATGTGAAATATTTTTTTGTACTTTCAATGATATTTTGTTTTATACCACTAAGGTGGCAAACAAGCATACGGCCCGCCTAATGGAAAGCGGTTACCGTAGCCTATGGACACACAACACCAGGGGTATCACTCGCGCGTTGCCGAGTCTGCAAAAATCTCTTCACTCACACCCTTTTTGAAGAACCTTATGCTGTACTCCATTGGGAAAACCACGGCAGGGAGCTCATTCCACAGTCTGAGCGCCCGCGGAAGGAAGCTCCGTTAAGCCCGCACAGTTCGAAACCATTCTGGTTTCAATGTGTGACGGATGGATGTCGATGGCGAGAATTGCGATGGTGGAAGATAGCCGTGAGCATCAAGTCGAACAATTCTTTAGAACACTCTCCGTTGTACAAGTGGTAGAATACACATAAGGAGGCAAAGTCTCTCCTCAGACTGAGGAGCTCTCAACCACTTGTGAGTTCGGGATCTTCAACAATTCTGGTGGCACGACGCTGAACCGAGTCTAAAGGCCCAAACTGGTATCCAGGTGCTCCCACAGATGACAGCAGTACTCCATAAGGCCGGACTTGAGACTTATAAAGTTGCACTCCGATAGTGCCACAAGCTTATCTGGCCCAGTGAGAGTCGCTGTTATCGCATTTGGTGGAGCAAACAACCAATGAAAGTAGTGTTAATATTCTCTTTGACCAATAGCGATTGACATTTCGAAATGGCGTTGTTAGTTCCTCCTTAGGATAAGATAAGTTTTTGTTTGTAAAATGGGTATTTCAAATCACAAATTCACAAAGCGAATCATCAAAAAAACATGCTTTGCATTTATTTTTCAATTTTATCATGGAAGAATAAGTAAGGTAAACAACTAGAAGGACTTTTTGGTGGGAACTTGTAGAGTGACGTTGCGTTTTCATTTTTATTTTCATAAATTCGTGTATTTTGAGTTTTATTTTGTATTTTCGGTGGTATTTCACTCAATAAAGATCATCCATGTGCACCAGTGAAGTGAAATTAAATGAATTATGTGTATCGTGACTTTTCAAGTTGTCTCAGAAAGTCCTTGAAGAGTTTTAGTACAACAACCACCATTGTAGTAAAACATTACTTTTATGGACGGTGACTGACTGAGGACTGTGAAAGTGATAATTGTTGTGACTGGAAATTATAATATAACTCGACTCTGGCAGAAATAAGTCCAAATACCACAACTTCAAGGAAAATACTTTCAATGTAACCTAGCAACACCAACCGATTTTTGTTGAGGTTTTGTGTTCCTAGTCATCAGTAACAAATACACGGAAAAATAATACAAATTAGTGAAAATATCTATACTTACCTATGAAACGATATTCCGTCTCGCTTTTTTTGTCTTTGGGAACAATTTTTACAATTTTTCAAAATGCAGGACGGCATAATTTTTAAGATAAATTATGACACTTGTGACGTAGTAACAACACGAGGCCTTGTTTAGTACTGACTCGAGTTTGTATTTACTTTTGAATCCGTATTTGGTGTGTTGGCGTCACTCCCGTGTTCCGCGCGCTCGATCTGCTTACTATTCTGTAATCTGTGATACTAAAGACTGAACTTTATTTGAACCAAAATATGTACCACAGTCGGTAAATAAAGAAGGGGACTGTATGACCAACGAAGGGGAACATAATACAATTTTCAGGTATGACTGGTACTAATTCCTCAAAATATTGTTTCTGTATTACTTTATTTGAGATTACTAGCATAAATCGGTAACTATTTCAATGTCAGTGTATAGCATTTTTAACTATCAAGAGATTTACAACAAAAATATTAAGTTCGAGACCGCTACGTTATCGAATTAAACAGGGACGGTGATCAGTCCAATTACTTCTAAAATACAACTAACTATTCCACTTAATTTTATTGTTTATGGTAAGATGTTATCGTTAAGACACTTTGGAATAGATCGCTTTATTACACTACAATTACCTCCAATATCTATGAAAGATTCTATAATAAAATTATTTATTGAAACATGTTTTTTTTTTTCTGTATTAATTACCGCTGTACAAGTAGAAAGTAGCTGCCACATGAAAAGCAATTCCTGACTTTTGCATCTACATTATTCAAATTTGAAATGTTTTTGATTTATATGAACCAACGGCGTCGTTACCAGAAACGCTCTGCTCCTAAATACCCTTTTTCTTTTTAGGAAATAATTAATTGTGAAATAAGCTCGGATCTTCATGTTGCCGATAAAAGATACTATTCTGACATTAATATACATAATACTACCAGAATAATTCTATTAAATGATTAGGTGGGCGAAAAGGCCATACCTTTCCAACGCATTGTACACCACACTACATTTTTCCAAGTGTTGTTAAAAACTTATGATATGTTATGTTATGAGATGGCGCTGCAATAAATATTATAACTGTCATACCTTTTTTTTTATAGTGTGTTATAAGATTATATAAATATATTTAAATATACAAGTTGCTGTATATAACTGTACATTACTGTACTTATAATATACTGTACATTTAATGATTATCCGTAATTACAAATTAATCCCTACAAAGTACTACCCTACTAGTAAAATTATCTAAAAAAAATCACCATTTTCATCGAAACTCCATGGAAAATACCTCAATGTTCTTGCACCAGCTCTCGGCACCGTTTTCATTAGGCGCTGGATATAACCCAGGCAGCACCACATCGTCATCAGATCGGCGGTTGATAGTGGCGGCAGCATCATGAATTGCGTTGAGTAGACTCTCTCCGAAGAAGCCGCAACCATTCTGAAACTTATACAGGAAATGTATTAGAAAAGCACAGGCGATCCCACTTCTGATAATAGCAAGGGAAGCTACTTAATATATAAAAAAGATAATTAAAAGATTTATTACCATTAAATATTTTATATAAGAAGCAAGAATGATATTATTAATTTAACTACCTACATAATTAGAATTCTTAAAAGTGACCATAGCTATATTTATTGTAGCTTGATTTATCTACACTATCCCAATTATTTATCAATTTGAATTGAATAATATTTTAAGTTGTAAAAAATTAGAAAACTCCATTTAAATTATTAAGCAAGTTAATATTCGTAGGTAGTTCCTAAAAGTCAAGGTTTCTAACTATTCGGTAAAATAAAGAAAGCTTGGTGAAGAAATAGACAATAAAACTAGTAAAGGAAATATTCTTGTATTATTATCAAATCAAATAAAACACAACATTTAGAAATTAGGACATATTATTTTAGATACTATGAAACATTTCAATTCAAATTCAAAATCATTTATTCAAATAGACCTTCGCAGGTACTTACGAAAAGTCTGACTCTAATACTCTAATACCGGTTCGGAAGGTTGCATTTGCTGAGAAGAGCCGGCAATAAACTCAGCAATTACTCTTTTCAAAACAAGCTTAGATTCATTACATAATATTCACATTCTAATCGCACTGACAACAATTGCATCATTGGAAATTATACAGTAATTACTTGAAATTAAAATAAATAAATTAAACAATAATTATAAGATAATGGAAAGATTACATCACCTGTTTATTCTCCTAATTCTCGAACAACAATGCCGACTACCTTTTTTAGAACCGTCAGTCTCATACATTTATTGGCGGGACTTTTTGACGGCCATAGTGGCCATTCACAACCTTAGCCAATCACATAATTATTTTGAAATTTGACCAATCACAAAGCATTATCGTAAAAATGTACAGTGTCTTTGGTAGTCAACATTATTCCTTATTACTAAGTTTTACATGATAAATAAATAATTGAATATATTAATTATCCTGATCCATAATAACTAAATTATAATTGTATTACTAGATTATACAATAAATCAATGTGTTTTCAAACAATTCTTAGTGAATTTACCAGTATAAATTATGGATTGTTATAAAAATAAACCCTAGCCGAACCACTTCCGTTTAGTTAATGATTATTACACATGATATATTACACAATAATTTTATTGTGTAATATATCATGTGTAATAATCATTAACTAAACGGGTTAATGATCCATGATGTTTAAAATTATATTTTAAAATAACATTTATTCATAACGGAAGCGGAAATGCATATTCATCGATGGCACAAACCAATGTTGCCATGATCGGGACCCACATATAGCACAATCATATTTATCATAGACTAAAAATACAACATTTATGGTTACCGATTAGCCTAATCAAAAATCAACCGTGTAAACTCCCTCACAATTTATATTAAATCTATCACGTGCATATTGCTCCGACCCCAAATGATTGGGAACAGGAAAGGCAGATGATTATGGTAACTGCTAAACATAGGCATGACCATATTACTAAGCCTTCGCTGTCCGTCCGTGCGTCTGTCTGTCCGTCCGTCCATCTGTCTGTAAGTGGTTTGTATCTCATGAACCGTAATAATCCAAGAATATGAATTTGTACTGTCGATATAACAACATATAAAAAAAGTCTATTTTTGCATTTTTTACTCTATATTAATAATGGCGATATGTACTTAGACCCTTGAAATGTTCACAGAGTGAATATAATTATTGTGCGGTGGTACGGAATCCTTTTTGTGCGAGCCCGACTCGCATTTGGCCGATTTTAACCGAATTCAAAAAAAGGAGGCTCAATTCAGTAGTTTTTTTAAATGTTTGTTAACTCATAACACCGTCATTTATTAACCGATTTGGAAAATTCTTTTTTGTTTGGAAGGGTACATTTCCCGTTGGGTCCCATTGTCATTAGATCAGGATTTGATTACTTCTTAGTGTACTTTGAAGTCGGTGTTTTTTGTGTTTATTTTTTTTTAATTATTATAACTATTTTAACCTTTAAGAGAACTTTGAAGGGAAACATTATACTGTATTGGAATTTCACTCTGAGTACCAATGACAGCTCTGCGACACTAGAATCAACGTACAAGACTTCGGTTCTAGACCCTGAATGAAAAACCAGTCCATATCTGCCCCTCGGGCCTCCACAGGCAATGCAACAGTTCTTTGTGGCGCAAAGGCTTTGTGCTCGAGACGAATCAAACGTCGGCCAGTCAGGGTGTGCCGTGACAAATGGAACTGAGCCATCGGGGTGTCGCAATATCCGCATCCTGTACTCAGCTGGGGGGTTAGGAAGTTTGTAGAAGCGGCAGGGAGAAATATTTTTTTGTGAATTGTGTTTTCTTTTATGATTTACCTGTAGCTACCTCTTACGCCCACAAGCTCCTTCATCGCGCTAAAGAAATTATAATCCGCCATCTGAATATACATATAGGTGTGAAATTAAATAAATATCCACCAACGTCTCTTAGACCATGATTTTTCAAAGTATGTAACATTAAAAAAAAAAAAAAATATGATATTTTTTTCCAAAAATTCATCCTTGAAACAGAAATATTTATTTTTATTAAAAAAAATCTAAATATTTATACTAAATTTTTGATCTGGTGCCATCATCACTTTTGTACCACCGCACCGCTCGCCGGCGATGTGGAGTTCATCCTCATATCCTCGAGCCGCCTCGATCGTCCACACAACGGTTCAGTCGGACGTTCCTACTGCGGACCATTAGGATGTGGAATGAGCTCCCCATTACGGTTTCCCTCAGCGCTACGGGTTCTTCAAAAGATGCGTAAAAAGAGCTCTTCAAGGTCGGCAACGCATCGGCAATCCCCTGGTATTGCAAATGTCCATAGGCGGCGGTTACCACTTACCATCAGGTGCACCGTCTGCCTGTTTGTCAACCTATAGACATACAAAAAATCTACCTACCATAGGGTCGGCTGCCCCATTTCAAAACCTAGTAAGGGACACTTTTTACATAATCAAAATCAAAATCTTTTATTGCATAATCTTGCTAACCTAATAAGTCCCGACCAAATACAAAAACACCAGCGTTTTAAACGCACATTAAAGCGGATATATTTAAACATCGATACCTAGTAAGTGCACCATTCACTTCCTCGTGACCACTTTAAAACCTAGTACCCAATTTAATACCTAGTAAGTCTTTGGACTTGCTAGGTTCTTAAATGGTAACTTAATGATATAATAATATACTACGGTAGAATACTACGTTATGAAACTAATTGCTACATGATACTTACTATGTAATGTCAAAGTAAGGGGTTTAAAATATGTAATATACACATGTATAAAAATATTTCTAGTACTATGTGTTCATTATTTAGTATTTTTTTATAACCAATAGCATTTTTTTCTCTCCTGTAAAATTTCGTTTTAAGTCCTTACTAGGTTTTGAAATGGGGCAGCCGGGGTTATACTTATTAATTACTGTATAACCTGTTCCAGCATAACACAAATGTGTATAGAATATTGTATTGAACTCTTTCCATGTCAACAGGGTGATAAATAATAAAGACTCATAAAAGTATGTAGATAACTCTTTCAAAACCGTCGCCGTATCTAAAAGTTTCGCAACCCACCGGAAGAACATTTCAACACGACGGGGGCAAGTCGTACTTCTGAAAATATATTTTATAACCGACATTTTATATCGACAACGCATTCTGGCACTTTATGAACACCCTTTATTACTTTTTATGACGTTTGTCATATTTTCCCTTTGCTGAAATTGTAGGGTACGTATTTAAATTCTCCGATTTATATTATAATCGATTTTGAGATGGGATTAAGTGAATTTTTGAAAGGAATAAGAAGGAAATACTTTCGAAAGACGTCCAAATCGTAACGTCGAAAGACGGGACAGTTGGCGCAGTTAGTAAAGATTCACCTTACGCGCCGCTGGTCGTGGGTTTGATTCCCACACAGGACATGCATTTGTGTGCATGGACATGTCTGTATGTCCTGAGTCTGGGTGTAATAATGTATATTAAGTATGTATTTACAAACAAAAATGTAGTATATGTATTAATATCAGTTATCTTGTTTAGTCATAAAACATGATTGAGACACAAACATACAAACTTTTATATTCCTACTTATATTTTAGTGCAAAAGTAACTACATTGTGGCTACAATATTGGCTAAATCACTGAAACGGCTGATCTGATTAAGATATGACTTTTTTTAAATTATTCCTAAGAAAATATTAAACCATCCTGTCAAAGTCTCATCGCAATATGATAAGCCATTTCCGAGATTATACGCAGTCTCTCAGCAATATTAAGTGTCAGAAACGCAGTCTCTTAGCAATCGCAATGTGTATGTTTGTTACCCCTTCACGACTAATCCCCTGAACCGATCCCGATGAAATTTGGCACGCAGATAGCCTGCAGTATGAAGATAGATATGTGGTACTTATAATGCCGATAACGCGGGTGAATCTGCGTGTAACAGCTAGTATTTAATACACCACGTAAATAATCCTCAGCAAAAACATATGTGGAGAGAGCAAGTAGGATTAAATGACTTAACATTATAATATAACTAGATGTCCCCCGCGGTTTCACCCGCATTCCCGGGATAAAAAGTAGCTTATGTCTTTCTCCATACCATAGGCTATCTGCGTGCAAAATTTCATGATGATCTGTTGAGTAGTTGAGGCGTGAAGGCGTAACAAACAAACTCACTTTTGCATTTATAATATTAGGATTTCTTCTCAAGCTACTGCAAATAAAAATAAAATTGGACAGGTTATATTGTTATAAACATAAACTACCAAACCACTTTATTATAACAACCATAGATAGAAAGTAACGTTAACGGCGGCAATTACAAAGTATACCGACGGTAAGTTGGAAAGAAGGTGTAACGTAATCGAGAGAAAAGAAAACTTTTTAGGGTTCTGTACCTCAAATGGAAAAACGGTACCCCTATAGAATCACTTTGTTGTGCATCTTTTTTCTTGAAATCTCCGAAAAATATCAAATCAAAATCAATATAAAAAGTCCACAGTACCGTACAGGAAGTGTAAAAAGTTAAGCTTCTAAGTCAATGCAATCAAAAAACATGACAAAATTATCAAAATATACAGGGAAAAGATACGGATTTACACATAATCTGATACTACCCACCCAGTGGCTTTTTCCGCCAACGCATCAGCTTGGCTATCCAAAGAGAAAACGCTGCCAGCCTCATAATGTTAAGTATTTGGAAAACGAACATAGATTGTCCAAACCATATTTAAAAAATGTAACCTTGCTGAGTTTCTTGCCGGATTCTTCTCAGTTGAAGGTCGAGTTCCGAACCGGTGGTAACTTCAGTAAATGTGATTCATAAGTGCCCTTCTGGAGCCTAAACTGAATAAATGGCTTTGACTTTGACTTGCCGTTAATCGGAAGCAGCGGCAGACTTGAGGAAATTTTCTACATACTGATTGTGATTTTTACAATATATTATAATTTACAAATTAAATATAATAATAATAAAAATAATAATAAACATACAAGGCGGTACTCCTGGACACGGCGCGCATCGTCAGGAGATTCCTCTCTCTGCAGCCCTAACCACCGGTAGCTTGGACCGTACCCCGCTGCCGGCGGCACACTAGGATTAGGTTTTTTTATAACATTATTAGATTTTATAAAAATATTGTAAAAAAATTAATCATATTTACATAGGATTAGGTTTTTTATAATATTTTTGATTTCATAAATTAATGTTATAAAAAAAATTAATTTTAAGAAACTAAATAAATAAAGAGAAAAATAATTTAATTTATTTAATTTTTTTATTTTTTATTTTGAGAATATCTAACCTTTTCATCTCTATCTTTTCTTTCTTTTTCAATACGCTACAGTTTATTAATAAACTAAAAATGGTTGCCCACATTTTTATTTTCTTGAATATAATAGATTCATAAATGGTTAAATCCCATATCGAAATCCGCACAAACTTAAACGCCACTGAAACACAATGCGAATGAATACAAACGTCCTGAAAATGCGACATTACGAGGCTCTATCGGCTGAAATATGTTTACAATAACTGTAAGTCAAAGATATGCGCCGGGGAAGAAGGGGTATAACATTCAATGTTTTGGAGTTATCCGTTTAAGAGGCGGAAGTGTTTTTATGGAACTATTTATGTCTGTTTTTATGGAAAATCGAATACTGAAGGAACTATAGAAATGTATGAGAATTTCTGTTCGGTAGATGTGATTGCCAATGTCTATTATTATGTTTTTTAGGATTCCGTAGCTCAAAAGGTAAAAAAAGGAACCCTTATAAGATTGTTTTCCGTCTGTCCAATTGTCCGTCTATTTTTTTACTATATAGGCCTGTGTTTGACCACAATCTCACTATGGTAAGTAATGATGTGGCCGAAGGTGTTAAGCACACAAAGCCTAGAAGACACTGGCTCTGAAGTGCAGCTGTCGGAACACACCGATAGGTGCTTGGCGATAGATTTTCAACTTGAGGGTGGTGGTCAGCCAGGTGGATACTACAAAGTACCCTACCAACGTGCTATGGTTTCCACACGAAGTTTTCCTTCACCGAAAGCTCAAGCTTGTAAGATTCGAAGCCGGGACCTTCGTCTCGGCATCCGACGTCACTGAGCTATTAACGCCATTTTATTTATCCTATATTTTTTTTTTTATTTAGTCACCCATCTTTTAAGACCTTCTTTAGCTTAATATAAACTATAAAAGTACCAAAATAAAACGAAATCAGTCCCATATAAAAAAGCGAAATACGAAATCCAGTAATTTTTCATTTCAACTACCGAAGTACCGATCCGAATGACAGCAACACACACGCTAATAAGACTGGGTGTTCCTGGTTCCCCCCAAGGGGGGCGCCACCGTTCGCGAGCGAAATCTTCACTGGATGAATGTTCTAATATTCAAATGGGATACGGAACTATTATTGTTGAAGCTACTGTCGATATGTACGTGGAGTGAGAGGTTTTGATCATTGATGCCTCGAGGCAGGGAGTTGCCTTGGACCTTGTTTATTTGACTTTGAATGATATAGAAATAATTATGACTATGTTCCTCGGAACCCCCAAAATGTCACTCATTATTATAACTTGTATCTGTCCTATTGGATTTCACGGCCCGAAGATCGGTCCTTTTCAAAGGCGTTTATGGGGATTAAGACGTATAACACGGTACGTAGATACTATCTATTCCTGCACTATTAATGAGATACAGCACCCGTGTACAAGGACAACTACCGAAAATGCAAAAGGTTAACAAATATGTGCACCAATTTAAACTATATATTGACACGCAAAAATTTTCATAAAAGCATATTAATAAGCAAAACCTAAATCACCGTTTATTTAACATACCAAAAAGGTAAAATAAGAAAAGTTCCAAACGCTGGTTCAAAATGAGCTGTCAAAAGTTGACTGCCTCAAGGCACAGCTATCACGGCTCAAGACCGTTCAGTCGGTGTAGAGGCAACTTCTTTGCATACTTCCCCAGAATGCCTGGGTGTCAGTGTGCGATACGTCTCCTATATTATATTGTCTGCCTACACATATTGCTTGAGTAGTGATGGGGACTTGGAAAATATGTTATCGATAGATTATTTATTATGATAATGATTTGGGTGGAGCAGAAAGTTATGAAGTTCTATGTAGATAATCACTGATTTATCTTACAAAATAATGGGAAATTACTGTTTGTAGTTTTTGTAGAAAATGACTGTTAAAAGACCTTTTTGCCCAGTAATTTTTTCGATATTAGTGAATTTAATACCTCAAGTTTCTGTATAAATTATTTACAATAAAAAAGGCTCAATTAAACTTTGTTTATTGTTTATTTGTATACATGATTTGCTGAGTTTCTTGTCGGTTTTCCTCATTAGAAGGCTGACTTCAAACCGGTGATAATCTTCAGTAGTTTTTGGTCCAAGGTTCCAAGCTAAATAAATGGCTTTGTTTTTATTTATACCATAGAGTCGGTAAACAAGCGTAGGGTTCGCCTGATGGTAAGCGGTTACCGTAGCCATATCGACGCTTGCTCACACGCTACCGACCTTTCCCCCTCCCCAATGAGCTTTTACTTACTCACGTGCATGAACATAACAAAGTTATTTAGCTGCGGTATTCTGTAAGGTCAAAATCAAAGCCATTTATTCAATTTAATCCCCAGAAGGGCATTTATGAAGGTCACATTTACTGAAGTTACCACCGGTTCGGAACTCGGCCTTTAACTGACAAGAATCCGGCAAGAAAGGAAGGTAAGGTGGAGGTACTTCCCCAGTCGAGCTGCTCTTTGAGCGAATAAACGCTATGCTCTACCTCTCTTATTATTTACAGGCATCAAATATGCTTATAAGCAATGATATAACGATAAAAAATAATAATCATATCGATACATTACCCAACACTATTGGAGCGAGATATATCAGCTCACTTCATTTATTCGTGTGCCCGTATCTTTTGTTTGCTATATTTTTGACAAGTATAAAGCGAAATCTGCGCTTGTCATATGTTTGACAGACGACAGGGGGGTGGGGAGTCGTAGTGGGGGGCTAGGGGGTGCTAAGTTGTTATTAAGTACTGCACTTGATGTTGTATAGGTTTTGATGTAGTGTATTTATGTAGGAGTGATTCTTAGTTCGTAAAGGGTGGACTTATATTGGATCCATATGCATTGTCACCAGCATCAGTGAATATAAAGACACTGCTAAAACATAGGCTTTCCATAGTAGCTTGAGACATCAGTAGCTCCCAATACCCTGGCTAGTCGACTCGCCCCGCTTGGAATATTGCTTTTTACCAAAAAAGTATGCGGGCCGCTTGGGCGGGGAGGGTAAAATTTTCACAGAATGTGTATCTATTGAAATAAAAGTAAAAATTAAAGGGACCATACAAGAAACGTCTTCACGGAACCCTTCGTGTGCGATCCGACTCACACTTGGCTGTTTTTTTTTTTAATTGAGGATATCTCAGTGTTGTATGTAAGCATTGAGCTATTATTACTACGTATAGAGAAGAGGCCACACATCTCAAAAACTAAACTAAAAAAAAACTCTAAGCTATGTTACGTTCAAGTGAGGCCATCCGGCCATACTTGTTTTTGTAGAACGATGATCGAAACGCGTAAGCGCCGTGAAAATCACGGTGTTTGCGAGAAAAATACTTCTAAAAGCGTTCTTCGTGTTTCCACTGTCTGCTTAGACGACTAATTATTATTTCAGCGCTAAAGAGAACTTTAGTTAATTGTAAAAAAATGGGACATAACCTTTGCTTATGATAGCTTCTCTATACGTAGTAATAGCTCAATGTATATCTTTGGCAATTTCAAACAATAATGAAACTCAAACATGAGTACTTGAGATCAATTAAACGTACAAAGAGGTTGAAAATTATGTAAACGACATGAAATATCAAATAAGCTACGTAGTTGAAAGGTGTAAAGTTGAAACTGTAACAATTTGACGTGTAGTGCCTCGGCATTGTGTGCTCTCCCTCCGATAGATATCATGCTTTTAGCGTTTGAATCAATGGTTTTATGCAATAGGTAGTAAGTAATCATTTTAAACAAAGTTTTTTTTTTTTATATGTTGGTGTTGAGCGATTTGTGTAATAAGACTTTTACCAAATGAAAACATGAAAAAAACAACGTTGTTTTTATATTAAAAACATGTAAACGGAGAACTAGGACTGTTGATGTTTTTTGTTTGATCTTTAAAAATCTTCGTTTTCGAGATCACGTCCTTGAAAGAGCAGTTTTTGAAGACATTTAAGTCTACGACCATCAATTTTTTTTTACAAATATATAATAACTTACATTTTGTCCTCTTTTGATCATCAACTGATGACGTAGTTCATCAACAAAACTATAAAAAACACAAAAAAATAATAAGGGTTTTCATTCTACGACGACACAAAACGGTCGGACGCCCTAATGAAAATAGTATGAATCCAATAAGTCACTGGATAAGGTCACCAATAAAATAAAGTTAAACTTACAAATTTTGTAAGATTAGACAAAAATTATTCGTAAAATCGTTTCACTTAAGTAATAATACTTAAAAATTAGAAAATCCTTAGGCTTATCTATCATTACGTTTCCAAATGACAACCTAGCTGTTTGACGTTTAATAGTTCGCATTCGAAATACGTTTCGAACGGTCCCGACCAGTCGAAGCACTTCGAGCGCTAGCCCTCGAAAAATGAGAGAAAATGGCGTCTTCGAAATTTTCAGAATAGCCTGACTTGATTTACATTCGAAAAAAGTACGAGTTCGAACTTTATTTCGAAGAGTGATGGATACGAATGGCTTAGAATTGGGTCCCTGGTAAGGTACTTATGAACGTTAAGTTGTTACATATAGTTTACCACCGGTTCGGAATTCACTTAAGCTGAGAAGACTCCGGCAATAAACTCAGCAATAAAACATATTTAACAATAAAACAACCTGCCAGTTTAAAAATACAATCATTATGTATTATGTTTTATTGCCTTCTTGTCTCAAAGTAGCATAACCCCATCCTTCTGCTGACGCCTCAAGCCAACGTACATAATTTGATTAATTTTCGACTGGCACAAAATGCGAGGTCTAATTAAAACTAGTGTAAGTGGCTGGCGCGATAAGGGTACAGTTTTGGGGTGTCGCGGAATGCTTACATGTAGTGTATCGACTTACAGTACCTTTGGTGTATACGAGTGATTTAGGTGCGATTATTAGAACAAAGTCAAATAAAATTATAGAAAACCCCTTAAGATTCTAAAAAAAATCTAGAAAGAATCTTAAATAATATTTTTAAAATCTAAATAAGTATTACTTAAATTAAGCTTATCAAACAATTGAGACTCATTTGTTGAGATGATAAGGGGTGCCCTAACTAAATAAGTGTATGAACGTTAAAATTGACTCCAGTTTTAAATTCTGGTGAATCTTTTCTATCTGCAACTTCTTCCCGCTTCTACTTTTCTAAAGCTCTTTTCCTGAGATAAAAGTATTCTATGTTTTATTTATATATGTCTATGTACCAAACTAGCTTCCAGCTGCGAAGTTACAAAGGGAATTCCTTTTTAAAAAATGCGAACGCCATTAAAAAATCTTTATTAAAAATTTCTATTTACTTACCCCAGTGATTTACGTATGTATTGATAGGTCAGTCAGTCAGAACAAAACATTTTTAAAGTTTTATTCTCCCATACCTAGCACTGTAATTAGCAGCAAATACTCTATTCTCCAAAGCCCTTATAACGATGTGACCTCACCTATTTCAATTATTGCTTCTGGTCAAAAATACTATTTCCAAATGTACATATTATTCTAATTTTTAAATGTTCAAATCTAATGAATAAATTTTCGAATTCTAATTTTCAAATTTTTGAATTCTCATATGAAGAATATCCCATAAGACATTCATTCAATTCGATATAGTACTGAGACACGACTTGTGTCTGATTTTCTTCAACTGCATTATCTACTATTTGGAATGCTGCGATCGTAGGCTGATAGTTGAGCTAATAGTCAAAGCCACGTCATGACACCCTGATCAACCAGAGCTTTTATATCAAATATCGCACCTAAATCTCTCGTATCGTCCACACGCGATCTTCCATCTCAACAGCAAGTAACTGTATCAAATAGTTGACTTTGACAAGAAATTAGAGACTTATCATATCCAATTTTGAAACACAACTTACAACTTTTAACCTCATATCTACTATATGTTTCAGCCGCAAATATTATTAAGTGGGGGATTATATTTGTAGTATTTACATCCAATTTTACACCTTATTTATCTATTCCGTGAATTTTACCGACGCCGGAGCCCTTGATGTTTGTGTGACATATTTTGCATGGAGAATCTAACTGTAATTTTTATCCTATGGAGTTTGGGTCTTAAGACTATAAAAATATAGAGTAAGGGGGTAGATGCAGTGATTGGCCAGTACTGTTATTAATCAGTGCAAAAGCACTTACTAGTTGAGGAATTTGATTGCTCGGTATTCTACTCTAAACCAATGCCCTACGTATTAAAGTCGGTAAAAGCACAAAGCATAAAAAAGCATGTTAATTAATATTAATCTGACCTCTATTGAAACAAATACTATAAACAATATAGACTTCGTTTAGAATGAAGTAAACAAAGAGTCTACAATAACATTTCTCTGTCTGTCACCCGCTATCTCTGGAACCTACGGACGTGTGACAAAGACATGTTCATTTTCTAAAATAATCAAACCATAAATCCAAGAGACGTAGACAACGAAATCTTGTCTATGGACGGCTCGCACACGGAGAAACATTTGTTTTTAACTAGATTAGGACCCTGATTTTGCTTGTTGGTTATTTTATTCTGATTTCCAATGAGTTACTGCTTACAAAATTATACATAATCTTGTAAACATAAAATTAAAATACCACTTACTGATTGACAACGAAATCTCAGAAACTACGAGTTTATACGTGATGATAGCTCAGTGGTAGTGACGTCGGATGCCGAGACGAAGGTCCCGGGTTCGAATCCTACATGAGCTTGAGCTTTCGAAAACATCGTGAGGAAACCAAAAATTACTGCAAAAATAATTTCAACGATAATGTACAAAGACAGATACAAAACCATATAAAAAAATAAGCAGATAAAAAATCTATAATTATATAATTGTTTTAGCTGAAACTAATCAAGCAGTTCCACATACTTACATTTTAAACTCTTAAAAAAATAAAACTTGATGTTACACCCAAAACCAAACAAGCAAACAGCAAACCAAGTTATCGCAAAGTGCGCTCTGACGACATACGCCAGAGAATAATTCATCGAACGAATCCATAAATCAAAAGCAATAGAAACTTGCCAAATCACTTTACAGTTCACACCTACAACTACATGGGAAACTAGACTTTATAGCTTTCGAAATAGAGGATTGGACGTATGAAATCAAATGGTAGATTTATGTTGGCAGGTACAGCAATTCCAAATTCACATTGCCTGGTATCGTTGCACGGTGATTGGTCAGGGCGCGTGGTCGTTGATATAAATAGTGCGGTTTGGTGCAGCGTTCGACTAATATGGAATATTGGATAGATTAATTGGTGAAAATTCAATGTGACATACAGACGGTAGCTGGTGGGGAGAAGCATTTGTAGTAACCAAACGTTAAAAAAAGAAAATGTGAACAATTTATTAAACCGGGATGACGAGACGATCAAAATTTAGAAAAATACAGTAATAAACATCCTGGGAAATTCCTCACACACGGTCATCTGATCCCAAACTAAGCAGAGCTTGTACTATCGAAACCAGATAGGTAACTGATATAATACATATACTACTTTTTGTTTGCAATACATACTTAAATATACATTATTACACCCACACACAGGACATACAGACATGTTCATGCACACAATCGCATGTCCGGTGTGGGAATTAAGCCCACGACCTGCGGCGAGTTAGGTGGAATCTCAACTGGCCCGATGTGTGAAACATGTCTCAAATGGACTGACGGAAAACTGAGCTGGTTCGTTAAAGAAAAGTATCGTGAGGAAGCCTAAAGCATCAGATAATCATTACCGTTTTTAAACGGTTGCAAAGTAGGTACCAGATATATCACAGCAGCTGCACTAGAGAGCTAATTCTCTCAAAGGCTTTGTGCTATCTCCTATATTCTCGCTTACCCTGCTGAGATTATAGTCAAAACAGAAACCTATTTTTAATAGTAGAGGGAGCACAAATGCCTTTCATCCAATACTGTTAAATATCTGCTCAAAGTCCATCTCCACAGCACCCAACCGGAAGGTTTAAAATATGCAGAAGGCTTCACGCGGGGTACGGATAGCGGAGCGACGTGTGTCACAAGAGGGCTGGCACCTCTGCAGTGCATGTATTGTGTGCTGGCCTCTATTTATCACTCTGATATTAATATTATGGAGAAAACCATGTTTATTTAATATTTCTCATATTAAAACCTTCATTGTCGTCATCTTACTTATTTTGCTCCTGTTTTTTTATCGTTGTAAGTGATGATGGGGCTATAAGAGATGAGAACACAGAGCCTAAGTTGTCAAGAGCAGCTGCACCAGTAGATGTTTATGGATTAAAGCGTGCTATAGTTTCCACGCAATGTCTTTCTTCACTTTAAGCTCATGCTCATCAAAAGATTCTAATCCCAAAGACCTAGCATTCGACGTCGCTACCATTGATCTATAATTACCATAGTTTTCAACTGCCTTCATTTCTCCATCAGCAATGAGATTGACAGTAAACAAATCTCAGGTTTCTTCAATGATTTATTAATCCTGTAGAACAAAGGTGCAACGCGACATAATGGCGAATCCGTCATGCGATTACCCAGCGTTTGTCCGTCGGACACTCGCCGGATTTATAGTGGTGATAAATCACTATTTCAATATTAGACACGAATCGTGCCATAGCCTTGTTGCCTTGTTAGTTGAGCTTGTACGCGTGACAACACTAACTAACATTGTGTCTAATTATCTAATTAACATGGACAATAATTGATATTAAATAAAATTAGCTTTGAAAACTAATCTTGGTCGAATTTTCGTGATATATAGTGAGTTGAACCAAGGCTCAGAAATTGATAGAGCATTTTTGTATTATGGATAGTCATGAGTTTGACTACATTATCACCATGGTAAGTTATGATGTAGCTAAAGGATAAGCGAACACTCCTAGAGAGAACTTTCTATGACAGTCAACAGCTGAAATACACGAGGTAGTTTTCAATTTGAGAAAAACAGCCAGTCCAAAAGAAAATAAGTTAATCAGCTAACTAACGATATTGAAGACTTAATTATCAAGGACTTGGATAACCCAGAAACCTAAGCCGAGAAAGGCTGAGCACTAGCTTGAGATACCTTAAATAATAAAGGATACTACTTCAAGAGAACGCAATAACGAGGCTGATCTTACTTGGCTACTACATAGTCAAGACTGTTAGGTTAAAGCAGAGGGTGGGTCAGTGTTGGAGTTTGATAACATGACTACTACGATCTAGGCCGTGGGTTTGATTCCTCCACGAGACAAAAAATTATGCGCATGAATATGTCTGTTCTACAAAATAAGTAAAAACTCTGCTTTGTTTGATACTATAAATGTAAGGAAAAAAGTCCCAGTAGGTATATAATATACCGAAAATCACTGTCCACAAGTGTCAAATCCAAACAATCAAGCAAACACATCGAACAGTAATATATTCCACTTTGTACCGACAACATCGTCCCTCCCTTGATCTACTAATGACTCAATCCATTTGACAATCCCAATCCATTCTGTTCGTAGTAATTAATCATTTGTATTACATCCTGAACATAATCAATAAGCCATCATCGAACCATTGTGATGCAACCACTCGTATATAATTGTTTTGCATATTATATTAGTGTGATTAGCTGATTGTTTGATTATTTATTAATTATTCCTACTATTAGAAGAGTGAAATAATTCGACGGTAAAAATTATAGTTTTTATTTACTGTGATGTTTGATTTTTAACAATTCTGATTTTGATTAAAACAGTATTTAGATACAAAAATGTCATTCGAAATGTTCATTTATTTAATGTTGTTTTTTAATTGTGAATTTTTTATAATTTAGTTATGTTTGGGCTAGAAAGCCTTCTTTAAAACCCAAACTAGATGTTGACTTATTTAAAGGTCATCGACGGGGAGTCCATCCTCATACATTGTTTCGAACTGTGCGGGCTCAAAGGAGCTTTCTTCCGCGGACGCTCAGATTGTGGAATGAGCTCCCCGCCGTGGTTGTCCCAATGGAGTACAGCATGGGGTTCTTCAAAAAGGGCGTGAAGAGATTTCTTCAGGGTCGGCAACGCGCGAGTGATACCCCTGGTGTTGCAAGCGTCCATAGGCTACGGTAACTGCTTACGGTATCAGGCGGGCCGTATGCTTATTTGCCACCTTAGTGGTATAAAAAAAAGGTAGGAACTCAATAATTCTCTATAGCTAAAACTCATACATTCGTTTTTTATTTTGATTTTTACATCTGTATGTTACAACTTTATTCAAAGCTTCAACACAACACCCGCATAGAAAACCGGGCCACACATCTAAAACAATAGGGCCGACATCCTCACCTGTTATACAATCCGATAATAACACAAGATTATTATTAGACATGAATTATTGTTGCAATTAGACGCGACAGGCGCTGGGGAAATGGCGTCGTGTCGGTACAAAGCACACCGACGCACGGCGGACAGCGGGCGGGTATAAATCAATCAACGCGCTTCAACTGAGGAGCGAAGCTCGCGGTCGCGTGTGGAATAAAGTCTTTTTCGTTTTCAGGTGCTAAAATTTTTGGTTCTTATGCATTAAATATTAAGTTTTATTTTGTAATTTCACATATAAAATGAAATAAATATAGTGACTGAAAAAGTCTTGGGCACAGATTAGAATCAGTTAGTTGGAGGCACCAGTTAGTGAGTGTTTTTTTTCTCATGCAAGAAGGTCAAATAGGGAATTTGTTCTCAGCCATACTTTTTGTGTCACAGGTTACCTGGGCTTCTTGATTGTTTACCTGATAGATATCTAATGACCTGATAAACTGTCAGGAATCTATCGGCAACTTTTGAAAGAACAACTGTTTAGCTAAACATTTCGTAACAACACCTTTAACTGTTTAGACTCAATACAAGGACCTAATACTTATGACAATACTAAAAAAAACTGTTCGATTAAAAAAAAGCTCTAATACATCAAACTACATAAAAAGTTTCAATTCAAACAGAATACTCAGTAAAAGCACAACACAACTTCGACAAATCTAAACCCATCAACATGCCAAACGATAACCCTCACAATACGTGTAACAAGCTGTATCAAAGCAGACAGACAGACAGACGGACAAATAGAATTGTCACAATCCGTACAGTCACCCCAGCAATTAGTTCCATGCTTACTAGTTCCGATATGAAATACGCGCGCTTGAATCAGCCAAGACATATAGATTAGGTGCGATGTGTACGAGCGGTTTTATTTCACAAACAAAAACTTTTCATACTAAATGGGTAGGTACAATAATCGCAGAAAATTTGGCTATAGTACTGTAATAATTAACATAAAAATATTTTTAAACCGTGTAAACCACGTTATTATTTAAATAAACCGGCCAAGTCCGAGTCGGACTCGTGCGTGAACGATTACGTCAGGCCTTTTCTTTAAAATCGAAATCAAAATCAAAAAGCCATTATTTTTTTTTATTTTTTTTTATTGTTTATAGGCCTATGTTTGACCGCCATCTCACCATGGTAAGTGATGATGCGGCCGAAGGTGGTAAGCACACAAAGCCTAGAAGGAACTGGCTCTCAAGTGCAGCTATTGGAACACACCGAAAGGTGCTTGGCATTTATTCAGTTTAGGCCCTAGTAAGGCACTTATGAACGTTAAATTGGTACATACAGTTGAATTTACCACCGGTTCGGAATACACTTAAACTGAGAAGACTTTAATTTTAAATGTTGTTATTTAACAGCAATGGAAGTACACATTCTGTGCAAATTTCAACAGTCTACCTATTATGATTTATGAGATACAGCCCACTGCTAGACAGATGGACAGACGGACAGTGGAGACTTAGTAATAGGGTTACTTTGGATACCGAACCCAAAAAAAGCAAAGATATACCACAATGAGAATTTAATGTGATTTTTTTACAAAAAGTGCACTTATTATTCTTTTTGATATTTCGGCAAAAAAGGAGAAACTAATGGGGATTCATTCTACAGGTGATACTATAAAATCTAATTTCTCTCATCTAACTAATATTATAAAGAGGAAAGATTTGATTGTTTGTTTGTTTGCATTGAATAGGCTCCGAATCTACTGAACCGATTTGAAAAATTCTTTCACTGTTGGGAAGCTACACTATCCCCGGGTGACATAGGCTACTTTTTATGACGGGAACGCGGGTGAAACCGCGCGAGACAGCTAGTGTTAAATAAACATTAAATTTACATTTATTGCATTCAGCATTTAACCTTATTGCAATAAGATTAGATTTTATCATTGGCCACTTCCATTGCGAACTATCTCAAACCGCCCGTCTATATTCACCCGACAACAGTTCCGCCCATAACATATGCCAAATCCATGGTTCAACCATTTTGCATTCGACTGCCGACTCCCTTTTAGATGACGTCAATATGCAACCTTATATTTATCGTAATACATCCCAACTCCTAAATTATACCCAGTTTACTTTCATCTCTAATTATTGAGAATAAAGTTAAAGTTAGCTTGATTGATGAAAAGTGATACTTCTGTTGAAAGACTTTACATTATAGATTCCATGTCAGGTTGTACAGCAATGAAATATAGTTTTGCCTTCATTGAATCTGTGATAAATTGATACGTACGGGTAAGGTGGTTATTGAATAACAAGTGTGGTCGTGTCGCGCGTCATTTATACGCTTTGTCGCAGCGTCAGAACGCTATCGCCTGTGTAACAAGGATTTGCGATCGGAATTTGTAATTTGTTTGTGAATTATTGGGTATCATTGATTGAGGTACATATGAGCTTAGTCATGAAAGAATCAGTGGAAGAAGACTGTGTTGAAATCAATCACATGAAGTTGACAATTATAATGGGGTTAGGGTGTTTTTAATCATAGATGATTTTAATCACAATACATTTGCATTCTATGCCTTCAAAACTAGAAAAATTCAAATATTTGGAAATAAGTATTTCGTTTAAAATACAATACACGGGTCAGCTGGCGCGGTTGGTTAAAAAGATTCCACCTATAGCGCTGTAGGTCGTGAGCTCGATTCCCATACAGGGACATGCATTTGTTGTGTGCATGAACATGTCTGTATGTCCTAAAGACAAACAATAAGTAGTATATCAGGTATCTGGTTTCCATAGTACAAGCTCAGCTTAGTTTGGGATCAGATGACCGTGTGTGAGGAATGTCCCAGGATATTTATTATTATTATTAATAATACAATAGGAATTAGCGCAACTGAGGCATTTTCATTTGAAGCTTTCTAGTTTCTACAGAACATTGACTTATTCAAAGGTAATCACCAAATCGAAGCTCCAATGAACTATCACAAAACCAATCAACCAATCACAATACACATGCACAATTATATTATGCGTGTAATTACGGAGTGTCAGAACCACCAACAGTATTTCAGATCCACTGGCAAAGATTTACGCTCCTGCAACCATTAGGTCGCGCGTATATGGAAGACCGTATAATTTGCGCACTATCTTCAATCTTGCCCCCACCGCACCAGGCAGTAACAAACAACTACTGCGTACGGTGGACATTAGGTACGAGTAGGTAGAAAGCGGTACACTTGTGACATCTAAATTTCGGCTACCCACACGAATGGTGTGACGTTGCTGTGTGCTGAAGGTAGAGTAAGCAATTCGTTGGTCGAGTTAAGTTTTGTTTCCACATAAACAACTTGGGCTTGCCTTTTTCTTGATTCTAACAATGTTTTAGTCTGGTTTTGTTAGTGTCATTATCATCCTACCTTGTTATCAATCATTTGGTGGTATTGACAAAATGTATGCATCTATCATTCATCCCCATTACCATATCAGCATTCAGTCTTTTCTTATTGGTCTATCGTATTTTTGTGTCCTCCTTTCCCTGTTGTCAGAATAAGTGTATATCTAATATTTCCATAGAAGTAACAAATGGAATCAGTAAGAAAAGTCTGCATTAAAGGCATCACTCTTAAATTTCATTGGGATCATTTGAACTATCTCCACATATTTCGTTATTTAAGTATCTATCATATAATTTTGGGATAAAATGTCCAACTAATAAAATAAACTGCATTATAATTTTGCTATTCGTAGCTCTCAAGCCCCGCGTGTCCGGGAGTGCCGTAGCCACGGCCTGCGAGGCGACAAAACATATCGGTTGGTTGTCGTGCGACGCGCCTGCAGATAACTTGTATCCTTGTATCTCCTACATACGAGTATGTGCATAGGATGCAATGACGTTTGCATTGTCTGTTTCCGTATTGTGGTACGAGCTGAATTATTGACTGCGGGAATTGCTATCGATGTTGTTTGAATTAGCTTGTTTGAGATATTTGTGGGGATAAAAATCATCACTTATGATAGTGAAGGTACAACATCAAAATTATTGACGCATGCCTCTGAGTTGTGAACTTACGTAGTAAAGTTAACATTTTTGGTAAACTAAAACGTTGTATAGATATCTATTGCCCCATTTTTTAAATTAAATAACATTTGAAGTCTAACAATTTGCACTAAGCACTACTCAGGAAGACTCATGCCAAGTTGTATATGATGATGACAGTTGATTGTACCATAAACCCAAATAAAAAAATAAGTGTGAATAATATTCTAATTTACCTAAAAGCCGTCAATTTCTGCAGGAATTTTTAATAAAACCCCGATGCCATCAAAAGGCCACAAATTAAACAATTCGAACTTTCAATATCCATCGTAACCCTAAAAAGCAGTCATCGGGTAAAAACGACCGCGCGTAATAGGATTGACAAGATTCTCGGCGACCAATAAAAGATGGGGACCGATCCCATAAAACTATAAGGAGGAAATATGTCTAGAGGAAAATTTCTGAGCTATAACCGTGACCATTCGACGAATCCCCAAATGTCATACCAATGAATTCATGTCCGCAATTTTTTTGCACGGTTTATCGCGTTTCTTTATTACGGTCGGGCATTTTTGGCTTGTAGGGATGTAGATATATATATTTTTTATAGTCGCATTCGAGGGGTTGACGTACAAAATACCGGTTTTTACGTATAATTTGTTTATGACAGTCATATTGGTTTCGGATGTTCATATTGTTTAATAAAGGAGCATTTTATTTTCTAATAATGGAAAATGTGCGGTCGTTTTGTGTTCTGTTTATTTTATTGCGAAATATTAAACTGGTTACTGCTGCCAGCCAATGGCCCAATAACTTGAAATGATTAATAGATAAGACTCATAAGTAGGCAAAGATGCTAACACATCTTATGTTCAATGATAAGTGCTCATACGTTATGGATTGCAGTAACTCTGGACTTTTCAAGTGAGAATACAATGAAAACCCAACAAATCTAAAGGTATATGATTACTATAACAAAGACAAAAGAAGATATCAAAAATCCATAACACTCAAGTGATATTGCAATATCAATTTTCCATCTTTCAAAAATTACACAATTATGACACTACAACAAAGACGAGGGAGACATCAAACATTCGAATAATAAGACAAAGCATTGAATATAAAGGAGGGTATTAAAAAAAGGTATTTTGTAGGGTGCACTCAATACGCGAGGCACTTTAGGCCCGATCTCACCGAGACATCCATTAGGTATTATTGAAAATTTTAATATCAAAAATTGCTGCGTCCACTTTTTACTTTACGACACGATTTGAGTTACTGAAAATCCAAATAAAAATCTCAACGTGATTGTCTTATTTAATATTTTTGATTGTTATCGATTCACTTGTAACCAAGGAAATGTTTTAATCCGTATCTAGAAGTCAGTTAGTGTTTATATTAGGGCTTGCTCATCCCGCACAAATTATGTCAATATCATAATTTGACTTCATTATAAACATGAAACCAGCGTGGTCTTATGTTAGCTAAGCAGGATATCTAGGAAATATAGAAAATAGAGCAAGCAGAACCGGAATAATGACCTGCCCCCCTAAAAAGGAAGCTAAAGCAATATTACTAACGTGATTCATTTTTTCGAATTTACGGTAGATCTTATGCAATTCATCAATTCCGAATCTTTTATTGAATTGAATTGTATATAATGAGTGACTAGTATACAAAAATTTTTTTTTTTTTATACCACTAAGGTGGCAAACAAGCATACGGCCCGCCTGATGGTAAGCAGTTACCATAGCCTATGGACGCTTGCAACACCAGGGGCATCACTCGCGCGTTGATGACCCTGAAGAAATCTCTTCAGACCCTTTTTGAAGAACCCCATGCTGTACTCCAATGGGAAAACCACGGCGTATTACGTAGGATCTGACGAGAATTGGAAAAAATGAATTGCGTTAGCAATATTGCTTTAGCTTCCTTTTTAGCCCCCCAGAGGTAGATGATTACCAGACAGACCATCATTGTGATCAGATCAAATGAAGTCCAGAAGACGATAAAGCTGATAAGACTAGTAGAGGACTGGAAAGAGCAATATGAAGGCGAGGAGGCTTTTTTACTACCTGATTACAACGCAGTAAAAATGTCGTCGATTATAAAGAGAATAAACAGAAGAACGATCCGCAGAATATCATTTCATTCAAGGATACTTTTGTTTTGTTGTCTCATTTTCAACATTTCAATTTGAACGAAACGAGATGCATTGTCGAGACCATTTTTGGATCAATGTAAATTTTTATCGGGTGAGTCTACGGAATATAGATTTACGCAATGATACTGATTATTGTAATGGATCAGTGTATCAAGATTAAATTATGTTTTTTTAAATATTCCAAGCATGAAACAATCAGTACAAGGTTAGTTCCTCCTACTATTGCAAATATCTATAGGCAGATGTCAGATGGACCACGTGCCTACTTTTCACAATCGACACTTTAATAATCGATGAATCAATTTAAAATAAAATGTGCGTGAACAATATGACTGTAATACTATTAATAAAATTCAAAAGAAGCTCTATCAATTTGTTTGTTTGTGTAGCTCTCACGACTAAACCTGTGAATCAGTAGCGAAGAAATTTGGCGAGGAGAGGATATTTTTAAGAGAGGCAGAACATAGCCTTATTGCTCGGCTGGAAAAGTACCTTGCAGAATACCGCAGCCAAATAACTTTATGTTGTGTTCCTGCCAGTGAGTAAGATTGCTAGAGCTCATTGGGGTTGGAACGGTCTTTAACGCGTTAGTGATGCCCCATGTGTTGCTAGGGTCCATATGGCTACGGTAGCCGCTTACCATCAGGCGGGCTATACGCTTGTTTTACGACTGCGTAGTATAAAAACTAAGAAGAAGACAACCACGTCCCGAAAACGTGGTTGAAATCACGAGTGAAAATTAGTTTATAATGTTGACAATAACTAATACAACATTCTAAAGGCTTTGATTGACCATGATACGGTACAATAATAAACCACTCGAAAGGTATTCACACACCATCTGTTGATTTTTTTACAATTTAATCCTAAATCCATACTTATCAACGTTGAAAAAAACCATACGTTACGGATTTCATAAAATTAAAAACCGAAATGGCATCCAGCTGTGTACCTACAATACTTATATCGAGGCTTTGATACGGTTGTGATGTGAACCGAATTTTAGGGGCCTGTCGGATGATATAAAAACCATTTTTGATTATGTCATGTGGATTATTATTCCAGAAATACTTCTACTAGATATACTGGAAATTGAAAAAAGTTCAAGTTTATATTTTAACGTCAAATTCTACTTACTGTCCACCGCGGTCTCATCTGCGTTCCCGAGATAAAAAGTTACCTATGTCCTTCCCCATACCATAGGCTATCTGTATGCCAAATTTCATCGCGATCGGTTCAGCGGTTTAGGCTAGAAAGCGTAACAAGCAAATAAACAGAGTTACTTTCGCATTTAAAATATTAGTATGGAAGTATGGTTTGGACATAACTTAGTTCAAGCTAGAAATAAAAACAAATACAACAAATTCTTGCTTACACAACATACATGCAGAATGCAGACAATTCAGGGAATCTTCTTATTCAAATCTATTGCGATTGTATACGCCTCATTCCAAATTAAATTCAAAATCTGGAAAATACTATTCGAGTCAGTAGATTACCCACCCAATCCGGTAAATTTGAATCGGGTGTTGATCTTAGTGTTAAAAGTGATACGGAACCAAAAAAATAGAACACAAATTCGTCGACATCCCTAACAACATAAAAAAGAGCACCTTTCGCGATTCGACCTGTGTTTAACCGCTGTCAAGGGTTGTCAATCATACTGTTTGGAGCTCCGCCCGCGTGCGCGCGTTTGACAGCCCTGTCTTTTTATTATTTCACTTTGTTTTTAATTTTTTTACACTTGTTGAACTATTGTTTTAATAAAATTTTACTTTCGCTTAATTTTTTGATATTAATGTTATCAGATTTTATAAAATTTTGCCGCGGAATCACCCGCGTATCGAGAAATTATTTATGGCTGTGATCCAATTTCCCCTATGCCAAAAATTGTGGTTCGGCCGTGAACTGAACCCCTTAGTGGTTGAATTTCAAACCATTAGCTCAAAAAAAATTTTTTTAGCTAAGTTTGGTAATTACTACATTTAAAGGGCTGCTGACAAGCAGGAGTTTGACTATTCATAAGTGCCTGTGAAGGCCTATTTGAATGAATAAATTATTTCATTTCATTTCATATGTTGGGATTAAACGACCCTACCAAACGGCTTTCTGTGACCTGTAGCGTAATAGGCAAAGCATCAAATGTCCATAGGTACAATCCAGCCCAACAAAACGAACCAATTCTATCTAAAAAACCTGCTCCTCATTGACAAGACACGGTGACTGATGGACATACGTCCAAAGCAATATTACACGTATAATTATTTATTATTAAATCATCAATCACTATTAAAGTTATACATTTAATGATTATCAGTAATTGCCGGTTACGTTGTATTGATTAATAAACGTAATCAAGAGTCCACTTTTTGTGAGGCTTTTTGTATATTGAAGAAATTTGTCGATTTGTGGAGAAAAGAGTTTTATGCCCGGTTTCAATAAACAAAAACGAATCGTTTTGCTTACGAATGGTAGGTTTTTTTTATTGCCAAACTGGGCATATAGATAACTAGCTGACCCGCGCGGTTTCACCCGCGTTCCCGGGATAAAAAGTAGCCTATGTCCTTCTTCATCCCATAGGCTATATGCATGCCAAATTTCATCGCGATCGGTTCAGCGGTTTAAGCGGGAAAGCGTAACAGACAGACAGACAGAGTTACTTTCGCATTTATAATATTAGTTAGGATTTCGTAAGCTAATTTTACCTGTGATAGCTACTTCCATATGGGAGGGTCTGCTATGCAAAGCTTTGAGGTTTTTGCTTCATTATTAGTAAAGATATAAGAGTTTTAAGGCGATGATAGCTCAGTGGTAGTGACATCGGATACCGAGGCGAAGGTCCCGGGTTCGAATCCTACAATGAGCTTGAGCTTTTGGTGAAGGAAAAACATCGTGAGGAAACCATAGCACGGTGGTAGGGTACTTTGTAGTACCCGCCTGGTTGGCTACCACCCTCAAGTTGAAAATCTGTCGCCAAGCATCCGTACATTATTGAAACCGGGCATTAACGATTAGGTTTAAAGTATAAATTATTAACACTTTAATGATTTGATCTATTTCAACAAATGCCTCAAAGTCTAGATACATATCTTGATGGTTAATTGATTTTGGGTATCTTTAGGATTGCTGCTTAAAAATTAAGCAAGTTTGCTAAGTTCAGGACATCAGAACGTTAAATCAACATCAACAATTTCTGGCTAAAAATGACCACTATTGGTGTCCTTGTGTCATGGAATTCTCAAATGACCGGCCCTGAGCTGCTTACTTCTAGCTTCCTAGGTGGAGCCAGGGAATCAGTCCATATTTTGGAAGACGTATCTTTTAACTCTCGTTTTTCTCACCCGTGTATATAAGATTTAACTACTGTACCGTAAAAATAATCCGATCTATGTCACCACAATAAAAAAAAACTCCGCAATTTTTTACCAAAGTATCAATGTTCCGTTAAAAAATCTCTTCAACGTTGTCAGAAAGTAAATCATATATCAGTGAAATAAAGCTCAATTTCATTTATCGATACTGACAGGTATTTCTAATCCATTGGATGATAGACAACAATTGACACTGGCTTATCTCAGCGGGTTGGTACCGATTTGACCCGAAGCTTTTTTGGGTTTATTATGAGTATGCATTGAGGGGTTAACAGTATGAAACGCGGTGATGTGTGAATGACAGCGGTTTACAGGTTAACTAAAGAATAGCGTTGATACACTTGCTTTTTTATCGGTGATAAAATCTTTATTTACAACAAATATGTACAAAATACAATCTATATATAGAAAATTTCCTCAAGCCTGCCGCTGCTTCCGATTAACGGCAGGGTTCCCAGAAGGCTGGCAGCGTTTCCTCTTTGGATAGCCAAGCTGACGCGTTGGCGGAAAAAGCTCCCCGCCCGCTGGTCTCCGGAGGTCTCGATCAATTTTGATGACAAGGTGCGAGCAAAACGGCGAGCTTCGGACCCTCACGGTCCCATGGTCTCGACCGCAAAAGGTACAAAAATATAGTTGGGTCCAATCGATGCATATTTTTTGAATTTTGAATTTTCCGCACTGGCCGCAGCTGCCCCTGCAGCTTTACAAGTCGCCGGTAAGTGAGATGGCGCGAGTGTATCGACACATGTGGCATCCCACACCAGCGACTTGCCGACACTCCAAGGGATCAAAGACATACCATCCGGTCTTTTGCCATCGCCACGCGCAATACCGACTTGCTTTTATTTATATATTATTTTTGAGTTCCGAACTAATTGATGT
This sequence comes from Polyploca ridens, assembly GCA_951394255.1. Lineage (NCBI taxonomy): Eukaryota > Metazoa > Arthropoda > Insecta > Lepidoptera > Drepanidae > Polyploca > Polyploca ridens. Next base: position 13,711,623 of record OX596260.1, read on the forward strand.
GGCCGTGGCAGTGGCCAAAATAAATACTGGTTTGATGACTGGGGAAAAATTAAGCTACGTACACAAATCATTCACATTCACAATGTGGTCAAAATCAAAATCAAAATCAAAAAGTCATTTAATCAGTTTAGGCCCTAGTAAGGCTATGAACGTTTAATTGGTACATACAGTTGAATTTACCACCGGTTCGGAATACACTTAAACTGAGAAGACTCCGGCAAGAAACTCAGCAAGGCTTTTTTTTTTATGGAACATGTTTTAGTATTACAGCATTTTTTTTCCAAATACTTATACAATATATATATTAAAATGGTGTAAAATATAGGTGTCTACATTAAAGTGGTAATATATTAAAAAAGTCAAAAGAAAATGTCCCTAAAGGATATCTCAAAGGCAATTCAAATTCAAAATTCAAAATCATTTATTCAAATAGACCTTCGCAGGCACTTATGAAAAGTCTGACTCTAATACCGGTTCGGATGGTTGCATTTGCTGAGAAGAGCCAGCAATAAACGCAGCAATTACTCTTTTCAAAACAAGCTTAGATTCATTACATAATATTTACATTATAATTGCATTGACAACAATTGCGTGCCCCGGCGCGGCGGCAAAATTACAAAGTAGACTGAATAAATATATAGTAAGTAAATAAATAGAAAACTTAAGCAGATAAGAAATAATAAGTTGCCGTATCTAAAGAGATCTGGATCAAAATATACTTTCAAAATCTATCAGATCTGCGGATTTGTCAGCTTCCTTCTGCTAGCTGGTAGTGTAAAGTAAGGTCTATTCTGGCTCAGATATCATCGTAGTTTTCCTAAAGCCTATTTCCACCCAAAAATTAGGCAATGCTGAGCGTAACGAGCACTGTACCAGTTTTTCAAGCACATTATATACAGAGCTGATTTTGGCATGAACGAATTTGTAATTACAAGTATCATATTACAAGTATCCAGAACATTTTCTTTGTTTGTGCTCAATTTCATCTAAATCTGTTCAACCGTTGAAGCGTGATTGAGGCAGAAACATCTAAACATCCAAATTTATAATATTCATCAACATCATCCCTTTCACAAATGACGGTGAAAGGGGTAAAATGGGCAATACTCCACCACGCCCACTGCGGATTTGTGGAGGTAGGCTAGTGGTCAATCTACTGTTGGAATTTTTCAAGCCGCCTACGAGGCTTCCAACTAGCTTAACGACTATTACAATTAAGTGATAACCGGGACCAACGGCTTTACGTTCCGAGGCACGGAAACGCTCGATTTGAAATACCACTAGGCGGTCACCCAACCAGGTAGACCACGACAGTGGTAGCTTAACTTTGCCGATCGATTAAGAATGGCTAATCATGCTACACCACGAGCGCTTCAAATATTAATGAGATAATAATCCATACTATGCTGATGTTAAAACAAAACATCGAAGAGATCACCACGGTGGTCATACTATAGCACGATCTTGATGCAGTTCCATCACTACCAGTTGAGAGTAATTTTAATAGACACTGGATTATTGGTCGACTGCGAGATTATGTTTATTTTACATTCTTGGGAAGTCTTTTTTTGAAAGACCAAACATTTTCATAATGAACAGAGGATCTACCGCATAAGGAAGCTCATTGTTGACTTAAATTTGCTAGAAGCTGAAGTATTAAGGAGTAGGTCAGAGAGCGAAACACAAGCTCTTAAAACAATATTATTATAACCTTATTTGACTTTTGTCTTTCTTTGTCATCCGGCGTCAAAACGGGACAAAAGACAAATAAGGTTATTTTAACCATGTTTTAAGAGCTTGTGGTAGTCTCCCAGGTCTGTCGAAGAATAGGTGCTCCATAGAGTAATAATATTAATAGAGTGATAGCTTTAACAATATTCCGTGAACGTGAGTCCAGGAGACAGTGTAGATTTCCATATACAAACATCCGATGAAGATTTACCAAATATATTAAGTAAATGTTTAAATAAAAATTAGTCTCTTCCCTCAGCTCCTGATTTCAATAAGTAATTAGTTTCATATATCATTGACTGCATAATATTAGTCATAATAGGTATAGTGATTAGTATGTACGTAAAACAATCTTCCATATTGACTATAACTTATTCAAAGCCACACGGGTTGGATATTTCATGTGTTTTATTTGCATCGAGTTGCGATACTCTTAGAGTATGGTGTAAGATATAGAAATTAGAGATTTTTACTGTTTTTTTAGCTTTGGACTCTCATCCACCTAAGAAAAGACCTCGAATTGTACAAGAGGTTATTACCGCAAGCTAGCTCTATATCACCGAAGAAAACAATGAAATTTCGAAAACATCATATTACAATATAACTATATACTATACATCTCTAAAATATGAACGGCTCAAAAGACGGCATTTTTATATGATAGGATATTATTATCTTTACGAATATTATTAAACTGAAGAATGTATATGTGTATGCGCTAATCTCAGGAACTACTAGTTCGATTTGAATAAAGGAAAGTTAGAAAGCCAGAGTGCAGTTAGTAATAAACCACTGATAGACTGACGGACGGATGGACAGCGGAGTCTTAGTAAATGAGTCCTGTTTCTTCTGGTACGGAACACTAAAAAGGGAGTAGCATGGAGTTTCTCAAGAACTTTGTGAAGAGGTTTACAAGATGCTCCTAAACTTGCAAGCATCTATTACTTGCTATGGAAACCGCTTACCATCTGGCGTACCGTATGCTCGTTTACTAGTACCTAGGTTTCTGTAAAGGTATTTTTTTATACATCCAATTCGGTAAGCAAGCGTACGGCCCGCCTGATGTTAAGCAGTTACCGTAGCCATATGGACGCTTGCAACACACGAAGCATCGCTCAAGCGTTACCGACCCTCCCCCTCTCCTCTATGAGCTCTGACAACCTTACTCAAGCTTTACACAACATAAAGTTATTTGGCTGCGTAATTCTGTAAGGTGGAGGTACTTCCCCAGTCGAGTTGCTCTTTGAGCGAATTAACGCTACGCTCTTAAATATTTTTGATGGTGAAATAGACACCAAAGCTTGTTCTTGTACCACGACCTAAAGGGGATGTCAGAATATACATCAAACGTCATCGGCTTGCAAGACGGCTCTTCGGTTTTGATACAGCCACGTCTTATAAATATTATATATCTATGTATCTGCCTTATATCTCTTCATTTGTCATTCTGATTTAGATCTTCTATTTACACGTTTAAGGTTCAGTTTAGGGTGTCAGTTAAACGTCGTTAAGGGTTGCCAATATCGGATCGGAGAGAGAGCAACCAATTATAAGTCAAGTTTGATATTACACTTTAGAATTTTGATTTTTCGATCGTTTTGTTGTTAGCCCTTTGACGTGAGTCAGTCGGTTATTTATAATTAAAATTGCGATTCCATTTCTGATCTGCTGCCTTTTTTTCGATCTTATTTTTTAATTCCCTGTCGATCAAACGTTTGGGATTAAACGTGTTAAAATGTTTTCGGGTAATATTTGAATCACGTTGATGTTTTGGCTATTGTTTTTTTAAATCACGTGGTAAAATGCTTTTGAATTGACATATTGGAACAGTAGTACCGTCGTGAATCTTCGTTCGCACAGATGAGAAAGTATGGCCCCGAAGATTAACGAAAGAATACTTAAAACTTACAATCAACCCTAGATCACTACTATAAGGTTCATAATACACTGCACCTGTTAGTACCGTCTCACTCGCAAGTCACGCCCCTCCGCACGGCGCGCGCTAACATGGCGGAAACTGCCGACCAATAGCGTTTCCCGCGCTTTGAAAATGTATCTGCTGCGCAGGTACATCGGTAAGCCATATCAGTTGGGTACTACTGTATTCTGGTATTTCTATTTATCTACAATCTTACCATGGTAACTAATGATGTAGCCGAGAAGGTGGTAAGCACACAAAGCCCAAAAAGGAACTGGCTCTCAAGTACAGCTGTCGTCACACTGGTAGGTGCTTGGCGACAGATTCTCAACTTGAGGCTGGTAGCCAGCCAGATGGGTACTACAAAGTACCCTATCACCGTGCTATGGTTTCCTCACGATGTTTTCCTTCACAGATAGCTCATTGTAAAAATTGAACTCCGAACCTTCGTCACGTTCGCTCTTGCTTATCAGCCTTAATTCTGAAACGCCACTGACATTGCACTCAAGTTGTGTTAAGGTGGCCCTCTGTGGCCGGCGCAACTTCAACGCAAGCATAGTCTAAAAGCTTGTTGTTTCATCCAACGTAATGTTTGACTGCGAAAAAAGAGAGACAGCATCAGGGCCGTCGGTTATCAGTCGGTAAATTTCCGCTGATCACTCGCGGCCGCTTCGCTAGGTCGTCATTCATGATTTCGCATTCATAAAACTTGTTCCAGGAGTATACTTCTTGTGAAAAAATCTTACAAGTTTGTGAAAAAAAAGTTAGTTATTTAGAATCTCCAATACATTTGCAAGCCTGGTATCTAAATGTTTTCTTTACTTTTACAATTTATAGGTACATTAGATATGGCTAAAGTTCAGGCAAAAACGCTGTTTTTCGGAGGCATTGACTGAATTTGTTTCACACTTTTTTTAAATTACACCTAGATACACGGCTAGATATAGCGCAAAATATACTAATTTGTTCAAAACATCTAACGAAAAATGTTTAACAACGCCATAATAAGTACAGAGGTTTTGTATGAAAAGTATGACGAATTGAGTCCTCTTAAAGTCATTTGACAGTTTGATTGTATGTTCATTTATAATGCGGACAGCAAGGGAGTGGAACTTGCTTCTGGCGTCTGTGTTTCCTGACTCATACATATATAGGGACTTTCAAGGCCAGAGTGAATAGGTTCCTTCTGGGTAAGCGTGTTCCATCTTAGGCTTCGTCATCGCCCCTTATGGGCGGGTCAGTGGCCAAACGCAAGCCCAAGTAATAAAAAAAGCATTTCTCAAGTGTTTAAGACACTCTTAAACTTTATGTAGCTATCAATATTTGTTCGTAAGAGTGGTAGGCCAGGGCGGCTTTAGCAAGCTTAATAAAAACACCAATACATCATCCAAGAACTCGAAAGCTTAACAATAAGCAATAAAATTATCCACATTAATACACAAACTCCTTTATTTTGTCCACTGACAATAATTCTGTTACCATAAAATCTGAATATTTAAAAATCAATACAAAACTCATTGGCCACACACTGGCCACAAATCCCTTGGCGGTATTTTTGTAGGTATTTCAGGGTTATGGTCAGCCACTTGCGGGCCAATATCTTCGTTGTAGGTTAGAGCAAAAGGAATACCCATGATTGTTTATTGTATTGAATCGTTCATTTGTAGGGACAGTAAATAATGATAAGTAATCCTAACTAATATTATAAATGCGAAAGTAACTCTGTCTGTCTGTCTGTTACGCTTTCCCGCTTAAACCGCTGAACCGATCGCGATGAAATTTGGCATGCATATAGCCTATGGTATGGAGAAGGACATAGGCTACTTTTTATCCCGGGAACGCGAGTGAAACCGCGCGGGACAGCTAGTCTATATATAAGGTCCTAATAAATTAGTGAACTTCCTCTTGAGGGAAAAAAAACTTCTTTGACTTGTATGGTATTTTTTTTTTCCCACTGATTATTTTTCTAATATTATTTTTTGATTACTAATGACGGGTACATTCATCCCTCAAGAGGAAGTTCACTAATTTATTAGGACCTTATAGGTATATAAGGTCGTAATATCAAAATCAGAAAGCAAAAGATATTAAAAGCAGGATAGCCATAGCCAAGCAAGCTTTTCAAAATAAAAAGCATATATTCAGGGCAAAAATATCAAATAAAGTTAAAAAGAAATTTATTAAAACATACGTTTGGAGCATAGCACTGTATGGGTGTGAGACGTGGACAATGACACAAAGGGATAGGGAAAGACTGGAGGCCTTTGAAATGTGGTGTTGGAGGAGAATGGAGAGGATTAGCTGGACTGAGAGGGTGACAAATGAGGAAGTATTGAGTCGAGTAAAAGAGAAAAGGAACATTATGAAGACGATAGAGAATAGGAGGGGAAAGATATTTGGCCATCTTATACGACACGATGAATTCATAAAAAACATAGTAGAAGGAAAACGAGGGAGAGGAAGACCAAGAATAAGTTACATAGATCAAGTAAAGGCAAAAATAGACGTCGTGTCGTATAAGGAGGTGCAAAATGTTGCTAATGATAGAGCGGAATGGAAGAAGCTACACCGACAAGAGCACAGCTCTTAAATACAGAAGAAGAAGGTATATAAAAACTTTTTTACCGATTTTACCAATTTTTTTTAAGTTTTCTAATTGTCTGTAGAAGGTAAATGCCCATAAGTGCCCTTCTGGGGCCTAAATTGAATAAATGGCTTTGACTTTGACTTTGAAGGTCCTTATGAAAAAAAAAACAGAGTTGCGTAGAAAATTTAAGATAACAACGGTATGGTAGGGTAGGATATCCCTCGGGTACGCGGGTGAAACCGCAGGGCGTAACTAGTTTAAGTACTCCTTTGGCTGCTGCTTCTGAGACCATGAAAAATATAGGTTTACTTAAATGTAGAGGATTTGGATTTGATTAAATAAATGTCCTGAGAAATGATTCAAACACTGCTTTCTCATCGCGTAAAACAGTGTTTATCCTAAGGACACCAGATAATTGGTAAATCTGGTAAATCGGAGGGTACTTTATAGTACGAGTACTTGTCTGATTGACTAAACCCTTCAGTTGAAAATCTGTCATCAAGAACCTCTTGGTTCTCACGTAGACATACATGTAAATAGATAACGCAAGTCCCTCCATCCGTATGAAAACCAAGCGTGCCACTTATTTTCTACCAACCATGAGTCACAAGAGCGCTTTACTTCAGCTGGCATTAGAGCTATAATGTGAAAAATAAGCGATCCTATTTGTCAGCTAAACACATCTCTCGCTACACATCTCTAGTGGACATGATGCCTTATGCGAGTTACCTGTCCGCGCGAAACAGTTTCAAAAGAAGAGCATTCTCTCCCTTTTGGCACAGGTTTGGTGCGCGGAGTCTATTTAGATTTTTATCTGTGGCCACACAATCGACTCCGTACACTGGATATCGAAGTAGCGCTTATTCGCACATTATAAAAAAAAAAAAAAAAAAAACCTGAGACATTCCTCACACACGGTCATCTGATCCCAAACTAAGCAGAGTACTTGTACTATGGAAACCAGATAACTGATATAATACATATACTACTTTTTTGTTTGTAAATACATACTTAATATACATAATTACACTCAGACTCAGGACATACAGACATGTTCATGCACACAAATGTATGTCCTGTGTGGGAATCGAACTCACGACCTGCGGCGCATAAGGTGAACCTTAACCAACTGCGCCAACTAGCCCGTCAAACATTGGAACGTTTTGCGAAGAAGCATCGTATGCAAGTATCACAGTTTCTAGAATACTTGCGTGATATGACACACAGACAACGTATCTCCATACAGAGACTTTATATCATCGTATTTGTGTCCATAGACCGAAATATAAGAGGTCTATCTTATATCTTTAAAGATGGTCCCAAACCCTATCGTAATTAAAAAAAGCTTCTTTGCGAATTAGGCCATATTTTGCTGACCATACAAATAAGATGGTAGGCAAATGAGTTGTGCGCGGATGCCGATACCTGTGCGGTAGAACTTATTTTCATATTTGTCCCCACTACATTGTTTATTACATTTGCAATAGGGTTGTCAACTCAGTAAATTTTGCATCACTAATATTTTTATAGAAATTTAATAGTAGGTTAATAGGCAAAACTATTGCTGAGGTTGACGGAAGGTAGCTAATCTATGCTTACTATGAGACCAACTCGGAAATAGTGAAAAATATAAACTATTTCACAAACTTTGAATGAAAACAATACTTTTTATTAAATAATAAATATTTTGTAATAGATCGGAACCAAATATAATATAAAAGACAAAATAAAAAATATAAAAACAGAACAAACAATAAAAATGCACAAATACACAAAATACTACACAAACTACATAAACTACACAAAAATGCAATGTTGCGTGATGCCAGGAATAGGAATAGTACTTATACCAAAGTCAGTAAAGCTTTGGGGGTTTAAAACAAACGGATTCAACACCTTTTTTGGCGAAGAAAAACAAAGGAGGAAACTGCGTACCTAAAAAAGTATTAAATTTTCATAAATACACACTCGCGTTCTGGACCATCGTCTTTTCTAACCCATTGGTTTGAGCTGAAAATAAAAATTAATTTGAAAATAGTTTAGCTGTTTGTGACACCCCTACAGGATTATTTGACGTGACTATGTTCGCTGTAGATATTTTTTAGTCGGTCGATTGTCCCATAAGCATGATATTCAAATTAGGAGTGGCCATTGTGCGGGCTCCATGTAAATATACTTCGGCATACGATGTTATACTGAGATATTGGGCTGAGTGCACAGTACCTTGATTATTAAACTTACTTTATACTGGGTGTAACGAGGGTATATACATCCGAAAGGGGGGAAGACTACATAGGGTACAAGACTTCTATAAAAAGTTTGGCTCAAAATAAATTACTCAGAAAATCATACTAATTTTTGAATCCAAAATTGAATTTAAAACATAACCAACATGTCACCGGTCAAAGAGGTTCATTATCATTTTGTTAATAATAAAGCCAAAGTCAAAGTCAAGGCCATTTATTCAATTAAGGCCCCAGTAGGGCACTTATGAAGGTCAAAGCTACTGAAGTTAACACCAGTTCGTAAGTCGGCCTTCAACTGAGAAGAACAGGCAAAAAACTCAGCAAGGTTACATTTGTTATTTTTTTTTTTTTTTTTTTTTTTTTTGAGATCTAAAAAATGATCTCTTCCGCAATCTGTGCGCCAAGTATCAAAAAGTAGATTACTGTAATGGATATACACTTTCCGTTACACCCAATATAGAACTAGCTGTCCCCCGCGGTTTCACCCGGGATACAACGTAGTTTATATCACTCAGGGATACTGTAGCTTCCTATCAGTGAAACAATTTTTTTAATTGGATCAGTAGATCCGGAGATAACCCTCTACATATACAAACTCACAAAATTCCCACACTCTCTTTATAATATTAGTATGGTATTACTACTACATAAGGGGGGGGGGCCTACCACAAGCTCTTAAAACAAGGTTAAAATAACCTTATTTGTTTTTTGTCCCGTTTTGACGCCGGATGTCAAAGAAAGACAAAAGTCAAATAAGGTTATAATAATATTGTTTGTGGTTCGCCTTCTGAACTGAATAAGTTACTTTTTGATTTTAATATTGATGATAGCAAGATTTGCGATAATAATATCTTGGGAAGTTCTTCACACATGCTCATTTGATATCCCAAACTAAACAGAGAGAAGAAAGACTCCAGGGACTTTTTGGCGGGAACTTGCAGAGTGATGTTGCATTTTCGTTTTTATTTTCATAAATTCGTGTATTTTGAGTTTTATTGTGTATTTTCGGTGGTGTTTTACCCAATAAAGATCATCCATGTGCACCAGTGAAGTGAAATGAAATGAAATATGTGTATCGTAACTTCTCAAGTTGTCTCAAAAAGTCTGTGAAGAGTTTTAATACAATGACCACCATTGTAGTAAAACATGACTTTTATGGACGGTGACTGACTGTGGACCTTATGTGAAAGTGATTTATCGTGACGGGAAACTATAATATAACTCGACACTGGCAGAAATGAGCCCTAATTTGGGCTTGGTTGCCAAACTTAAAAATAAGAAGAAGAAGAAAGACTCCAGCAAAAAACTCAGCAAGGCATTATTTGTGTGGATCGTGACGTCGTATGCCGTGGCCGTGATAAGATCGCATGAGTTTGAGCTTTCGATGTAAGAAAACATTTTATAAAACCATATCACTCATAAATAGTTAGTATTAGCCAATCTATCTGAAGCCAATAGCGGTTAGACAAGGCAATCAAAATCTAAGTCATTTATTTAAAAATTCAAAGTTTTTTTTTATACCACTAAGGTGGCAAACAAGCATACGGCCCACCTAATGGTAAGCAGTTACCGTAGCCTATGGACGCTTGCAACACCAGGGGTATCACTCGCGCGTTGCCGACCCTGAAGAAATCTCTACACACCCTTTTTGAAGAACCACATGCTGTACTCCATTGGGAAAACCACGGTGGGGAGCTCATTTCACAGTCTGAGCGTTCGCGGAAGAAAACTCCTTTGAGCCCAGACAGTTCGAAACAGTTCTAGTTTCAATGTGTGAGGATGGACTCCCCGTCGATGGCGATTGTTTGTGATTGATTGTGTTTTATTCAAATAGACCTTGGCAGGCACTTTTGAAAAGTCTGACTCCAATACTCTAATACAAATTCGGAAGGTTGCATTTGCTGAGAACAACCGGCAATAAACTCAGCAATTACTATTTTCAAAACAAACACTGACAACAATAAGTTATCGGAAAGACTCCGGCAAGAAACTCAGCCTGATATTGCTAATCTTTGTTGGTGAAGATTGCCATTTGCCATTTGGAAATGCTTCTAAACTGCCGGGAACCTTGCATGCCAGCAGTGGCAGCTACGAGAAAATGTATCATCTATAGTTAATTGTTGTTTAAAGATTTTAATATTAATTAAACTGAATTATTTACCTAACGAACGTCAATGTGTGCATCGCCTAAAGTTTCCTTGAATAATTATCCTATTAGGAATTGCGTCTGCAAAGATAGCTCCATTTGTGAGGAAGGAAATGTCTTTGTTTTTTGGTAAATGTTGTAGATACACGTAATACCCTCCAGGGTTCACTCGTTGGCACTTATTTAAATATAGGGTCAGACGTTTGGAGTAATTATTCAAATTTTGATGAATTATGTTTGAAACGAATTGGGGTAATTCATTATTTAACTAGATCTCTTGAATTACAATAATTTCTGCCTGTTTCTTCCTTACCCTGAATGGTAAGGCATCTTGATGCGTATGTATTTTTTGTTTTGTAGGTAGATAATTGTTTTTTTTTATATTAGAATAACACTCGGCCATAAAGGACGATGATGAAAGATGGACCATGCTTGAACTTTAGTTTTTAGATTGTAGGAATTATTTGTCTCTAAATTTAGGATTTCAGTAATCCTAAGTTAATCAATCCTCACTTTTTCGTACTATGAATGTAGCCAATAAGTAGCGTGATGGTTGCTGCAGCCTATGTATGCTTACAACACCACACTTATACGGACTTTTTGGCGAGAACTTGCAAAGTGACGTTGCGTTTTCATTTTGATTTTGTGTATTTTGAGTTTTATTGCATATTATCGGTGGAATTTTATCCAATAAAGATCAATCCATGTGCACAAGTGAAATGAAATTAATTATGTGTATCGTGACTTTACAAGTTGTCTCAAAAAGTCCTTGAAAAGTATTAGTACAATGACCACCATTTTACTAAAACGTGACTGAAAGTAATGTGAGGACTATATGAAAGTGATATTATAAACAAAATGTATGCGACTGAAGGACTTTTTATCCATGGTCATGAAATAATAAAAAGAAATTATGACTATACTAACTATGTACATAAGATTTGTTACCTTCTTCTATTTTAAACGACTTCAAAAAGGCAGGTAAGAAACGAATGAAGTATAGAATCTCTTCCTTTGAAGTAGGTTAAACGCGGTTCGACGCATAGGTTTTTTTTATTTGTTCACCGATTGCTCGGAAACAGCTTATGCGATTTGGATGGTTTTAAATTGTATTATATTAGAAGCGCTCGTAGTGTAGCATAACTACCCGTTCTTAATCGATCGGCAAAGTTAAGCTACCACCGTCGTGGTCGGTACCTAGCTACCTATGGGTGACCGCCTAGTGGTATTTCAAATCGAGCGTTTCCGTGCTTCGGAAGGCACGTAAAGCCGTTGGTCCCGATTATCACTAAATTGTGATAGTCGTTAAGCTAGTTGAATGCCTAGGTGGCTTGTAAAATTCCAACAGTAGGTTGACCACTAGCCTACCTCCACCGATTCGCAGTGGGCACGTGTGGTGGAGTATTGCCCCATTTCCTTTCACCCTCATTTGTGAAAGGAGGCCTGTGCTCAGCAGTGGGACATTATAGGCTGATGATGAAATTGTATTATATCACGGTAGATCTCGAGGTGGTCGAATATAAATTTTATTATGATCTGACCTTAGGATATTGAAGATATTATAGAATTCGTCAACGGAAATGAACAAAAACATCGCGATTGTAGAATTTTAAATTCAATATTGTCGACAATTTATCAATGATATGCACATCCTCGGTCAGTGGCAAAATATAAAAGATGAGAAAGCATATGAAACTCAAAATTGGGAAATATTATATTTGCTATGGAAAATGTCGTGCTCTTACGCTGACTTCACAAACAGCGTGCGATTAGAGTTATGTCATACTTTTTAGTGTAATTAGAAGGCGGTTTTTTATTGTTAAAATTTTGTTTTTTTTCTGTGTCGTTTCTGTTGATAACTCGTATGAACATGGTGCAATGATAAGTAGTCACCGCTCGCCTATGTTCATTTACAATATCAGGCATTTTAAATACTTTTACGATTGTCTCCATTACGTCTTTCATGTGATAAATATGATGTTCTGGACAACCAAGAATAGGTAACAATAATGCCCTCTAATAGCCCATTAAAATACGTTCTCCGTCATTTCTCCGCGTTTAAAGGACACGTACGTAAACAGGTAGCATCTGTAATTTTTCATAAAAAAAAAAAAACAAACAAACACCGTGGTACAAAGCAACCTTTTCTTACCGCAAAAAAGTTTTCCGTGGGCCAAGCGAGCATTTTTCCCTTTTCCCTTACAAACGGACCGCAGCGTTTAAAATACAAAAAAAAGTTGCTGGCACTCGCGTCCACCGACAAAAGGGGATTTTTTATTTTATATTTCAAATATTAAGCGACATCGTTAGCGGTTAACATTTGTTAAATATCTGAAATATTTTTCGTACGCTCTCTGTTCTGTTCGTTATATTTTTTCGGGTGGCCCCCGAGTTGTCTTGTTTAAGTGGGGGTGTTTAAAAAATAAAGTTTCTTTTGTGCTATTGTGCCTTTTTTTCGCATTCGCGAGTTACGATCTGTTGCCGCAAAGGGTGTTATGGAAGTTCTTGAGTGGAAAGTTTCATATTTTTTTTTGATCTACTTTGCTGACCAGTGGCTACAAAGAGCTTATTTATTTTTATTAAATTAGTATAATGTTTGCTATTTTTAATACAAAGAGTAAAAATTATTTTCGTTCTATGTTTGGTTTAAATTTATTTTAATTATGGCATTAGAGAAAATAATAATTTATAAGAACTATCCGATGATTAGTATAAGAACTCCAAATGTTGCTTGACATATATCTAAAACAAAAGATCCTAGATTGAAATGCGATGATAGTTCAGTGGTAGGACGTTGGATATCGAGACGAAGGTCCCGGGCTCGAATCCTACAATGAGCTTGCGCTTTCAGTGAAGGAAAACATCGTGAGGAAACCACAGCACGGCGGTAGGTACCCTAGCACATTTGGCTGGCTACCACCCTCAAGTTGAAAATCTGTCGCCAAGCACCTATCGGTGTGTTCCGACAGCTGCACTTGAGAGCCAGTTCCTCCTAGGCTTTAAATGCTTACCACCTTCGGCCACTGTAAAAAAAAAACCTGCTAGTTTCCAAAAAATTAAAAATAATTGTCAGTTAAAATTCAGAGATAACTTTTCAAATCCATAATATACATACATTAACTATGTGTCCCCAATTCCTGAATTATTCCAAGCAAATTCTCAAGTCCCTGGAGTGTCTTCGAGTATCTAACCACGTACAAATATGGAATCGGTGACAAGCACAGCTTGCATCTGGTTACCAACAGGTGGTAACATGTCTATTCGATATTAGTGAGCGTTTGATGGAACTAGCTCACTTGCATTAGAATGGATAGTTGTTTAGTGAATGCAGAGTCTTCTCAGTTTAAGTGTATTTCGAACCGGTGGTAAATTAAACTGTATGTACCAACTTAACGTTCATAAGTGCCTTACCAGGGCCTAAACTGGATAACTTTTTGAATTTGATTTTGAACATGCCTACAGATTAGATTCTGATGGACACATGTGAAAAATGAAAAATTATTATATAAAATTGAATATTATGTTTGAATTTACATTTTACTGGTATATAAAATAATAATATAGTTTGAAACAATGGGTTTACTTAAGGGCTAAGGACTTTGAGGACCGATGTAGTAGACTAGTACGCCTATAAAACCTGAAAAATGGATATAGCAACATTAATCTTCAGTGAATGATTATTAAGTTTAATTGCAGAATTATCTATTTATTATAGAATCGTTTTAAATCAAATCATTAGTCGGATATTTTGTAGCAATTTGAGTATCTCTAATTTTAACCAATTTAATTTGAATTTTTTTTGATCCTGTGATACAATAGGCTACTTTCCTGAAAAAAACTAATTAGTCCGTCATTTACATTATCAAAAAATATTAGACACGTATTTTTTCTTTTGTCAATTAAACAAAAAAATACGAAGATATCGTGTGTTGAAGTTCCGCGTGACGTCACGGTGTGGTACACTTTTTAGGAAGAAGTGACGTTACGAGCCCCCACTCCCGAACTTAGTCGCGCTTTATCTTCGTCAATTGTTAATGATTTGGTAAAGCAAAATATACGTGTCCAATATTTTTTGATAATCTAACTGACGGACTAATTAGAATTATTATATTTTTACCCAGGCAACATCCCTATTATCTCAGATGATGACTGGTGTTTTGATTTGTAAATGGCATAGGATCATCTATATGTTTACTTTATCGTAGAAATTAAGCTGTAAATCCTAAGAGTAAATAAAAAAAGAAAAATTTTAACAAATACCGACGCTGACTATGATGATGCTAATATGTCAATACAAATTATAGTCATTTGAATGATTGTAAGATAATCCCTATCATAAAATAAAGATTTTTTTTACTTTTTCTTTGCTATTTTTTTTTGTGTTCATAGCTGTGGTCATATTTACTAACTAACCCACCCCATCTTATATGACGAGAGAGTTAGAAGCTTACTAAACCGATGTAAACACACCACAAAGTCCTACTTATCCAACTCTCTGAGGGAATACCTAGATCGGAGACAGTATTACTGCAAGTTAGCTCAAGTGCTGTTTGATTTGTCTTCACTTGCGACTAGGTGTGCCGAAAAGGGTCTGTTTGTATCAAAGTTTAATGTGGAGTGACTTTGTGTAAAGTGTTAGTGATTGTTATTTCACTTTTGATTAAGTAAGTTTTTGATACTAAGTATTCCGATGATAATAGCTGATTAAAAAGTAAATTCTATGATGAAGATAAAGGACTAGAAAACAGAGTAAGAGAGGTTGGAGACGGTGCCGATAAGCCTACGTTTACTAATGACATACAAGCATAGGCTGGTGATAATAAACATTAATTAAGGCGATAGCTCAGTGGTAGTGACGTCGGATACCGAGACGAAGGTCCCGGGTTCGAAACCTACAATGAGCTTGAGCTTTTGGTGAAGGAAAACAACGTGAGGAAACCATAGCACGGTGGTAGAGTACTTTGTAGTACTCATCTGGCTGGCTATCACCCTCAAGTTGAAAATCTGTCTCCAAGCACCTATCGGTGTGTTTCGACAGCTGCACTTAAGAGCCAGTTCCTTCTAGGCTTTATGTGCTTACCAGCTTCGGCCACATCATCACTTACCATGATAAGATTGTAGTCAAACACTGGCCTATACATAATAAAACAAAAAATATCTTAGAATCAGGAAATCTACAGCACATAATCGCTTTTATAATGGACAATTAGGTCCGCAGCTTTCTGACCAGTACAGTTTGATATTCAATAACAATATTTCATGAGCGTTGCATGCAAATAACATATGCAATGCTCGACTCACAGATAATAAATTTGGTCTCTATTTTGTCAATCAGTAATTATTGTAATGTAGAATAACAGCCAGCAGACAACACGATAAAAACAAAAACGCAAAAATACCGAAGCTGTATTTAATTCATTAATCCAAATCGGCTCCAACTTCTAAATAACTAGTTACTGTTTTAACTTGGACATTATCAAATAATTTGCCTTCACTATCACCGTTATTACTTCGCAATAAGGTTTACATTGTTCACTATTAACTGCGAATTGCCGTATCATTTATGTAAAATTCTGGACCAATTTCTCCTTGCGATTTTGATAGACTATACATCTTCAGAAATAAAGAGGATTTTTGCTTGACAGGGAATAGAGTTTATATTTGTTGTCGCAGCCTAATGATCATTTAATAACAGATGTTTTTTCGCTTTTGTTCGATACGCTTCTCGTCCATACATTTCAGATGGGACGCTTCAGGCTATTTCTTATTTACATCACAGAGTAATGATCAAATGTAGAGACTTCATTACTTATTAATAAGAAACGTGTATTCGACAGATAACGCGGGTAGAACCGGGGAGCGAAAACTAGTCTAATAATATATCCTGTATTTCAATTTAGGTAAGAATGACTGATGATAGATGAGTGATACCGTCATAGAGGGCACAAATGCACTGGAGTTTTTAGCAAATGAAAACATCTTGAAGAATCCGAAGCACAGTGAAGAAGGTAGTGCGTAATACCCACCAGGCTTGGTTTACATTCATGTTGTAAATCTGTTGCCAAGCATCTAGTGATAGTGGCAGCTGCATATCGCATGCATGCCTGAACTTCTCGTGTATAGGAAAATAATACATAACAATCAAACCGTGAAGGGAAATTAGGAAACTCTTTAAGGTCATACTTGATATGGAACGTGTTGTAGGAAGGAAAAGTTTGATTTAATCAGATAGACAAGCAAAGCAAATGTGGGTGGTACTTAATGAGCAATTTAATCTTACTTTTAATGCTATTATTACTAAGGTTCGACTTCATTATTGCACCTAGTAGCAAGACTACTAAATATAGAAAAAAATAATTCATTAGGGTAGGAAACACATCGGCAATCTTCTAGGTCCTCCTCCCATTAGGTGGTCTCTCAGCCAGTAGACAAAAAATCCAATTCCCAAACAACACAACTATGTCCCAAAATCCCAGTACTACAATGAAATTACATCGTCAACCAAGTTCGCCATCCAAAAACTGGTAGCAAATCCGATAATGCTCGTAGTACAAAGTTGCGAGCATTTACCACGGCGAAAAACCCATTTTGCCGCTCGATATACCAGCCGTATCAAGATGAGAGCAATTAAAGGTCGGGGTTGCGTGGATGCAGGATTAACTTTGATATGGCAATTTTCCGCGCCTGTACCTAAGTTTGCTCTGAGGCCAATTTATATTTTGTCTAAAATAGCCTAAGTATTGGTGACTCATTTTTAGTTATTAACTCACATACACTCGAATCTTCAAATAACACGATGGAAGGAAGGACTAACAAGATGTCATTTCTAAAATCCAAACGAACTTCGCACATAAATAGTATTCGATCAGCTTTATTTTCTTCATTTAAAATTTTGGGCCAAAAGCTTTGTCTTCGTTGTTGATACCTCCTCCAACCAAACACCTTCTAACATCCATAACCAAAACTGAATTGCGCATAGCGTTTTTACGGCATTCGGCAGAACCGTATGACTAGACGCGGCGGATCATTAATCCTGAAGTTTCAGATGTGAGCAGAGCGATAAAAATTACCCTCGCAACGCTAGCCGAGCGTGGAGACCGCCCTAATGTAATCTGTGACATATTTTCATATGGATAAGTTTTTTTTTTTCAAGATTTCGTAACATTGGTACCTAATGATGGTTAGTGAAATAGAGGCTCTACTTACCAAGGGATTTGTTTTTTTTTTTCATGATTAGAAGTAACGTTTGTAATTCTTCTCCGTTTAGCTTTGAAGGTTATTTTAGGTACTTATTTTTTTCAATGGGCTTGTATTTTAATAAAATCTCAATATGAAAATTAGAGCATAAGCATTATAGAACTCTAAGGTTTAGATTAATAATATACCAAGGCTAGATGTCCTGACTAGCAGCAGCTTATAGGCTCGATTCCCTTACAGCATCAACATATTATTTTTTACCGAGGGTGGATGTTTCTCTATGTAAGAATATATCATTAATTGATATATATTATAACTGGGTCATGTGTGAAGGATACTAATTATGTTATTATTTTTATGTTTCTGTTAATACTTGCACTTGTAATTCTACGTTAAGTTTATGTTGGTATTAGCCAAAACCAAACACGTAAACGTTCGTACCTCCAAATAACTTTATTATTTTATAATAATGATCTATAAGCAGATGTTCTTTGATGACCAAAACATCTGGAGCAAATCATTCGCATAGGTATTTATTTACGATTCAGGTATCAAAAATCACTTTTTATAAAATTCAACCAAGAAATCAAATGATCCATATCAAACGTCAGCGAACGAAGTCAAAGCGACGAATTTATAAAAAAATCTTTTCGGCAATTAAAAAATGAGATGCTTTTTAGTAAAAAGGAGACAAAAAATTGAGGGAGCGTGACGCCTTAGGGCTCATCAGCTAGGATCGAGCTCACGAGTGCATATCTAAATAATTATATGGCATAAACGTATAATGATTGAAAGGTCCTCGGTCTGAAGGCACAGAGTATGCTTGCAATGCAGAGACTTAATGAGATTTCTTTGCACTCATTTCCGTAGTTAGTTGAAAATCTGTCACCAAGCACGTATTGGTCTATCCAGATCATTTAGGCAGATTTGTCCGCATCATCACTTTTCACAGTGCGATTACGGCCAAGTGAAAATGTAACCAAGGGTTGTAAGCATAATAGAATCGGCTTGAGCTTTCGGTGAAGGAAAACCGTGAGGAAACCATAGCACGGTGGGAGGGTACTTTGTAGTACCCGTCTGGCTCGCTACCACCCTCAAGTTGAAAATCTGTCGCCAAGCACCTTTCGGTGTGTTCCGATAGCTGCACTTGAGAGCCAGTTCCTTCTAGGCTTTGTGTGCTTACCACCTTCGTCAACAACATCACTTACTATGGTGAGATTGCGGTCAAACACAGGCCTATAAACAGTAAAAAAAATAATCTAAACTAGCGTAAGAGAATATACTAACATAATAGTAGGTAGGTGCTGAAGATAAAACTTAGTTATCACTAATCATGGTGATTTGTGGTCAAACACCGGCCATTGTAAAACCAAAACTTAACTATTGTATGTGCTTGACGATAGACGACAACGAACCAATTAGGTACTACCAAGTATCTAATTATAATGGTACTAGAAGTCCTTAAGATATAGGTAATACAGATATAAATGGAGTAGCAAATATTATGTCAGTAAAAAATATGTAAATATAATTTTATAAATTATTAAGTAGTAGATAAAATGAAGTTATTATTGAAGTTCATTTATCACGAGCTAAACTCGACAAATTCCTAGCTTTACAGTCATTATCATACGATGCTCCATCATATAAATATTTCGCTATATTCCTGTTATAAACCAGTAGCAGTTTCACTACAACCCGCCCAATAAAACTTACATTAAAACTCATAATAACTCAGACATTAATCTAAAAAAAGCTTCGTAATTCGTCCAACATTAGCAAGCTTATAATAAGATACGACACGCGTACAATTACCTCACATATGCAACATGCATGTTGGACGAGAAGCATTATTATGATATGTACATAACATCCAGAAACCAGTGTCCACTTAACTCTCTTATTCCGAGAAAATACATAGAAAATGCGCGCACAAAAACCATCAATTGAATCGATCGAGCGTGAAATCGCCCGTCTCTGTCTATCGACGCGTGCGCTCATGCGGAACGTGCGTGCGGGCGAGATGGCTATACATTCGAACAAAGGACCTATATCGCCCCGCCCCCTCGATCGATCTGATAATAAGGAACCCGTTTAGTGCGCGGGCGCCTGATCCTCATCTCGCATCATGACTTGATGTTCGTTTCGCGATTGCGCGCGTGCTTTTCTGTTTTGTATTTTAAAATTATCTTTATTACTTTATCCGTGGGAGTTCTAAATCTTATTTCTAAATGTTTATTACAGAATGAGTCATAATTATTCACGTTTTTTGCTTCTTAAATGTTTATTACATGAATCTTTTTCGTTAGTTTGTCTGTATTCAGTTGTGTGGGATAGAAAGGTCAATGTTGGAGGTTATTGACACGATAGAGTAGTTGCATAAACATTTCATTATACAAATACTCCTATAACTAAATGATTTCTTATAAAAAGTCTGGAAAATCGTGGGCAGATGATTCATGCTCAAAATCTTTGGATGTTTGAAGAGTCAGTAACAGCTCCAATGGCTTTAAGTGACCATCTTTGCACATTGCATAATACAACCTAAAGTTTCCATATTCGTGAAGGATTTTTGACGGTAGGTAGATTTTTGATTTGCCTCTAATTGGTTTTATGATGCCTTTGAATTTACAATATATTTTTCATACGTATAATATAAGGATAAGGTGCTAAAATCGTAATGCAGATTTCTAAATAATTCGACATTTCATAATTAATTAGCTACTCAACAACAGATGTCGCTACTTACCTGTTATAACTCCAATCGACTCCAGCGCACGCATCACTAAAGCCATCTGTGATCGAAATAACAAAACAATCTTATAAAGTTTGTCCATTTATATTAGACCTCCGATAATTCTTTTCCCTATACATTATATCAGCAAAAGAGAACATAATAGAGTTCAAATAATTATGGTTGCCAATAATTCGAATTTAATAATAGGTGAAGCAACTTGATACATAGCGGGATCATCTTTATAAGTATACAATTACTTTTATAACTAATGATTGCTGGAATGATGATCGATAATTCAGTCCTTCCCATGGATGGAGGTAGAACGGGATTTTCTGATTGCTTTATTCCTTGCTTGTTTTTTGCAGACATTTTGTTATTTTGTTAGCGTTTGTAAACAGTGGAGGTTAAGAGAAATAAGAAATTTTTAAGGATCTTAAAAGTATAGTTCAATGAATATAGTCTTAGCATAAGATTTGCTGATCTCTTCTTTCATATTCTAAGTAATTTTAGGAGGTCACCAGCTGAACGACTGTGAAGCCATATTGCCGATCGCTCAACAAGTCGTGATCCTCCAGATATCTCAAAAATTGCATATTGATCACTCGCTCCATAACTTTAGAGAGAAGGGAGGTGATGGCGATAGGCCTGTAATTCGTCGGGTCTGATCTGTCGCCGTTTTTGGGCACTGGGTGCACATGGGCAGTCTTCCATAAAGACGGGACTTCCATTTTGGTGTAGGAAAGCGCGAAAAGACGCATCATCAACTTATAAACACTTACCAATAGATAACATCACTAGAAGAGCCAACCAATGAAGAAAAAAGGTTCTTTAGTGGCAACCACGTACCAGTAAGTGCTATGCTGTAAGAGCAGTATCCGCTTTTACCTGATTATTTGACTAAATAGAATAGAATTAGAGACCTAAAGGCTGAAGATCTTAATTAGAATATATCCAGGCAAATAATGAAGATGGTGGATGTGTGTATTGTCTCCTCAACCTCTCATTGGTTAAATATTAAGGCTTACCAGTAATAAAGGCCTCTCAGCAATTGTTAGTATTTCACGGTGCATCGCGTGAATACATGCAATCGACTCCATACTGTAATGTGACTAATTTGCAGAGGTAATCCCATCGTCGTTATCTCGGAACGGGTTTATATCTCGCATATTTATCCAGATTCTTTAAGAGCATGGTTACTTTGTATGGCTGTATCACGAATCGATGGTTTCTGTTAATCTTGGTTTAATTGAGTGAGGAATTGCTTGTGTTGATGTGCGTCAGAGATTGATGGCGTCGACGGAATTGATAGTAGAAATGGTAAGAATATTCCAATATTGAAGACTGCTTCTAAAGATGAAATAATGTAATTGAATCACGTTAAATGATAGTTTGGACATAGTTTGGAATTCTACTAAAGACAAAGGGATGTATGGCATTCTAACTATAATATTATAAATGCGAAAGTGAGTTTGTTTGTTATGCCTTCACGCCTCAACTACTCAACGGATCATCATGAAATTTGGCATGCAGATAGTCTATGGTATGGAGAAGGACATAGGCTACCCGGGAACGCGGGTGAAACCGCGGGGGACAGCTAGTATTTTTATATCTATTCCAAAAGTCACACTCCTCGAAGTACGCAATATGCTTAAAAAGGGTCCGAAGATTTTCACGTATTTAGAAATACATGCTATCAGAAAGATTATTAGACCATCATTTTATGTTATGTTATTTAGTTATGATGGCAAGTAGAGTAGGATTTCCATAACATGATGAATGTAATAGAAAAAAATCGTTGCATTAGCTGACCAACTGTATATAAATTGCATTGAGATAATTGCTAATTTATCAGCACAAACAGAAGGCACAAGAAGGAGGCTTATACTTAGCGTCTCTATCTGATCCATGAACCTTGATAAACGTACTATAGGTAGCTACGTATAATATATATAATATTTGATAGGTGTGTTTCAATTATAAGTCTCTTTTCTTAAATGTAAGGTAATAAATTCATCGGCCACATCGTCACAACTCACAAAAAAGGACACAACGAAAATCATATTAACCCGTCAATAAAAATCATCAAAAAGAACCTTTGGATGAGCCAGCAAAATCGAATTAAATTAACAACTCCACAACACTAAACTATTTAGAATCTTATCATTCTTAGAACAAGGTTGAAAATGTGTGTTCACTTGTAAAAAGTATTAGTGACGTACCTGTCATTTTGGATCAATAAAAGATTAATTTATAAGTTCGGTAGTGAGCTCGAATCATCGGCTTTGTGTTGAGTGCTACTGGTTGATTTGAGTGTTTGATGGAAGAAAATACTGGAGTTAATATTTTTATTTTGAGGCTTACTTGACGGTTGGGCTATTTTAGAAGAGCGGAGGATCCACTGATATGACCACGGATGAAAAATAACACATTATAAATAAATAATTAAGTCAAATTCCATGTTTCGAAGAATTGTCTTGAATTTCATAAGTTTTCATAGTTGTAGATTCGATTTTTCTTGGCCCCCGAGTTTTTCGGAACTCATCGTCAGCTGAGGTGAAGCTTAGGCGCTGATCCCGCAGCGAGCGGACTACAGTTCTGCGTTCTGCGTTCACTGTAATCTATGCGACGCTTTTGATCATTTCACACAGCGACCGCGGCGGTCAAGGAGAACCACTGAAATCTAAACCGCTCGCTGTGGATCGGTGCCTTACTTCTTTATGGTGTGGTGGCCAACTTTGGATGTAAAGCAACTATGAATGAATTATGAACCTGATATTGACAAGTTACTTAGATCAGATAAATGAGAGCAGAAAAATTCTAATGATTTTGGGAAAAAGGATATTTTAATCATCATATCAGTCGATGGATGTCCACTGCTGAATATAGGCCTCCCCCGTTGACGTCTACTTCGAACGGTTTCTGGCCGCTTGTATCCAGCGGTGTCCAGCGACTCGTCGGTCCACATGGAAGGAGGGCGTCCCACTCGTATATTTTAAGACACTCAATTAAAAACTATGTAAGCCGAGGGACTTTCTACTTGCCGTACATAATAACCTTTTGATGATCCTTTATTTTGATTTATTGTTCGATTTTGATATAAGGGAGAAATAAGAGTTTGTCATTAAATGACGAGCTTCACTGTTACCGTAGGAATCGAGAATCTTATTTATTTGTGACTCAAAATCAGTTCCGATTCTATGAGCTAACGTACAACATCAAGAGAAAAGTAAAAAAAAATAAGTTTAAGTTAATTTAATGTGACTTGTAACAATACTTATATTGTTTTTTTAAACATAAGGTATGTTTTGTCATCGTCCACTTAATTGTTTTTTGGTTTCATCCGCGTTCCTTGGATGAAAAATAGAGTTACTCTCTGGTCTATAAACTATACTATCACTATGCAAAAAATCACGTCGATCCCTTGGTCTAGGACAAATTCACTAACACGCATTCGCGTTAATAATATCGGTAGAGTTATTTCACAACAATCAAGTCACAGCTTTAGGTATTTCAAATCAATATTGATTTATTTTCGATTAAGAGGATATAGTTGAAATAAATCGTTCCTTGAAAGGCGTGGCCTAGGCGGCCGCGCGGGGGGCACTGCCCCTAGAGAACTATCAAAGTTTTAAAAAATCGCGCCACAGCAAGATACGTTCGGGCGGACTCGGGCGACGCCGGCAGAAACACGAAGGCCGAACCGCCATCGTTTAAATCACAGAGTATATTTTATTGGAGAGCAGTATAAGTTTATTTTTTTTATTAGACTTGCAATTAACGATTTTTTACCAAAAGCTATAATAATGAACATTAATGAAATGTACTCGTATTGACATACAAATATGAGTATATTTGTATGTCAATACGAGTTTATACAATGTATACAACATTGTATAAACTACTAATTATACTGCAGGTAACAAAAAGGGTATATGACGTTTAACCAATCAGCGCGCAAAGTGCGTTCCGACGCATTCAAGTTCAAGTATGATGCCAGTTTACAATATGACGGTTTGACAACGTTAGATTATAAACTATCGAAAATGAATACGTTATATTGTTAGCAGTATGGTACAGTTCACACTATTTCGGGGAATTTATAATCTCGCTAGGTTGATTATAAACTAACGGTTTTCAAAAAAATACGGTGACATATACACTTTTATACAGGTCGTTGTTTTGGTCAGCGACGAGCGACTCAGGGTCGATAATACAAATGATACTGGTGCTAAAAAAAATATAAAAAAAATATATATTTTTTTTTAAATAATAAAAATAAAAAAATTAAAATTTTGAAAATCATGTAATAAGCTAAAGTGTAGACATAATACTCAACGGGAGTACGAGGGAGTAAAGGGGTGGGGCGATGGCGGCTTCCGCCTAGCTCTAGTCTGTGCACGGGCCTAGTAACCATACTTTGCGGTAATTTTATTTCAAATTGAATAAGGTATTTCTCAACATATTTACAGTATTTAATGGAATTAAGTCCATTTTTGGGGTATATATATTTTGTACTACCGCTCCTGGGTCGCTTGTCGCCGACCAAAACAACACCCTGTATATGTTTTTGAGTTTGTTTTTGTATATACGTCTATTTCTTTGGCACGCTCTGCAGCCTAAACAGCTTGATAGATTTAAACATGATTATGAGGTGTCGTTAGATTCGTTTTAACTGTGGGACTCGAGTTAGGGCATCGGAACCGTATTTTCCCGGTTCCAAAAAAACCGTGAATTTCCGGTACTGAGGGTTGCAATAAGAAACGATTTTAGAATATAAAGAACCGGTTCTTTCGGTTTTTTCGGTTCTTTCATTTAATTTTAAAGAGTCGTTTAGGATGCATCAGTAAATTTCGTAGAACGATCAAAATACACTATAGGTGGTTAGTGTCGCAACATGAAGCTTCTTGTGGCGTTTAAATATTATTAATATTCCAAAACGGCAGCTTGTGGCGAGCATGTTGGTGTGTAGCGTAGCGACACCAAACTCCAGAAATTTATCAATTTTTAATTGATTATGTGTATAATTATTAACTATTATTAATTGATTATGTGAATTATTATGTTTATGCAATTATTGAAATTCCTATTATGTTCCTAAAATTTAATAATACCTATAAGTAATTAATTGTTCATCATCTACATATCCTGTTCCTAACAATTTGT
Source organism: Polyploca ridens (assembly GCA_951394255.1). Taxonomy (NCBI): domain Eukaryota; kingdom Metazoa; phylum Arthropoda; class Insecta; order Lepidoptera; family Drepanidae; genus Polyploca; species Polyploca ridens. The sequence goes on from OX596260.1 coordinate 13,737,348, forward strand.
GATCGACGCAATATGTTTGCTTCTTCCATTTTGCCTTGCTATCCGACATAATAACATTCACTCCTTTCTTATTTACACTTCCCGTGTATCCAACCACTTCCATATTCATAACTCTATTACTCACGTGGCTTTCATTCCTCCTCATAACATGTCCATACCGCTACTTTCAAGCTTCCTCTTATGTACTCATTATTTATCATATCCATTATTGTCACTCCATACATCCATCTCAACATTATCATCTCAACTGCATGTCTTTTATCCATCTTCTTTACCTAATGCCCAATTTTTTTTTTTTTATAAACATTTATTAAACCCAAACATCACAAAAATTACAATATTCAAAATCGCCAAACTGCTAATGCAGTTTGTAGGCGTAACGCTCTTGACACATATATGACCTAAACATATATCAGCATGTCCTTGAAACACAATCACTACAATGACATGATCATATACATAACTAGGTACATTTACTCACTACCTTTCTCATTAACCATAACACAGTTTATCCTTTATTTTACACATGAATTCAAACAATTTTTGACAACAACAGTTCCCTTGTTTTCCGTTTCAATAGAAGTTTACTTTTAATATTCGCATCTCTCAATACACGGTACTTATTGTATAATCGTGGAACTACATATTGACGGGTTCTCTCACCATAACCATATATTAAGATCTATCATCACGGACTATATATTTTCCCCTTTAGCTTCAGAGATCCCATGGATCACATGTTTGTCTTTTGACCTGTCATCATTTCATCCAACCTGAAATGATACACTACTTTATATCACTGTTAGTATTACCATCGTTCTGCATTATGTGAACCGAGGTACGCACGGCTACAGATCAAGCTATAGTTTCCGAAATAAGCTGACCTCTCCTTGTAGGGAAATCCTATACAATGCGAGATCAGCTTATATTGGAAATGTATAGCTTGATGTGTAGCCATGTGTACCAGAAGTAGTAGAAGACTGGTATTGAAACTCCTCAATTAAAATAGGCACGAAAGTAGAGAGACCGCCAAAATCCCAGAACATGTGTTCAGTTTTAGTTCAGCTAATTTTCAAGCTCTCTCCAGTTCTTGTTGCCATTTCATCATCCTACTATGGACATTAAATCCATTTTCACGGACGAGAACAATGTTATCAGTTAAAAGCATGTACCAGGGTACCTCCTTCTTATTTCCAACGTCAAAGCATCCATTACCAGCAGGAAGAGATAAGGCATCATAGCAGACCCTTAGTGTAAGCCGACACCTAAATTGAACGTATCGGTATCTATAAGTAATTTGTTTGTTTATTTTGATTCTTAAAATATTTTTTTATAACATTAGTATAAAATATCAAAAATATTATAAAAAATCTAATCTAATCTAAAAATATTATAAAGAATATCTTTACAAAATCTAACAATGTTATAACCTAATCATAGTGTGCCGCCGGCAGCGGGGTAGGGCCCAAGCTACCGGTGGTTAGGGCTGCAGAGAGAGGAATCTCCTGACGATGCGCGCCGTGTCCAGGAGTGCCGCCTTCTGTATCTGACCCTTGACCCAGCCATCTAGCGAAAGCCTCTTAAGATGTTGGTCGAGACTCTTCGCTATGAGACCGTTCGCCGAAACAACTATCGGAACAATGATCGTCGAATCAACATCCCACATGGCGGTTACCTCGTGAGCCAAGTCAAGGTACTTGCTGAGCTTGTCCTTCTCGGCCTTCACGAGATTCTCGTCATGGGGGATGGTGATGTCGACGAGCACTGCCCGGCGCTTCGATCGATCTGTCAGCACGATATTAGGCTAATAAGCCTCATATCGTGCTCTCTCATCACGGACAGTACTATTATAGATCGATCCCAATAGAGCGTGACATGACAATTTTCGAGAACTGGCGCAGGTGCGTACTTATAGTACGGTATTTCGGACTATACAAGGCCGTATCGAAGAGCAAGTTGCTGGTGAATGATTCTGGCTACTAGGTTATGTCCGTGCATGTACTCACCGTTAGCAAGATGAGAACAGCCGGAGATAATATGCCTGAGTGAATCTCTGGGACGGTGTCCCGGAGCGGCATGCGGCATGCTCGACAGATGTCGACCGTACCGTCCTTCAGGATATATCTTCGGTAGTTATTCGTCTTGATAACTTCCTCCGCAATTGCACAGACAAAACCTTCGGTTTCTTCAAATAGGTCACCAAAGCATAGCCAGTTCACTGACGCGAGCAAATCTACATCGGGCACTGTTAGGGCCCTGTAGAACCACCCGTGTAGCTCCTTACTCTTCCATACGTCCCTGCGGTCCTCGATACTTAGCACCTTTGGTTTGCACCAGTTCTCGTTTGCCAAGGATAATGGGGTGAGGCTCCTATCCACTGCCACCACATCGCGATGCATCCCACACTCGTTGTCAAGGAAATACTTCCTAAGACTGCACACCTCGCGGTTGTGGAGGTCCTTGGCGTTTAAATAGCCACGGCCTCCACATTTACGCGGGATGTACAATCTCTCAACAGACGAGCGTGGGTGTAGCATGCGATGAGTTGTGAGCAGAAGACGGGCCCTTCTATCCAGGGCGTCTAGCTCACTTTGAGTTCACCTCAGTATGCCAAAGGAGTATGTGAGCAGGGGCGTTGAAGGCGCGCACCTTGTTGCCACCCGATAATAGACTGTTCAGTACTTTAGTCAGGTGATAGAAGAAGCGCTCCTTCACCGCCCGCTTTATGTCCCCGTCCACAATACCCAACGACTGTGACATACCAAGGTACTTATGGGTTTCTGTTTCGGAGAGAGATCTGAGAGACATTATCTCAGAAAGCTGTAAATTTTTCGAATTTACGACTTTCCCCCGCTGTACATGCATGACCGCATACTTATCTATACCAAATTCCATCTTGATGCCGCTACTAAACACTTCTGTAATCTTCAGTAGCTCCAACAAGTTCTGACGTTTTGGTGCAAACAGTTTAAGGTCATCCATACGTACAACAGGTGAGAAATGCTCTCACCACCTCTCCGAAGCCGGCAGCCTAGTCCTGAATCCTTCAGCAGAGTACTGAGCGGATTCAAAGCTAGGCAGAACCACAGATGACTCAAACTGTCACCCTGGAAAATATCTCGCTGAATCCTTATAAAGTCCTGCGGGCCAGAGGTGCCATCACCACCACCTGGTTGATGAAGGACTGTGATCCACTGCCTCATACATGCGCTTAAGAAGGATCTTAAAGCTGTATCAACTTTATACAGTTTCAAGATCCTCTCCAGCCATGAGTGAGGCACCGAATCAAATGCCTTCTTGTAGTCAATCCAGGCAGCCGCTAGTTTTTCGCTTCCGTGGTACTATCACAAGGAGGTAACACCGGTTGTAAGGAAAATTGGCAGGGAACCAAACTCAAGAGCTTGTTGGAATTGCGTTGCCAACCGTTCGTGTGAGCATCGAAACCACTTTATTCAAAAGTTGTGCAATCCATCCGGCCCAGGACTTTTCCAGTTCTGGGTCGTGCGGATTGCACAACTTATGTCATTGGGGCTGATGGTAATGGCCTCCATTGGTTCGATGGACTCACACTCACGTTTGACAACACTCATCCAATCACCCTCGGTGTGTTGGACAGGCATTGACCAGATACTACGCCAGAAATTAATCATGGCAGTAGCACTTGGCAGCTGTCCATCCAACACACGTTGGTCGGTTCCCTCCCACTTTCGGTATACCTTCCTCTGGTCACTCTGGAAGAAGTGATTCTGTTAGAATCGATCCACACGCTCTCTGTAGCGGCGAATACGGCGTACCCACGCATGAACTTTTTGCTTCAAGAAGTCAATGCGCTCTGTGACACAGGCAATGTAGTATTATTAATTATGTTAAGATTTTACCTAGGGCATCGAGAACCGGCCATATTTTGAGAACCGGTTTTTTCGGTTCTGGTTCTAATCCAGAACCGGGTACCCGGTTCTTTCGGTTCCATTAATTATTCGATATAAACTTTTGTTTTTTTAATTAATTTATGATTAAAAACATTATAGGTAGTATAATAATAACAATAAAATAGTTTTCTATGTTCGAATATGTCGTAGAATGACAATCAAACAGTGATTTCTGAATCACAGCTTTTGATTAAAATAACATAAATGTAATCAAGTCTTTTAACAAACCAATTTTTTTATTTATATTAGATTTTTTTAAATAAAAATGTACCTAACATAACAAATAACAGTATTACCCAACTGATATGTCGCGTCGTGAACATCGTTCGCACAGAAAAGAAAGTATGGCCCCGAAGATTAACGAAAGAATGCTTAAAACTTACAATCAACCTTAGATCTCTACTATCCTTATAGTAGAGATCTAAGGTTCACAAAACACTGCAGCTGTTAGTTCCGTTTCCGTTTCTCGCAAGTCACGCCTCTCCACACGGCGCGCGCTAACATAGCGGCAGCTGCTGACCAATAGCGTTTCCCGCGCTTTGAAAATGTATCTTCGGCGCATGTACATCGGTAAGCCATATTAATTGGGTACTACTGTACTTATAGATAACGATACGTTAAATTTAGGTGGCGGCTTACACTAAGGGTCTGCTATGATGCCTTATCTCTTCCTGGTGGTAATGGATGATTTGTCGTTGAAAGAGTAGATGTTGAAATGGCTACAAGAGCTGGAGAGAGCTTGAAAATTATCTGAACTAAAACTGAACATATGTTCTGCGATCATGAAGCAATATTGCTTCATGTCTGCGATTTTGGCAGTATTTCTATTTTCGCGTCTATTTTACTTGATGGAGTTTCAGTACCAGTCTTCTACGACTTCTGGTACCTCGGTTCACAAATGCAGAACGATGTAGATTGGATGAAATGACGACAGGTCACAAAGTAAACATGTGATCCAAGGTCAAACAAATATATAGTCCGTGATGACAGGTCTTAATATATGGTTCAGAATGTTGGGCATTAGGTATAGAAAATGAATGAAAGACATGCAGCTGAGATGATTATGTTGAGATGGATGTATGGAGTGACAAGAATGGATATGATAAATAATGAGTACATAAGAGGAAGCTTGAAAGTAGCGGTATGGACATGTTATGAGGAGGAATGAAAGCCACGTGAGTAATAGAGTTATGAATATGGAAGTGGTTGGATACACGGGAAGTGTAAATAAGAAAGGAGTGAATGTTATTATGTCGGATAGAAAGGCAAAATGGAAGAAGCAAACATATTGCATCGATCACAAATAGCTGGGAACAGGATATGTAGATGATGAACAATAAATTACTTATAGGTATTCTTAAATTTTAGGAACATAATAGGAATTTCAATGATACATAATAATTCACATAATCAATTAATAATAGTTAATAATTATACACATAATCAATTAAAAATCGTTAAATGGCTCTTCACAAGCTGCCGTTTTGCTTTATTAAAATTATTTAATCACTACAAGTAGCTTCATGCTGCGACACTAACCACCTATAGTGTGTTTTGATTGTTCTACGAAATTTACTGATCCATCCTAAACGACCTTTTAAAATTAATCGAAAGAAACCGAAAGACCCGAAATAACCGGTTCTTTATATTTAAGAACCGGTTCTTATTGCAACCCTCAGAACCGGGAATTCCCGGTTCCGATGCCCTAATTGTACCTCAATGTAATTGATATGTGTGTAGACGAATCATTCTTATTTAAACGGGTAAAATAGTTTGACAGAGCTTAGCTGTAAAAAAAAACAAAAGCTGCGCGCCATATTTGTTAACGTTTTCATTGTGTGGTTGATTATTATCAAAAATTTACTCCAAGAAATACTTTCTGTCTGTTTTTTTCCTCTCAAGTGTGTTGAAAAACGTCGTATGATACGCGTGTGTATTGATCGTTACACTTTCGGCTCTGTTATCGCGTTCGCCTTAATACCGCCTCGTCTGTCGTACCAACATTCCACACATTAGGGAATGCAAACCGGTTTCACCGAAAATCGAAAACTGGTTATTAGGTATGGTTTTGAACAACAAAAAAAAACGGTTTCGATTTTTTTCGGTTTCTTTCTTTGTTTGGAAAAAGGAAGATTAGCCGCCGTTTTTTAAACTGACTCCAATGCAGTGAGGATTTTTGTGATGAATTGAAGTGTGTTGATGCGTATAGTGTTGAGCTGGTTAGAAAATAACTTATAATAATTATTTTTTTTATGATAGGTATAAAAAATGTTAAAAAAATATACTACTTAGGCAGCAAACAAGCGTACGGCCCGCCTGATAGAGAGTATATCATTGATATGCTGGAAGGACAGTGTACGGGATAATTCAGAGCCTTGTGGAACGCCAGCATTAATGTCATGCTGTCGGAGCAACTACTGTCAACGAAGGCTCTTATGTATCTGCCAGACAGCAAGCTGACTGATTGGTGTTATTTTTTAACCGTCTGCACGACAACAAAGACTGAGTAATGTTTTTTTTATCTAAGGAAAGTCAAAGTCAAAGCCATTTATTCAATTTAGGCCCTGGTGAGACAAGAGCTCCGGTCTCTGCCGTCGACGAAGAGGAGGCCTCCGATCAGGCCGTCGCTGCTGGATACGCGGATGAATGCTTCGGCGCCCCCGTATATCCAGCCGGCAGCGACAGGTAGGAACGCCGTGGGGTTTTAGTCAGTAGGAGTCTGACATAACCCGGCCGCTCCCCCCGGAGTGCCCGGGTATCCATGAGGATTTCCCCACGTAAAAAAAAAAAAAAAAAAAAAAAAAAAAAAAAAAAAAAAAAAAAAAAAGGGCACTTATGAAGGTCAAAGCTACTGAAGTTACCACCAGTTCGTAAGTCGGCCTTCAACTGAGAAGAACAGGCAAGAAAACATTCGTATAATAATAATCACGTGTTTGTGTACACGCAAGTTATTGTGCTGCTACAATATGCTATGTAACATGAGATATAATGACTTTATCATTATATCTCATAGCAATTAAAAATCAAGCAAATATTATGTTTTTATGATGTCATTCAAAATAAAATCAAAAGCAACGAACCGCGTAGTCTATATAAAGAGAGTTAAATAAACCATGGAAATAATAGTTTATTTAACTCTGTAGATTTATCTTTATTATCAATTTGATGAAAAAGCGATGGATGGATATTGTGAAAGATGACATGAGTAAGAAAGGAGTGAATTTTGGTATAACGGATAGAAGAAACGAATGGAAAAAACGTAGATATTGCGCCGACCCCAAATGATTGGGAACAGGGCAGCCAGATGATAATGTTGATGAATTTGATGTTTATTTTATACCCACTCTATTAACTTTAACTGACAATAATTCCTATTTAGGATTTTTTAATCTTTGGCACGGTTATTAGCTATAATTCGAGCTATAGAAATAACGTGGAAAAAAACGAGTGAACATTTAAATAACCGGTTAACCGGTATTAAAACCGGTTAACCGGTTTTACCTCTAAAAAAAACCTAAGTACCGTCGTAACGTCCTAAGTACACCATAAAAAATACACTGTAAACTGTAGCCTATTTTAAATACTAATTTATAGCACCTACAAAATTTATTAATAAAACTTTTAGGCATTAAAATATGTATTTGTCCATACACCATAATCAATAATTATAATAATCAAATCATGTTATATTTGGTAATAAAATGTAATGTAAAGTAAGAGAATAATAATCCGCAAATATAATAACAAATTAGTTCTTATCATAGTTTTCATGATCTCTCTGATCTCAGACTCGGACTCGAACTTATATATAAGTTCGTATAAATAAACGTTCGTGAACGATAAACTGATAATGATCTAACTGCAATATATAATTACTAAAATAATTAAATAAGTTATCGTTAGTTATGTTATTAACGATTAATAAAAAAATATTAATATGTATTGTTAATACTTACATTTAAATTTTTGTCATGTATCGAGCTTTTGGCTCTCATTTGCTCCAAATGCTGCTTTTTGTTTTTCCTTGGTCTTTATTCTATTACCCATGTCGTGAAATTATATTAAAATCAACTTTAACACTAAACTTGACACTATAAAAATAATAAAAACAAAACTACACAACTGACTTTATATTTACAAGCACTATTGAACTAGGTTATCACACTAAACTGAAATTAATACGATATTACAAACTATAATACTATCTTTGAAGACAATAAAGAATATGCTACGAAAATATTTAATGTTTAAAACTACGAGAGCCGGCCGCGAAAACTAACGTAGGTCCGTCGTCGACAAAGGCTTCGGCCGAATGATCCTAGCGATGCAAGAGTAGTACAATAAATACGTTCACCGTGATTTCGTATGTGCTAAAAAGAGATGTGTATAGTGCTCTGCCCGGGCAAGCCGCAGGTTTTAATAAACGACGTAAGTACCAAACCAAATATAAATTGTTTATAAAATAACCATGCAATGTATAGAAAATCTGTTCTTCACAGTATAAGAAGAATGAATTACCAATTTTTTGCATTAAATTTCACTGTAAAATTCGCCTGTTTGACGGAGTTATAGTGTAAAAGAGTTTTATTTAGAGGCTACTTTGGAATTAAACTTTATCGAGAAAATTTCTATCAAACGTGTTTTCCTTCAAGGTAATACTCAATTAAGATCTCAAAAATCATATAATAAAATCTCGGATCCCCAACCCTTGTATTAATTAAGATACAGGCACACAAAGATATCATTTTTTCTGAATATAGCACCTTAAGCTTAATTTCTGAACACGATTGTCGGCAAGGGACAGCTGTCCTGTCATTCTCATTTTTTGTTGTCTGGGTGGGAATTTTGTTGCGTGTGACTAATTTCTGATTACAATTAATATTTAAGAATCCATTTTTGCTTCAATGAATTATGCTACCTAACTTTATTTGTTATTTTAGACAGTATTAAGGCACTTATGTGCATAATGCAGCATTAGAAGGCTCATATAAAATGTATTAACCAATTTTGCTGGCAATTTTCAAAAGGGGTAATAATTATTGTTTTTTTTTTATGTTAAATGGGCTTGCGTTTGACCTTCGACTGACCCCATGAGGAGTAATGACGAGGCCCAGGATGTAGCACGCTTACCCAGAAAAAGCCTATTCACTCTGGCTTTGAATACATCTAGGTTATAGGTGTCGGGAAACACAGACCCCGGAAGAGAGTTCCACTCCTTTGCTGTTCGTCGATGAAGCGAAGCGTTGTGTCCGGGTACGCGGGATGTCGACAACGTATGGGTGGAAATTCTCCCAGCGTCTTGTGTTTCGATGGAGAAATGGGGATGGAGGAATTAGATTGAACAATACTGTAGCACACTCTCCAAAATATATCCTATAGAAGACCGACAAACATGAAACCTTACGCCGATGTTCAAGGCTCGTTAATTTTAGTACAATAGCAAAATAAAAACTTGCAGTAAAAGGCATATTACAATTTGTTAATCACACTGATTAGGATAATCACAAATCAGATAAATTCTGTGAATATCACTGAAAAACGCAAACATGACCGACTGGCTCTTTATTGAGTTTGGGTACGTTCCAAAAGACAGTTTCGAACATCCTCTTAAATTATCAAAGCGTTAACGTATGCAAATGGGCAATACATCTCAAAGATAACGTCAGATCAGATCAATTTGAAGGCTCATTGTATGGTAAACATCACGCCATTAGTTACACAAAGGACCTGCAAGAAAGAGGAAATTGGTCTGAGACCTTTCCTGTATCAGGAGATTGGTGTTTAATTGTTGAGGATTTTATGTTTGTGTGTTAGTTAGGATATACAGGAAGAGGAAGACTGGAGATAAAATAGATGGATTGTGGTGGAATTTGATAGTTTATGCTCATAAAGATTCTGAGGTATTGATTGAGACATGATAACACTAAAAAGACCAATACGAGAGAAAATTTTGAAAGCTCTGCCTTAGAATACTAAAATCAGAATTAAAGATAGAGATACAGAATAGTACAATAGGATCAAGCATCGGTGATAGTGAATCCAGAATTCTAATATTATCTGTGAATAAAATTTGATCGATAGTTAAAGTAAGATATACAATTGTACTGAAAGCAGACTTATCTCTATAACAAAAGTCTTGAGAATAAAGAGGCTTTGCATCTAATAATAACCTCAATATAATTAATGATGATGATGGATGACAAAAGGGCAAAAAACATGCAAAGTACACGTGACCCGATAAATGTGTGAGTCATTAATTATAGTAATCGACGCCTTATTCCTCTCACAGGCATTAAGTCCAATCTAATCTAGTTAATTCAATCCAATGCGCCCACGCCGAGGAAGTCGATCGTCAGCGTTTTTAAACTGTTCCTATTGGCTTTCAAATTAGGATGTTTTGAATTTATTTTCATTGTATCATTCTACCTTTCTGTTGCTATAAATTATTATAATATCAAAAGTCTTTAGCCGGCTTTTCACTATGGGATATAATATAAATTACATCTTGATATACAGGGTGTTTTTTTGTAAATGTAAATATTCTGTAATGAATCTAAGCTTGTTTTAAAAAGAGTAATCGCTGAGTTTATTGCCGACTCTTCTCAGCAAATGCAACCTTCCGAACCGGTATTAGAGTATTAGCACGGTAAATATTAGATATGGTTTACCGTGGTATTAGAGTCAGACTTTTACAGTGCCTGCGAAGGTCTATTTGAATAAATGATTTTGAATTTGAATTTATTCTAATTTCTTAGCAATCCTTCTTGTTATTTTTCATTAAAATTCCTCTACTATACAATCTTGCTTCATTAGTCATTGACCTTAACATTAAGTTCTCAATCATTTGTCCCCATTCTCAAATGCTTCTTAGATCCGACATCAAATTAATACTAACCACAATAAAACAAACATTTCTATACAAAATCGAGGACACATCTCAAAGATTAAATGCAATGGTAGATACCAAACTATCAACATCTTAATCAACGAAAGATAATAGGTGAAACAATTTGTCATCTGAATCTATTCATGGGATATTTGGATGATGAATTGAATTAATAAAATTACAAAAAGCTTCTTTATATGAAGCTCTGTGAAGGATCGACGAAAGTGTGATGGTGACGAATGGTGACGCGTCAAACATAAACACTTGTGATGATTCTGTATGGGTTGATGTAGTATATGTATAGTTTGGAGATAACTCCGGTATGAAAGTTAAACTAAAGGTAAAAATCGTATTAACCAATCAGTGTACTTTTTTGTTTCATGATGATGATCTGATAACTGTTAACTGTAACGAAAATATGTGTGCAAGAATATTTTCATTACAATAACTGCTTGGCATCGAGCGGGCCGTATCCTTGTTAGCAACCACAAAGGTTTTTTAGGTACTCACCAAAATATAGAAAACACAAGTTTAAAAATTTCAAATTGGTAACAAAAAGCATCTGAAATCTTAAATATACTACCCAAAGAGAATCATAAGAAAACTCTTAAAGGATTAGAAGCGGTGACAGATTTAGTTTCCACAATAAAGGTGGCTCACGACTTAAACGACAATTGATTTATGATTTCCACGCGAATAAAGCCTCCGTACGTAGCGTTATACTCTCAATGGTTTATTTGTACTTTATATTGTATGAATGGGAGTGGAGAGTCATTCTTGATCTTAGTGGTATTAGCATCAATCTGTTTATACCTTTATTTATTGAAAAGAATAACGTTCGATAAATCTGTTTTATTTGGGAGTTTGTTTAATGTCTCTATTTTTATTTTTAGGTCAATGTAATAATCCTTTTTATAGAATTGTATATCAAAGGCTTTTAATATATTCTGATGGTGTTTTATGGTTATTTCTAACAATATATTTGAGCTTAGTCAAAAGAGACAATGTTCGGATGTTTGCTTATCAAATGGCAATAACTGCAGCTGAAGTAAAAGAAAATTTGAAGTACTAGTGCAACAGTTAAAATTTAGAGACAAACTAAAATAGCATTTAAATAAAAGACAAGAAAATATTACCGAACTTGCTAATAAGGTCCTATAATACAACTTTCATGCTAAATATGGTATAAAAAAAGGTTTAAACTTATCTGTGGGTGCATAGTGGGTCTATATTGTTAACTCAGACACAATGCAGTTTTGAATCAAAGCGTATAGTTGATGGTTAAAAATATCGCGGGATATGCACCACAGATGATATATACGTATTATAGGGTTGTGCAGACAATTAAATGTTTAATAATACAGAATAGAAGAGTGTGGAAAGAGAAGTAAATGTTCGTAAGAAAGACAAGAATTAAAATGAAGCTATTTTGTCTAAGTAAAACCATAACTGTGATTAACCTGTAGACACAACAAATGAACCAAAAATTAATTTAATAGTGCAGGTAGTTTTTTGATGATAATATGTCTTGGAATTCTTAGAAATCGTGTTGAATAGTTAAATATAAGCTGTAGAACTATCTCTCATGAAACTGAGTACGATATACGAATAGACGATTGATCTTCAATTTGATTCAAGCCATGATAGCTCAGTGGTGCAGACAATTAAATGTTTAATAATACAGAATAGAAGAGTGTGGAAAGAGAAGTAAATGTTCGTAAGAAAGACAAGAATTAAAATGAAGCTATTTTGTCTAAGTAAAACCATAACTGTGATTAACCTGTAGACACAACAAATGAACCAAAAATTAATTTAATAGTGCAGGTAGTTTTTTGATGATAATATGTCTTGGAATTCTTAGAAATCGTGTTGAATAGTTAAATATAAGCTGTAGAACTATCTCTCATGAAACTGAGTACGATATACGAATAGACGATTGATCTTCAATTTGATTCAAGCCATGATAGCTCAGTGGTAGTGACGTCGGATACCGAGACGAAGGTCCCGGATTCGAATCCTACAATGAGCTTGAGCTTTCGGTGAAGGAAAACATCGTGAGGAAACCATAGCACGGCGATAGGGTACCTATTTTGTAGTACCCGCCTGGCTGGCTACCACCCTCAAGTTGAAAATCTGTCGCCAAACACTAAGGTGTTTCCGACACCGGTGTGGTCCGATAGTTGCACTTGAAAGCCAGTTCCTTCTAGGCTTTGTGTGCTTACAAACTTCGGCCGCATCATTACTTACCATGGTGAGATTGCGGTCAAACACAGGCCGATAAACAGTAAAAAAAATCTTACATTGGTTGGATACTTCGAAATATTTTCCAAACAACCTATAATGGGTTGTCATGCTGAACAACTGCTATAATAGTACCAACTCTTCTCTTTCAAATAGTGGATGCATTATTAAGATACTGACATAATAAATAACAGAGCTCAGAATTTAAATTAATCAAGACACAAAGTGATAGTAATGATTTAAATAATTAAATACAATAAAGTGACAATCCTGCCGCAGGCGCAGTGCGTAGGCGACAACAGGACGCATGGCGTGAGATGCGTTGCTTCGGTGAATAGAGGCCTATACAATCATACTGATGATTAAGAACGCTAAGATGTGGATATGAAATAATTAAATTCATCTAAGGGAATCTATTTGGAGATGTAGGCATCTTAGTGAGTTATAAGAGAAAGACACTGGGTTTGACTTCAATCAATCAAAAACAGCTCTTAATGTAGGGACATTAGCTAATAACGAAATAATAGAAGAGATAGAGATGGTCACCGGGCTACTTATAACTTTTTTGATAGACTTGAATGGCTTAGTAAAAGGAAATGATCTAGACATCTTAGTAGTTAATGTAGCTGTTTTACTCAAGAAAGAACAATCTAATAAAACAAAATCTAAATTAAAAGCTAAATTTTGATTCCTCAATATCATAAGGATAATATTGGATATTTCTCCAACGGAGAACCAGAATACGATCAAAGAGCGACTCACAGTTCTTAAACATCCCACGGCATTGTACAAGTATACTCATAAAGAAATCATAAATAACATAACAATACAAACACACGGACGGGTGATATCTACTAATTTCAATGGTGTCACTGTGTGATTCAATTTTGTATGAATTAAAACTTATCTTTTAGACTTTGTGCCTTTTGTTGGTTTGATTTTACTTGTTGCTTGTTCATGTAAGATAATAAAATATAGCTAGGTAACTAGGTAACTCATTTGATTTGAATCCAAAACCTATCATTGAAACCAGAATTATTTCGAACTGTGCGGTCTCATAGTAGCTTCCTTCTGCGGATGCTCAGATTGTGGAATGAGCTCCCCACCGTGGTTTTCCCAATGGAGTACAACATGGGGTTCTTCAAAAAGGGCGTGAAGAGATTTCTTCAGGGTCGGCAACGCGCGAGTGATACCCCTGGTGTTGTAAGCGTCCATAGGCTACGGTAACTGCTTACCATCAAGCAGGCCATATATTTGTTTGCCAACTTAGTGTTATAAAAAAAAACTTACGGTTATTGTAAAAATCATATCAAAATCCATGCAGTTTCTTAGGTAGCTTGATGAACTTTTATATAAATAAAGAATAAGAAGAAACGGAATAGAAAAAGTTAGATCATAAAAATAGAGAAAGGTAACTAGTGAAGAAAACATAGGCTAAAGAACTGACTTAATTTTGAGGTTCGTCAGCAAGATTGGGCAGGATACATAGGATGTGATGACAGCAGATAAATTAGAGCCATGAAATGATGACACCAATAATAGTATTGGTAATGGTTCTGTCACTCAATCTTCTTCAATAGTAAAGAAGATTGAGTGACAGAAGATCTTGGGAAGACGATTAAACATGGTTCATAATAAGTGGAGAAAATAACGATTCTCAGAAAACACTTGGTACCATATTTCTTGGCTCTCCATTGATAATCTGCCATTTTAAAGTAGGCTAGACTACCAAAATGGTACATACCTTTTTTATGAAATACGACTAAGATCTACTTTCTTAATTTAATGACAAAGAATAATATTTTTTACATTTTGCAGCATTATTTTCAATAGAATTCCAATTTTTTAAAGACACGTTTGCTTTTGAATCAAAGTTTTTTGTTTGGTCAGATTGAGGTTTGACGGCTATTGTACGAAATGACATATGCTTTGATTTATGTGGGGTATTCAATGAACTATTAATTGGAATATTTGACTAGCTGTATCTTTAAATTAAGGATCTTGCTTGAAAAAAATAAACATGCTCCATAGAAAAAGTTTTTAAAATCAAAATATTGTTGATAAACGTTTTTTTTTTTTTTTATACCACTAAGGTGGCAAACAAGCATACGGCCCGCCTGATGGTAAGCAGTTACCGTAGCCTATGGACGCTTGCAACACCAAGGGCATCACTTGCGCGTTGCCGACCCTGAAGAAATCTCTTCACGCCCTTTTTGAAGAACCCCATGCTGTACTCCATTGGGAAAACCACGGCGGGGAGCTCATTCCACAATCTGACCGTCCGCGGAAGAAAGCTCCTTTGAGCCCGCACAGTTCGAAACAATTCTGGTTTCAATATGTGAGGATGGACTCCCCGTCGATGGCGAGAGTTGCGATGGTAGAAGGTAGCAGTGGGCAACAAGTCGAACAATTCTTTAGAACACTCTCCGTTGTACAAGCGGTTTTAGCCACGAGATCTCTGCAAGATGTAACCTTGGTGATTAGTGATAACCCATGAAGTTCTCATGCAAATTGTCATACAGTTTTTACTTTTACCATGGCAGAAATAAGTGCCATTCAAAAATTCGTCATAGAGCTAACAAACAACTGACCAATCGAATCTAATCAAATTCAAAAACAGAATACTTAAGGGCATCACTACACTACTGAATATCCGATAATATCGTTGACACACTGTCGCGTGAACGGATGTCAAACGTATTTAACAATTAACGGCATGTGTCCAAACGCCAATCTAACAGCTCTAAACGTCATAACTATAAACACAATTCAAATAAAAATATACTTTGTTATGCTGTTAATACGATGGGAATTACAATAAAGTATTTTGGTATAAGTGACCTTGTGAAATAAGGAGGGTATTGATGACCAAAGTCATTCGTATGATATGTACATTGGATCATCTGTGTAGCCAATTAGTGTTTTAAGCGAGGATGATCGTTCGCTTAACATTAACGTATTATAAATTGTGAATTGTTTGTCTGTCAATTGTATTGGGCTTTGTGGGAATATGTCAAGAGCTAGTTACGAAGAGGCAGTTACAGTAGTACCCAACTGATATGGCTTACCGATGTATCTGCGCAAAAGATACATTTTCAAAGCGCGCGAAATGCTATTGGTCGGCAGCTACCGCCATGTTAGCACGCGCCGTGCGGAGGGGCGTGACTTGTGAGTGAGACGGATCTAACAGCTGCACTGTATTATGAACCTTATAGTAGTGATCTAAGGTTGATTGTAAATTTTAAGCATTCTTTCGGTAATGTTCGGGCCATACTTTCTTTTCTGTGCGAACGAAGATTCACGACGCGCCTTATTAGTTGGGTAATACTGTACCTTTGACGTTGCCATTTAAATATTCGTTCTTATTTACAAACCACATGTCGAATTTAAACGGCATAAAAGAGTTATTGTCATTAGTTGTTTTTTTATATACAACTACGGTAGCAATCAAGCATACGGCTCGCCTGAAGGTAAGCTTACCCGCAGAAAGAATGATATACAGGTGTTGTTTTGGTCGGCGACAAGCGACCCAGGAGCGGTAGTACAAAATATATATTCCCCAAAAATGGACTTAATTCCATTAAATACTGTAAATATGATGAGAAATACCTTATTCAATTTGAAATAAAATTACCGCAAAGTATGGTTACTAGGCACGTGCACAGACTAGAGCTAGGCGCAAGCCGCCATCGCCCCACCCCTTTACTCCCTCGTACTCCCGTTGAGTATTATGTCTACACTTTAGCTTATTACATGATTTTCAAAATTTTAATTTTTTTATTTTTATTATTTAAAAAAATAAAGTATTTTTTTGATATTTTTTTTAGCACCAGTATCATTTGTATTATCGACCCTGAGTCGCTCGTCGCTGACCAAAACAACGACCTGTATATAAAAAATCCAAGAAAAATAGACCAAATTGAAGATGTTGACGGGCCACTTTATGCGCCGCAGGTCGTGGGTTCGATTCTCACACAGGATATGCATTTGTGTGCATGAATATGTCTGTATGTCCTGAGTCTGGGTGTATGTATATTAAGTATGTATTTACAAACAAAAAGTAGTATATGTATTATATCAGTTATCTGGTTTCCATAGAACAAGCTCTGCTTAGTTTGGGATCAGATGACCGTGTGTGAGGAATGTCCCAGGATATTTATTTATGTTGGTTTAAATCTCTAATTTTGCTTAACCGATTGGGTAATTACCATACATACCAAGAGTTTTGTTATTAACAATAAAATATACTTTTGAATAGTTTATGGAAGTGTTATTCATATTTATGGATGCTACTCCTTCTAAATTAAGTAAAATTCGATACGCAAAAACTTTAATAATAACATTATTTACTTTTTGACAACCGTAAGTATTGCTTATACCCTGCTATTATATTATCTATTTCAGCAATTATAAATTAGTTATCTATACAATAAATTCAAGCAGATGTTTATAAACAACGCACCTGCTGATGACTTAATCTGTATCGATCATAAGCTGTCCCTTTCTAGTTCGATCGTTTATTAATGTAATCCGTCCCGCTCTAACGGCTCAACGGAGCTGTCAAAACGTCAAATAAAATTAAGCTACAGTTATGCATAGAATATGAAAATATGTAGATGCGATATGCACTTCCCTAGATCAGAAACTTGAAACTCATTTGTATAAAGTCGGTAATTTAGGTACAAATTATAAGATAATGTTAGTATTTTGTAAGATCAATAAAATTGGCATTGGCATTAAGTTTCTGTGATTTCACTGGCACTCGTAAGAAAAAAAGGTCAACTATCTCCTATAATTTTCTAAAAAGTCGAGTTAATGCTTCCTGGAGGGCAAACAAACACACCCACTTTAGCGAGGCTAGGATTATTATGTTGCATCTGTAATATTTTCATTAATTAATCTATGGTAATGCTGATCGAAAAATCAAGTCGGTAATTAATTCAGGGGCCAAAAATTTGATGACAAACTCGATGTTTCCGCACTAATTAAATGATCAATTAATTTCGCTTCATTGCTGACAATCTGATATTTAAGGAGGAACTTTAAGCTACAGTGCAGATTATTTTATAAACATTACTTGAAAAATCTTGGTATTGGATTTTTCGTAAAGCCCGCCATAATAATTTGTAACTTTTTTTCATTTTATTTTTATCTTCATTACCTCATAATATGATAGAATAGTAAGTGGTTTTAGTTCTTTTTTATAAACTTTTGATATGTTTAAATCAAATAATGTATTCGCTCTTATATTATGTACCGAGTAGCATAGAAAACTCAACCCACAGACATAAATCTAAATAGATAACGCAAGTCCCTCCATCTGTATGAAAACCAAGCGTGTAAGTTTTTTGTACCTACCATAATGTCACAAGATTGATTTAGTTAGGGTGGCATTAGATTTTTAACTTGAAAAGAAGCTATCCTATTTGTCAGCTAAACATATCCCTCGCTACACATCTCTGGTGGACAAGCAGCCTTATGCGAGTTCCCTGTCCGTGCGAAACAGTTTCAAAAGGAGATCATTGTGCCCCATTTTTGCAAAGATTTTGACACGCAAAGTACATACACTCGCGGCATCTATTTAGATGTATATGTGGCTCAACCTTATTTTAGGATTTGAACTAGTAACGACTTTGAATGAATTCAACGAGGGTAGCCTATTCTGTGGCTTCTACTAAAAGTTACAATACAATAATCGACAGTTTATCCTAATAATAGTTCCTTCACAAATCCAAACATCTAACTTCCATAAACAAAATTGTTTTTTTCTTTCAGTAAACAAAATGTTAATTTAGCGGGAGTACTTCAATCTTACCATTACGTCTTCACTCCGGGTTTGTCGTATTTTTACGACATATCTGTCAGACTGAAGCCATCATTCGATGTTAGCCAATCTAACTTTGTCGAGACGTACCGTACAACACATTTATAGCATTTTGCTAGTGTTGCTGTTAGGTTGTGAATTTCGTCAGATTTTTAATTGACTGGAATGTTGGTAAAAGATAGGGTTAGAATCAGATCACACCTAGACGCTACGTGGGGAGCATTTTAAAGATAGCGATACAATATGGAATTTTATTTACTACACAAATAGCTAATAAATAGTAACTATGTCAGTGGGAGGATTCGTGACACGTGGCTCGTGACGTTTTGATCGCAGCGCGACTTGCGAGGCGTATTCGTCGTCGTCGCATCTCGGTGTGAGCTGATCCTTAGTCTCAAGAACTACATAATTCTTGGTTATATTTAAAGTATGTGTTGGCCCTAATATTGTGGTATTTGCATTATGTGTGTATATGCAGTAGGTATACATTATCTATCTGTTGTGGTAGATAGGTGCTGAGCACAGGCCTCCTTTCACAAATGAGGGTGAAAGGGAATGGGCATAATACTCCAAGGGTTTTCAAGCCGCCAAGGAGGCCTCCGACTATCACATTTAAATTATAGCCGGGACCAACAGCTTTACGTGCCTTCCAAAGAACGGACAACGCTCGAGTTGAAATACCAATAGGCGGTCACCCATCCAGATACAGTCCACACCGGTGCTTGCTTAACTTTACCGATCGATTAAGAACGGCTAATCAAGCAACATTACGAGTCTTTACGTTGCAAAATCGGAATTTTTCTATACAAAATAGAAATAAGAGTGAACATTACATCAAAACACTGATTTCATAAAGTTATTACAACACGGTACAGATACAACTTGTTTTAAGTTTTTAATGAAATATCCTTTGGCAAAGTTGATCTCGCGAGCAAAAGAATAATTTAGTGAGTCGGAGAAAATCCTAAATTCGCAAACTAAGTTGACAAAAAGATTAAATTATGTCTGGAAGTGTTTAACCCTTTCTTGAGATACGGAATTGCGTTTAAATATTAGTTATTCTTAGCCAGAATATTAGATATTTTCATTCTGGTCAGGACAAATATAATTATGTTTGCTTAGATTACTGGTGAAATATTACTATTGTTTTCAACGAGATATTATTTTCGTAATTTTATTTACTTTTTTAACATTTTATTATTTTTTGACAATAAATTAATTAATAATTTTTTGAAGATTAAGTTCACCACCTACTTAGATATGTTCACCCCATCAGTGATCCCTAATAAGTATAGAATAAAACCATAGATCAAAATAAAATATGGAAGATATGGTACCAATCTATTTAGTCTAGCTGACGCATTTTTTCTATGTTATAAGCAAAGCAGTGTCGTCTCGTGAGCTCGTGCAATCTTAGGATCTAGGCCATAGTATGAACCTAAGGCCTGGCGTGTATGGTGGCTACGTTAGCGTGAACTAATAATAGTTATACAAACTCTACTGTCCCACATACGGTCCTGACGACGACCCCAGCAGGGATGAAATCCGCTGGCACTTCTCGAAGTGTGCGTAGTAAGTGACGTGAGCAACTAAAACAGCTCCGCATAATTCAGGATAACTGGTATTGGAGTAATTCACGATCTACTTTCATAAGTAGTACCAGAGTGATAGCTGGCTGCAAGACCTTGCTGATGGTCTTTGGTGCCTTGTTAATAGTAGGGTGTGCATTGGCGTATAAAGAGGGTTGCCAGAATTGTTTGGTGCCCACCCCGCAGGATATTAGGTTTTCGTCAGTATCCATAGGGGCCTGGCCCCCTGTAAAGTAATTCTAGATCCGCCAATGGTGCTAGAAATAGTGTGCCAACTTTAAATAGCCACAAAAATAAAATATCCGTAGGTAACGCACAGGAAATTACTCATATAATCACATACATTTGGTAAGTTTTTTTTTATACCACTAAGGTGGCAAACAAGCATACGGCCCGCCCGATGTTAAGCGGTTACCGTAGCCATATGGACGCTTGCAACACACGAAGCATCGCTCACTCGTTGCCAAACTTTCCCCCTCCCCTATGGGCTCTGGCGACCTTACTTTCGCACAGGAACACAACTTTACACAACATAAAGTGAGTACCGTATCTTCTTCCATTTTTTATCAAAGACTAAAACTCTCTGAATTTATTAAAATGAATAGACTCTTGTTAGACCACAATGTCGTGAAAAGAGAAGATTATGTATTATTAATAAAATAAAATCGATATACTCGATCTAAGCCAGCTAAATAACTTTTTTATGAATCTACTAAATTTTCAGTAAAGTACCTACTTTATTCAAAGTTTAGTCCAGTCAGTAAAAATATTTATTATATTGCAAAATAAAATGGCGACACGACGAAACGAAATTATCGCCAGCATAGGAAAAAGCGAAAATGGTAAACGTGGGTAGCATTACGATAAAAGTTGGGTTTTGTTTATTGAAACCGGGCATAATACGACACGTTATAGTTATTTGCAAAAAAAGATGGAAGTTTGACAAATTCCCCCGCAGAATCACTTATTAAATGATTATTCGCATTCTATGGTGCTAGAATACCTTGATTGATTTATTTTATCGAGACTTCGTTGAAGCGGGTCTCGGAATGGGGGAGACTTAATTTAGTTCGTTTTAACCCCTCGAAGACACAAGTCTGCGCGTTTTCCACGAAAAACCCCATAAGTAGTAGCACCAATATTCGAAGACACTCCTCAAAACTATCACTTTCTACCATCATCGCACCGCTAGCCGAGAATGTGGAGTTCATCCTCACATCCTCGAGCCGCCTCGATCGTCCACACAACGTATTAATCGGACGTTCCTACTGCGCACCATTAGGATGTGGAATGAACTCCCCATTACGGTTTTCCCTCAGCGCTACGATATTGGGTTCTTCAAAAAAGGCGTAAAAAGAGCTTTTCAAGGTCGGCAACACATTGGCAATCCCCCTGGTATTGCAAATGTCCATAGGCGGTGGTGACCACTTACCATCAGGTGGACTGTCTGCCAAGCAGGCAACCAAAGGTCAACCTTTCGACATACAATAAAAATATAATTTTGGGATCAGATAACCGTGTGTGAGGAAAATTTATTTATTTCTTAATACTTTGAAAAAAATACCAACAAAAATACAGCACGTATAACAAGGGTTTACATTCAGCGGAACCCAAAAGTATGACATCTCGGGGGGAGAAAATTGTATGTCATTTAAAAAAGTTTGATTGAGACCGACAGCAAGTTTTGATTGTATCCCGAAGATTCGGGAATAAAAACATCCCATAAATAACGACGAATCGCGGAAAACAAGGAAGTGTAATAATAATATTATATGTAGATATATCTTGTGTGTCTGTCAGTATTTACATACATTTTGCATGTTATCAGTGGGGAGTGAATACATATATAATTGTAATAATCAGTTAAAAGGTCAACTTTTTCTTGTTTCTTATACTGTCCCGTTGTCCAAGAGACAATAGTGACCGAGTTTTAAAAAAAATGTTATATATGCTACTTTTAACTACAAGAAAAAATTATGTGAGATTTAACTACATATAGAATTGTAATTAATCAGTTAAAAGGTAATTTTTTTCTTGATTGTTATTCTGTCCCGTTGTCCATGAGACAATAGTGACAGTTTCTTAAAAAACTGTTATTTATACGCTACTAATGTGCTTAGAAGATAGTCTATAAATTAATGGGCTTTAACTACGAGAAAAATTTAAGTTTGTTGAATTGTATGTAACCATAGAAAACGTATAGTCATGGTTTCAAAGAGTTGTCCAAGTGACAACGAGGAACGTAATCATGGCAACGAGGTACAAGATAAAGTTGACCGAGCGAAAAACGTTGTTGGCCTTCATTTATCTAACAAAATGTTTGGTGTTTGTTTGACATCAAGCTTTATAAAGGTATCAAACAAGAATGTATACCAACGGCCTACATGATGGTAAGCGGTTACCGTAGCCTTCAAACGCTTGAAATACCAGGGAATGGGGAATAAATTCGAATTTACTTTCGTTCCCGTTTGAGCACAAAGCTAAAATATTGATCGGTACTCGAAATGCAATATAACTTAGTACTCTAAAAATCATTGCTCTATCGGGCAATACCTCGATTTTTCCAGTCATTATCGACAGTGGTACCGATTCTGTTGTAAATCGCACTAAAATAAATTTAGTTACATCTCATCTCTTTCGTACGAACATTAATTTTGCTTGTATTTAAGCGTAACCGCGATAGATGGCGACTAAATTTATATTGAAAACAAGCATGGGACTAATTTGAAAGGACTTTTATATCTTATATCCTTTTCTTATGTTCTTTGTTAGAAAGAGACATAGAGAGATTAAAATTATTTTAGTTGTAAACAACAGAATCAGGTTTAATAAAATGTTTGATAAAAATCTTTAAATAAAACTGAAGTAAAAAAACTAAGAATATTTGTTGAAACTCAAGCAAACCTGCAAACGAAACACTATAGAAATTGCGAATCACAATCAGATTGTTGTCGAAAAATTCAATCTCTCTTTATAGCTGTTTATATCCTCAGTAGATGATACAGATATATTCCATGTTATGGCTTGTTTGTTTGATCGTATCGTTTTTTATAGTTATTTATCATAGGACAATGTTTATGGGAGTTTTCGAGATCAATTTTATACTTATTTCACAACTTTGTCAAAGAAAAGATATGAAGTAAAATTCACGAGAGCATTTTTGACGGTCAAAACTAATCAAGTTACCACCGGTTCAGAAGTCAACATTCGAATGAAGGTGGCAAGAAAGTAAAGGATGTGACTTCAAAATAGTAACTAATTACAGTAATATCTATAGTTACTACCATAGAGTAAGAATATTGATAGAGTGATAGCGTTAATAACATTACTTTGTGCGATGTGTGAGCAGTAGGTATGCATATAAAGTCCTAATAAATTAGTGATATTCCTCTTGAGGGATGAATGTATAGGTAATCAAAAAATAATATTAGAATAATAATTCGTGCGAAAAAACAACAGTGATTTACGGTCATAAATTACGATATGAGTTACTTGTTATTTGTTTTTGGTAAAAGTATCGATAAAAAACGAGAAATTGGCATTCGTTATAATATGTATTTAGTCATTAAAACTATGAACGCACAGTTCGTTTCATACCCGTCTCACTGGACATACTCTAGTAGAATCGCTCTATTTATATTATATCTCTATAATTCCTACATATTTAATGCTTTTTGGTCTAAAAACCATTTGCAATTGATAATGGTGCTAATTCTGTTGTTTACAACTAAACTAAGTTAGTCTCACTATGTCTCTTTCTAACAAAGAACATAAGAAAATGATGTAAGAAATTTAGTCCTGTGAAATTAATCCAATGCTTGTTTTCAATACAAAATTAGTCGCCATCTATCGCGGTTACGTCTGGTTACCCGCAAGTAAAGACGGCAAATACTAATTTGACAGCTTTAAATATGTTCTATCCTTTTTCAATAATGTTTGTAAGAAGGAGATGTGATGTGACTAAAATTAGTTTAGTGCGATTTACTACAGAATCGGCATCAGTATTTTGTCTTTTTCAAATCTTTACTGAATTGAAAACTGCAAAACAGGAAAATCGAAACAGGAATAAAGGATAGCATATATGCTATCAAACTTCAACTCTCCAGCCTATATCATATCCAACTTACCCATAAAGACTTAGACACTCGTAGTTCACAAGAACACAACTTAAAACATAAAGTAGCATGCACATAAAGCTAAATTTGCATAAAAAAGGGAAAAAGCCTGAACAAAATTGGCGCGCCGTTCAAAACTTATGCACAGGCATAACTTTTAAGTCTTGAAGTCGTTTAAATATAAATTGCAAAGTACAAATTACCGAATACAACATCAATATCGCATTCAGGCAATAATCGTCAGTTTGTAGCTTAAACGACCTTTGGGGTGAGGATACTGTGACGAGAGAGAGCGGGCGAGAGAGCGGGCGCGGTTGAATTCAACCAGATGATGGCAGTCAGTGAAAGACAATCTGCCTTTGCACATGAGATGGTTTAAGTAAAGTCTAATAACCAGGTTTTAAGATAGTCCCGTCTCTTTTTGTTATATGACGTTAGAATGTGATGGATTAAGAACCTGGGTTTTACTAGACTTGCTTTAAACCATCTGTCATAATAAGTTGAACAGTAACAGGGATCAGATGTGTATGAAATATAGTAAGGTTATAAGAGTTAGGAAGTACATATGCCTCAAGTAGCTATTTTCCAATTTATTGCTATTAAAATGATAATAATGTTAGAAGCTTTAAGTTGAATTTAGAAAACCTGGTAATCCATAGCCGACGATATACATAATCAAAATTATATAAATATATACTTTATAACATTTGCTTTGCATTGCCGAACCCGCAGAACTCTTTTCACGCTTTATTTTTAACCGATTTAAAAAAAAGGAGGAGGTTCTCAATTCGGTTGTATATTTTTATGTTTGTTACTTTCATAACTCCGTCATTTATTAACCGATTGGGAAAATTCTTTTTTTATATAAAGTTTCATATATATCACTTTCCGTTTGGTCCCATTGTCATCAGATCAGGATTTAATTACTTCTTAGTGTACTTTGAAGTCGGTTTAAGTTTTTTGTAAAACAGTTAAATTATTTAATCATTTAGATTATAATAAATAATTTATATTGATATTTTTTAAGTAATCCGCTGCCCGCTCTCGCTTCCGCTCTTCACAGCACAGCCTCCCCATTAAAGTAATGTCCACTTTGAATTATAATTATAGCCTGTTTAATGTATGTCTTCTTCAGTTAAACCATTGGGTGTCCATGTTTTTTGTTGTCATGTAAGGATACGAATGGGCAACCCGCTGGGTAGATATTGGAAAAAAATATTTTTTTATTGTGCACATTGCGTTTATATCTTTTAAAGTTGTGTCCCTGATGCGTTTCCGATTTTGGTCGATTTTTATGCGTACGTTGAATGGGTCGTGATGATGTTTTTTTTTTTTTTTCTTCTTCTATGGCGTCACACGGCTTGTGTATTTTGCCAATTTCAAGTATTATTATAAGTTCTAGTCACAATAAATCACTTTCACATAGTCCTCAGTCAGTCACTGTCCATAAAAGTCATGTTTTAGTACAATGGTGGTTGTACTAAAACTTTTCACGGACTTCTTGAGACAACTTGAAAAGGCACGATACACATGATTCATTTCATTTCACTTCACTGGTGCACATGGATTGATCTTTATTGGATAAAATACCACCGATATTAAGCAATAAAACTCAAAATACACGAATTTATGAAAATAAAAATTAAAAAGCAACGTCACTCTGCAAGTTCCCGCCAAAAAGTCCGATGACGATTTGTTGTTTTAATTACTTATTGTTTTTTTTTTTTTTAAGTTTTTTATGACAATTCCTTTTTCAAATAACTTCTCACAACGACTCGGCCCTCAAATTAGGTACCAATAATTCTTTTTTTAGTTTTGGAACAACACAAACAAGTGCGGATCGACACATTCGAAATTAAAAATCGAATTCGATTAACGCGTCCCAATCATGGCTGAATGCACCGTGCGCGTTCGAGCAGAAAACCTAAAAAAAATATATCACAATTTAAATATTTACCATTCTAACTAATATCATTAGACCTTATTTCAAAAGCATTAGGGTGTTATTTTAGTTCTTTATATATTTCCCAGTTGTATTGTTAACTTTGTTAATATGACTTCGGTAGCAATGTGCGATCGATCGGAAAGATCGAATCTCATACATTCCGGTGAAACAACAAGACTGACAAATGTTATTGGTTGGGCTCGTTGTAAAAAACATAATAAATAATCGGATATAAAGTCATTTAGGTTATCTATGGCATAATTTAAGTTTCGGCTTTTGTGTGGTTCTCATTGGATTGGAGATTGTTTTACGTAAGTAGGTAAGTTTTAAGTTTTCTTAAGTCTGCTTCTGTAGATCTAAAATGTGTACTTTTTTATGTTAAAAGGCTGTAATGCAGGTAATTTTTTTTTGTTAATTTAGTAAAATGGTGGTCATTGTACTAAAACTTTTCACGGACCTTTTGAGACAACTTGTAAAGTCACGATACACATAATTCATTTCATTTCACTTCTCTGATGTACATGGATTGATCTTTATTGGATAAAATACCACCGATAATATGCAATAAAACTCAAAATACATGAATTTATGTAAATAAAAATAAAAACGCAACGTCACTCTGCAAGTTCCCGCCAAAAAGTCCGTAATGCAGGTCATCTGATGGTGTGTGGCCACCATGAGATATTAGAAATACCCCCAGGATTACCGCTTGCTGAGTTTCTTGCCGGAGTCTTCTCAGTTCAAGTTGTATTTGGAACCGGTGTAGAGTAATTTTATTAACGTTCATAAGTACCTTATCAGGGCCTAAATTGAATAAATGCTTTTTGATTTTGATTTTACCACGGTGTTACCGAAACTTTATGTTTGTTTTTAAATAAATATCTAATTATAAATAAACTCATTCTTTACACACTATTCACGCTATCAGACGCAAAGCTAAGCGGAGCCTTTACTATGGAAACCAGATAACTGATATAATACATATACTACTTTTTATTTGTAAATACATTTTATACATAATTACACCCAGACTCAGCACATACAGACATGTTCATGCACACAAATGCATGTCCTGTGTGGGAATCGAACCCACGACCTGCGGCGCGATAGGAGGAATCTTAACCAACTGCGCCTTCTGGCCCGTCAAAAAACAAATGCATGTCCTGTGTGGGAATCGAACCAACGACCTACAGCGTGATAATAACAACCACGCCATCTCGCAACACGGTAATGAGTAGGTAGTTATTGCATGTATTGCCATCTCTTATCAGCAAAAACAATCATCCGAACCGTTGTTAGATTCTGACAAATCACAAGTCAAAATGAATTTCAAATTTGACGCTCAGATTATCCATCAAATCCAATTAGCTCACACAAAACAAAAGGTTACAAGTATTGAAACAATAAAAACATCCTACCTCCTGGTTCGTGCCGTACGGTACGCGTACGTGCCGGCGACATCGAGATGTGACCGACAATCACGCACTACCATCGGGAGCCGGGCAGAGTTCGTTCACTTCTCAGAAGGTTGACCTCTACGTGGAAACGGATCGAGAACTGAGGAAACTGATGATATATTATTAGGTTATGTTGTTCCTGGTAGGGCTGTGATTGGAGGTCTTTTTTACTATATACTAATCTCACCATGGTTAGTAATGACCAGGAATAACATGTGATCCATTGAAGCTAAAGGGAGAAATCTATAAGTCCGTGGTAAGACCTGTCTTAATGTATAGTTCGGAATGTTGTGCAGTAAAGAAGATGGATGAAAGAAGATTGCATGCAGGTGAGATGGATGTGTGGAGTGACAAGAATGGATAAGATAAGGAATGAGTATATAATGGGAAGCTTGAAAGTAGCGGCAGTAACAGAAAAGTTGAGAAGAAACCATTTAGCGTAGTATGGACATGTTATGACGAGAAATGAAAGCCACGTCACGAAAAGTGTTATGAATATGAAAGTGGATGGATATACGGGAAGAGGAAGAACAAAAAAGAGATGGATTGTGTGAAAGATGATATGGGTAAGAAAGGAGTGGATGCTGTTATGACGGATAGAAGAGACGAATGGAAGAAGCGTACATATTGCGAAGACTCCAAATGATTGGGGATAGGGCAGGTAGATGATGATGGTAAATTATAGGAATCGGCCATTAATCGATATTTAATAAGTAAATAGCAAGCCCCCACAAGCAGCACCTGTTCGCAAGTATGGATGGAATCAATAGACAGATCCCCTAAAAAATGCCTTGCCGAGAGAAGTTTCATGCCATATTATCAATTTAATGTATTCCGAACCGGGTGTTAGAGTTAACTGTAACGGTCATAAGTGCCTTATCAGGGCCTAAACTGAAGACATTTCTTTCAACCCATTTAAGAAAAAATAGAGTTTTTCGAATTTCCATTTAACCAGCTCTGTTGAATAAGATACCTATGCCCACAGACAAATCTAAATAGATAATGCCAGTCTCCCCATCCGTATGGAAACGAAGCGTGTAACTTTTTTTGACATACCATAATGTCACAAGATTGATTTAGTTAGGTTGGCATTAGATTTTTGACGTGAAAATGAAACTATCCTATTTGTAAGCTTAACATATCCCTCGCTACATGTTCCTTGTCCGCGCGAAATAGTTTCAAAAGAAGAACATTGTGCTCCATTTTTGCACAAATTTTACACGGGGAAGTATATATCGCGGCATCTATTTAGATGTATATCTATGCCTATGCCATTATAAGCTAAAAAAAAGCGTCACTAAACCAAAAGACTTAAAATGATACAAAAAACAAAATGATATAAAAAATAATGCATAAATCCACAGCGACCTTAACGAATGCAGTGCATGATCAATTTATAGTTTTAAGATATATGTTGTATATGACAAGTTATTACTTACGCCCGACTTTGCTCGTAGTGCGGTCGTTCTAGGAACAGCACCCACGCTCCTGATCCGATAGAGAGCGTATACATATTAATGTTGGTAAAGACTTAGGTGTTCTGGAAGGATGGGATATAGAAGGGTTTTTGGTGGAAATTATTAGCCAGTAACTTAGTTGTAAAGAATCATGATATAACACTTATTTTGCAAAAACTTTTCACTCTCAATTTTACGGAGTGTGATTTTGAATTGACCAAAAAGTTTTAGCTATGCATTGCATTGATACATCAGACTGTTTCTCCGTTATGTGCAGATAGATTCACCACTGGCTTTCTTGCGAAGAAAAATATCGTGAAGAAATTTGCATACCACAGAAGTTGCATATACATATGCTGACGAAAAATTTGCAAACAAATAGAGCAATGGAGCAATCCAAAGATTTTAATGGCTCGTTAGATGAAAAGTTTTATTTTCTTTATTCTACAAGGCAGCAAACAAGCATACGGCCCACCTGATGGTAAGCGGTCACCGTAGCCTATTGACGCTTGCAAAAGGGTGTCATTCGCATTGTTAATTATTTGGAAAAAAAAGCCAAACATAGTCTGATTGTCCAAAAAATATTTAAAAAATGTAACCTTGCTGAGTTTCTTGCCGGATTCTTCTCAGTTGAAGGCCGAGTTCCAAACCGGTGGTAACTTCAGTAAATTTGACCTTCATAAGTGCCCTTCTGGGGCCTAAATTGAATAAATGGCTTTCACTTCGACTTTGACACGTTGCCGACCCTGCAAACATTGTTCACACACCCTTTTTGAAGGACTCTTTATTATTAGTCAGGCAATAAAAAATTAAATTTAGCATTCTTTCCACATTCAACTAACTCCATGTAACATACTCTGTGGTCGCGTCGTGTGGTCAAAGTGCTCGCTGTTTATTCTTTGTCTATGCTTTATTGTTTGCTATTAATTTTCTGAGCCATTGTTGTTATGACTTGATTATAACTTGAATTAGACTTATTATTTTAGTGTACCAAATTTTGATACACACTACAACAATTCGAATCTATAATAGGCTACTTTTCTGAAAAAAACTAATTAGTCCTTCATTTACATTATCAAAAAATATTAGACACGTATTTTTTCTTTTAACAATTAAACAAAAAAATATGAAGATATCGTGTGTTGAAGTTCCGCGTGACGTCACAGTGTGGTACACTTTTTAGTAACAAGTGACGTCACGAGCCCCCACTCCCGAACTTAGTCGCGCTTTATCTTTGTCAATTGTTAATGATTTTGTAAAAAATACGTGTCCAATATTTTTTGATAACTAACTAACAGACTGACTAATTAGAATTATTATATTTTTACCCAGGCAACATCCCTATTCTGGAATTCCTATTTGGAATTTGAATTGTTTAATGATTTAAGCAACTAAAACCACATAACATAAATCATTAAAATACCACAAATACTCTAAAGCCTTGACAAATAGTGTCATTAAAACAACAGCTAAATGATTCATTAAAAACGGACACGATACAATTTTAAAAAAACCCAAAACTATTAACACCCAAAAACGGTGGCCTGGTCTAAACGACCCGCGTAAAGATTTTAAATTCAATTCAAATAATTATTTCGATTTTCGATTAGAACCTCTAAGACTAAGCTACTAAGGATATATTCCAAATTCAAAAGTAGAAAAACAATTTCGTCGCAACAAAGAAGTAAACAAGTTTAATATCTGATATTTGCCTCTGGAACTTCATTTTATCGAGCGAATTAGAGTCTTATTTCTGTTTAGTTAAGAGTATCATATTAGTGGGATGTTGGAAAAAGGTTTTGTATAAAAACGGTCAGGTATTTCTTATGCGTGGAGGTCCGCAATAAATAAATATCCACGCGTTTTGACAAATGAGTGAACACTGCCTTTATGGAGGCGGCATGTCTGAGCCGCGGGGGTGGACTAAAACGACTCTTGTATCGTTTTGGTATCGTTTTCTGAACTAACAACAGGGAATAATATTGGTTTGAGAATTTGTTTTGATTTTTTAAATGTTTCGTCTAATTTATACGGTTTTTTTTATAATATGGTACTTTTTAACCGACTTCAAAAAAAGGAGGAGGTTCTCAATTCGAATGTATTTTTTTTTATGTTTGTTACCTCATAACTCCGTCATTTATTAACCGATTTGGAAAATTCTTTTTTTTATTTGAAAGGGTACACTTCCCGTTTGGTCCTATTGTCATCAGATCAGGATTTGATTACTTCTTAGTGTACTTTGAAGTCGGTTTAAGTTTTTTGTAAAACAGTCCAATTTTTTTTTCTCAATACAAAGAAACTGACGAAATCCTATTTTTAAATAATAAAAATAACTTATTGTAAGTAGCCATTACTAAAACACATCACATATCTAAAAAACGCACCTGTCAGTCCAAAAGCCATAAACAAATAATCAATTGACACCATAAACAAGGTATAGACCATTATAACCACAGAAAACAACAAAAAAATCATATCAAATTCAGTTTCGAAACATTGTAAAACACACGAAGAATTCATATTAACCGATTAATAAATTCTAAGAAGTGAGGGAGTGAGACATAAATTTTTGTATAAAACCATAATGCATTTATCTGTTTGTATGATCTAAACTGTTGTCGTGTTCAGGGTATTGTTTTAGATTTAGAGATTTCCACTTTGCGTGATGTTAAAATGAGATGATGAGTTATAAAATGTGATGTGATGGTGATTTGTGGCCCGAGCGGTGGTAGGGTTAATGTCACGGATGGATAGGTAAATGACACTGCAACTGTCTTAGTTTCTCTTGGAGAATTAGATGGAATGGAAATGGGATCAAGTAAAATTTGATTAGAGTAAATGTTCTTACTAATACCTACTATAAATGCAAAAGTGAGTTGGTTTTTTTCTTCACGACTCAATGGTACACAGGTACAAATAATCGTGATGGATATACAGGTAGATTATGTAGACAGACCTGAAATAACATGTACGGGGTACAATTAAATTCCTCAGGAATGCATGTGACGTAGCAGGGCAAAAATTAGGACAAGATATTTAAAAAACTTATAGACATGTCTAAATTACCTTATGAGCCGTCAGAGGTAACCGATTCAATTTAAAGTCAAAGTCAAAGCCGTTTATTCAATTTAGGCCCCAGAAGGGCACTTATGAAGATAACATTTACTGAAGTTACCACCGGTTCGGAACTCGGCCTTCAACTGAGAAGAATCCGGCAAGAAACTCAGCAAGGTTACAATTTGACTATGTTTGGCTTTTTTCCAAATAATTAACAATAAAAAAGATATACCTAAGCATAGATACAGACGAAAAAAGAACAAGAAAATAAAAGATTTGAACTCAAGATGCTTCATTAAAAAAAAATACTTAATAAAATACTTGAACTAATACTCGATACTGATAATAATAAAGACTAAACAAACATTCACAAATAATGAACATAGTACAAACAAAACACTGTCATGAAAGAAACAAAAGGAGTGCTGAGAAACCTCTCTCAACCCAACAATAATGTAGTAGCCGTATTCTCGATTAGCGAAATGCATTCAGAAGGGAGAAATAATCAAAATAATGACAACCGACCACCGCATACATTTCGATTACTAAAACTACCTAATTAAAGAAGCGGATAGAGTGGAAATCTTCGGAGGAAATTACCTTGAGACCGAAATCACTGTAATTGCCACAGCATCTTCAGCTACTGGTCTTACTCGGCGAACAATTCGTGTGGCGTCATCTGTGTCTCTTTCACTCACACCTTTATTTCTATATCTTACTCCTTCTACATTTTAGATTTTATAATTTTACTTTAAAACCGAAAAGCTGTTATAAAACTTTGCTGTGTTGTTGTAATCTGAATTTTATTATTGTTGTGTAAAGTTTAAAGTTCAGTGTCAATAAATGTGTATATTGATCAAATGTTGCAAGTGATTGCATGTCGATTACTAAAGGTGTTTGGACATTGATGCGGTTTTGTGTTTATTCCTTAGTTATAGCTAGATTTTTATTAATTTTAATTTAGGTAGTGTAGGTATTAATATTGATTTCTGGGTCGCATATTTTTGTCTCTCGCTTGAATATCGACTTTTTAATTCTTTGTCTAATAGAATTGGTATTTTTCAATCATGTCCCGTGGATACAAATATGATACCAGTTCAAAAGTTGATTTTGCTGGGAATAAACACTAAAACATCTTGGGAAAATCTTCCAAACTAAGCAGATCTTGATCTAAATTAAAATTTTCGTAGCTAAACCAGCCTCAGAAAAAGCAAACTTAGATGGCATATCGAACCCACGATCCGGCTCATCAAGAAAAACAGGCACTAATCGTGCAAACCACCATAGTTTGTCCCAACCTCAATACAATTTCAGTTCAATCCCGCTCAGCTGATTTGTTCGGTTGCCATCAAAGGTGCCGACAGCATCGATGCCGATGATGCCAAGTCTCGATTCGCCTCCGATCGTAATTACGTTGTTTTGTTCCTATCGTTCCAATCGTCATTTTGCATCTCGCTTTGCATGTGCTACTGTTTGCTTATGAAGCTTGCGTTTCTGCGATTTAGTTAACAGAATGATGGCTGAATTAGGAGCGTAGTTCTTTGGTTAGGATAGATCAAATCAGGAATATATATTTTTCAGTAAGATAATTCATGGGCGTTTTCGAGTAGTAATAGTAGAGAAAGTCGATTTATGTATGGGATAAATTCCCGGCTTGATATTTGGATGACTTTTAAGTTACGGGAAGGCAGCGATTGCGAAAAGAATAAGACCTGAGTGATACGTGATAAGAGAAAGAACATGCGCAGCTGTGGGCCAAATGATTAATCAGATAGAAAGATAGATAATGTTATAGTAGCCTAACAAGAAAACGAGTAAGTTCTATAATTAGTAGTTCCCCATCCCATAAATTAAAATGGTAAAATGTACAGACACTATATATCCTGAAAAGGCCATAAATAATGAGACAGTACTTGCTCTCAAAGCTAACAAAGTAAAGAATCACATTTCCAACCGATCGGTCACTATCTGTTACTAAAAGCATAATTTCCTTGCGCTAAAAGGTCCAGGCCAGAGCGGAGGGTCAATGGTGAGCAAATGGTCAATGACTATAATAGGTGGCGCTAGCAGCGAGGCGGTTCAATTTACAAATTAAAGAGCGCTGCGCACGCGGCGCGGTACCGGCGACGCGCGGGCGCAAGGCACTATTCTGATGTGTTTGATGCTGGGTGAGTAAGGCTTGTATCTATTGAATAATGCGAACGTATGAATGAGCTAATAATGAAGATGAAATAGTTTTAGAAAACCAAAGATCTACAATAGATACACGCATTGACACAGTTACTCTATTTAACTTATACTAGAGATCGCCCATGAGTCAAAATTCAACTACAAATGAAGAGTTTTCTTATGAATATAAAACAAACAAACAGATTCCCGTATGACCGCGACATTACACACACTACCATGTGTTTGACACATACATAATATGTAAACTATTTAGGCAAATTGCGCGTACGGAGGATTGTGCGATTTCGCATAGCTTAATTGGATGTAGTTTCTGAAAAACTCGTGTTTCTGTTTTTCAGAAACTACATCCAATGAGGTGATTTTCTTATGACACCACTATGCTCAAAATACCTGTCAAACTGTTGATAATTTGAACTAATTTGAACGTTCACGATTAGACAGGTATTTTGAGCATAGAGGTATCATAAGAAAACTCATTGGACGTAGTTTCTGAAAAACAGAAACAGAGTTTTTCAGAAACTACATCCTATATAAGCTATGCGAAATCTCACAATCCTCCATACGCGCAATATGCATAAAAAGCTTACATATTATGTTTGACATTCAGTAAGACTAAAGACAAGTGATATTAAAGACAAATCAGACAGAGTCTCAGTTTGACAGAGTAGATAGATAGATAGATAACTCT
This sequence comes from Polyploca ridens, assembly GCA_951394255.1. NCBI lineage: Eukaryota > Metazoa > Arthropoda > Insecta > Lepidoptera > Drepanidae > Polyploca > Polyploca ridens. Next base: position 13,772,726 of record OX596260.1, read on the forward strand.
TTATTGTGCAAAAGTATTTAAACAGAGTATAAAAATAAATGCTTACAATTAAAGAAATTACTGTAAGTACAATATATAATTATGAATGTGTCAAACGCATGGCATATTGTGTAATGTCGTAATATGTTTGTTTATTTTAAAACTGATAAGAACACCAAACCTGTAAATTTTACAAGAAGTTTCAATATATCTTATGGTATTTTAAATATGTGCCTCGATGACGAATACCAGAATACGGACAAATATTCCAAAGATAGAACTTTTATTGCCTTCGAACAGCATTATTATTCTCGATTGCACCCAATATTGATTTTAAGGCATTTTTTATGTATGAGAACGTAATGGCTTCGAAGACTGTAAAAATTTACTAGAGTTTTATTGGCAGAAATCAAGCCATAATAATTAACTGGGAATTGGATCGAACAAAGTTCATATTTTTTTTAATTTAATTAAATCTCGGCAAGTGTGCAGCAGGGTGGCATCTTTACCTATTTAGACGGCCAAGTTAATGCCTTAGCAGAAATAGTTCGATATTAAAAAAGAATTAAGGTGCATAGTTTTAATATGACTTTCAAACAAAGAACATTCCCCTTTATTCAGCATAAAAAGTAGGTATACAATAATTATTGCTTATTAAAAAAACCGTTTCTGTTTACACATCGAACGATTTACTGTGCTCACCTCCGGGATTTATGTAATGCGCTCGCGCACGCCGTAAATTATTGCATACGGACATGTTACCGGGAATCGTTGAGATATAACACTATCGCATTTATTTGTGTGTCGGGTTAGCCACTTCTGATGAATTCTTTTTGATCAAAAACAATCTTTATTTTTATTTACAACAAATATGTACAAAATACAATCTATATATAGAAAATTTCCTCAAGCCTGCCGCTGCTTCCGATAGCCAAGCTGACGCGTTGGCGGAAAAAGCTCCCCGCCCGCTGGTCTCCGGAGGTCTCGATCAATTTTGATGACAAGGTGCGAGCAAAACGGCGAGCTTCGTACCCCCACGGTCCCATGGTCTCGACCGCAAAAGGTACAAAAATATAGTTGGGTCCAATCGATGCATATTTTTTGAATTTTGAATTTTCCGCACTGGCCGCAGCTGCCCCTGCAGCTTTACAAGTCGCCGGTAAGTGAGATGGCGCGAGTGTATCGACACATGTGGCATCTTTATTTCATTATAAATGTTACGGTATGAATCATAGGTTTACAGTAAGCTTATATCCAAAACTTTCTATATATAGGTAACAAAATAGCCTAAACTTAAGCCCTAACTAATAGAGGTGTATAAACCTGTTGCAGTCTTCATCAATAGTAACTGAGTCATAATCCTTACTAATATTTTATGGAATAAGCGCGAATGTTTGTAATATGGAAGTTTGTTACCCTTTTACGCAAAAACTACTGAACGGATTTGGATGAAATTTGGCTCACAGATAGAATATATCCTGAATTAACACATAGGATACTTTTTATCCCGGGAAAACATACGATCCCTCGGGAATACGGGTTAAGCCGCGCGGGACAGCTAGTCTAGAATAAAGTCAACCCATAAATTTTTATATGGATTACTTTTCCTTATAAAAAGGAAACTAAGAAATAAACAGACAGAAGATATAACCCATTTGGACCTAATGTTTTACATCCTCTTTATAATGCGGGTACCTACCAAAATACTAGAAACTACTTCCAGCCTCCAGGCTATAGCCTGAGGAGATGCGAGAGTAAATACCAGAACGTTCCATCTTCAGCTTTGACCAAACCATAAAACCCCACCAAATTTAAAAAGGTAGTAGAATTCTTAACGAGTTAACTATATAATATGTTGGTAAACAATTAATACTTTTGGTTTTTTTTTCTACTGTTTATAGGCCGCAATCTCACCATGGTAAGTGATGATGCGGCCGAAGGTGGTAAGCACACAAAGCCTAGAGAAACTGGCTCTCAAGTGCAGCTATCGGAACACACCGAAAGGTGCTTGGCGACAGATTTTCAACTTGAGGGTGGTAGCCAGCCAGGCGGGTACTACAAAGTACCCGGTTTCCTCACGATGTTTTCCTTCACCGAAAGCTCAGGCTCAGTATAGCATTCGAACCCGGGACCTTCGTCTTGGTATCCGACGTCACTACCACTGAGCTATCATCGCCTTGAGACTCGGTTTGAGACGAATGATGACAAAGTATCATTGGAATTTTTTAAATCATTTACAAATATTAACTGACTGACTTTTAGACCAGTCTTATCAAAGGAACAGGTGAAATTGCATAACATTAATATCGATGAATATATTGCAATGATTCCCAATGAAAAAAGGGATTAGCTTGATCAAAACGGCTACGCAACGCGGTATTCTCAATTCAACTGGGTATTCGACAAAAAATTGTCAAAGAATCAATAGATAGAAGAAACGACAAAAGTCACTTGTATCGATACCTGTTATTTACATCGTCTCCCACGATTCGTTTTTTTCCCTATCAATAGCGATGTCAGCCTTTGAGTTTGGAGATTTCGAACAAAAAAAAATTTCTTTTGTACTTGAACCTTTTGTTAACCTCGATTTTATTCTTAAGAGGATTATAATCGAGATTCGCTTATTGGAGTTTATTCGTGAAGAAATCCACGATACCGTTGTTTTGTTTGTTGACATTAGATAGAAAGGTTTTTATTTTAAAACATATCATAGATTGCGGAGTCTTTTCATTGAAATGATAGAGATAATCATTGTTTAGTGTGTGTAGTAGGTATTTTATAATTTAGGGGCTTAAGTAAAACCACAATCCGAACGAGCTGCTAGCATACCGATTTAGATCTTGAAGGTGGTAGCCAGCTCCAGGACCCGCGGGGCCTGCATAGTAGTACACGGCAGTACACGCAGTATTTTCTCGCGAATTCCGATTTATAATTATTTTGATGCGGGTAACAAAATTATTATTCTTTTCGATTTGACACATTACAGAGACTTGTGGCAAGTGTGTCGGTGGAGGTTTACAATCTAACAATCCAATAATTTTCTGAAACAAAACGCAAGAAGTGACTAACCATTCTTAGGAAAGCACAATATCAAGAATCATTTCATTGTCCTCTCATTTTCACATTCAAATCGACGCAGCAGTTGCAAACCAATTAATTACAAGCCCACAAAATGATTTTACTTATCAACAAACTTATATTTACCATTTTGAAACCGAAGATACAATGTTTATTGCTAGGTATTAGGATCTAAAATAGGTATTTTTGGGAGCAATCTAAAAATTGTTTCTAAAGGACTCTATGGACAGATTGGTTTTATCCAAACATATTTTTTCTCACAATATACATATTTGAATTACTTATTTTAAAGCAGTAGAGTTCAAATTCGTTTGTAGCTAAGTGTATCGGTGGTAAATAATGATGGTTTGCGTGAAGGAGTGTCGTATCCCTACCATTTCTTTATCAATCACGTAGACAGACAAAAAACGTCTGCACATCGAACTGAGAGTCACTTACATTAATGGATGCGTCTACCCTCGCAGAGCATTAGTAGAGAACTGTCAAAGAATAAGATTTTCTTTTGCCACACCTGTAATAAATCGTTTGTTCCACATTTAAAATCAGCATGGAATAAAAACGTTCATAGCTGTTATTAAAGTTAAGGTTTTAATACAATAGAATACGTGTCTTAATTAAACAGCTATAATGAGTACAAATTTATCTTTATAGTAATACTCGCTGTCCCCCGCGGTTTCACCTGCGTTCCCGCGATAAGTAGTAGCCTATGTCCCTTTTCATACCATAGGCTACCTGCATGCCAAATTTCGTGATGATCCGTTGAGTAGTTGAGGCGTAAAGGCGTAACAAACAAACTCACTTTCGCATTTATAATAGTTAGAATACAATGCCTAATAGTAATGGCAGAAAAGCAAAACAAATAACCTTACTTAATGGTAAAAAGCAGTAAAACCTAGAATTAAATACAAAGTAAAAAATAAGTATGCACGTAAAAGCGTGTTTCTGATAGGTGATAATCATTATACAGAATATAGACACTAAGACAAATTGATTCACGAATAATAATTATTTTATGCCTCACAAAGCGAAACAAAAACCAAAATAAACCTCACAGAAGTTATATAACCTCAATACTTTTCGTCCCTTCTGCAATTACATACTCTGTATCCAATCGTCATTTGCCGTATTAGCCGTCGTCGAATCATTTGCCGATTGTCTCAGTAATAATGGAACCGACACTCAGGGAAAGAAACGATTTTTTTCCATCATTGTACTTGCTATATCGAGTATTCTCTTCCATTCGCGTACTGCTTTCAGTTATGTTGATATCTGTACATTTGACATTGTGGTTGGGAAATAGGTTTGTTGTGAAAGAATACTGTACTGTTTTGATGCTCAATTCAAAATTATAGCTGTTACTTATGAATGTCGAAGGTCTTAGGAAGGGAAGTCAGCCAACTAAGAAGAACAGGCATGATCTCAGCAAAGTTACCTTCCTTTTCTTTACGGTGTATAGGCCTGTGTTTGACTACAATCTCACATGGTAAGCTGTGATGTGGCCGAAGGTGGTAAGCACACAAAGCCTAGAAGGAACTGGCTCTTAAATGCAGCTGTCGGAACACACCGATAGGTGCTTGGCGACAGATTTACAACTTGTGGGTGGTAGCCAGCCACATAGGTACTACAAAGCACCCTACCACCATGCTATGGTTTCCTCACGATGTTTTCTTTCACCGAAGGCTCAAGATCATTGTAGGATTCGAACCCGGTACCTTCGTCACGGTATCCGACGTTACTACCCAGAATTCCTGTCTAATATTATTTATTATACATATATCGTTTTGGCACAATTTGGGCGCAATATGGAATGGTTGGTTTTATTTTATTGTCTCTGACCCGTTCCAGTCCCCGCATCCCACCACCAGAGACCAAAAAATTGGCTTCTGTGCTATTTAAGTTTTGTGCCAAGAAGTTTGCAGGTTACTATGTATAACATTTTGAGCACTATAAAGGTCATAAGACCTGTTTCCACATCAACTTACTGACTCCAATATCTCCGCCATGTCCAAAAAATTGTTTTTCTTCGAGTATCTATCCTCATTTCGGACCCTGCCGAGCCAATCCCATAACTCACTGAGTAACTTTAAGCTTATTTATTTGGCATCAATACTGATTCAATTTTAAATCAAGTTCTGTTACTTCAGAAACATACCAATAAGTACCCATAGATATAACAATGAAATAGATGAGCCACATTATGCAAGCAAGACTAATCCTGTCATCTCGCGGCCATCAACGTCGGGAATCGAACCCACGGCCCATTGTCTCGCCAATGACATATCACTCAATACGATGCTTTATGGGACTCAATCAGTATTGTCAGCTTAGCTAAGTCCATCTGGAATCGGTTTGAATGAATTTCGAATGAGGTGATCGGGCCTGTTCTTGGCCATGAACAAAACGAACGAATTAAAATATTTTACTTTGGATGAAGCTGGATACTCTTAGTATAAAATCTATAAAAAAAATTAAAAAAAAAAAACAATTATACCTATGTTTTACTATGATATAGAAAAAAACTGCTTTTCATATATTTCAAGATTTTGATGAATTGATGACACCCGTAGTGGTAAGGTAATTTGGTCGCCGAGAGTTGACAGTGTGTTCCGACACTTGAAAGACAGATTTATAATAAACGAGCATACGGCCCGCCTGATGGTGAGCAGTTACCGTAGCCATATGGACGCTTGCAACACAAGAAGCATCGCTCACGCGTTAACGACCTTTTCCCTCTCCCCTATGAGCTCTGGTGACCTTACTCACGCGCAAGAACACAACTTTACACAACATAAAGTTATTTGGCTGCGGTATTCTGTAAGGTGGAGGTACTTCCCCAGTCGAGCTGCTCTTTGAGCGAATAAACGCTATGCTCTACCTCTCTCATGACCATGGTGAGATTGTGGTCATATAAGTTCTATTTTTAATACATAGTACATATTATGGTCTAATTAAATTATTATTGTATAATGTTATTAATTTTAATAATCTTAATAAAACAACTACTACTATTGCATGTTCGATGTGGACAAGGCTATTGAGACTCATGAAATGTATTTTTTATAACAACATTATTCTGTACAGTTTATGCAATAAATTATTTCTGATTCTGATTCATTTTATACAATGTCCGATTAAAACTAAATTTACGTGGCAAACAACAGGATCACGTACCCTATTTATATTTCAAGTTACTCCACCTACTTATGCGCGGCGTCGGAGCACAATGGCGGACGCTATATTTTATTGTCAATGTTAAATAAAGTCATTATTTTGATTGAACGCTTCGTATCAAGTATTTTTTGTCGCTTCGAACTTGCGTTCGAGACAAATCGATTGTGATGGACGCCACACCTTATTAAGATATCCCACTTCTAACAAAAAAACTTCAAAAAACGATTGCTTTTCTTTTTGGCTCACAGTTAAGGGTCAGAATCGCGTAAAAACCTCTCTAGTGATAGCAAAATAAAATGGCAAATATATCTTGATGTCGGATATTGAGAAATAGGCGTCCAAATCGCTTAGAATCCTTATATCCCATACAAATGACCGGTGTTGTTGTATTTTTGAGTTACGCCGACGTGTGATGTAAAAATATGCAAACTTATTAATCTATGTCGATTGAAAAAGTGTGAAGAATTAATATCAAAGTGAGTAACTCAAGGATCTGCGTTATTCATACTCTGAAAATATTGTATGATACGACCATGATGGGCAAAAACATAATAGATATTTGTGTGTTCGTTTGTTTGTCTTCTATGCATTTGCGCGTTTCATCCGATCCGATTGAGTGGAAACTTTGTAGTATTTTTTTAGGTACCTATTCATAATCCTTTCTGTCCTTACTAATATTATAAAGGCAAAAGTTTGTATGTATGGATATTTGTTACTCTTTCACGCCAACACTACTGAACGGATTTGGATGAAATTTGGCACACAGATAGAATAATATGTTCTGGATTAACATACGTCGTCGTTGTTTTGGTCAGCGACGAGCGACTCAGGGTCGATAATACAAATAATACTGGTGCTAAAAAAAATATACAAAAAAATACTTTATTTTTTTTAATAATAAAAATAAAAATAAAAATATTTTGAAAATCATGTAATAAGCTAAAGTGTAGACATAATACGCAACGGGAGTACGAGGGAGTACAGGGGTGGGGCGATGGCGGCTTGCGCCTAGCTCTAGTCTGTGCACGTGCCTAGTAACCATACTTTGCGGTAATTTTATTTCAAATAAAATAAGGTATTTCTCAACATATTTACAGTATATAATGGAATTAAGTCCATTTTTGGGGAATATATATTTTGTACTACCGCTCGTGGGTCGCTTGTCGCCGACCAAAACAACATCCTGTATAGGATACTTTTCATCCCGGCAAAACTTTTACTAATTTCGTACTAATGTCACGGTGCAACCTCTAGAACAATCACTCTACAGATATTCTATGTCTATGGAAAAAGTGTCATTTGATAGGAAAACAATTTATTTAAGGTAGTATAGTTGTCGCTATTAAGGTTGGATCGTTGCCGTTGCCGTGATCGTTGAGTGTGGTAGTGGTGGATGTGGTCGAGCCGTCGAACCCTGTTCGATTCTAAAGATTATCTATCAAAGCGACACTATCGCGACATTGGGATCTTCCGCGCACACTGCGGTATGTACACAGCGTGTTCTAATTATAAACTTTTTTTTATAAAAAGAACATTTTTAAAATTTTATTTTAAAGATGCTAAATGAGTTGTGAGGTTGGTATTTTTAATTAATGAGACGGAATTGTTGGTGGTTAGCTTGATCAGGAATCAGCATTTTGCAATACCTTGAGCTATTCATTTAGCACAGAACAGTAGGTAAGTCTCATAATCTTGATAAAAATCAGGAGGTCAATTTTTGTACAACAGGAAATTTAATTTATGAGTACCAAATTTTTAAACTTTGTACCCAATTTTGGGTACATTTTAAAAATTTGAATTTTCATATCCACATATCTTATCAAAATCGAACTAAAATAAAAAGCTCATTTGTTCAATTTAGGCCCTAATAAGGCATTTATGACAGTTACAGTTGACTCTACCAATATCAAATTTATATTAGTTGCTTAGGGATCTTTGGTTTCCATTTTTCATCATCAGTCCCTTCTGATGGTAAACGGTTATCGACACACAACACTGGGGTTGCGGAAATCTCCTCATGAAGAACCTAACTAAACCGCCATATTCCCTGAAAAATTATAAAAAAGCTTCAAGCTTTTTAAAGACACTCTATAGCGCAACCAGTGGCTACACCGATCAGCTTATACCGATCAAAGTCTCGGCTATCGCCTCAATACAGCGATTATCTTGATCTGTAGGCGAGACTAATCATTTTTATCTATCTACCCGCGTCGGAAGTACAACATTGATGGATTGGCATAGCTGCCGATATTTGTCTCTCTAGCTTGTACGCTTTTGGTAATTGGTCGTGTTGCTTTTTGATTTTGAAATGTCCTTGTGATTTTGGAGGTGAGTTAGTAAATTTAGAAATATGATTTATATTGAAAATTTAAATCCCTATTTCCCTTGGTCACGCCATAACTTGATAATGACCTTACCGATTTCATCCATCTTTTTTTTTATGTTTTTTAATACTCTGTAGAAGGATCGCAAAAAATTGTTAAGAAAATTGCGTAGAAAATTTAAGAAAACTTAACGGTACGGTAGGATATGCCTCGGGTAAAAAAAAAAGCCAAACATAGTCAGATTGTCCAAAAAATATATAAAAAATGTAACCTTGCTGAGTTTCTTGCCGGATTCTTCTCAGTTAAAGGCCGAGTTCCGAACCGGTGGTAACTTCAGTAAATGTGACCGTCATAAGTGCTCTTCTGGGGCCTAAATTGAATAAATGGCTTTGACTTTGACTTTGGGTACGCGGGTGAAATCGCGGGGCGCAACTAGTAATATCATACAAATCTCATTTGAATACCAATTTGACATGAATAGTAACAATCAAATACTACATAGACATTCCTTTACCATTAGTAACAACAAAGCTACATGCTACAAAAAAAGACTTAAAAAACTCAATACCAACCGATCGAATAATATCGATATTAAAATTTCGATTCGATTGAACCTTAATGAATGATTTTTTTGATAAATGAATCGAATACAAAAGGTGGCCAGTGACCGGACGTTTGAATAAAAAAAATTAAAAAAAGCTTATAGCTACTGGCTGAATAAACTATTAATCAAACTTCTTTGAGAAATTGACAAAGTTAGTTTTGCCTTTATATTAACCTCTATAACTATTGTGTGAAGGTTTAAAATGTTTCAAGATCGCATAGTGGTGTTATAAGGTGTTTACTTCCTTCGTCCATTGATAGGGTATGAATCAATAGTTTTTATATTTAAAAAAATAATATCATCCGTCTTAAGATAGGTAAGGTCACTTTTTTGAACTAGCTGTGTGGTTTTTTATGACAAATTTGACATAGCCCCAAAGATAACTAACTCGCAAATTCAATTGCTTGCATCGTCAAGTACTTAGCGACAGTTTTATGCCCGGTTCCTAAAAACGAATCGTTTTGCTTACCAATGGTAGGTTTTTTTATTGCCAAACTAGGCATATAGATCTTTTCTTAAGCTAATTTTACTTGTGACAGCTACTTCCATATGGGAGGGTCTGCTATGCAAAGCTTTGAGGTTTTTGCTTCATTATTAATAAAGATATGTCTTAATTTTAACCGATAGCTGTCCGTAAACTATAGGAATAGGCCATTAAAAATAGTAGGTAGTCAACTAGTCAGTCAGGTGAGTACTACAACGTACCCTATAATGGTTTCTTTCGCTTCTCCTTCACTCAAGAACCCGTCACTAGGTACAGTAGTACCCAACTGATATGGCTTACCGATGTACCTGCGCAGAAGATACATTTTCAAAACGCGGGAAACCGCTATTGTTCGGCAGCTGCCGCCATGTTTGCGCGCGCCGTGCGTGACTCGCGAGTGAGACGGAATTAACAACTGCAGTGTATTATGAACCTTATAGTAGTGATCTAAGGTTGATTGTAAGTTTTAAGCATTCTTTCGTTAATCTTCTGGGCCATACTTTCTTTTCTGTGCGAACGAAGATTCACGACGCGCCTTATCAGTTGGATAATACTGTACTATATTTCGAATACTGTATTTGGCATCCTCATTTATACTCTTAGTACCCGCGGTGCAATAAAGCCCCGCTCATAAAATTCTCAATAATATTGGGAGTAACGCGAAATTCTAAATTTAATTACAAGTAGTGACAAAAAAACACTTCACCATTCCGGGGCGGGCAGACACAGATCATGTGCAATTATAGTGACACATCGTCCATCAATTGATTTAGTACTCTCGATCTTATTTATTGTCGTTAAATATTATTTATACCACGTCTTGTACTAATGGTGTAAGTCAAAAAGTTCAAATTTTGGTTTCGCAAAGAAATTGTTGTCAGTGCGATTAGAATGTAAATATTATGAAACGAATCTAAGCTTGTTTTGAAAACAGTAATTGCTGAGTTTATTGCCGGCTCTTCTCAGCAAATGCAACCTTCCGAACCGGTATTAGAGTATTAGAGTCAGACTTTTCATAAGTGCCTGCGAAGGTCTATATGAATAAATGTTTTATTTTTTCAAAGTCAAACTAAAAGTCATTTATTCAATATAGGCCATTTATGAAGGTGAAAGCTACGGATGTTACTACAAACTAAAAACTACTTAGTAGAACAAAAGTAGAAAAGAGTTAAGGAATACTTAGTAAGATAATAAGAGATAGCTATAAGTACTCAAAATAAAAGCTAAGTAACCGTTCTTGATTTCAATAGTTGAAATGAGATAAATCTGTAAAAATTTCAAAATACAGAGCAGGACCAAAACTTGTCGTTTCAGAGTTACACCATTTCACAAATCGATTGCATATAAAATAATATTATTTATGCTGCGACCATACCCGGCTCCACGCCGCCCCATGAATCTCCGACATCCGGCCGAGGATGCATTCAATTACTCATTTATGTCAAAATAATGTAAACTTCTTAAAATAATCGGTAATATAATAAAATCGGTTACCGAATCGGTCGTTATAAATCCGATTAAACGCTAAGTGATATTTTTGGCAACTTCATCAGGATTTCTTTTCGGTAAGACCCACCACATTGTATCCAACTCTAACTAAGATTTTGAATCTAAAGGTTGTCAAGAATCTGCTGTCAGAAGCGGTAACAAGGTCGAAAATAAAACGAAAATTAATGTGGTAAATATACGTATTTAGGCAATACCTAATAGTTTTACATATTATGTTCTTCAATCGCTAACTGACGAGTGATAGATAGATGCGCGGACGCAAGGCAGACATGGACAAAGCCATACACATTGAGCTATTATTACTACGTATAGAGTAGCTATCATAAGCAAAGGCTATGTCCCATTTTTTAGAGTCAACTAAAGTTCTCAAGAAAAGGAACATTATGAAGACGATAGAGAATAGGAGGGGAAAGATGTTTGGCCATCTTATACGACACGACGAATTCATCAAAAACATAGTAGAAGGAATGATAGAGGGAAAGCGAGGGAGAGGAAGACCAAGAATAAGTTACATAGATCAAGTAAAGGCAAAAATAGACGTCGTGTCGTATAAGGAGGTGCAAAATGTTGCTAAAGATAGAGCAGAATGGAAGAAGCTACACCGACAAGAGCACAGCTCTTAAATACAGAAGAAGAAAGTTCTCTATAACGCTGAAACAATAATTAGTCGTCTTAGCAGACAGTAGAAACACGTAGCGCGATCAGAACGCTTTTAGGAGTATTTTTCTAGCAAACACCGTGATTGATAGCAGTACTGTACAATCACTGCATTTAAACGTTTAATGACCTTGACTTAGCCAATTAGAGCGCATTGTCAGTGGGAAATTGGCGGAATAGATTTCAACCCAACTAAACCAACACAAATGTCATCCATTCAACCGTTGACTGTCGTATATCTACCAAGCATGTATGTTTGTTTGTGTATTCTACATTTGTATACGTCAGGGGAGAATTTCAATGGGGCATATATCGAATGCAATCGACACTGACACCCACGTGTTTTGGCAACAATGTCCATGTACACTGCTGTGCGAAATGCTTTCGCTAATAATTATATTTATTTAACATTTATGTTTTTTGCAGTAACTTATCAGTAGTACAAATTTTGGAATCTCCTACCAACCATGCTAGCTCATTTCATATATGGATCCTACCAACCATGCTAACTGGCCCGTCAATATCGTGTATCTACGCGTACAAATGCCAATATTCTAAAAATGCAATGTTACATTCTCCAATAAGATTAATTGTAACTCCTCTATCATCATCATCTATCATACAAATAATCTATATAAAATACTTGCACCAAAAATATAATATATAAAAAATCACAGTCTAAACACGGCACAAATCAATAAGAAATATCCAAAAATACCTTCATCTCAATGTTTCCTTTCCGTAACATGGACGTAAGGTGATAAATCATAATTAGGGGCGATCTAACCTTTCAACGGGTGCCGATCGTCCGACATAATCCTACGGTGATGCCAGTGCATGGTCCATTCATGTACCTCGCGGCCTTTGACTTGGGAACCCATATTTTATCGATACTAACAATGGGGTGTTAAAATTACGCTTGCTGGAATTTTATCCCGCATTGATTTTAAAAAAAATATTTAAAAAAAAATGTACTCCAATAATAGCGTTAAAAAATTATGTGCAATAGATAAATTATTAAAAAAAATATATAACTATGGTAGCAAACAAGCATAGGGCCCGCCTGATGGTAAGCGAATCCGTAGACCCTGCAAAAATGTGTGTGATGAGAATCACACACTTCTTAAAGCACGCAAAATTATGAATTAGAGATTTTTTTACACTTTTTTCATGATCGTTTTGAATGTGTCAGTTCACACTAACTAGTTATCTTATTAATATATCATTTGGTGGATTTTTTTATGAATAAAATATAACCAACAAAAAATATTATAGTCTCACAATGAAATATAAAAACCAGCGTCATTTTATCACCATCAATTTTTACTTTTTGTATCGACTCGGGCGCAGCACTTTTGCGAGCGATCATACGTGGGCGGTAGCTGTTATGATAAGTAGTCTTTTGAGGACGGAAATAACTGATTATGATTTAGATACTGACGTTTTATGCGTTATTAATCTTAGTTGGCATTCATATAAAGTGCATTTGTACATATTTGCAAACATGACGCCCGAAACGACGAATCGATGACCCGAAGAATACAGGATGAACAAGATACTTTGATTTCCGAATTCTTATGAATGTTGCTCATATTTGCACAAGCCTGTGCCTTCACCGCTAAAAAACCCCATGTGCTGTGGGTCCACAATTCCAGAACACGTCCTTGAACATCAGTAAAAGCATTGGGATCCTTAGCGTCGATATTTCTAGCGACGTTTTGTTCCGTAGTCAATTAGAAGACAAGGTTAAGCTGGCATCCAAAAAGCTCGGAGTGCTCAACAAAGCGAAGCAGTACTTCACATCGGGGCAAAGGCTGCAACTTTATAAGTCGCAAGGCCGGCCTCATATGGAGTACTGTTGTCATCTGTGAGCGGAGGCACCTGGATACCACCTAGACATTCGGAATACCAGCAGCAAAAATTTGCATTTTCCTGGTATTCCAAATGTCCATAGGCACTGTAAGACGAAGACAAGGATTAAATTGTCAGGATCAGTATTGGTAACATTAGAAAAAAAAACAAAGCATTGACTGCTGGTCGTGATATTTTGCAGACTGTTTAACGACTTATGCATAATGTGAAATGATACCAACCTGAACAGATGACCTGGAGATGGTGAGAATGACGGAGCACCAGAATAGCATAGGATAGAAGTATTTTCAGTAGTGGTAAAGCAATGTACATTAGCCTACTGGTATGGCGCGTCGTGAATCTTCGTTTGCACAGAAAAGAAAGTATGGCCCCGAAGATTAACGAAAGAATGCTTCAAACTTACAATCAACCTTAGATCACTACTATAAGGTTCATAATACACTGCAGCTGTTAGTTCCGCAAGTCACGCCCCTCAGCACGGCGCGCGCTAACATGGCGGCAGCTGCCGACCAATAGCGTTTCCCGCGCTTTGAAAATGTATCTTCTGCGCAGGTACATCGGTAAGCCATATTACTGTACAATTTTGTAGTTTCAAGTAAACTTTAAGAAATTGCTACATTTAATGTCAATCTAGAAAAGTTTAAAGCTAACTTATGCAATATAATTGAGTCAATAAATCACAGGACAAAATGCAGTTATCACCTACATTTTAATGTAACGATACTTGCACATAGTTCAGAAATCAGTTTAACTGCGTGATAAATTCATTGGATATTTGCTAGAAAGTTTGTAAATAGGTAAGGATTGTCATACACGAGCGGTCATCATTATAAAAAGACTTAATAATAATCTATTGTTCTTCGCTAGGTTCTTGAATCCTGGATGGTCGACGAAGTTTGGTACCCTGACTACTATGCCAGAGATGTGAGTCAAAATCAAAATAAAAAAGTCATTTATTTAGTTTAGGCCCTAGTAAGGCACTTATGAACGTTAAATTGGTCCTACAGTTGAATTTACTACCGGTTCGGAATATACTTAAACTGAGTAAGATTCTCATCCAGAAAAAAGTTTGTGTGCATAAAAATGACGTTTATTTTGAGTCTGGGTTCAAATATCTAAATAAATATATCAGTACCCCGAGTATAAAGAATTGACATTAGCAAACGCTTACTAATGCGTCTGCGTTTACGACATTTCTGTATAGGAATTGGCACAGCGCCTCTAGCGGAATACTCATGGTACTAATTTCTCTCATACTAACTTATAGTTAACTCAAATGCGATAGTATGCGTTTATTAACGTTAATTCTTAACCCTCGTGGTACTTTTATCTGATTTCCTTAGATTTCCGTATGTGTAGACTGTCCCCGACACTTTTTTATTATTATTTTCTATAATTACAACAAAGTTATAAAATAATTGGACTGTTTTACAAAAACCTTAAACCGACTTCAAAGTACACTAAGTAGTAATCAAATCCTGATCTGATGACAATGGGACCAAACGGGAAGCGTACCCTTTCAAATAAAAAAAGAATTTTCCAAATTGGTTAATAAATGACGGAGTTATGAGGTAACAAACATAAAAATAAAAAAAAATAAAAAAAAAACATTCGAATTGAGAACCTCCTCCTTTTTTTGAAGTCGGTTAAAAACAGTACTCACGACTTTTATCAATAGCCATATCGGCGCAATGAAAAATTTATGCGATAAAATTCCAAACCTAAGTGTATATCAGGCCTTAATCTAATTAAATTAAACGCTAGCTGACCTACAATGAGATGAAAACAATTTATTTACAATACTAACAAAACTAAAAGTGCATTATATTAAGGTATGTGCACATAGTAGCAATTCCAAAATCATTTCAAAAAACGATGATATAATAACTGGTAGCTAAATTATATACATATAAATTATACTGGTATATATATTATTACAAGCAAATAATCGGTATAAATAGGACATTCCTCACACACGATTATCTGATCCCAAACTAATAAGAGCTTGTACTATGGAAGCCAGATAACTGATATATCTACTACATAATATATATTACTTTTTGTTATACATAATTACACGTAGACACAAGACATACAGATATGTCTATCATCATTATCATCATATCAGCCTAGGGATGTCCATTGCTGAACATAGGCCTCCCCCATTAACTTCCACTTCGAACGTTTTTGGGGCGCTTGCATCCAGTGGCGCCCAGCGATTTTGACCAGATCGTCGGTTTGCTTCAGTCGGTATGTCCATTCAAACAAATATTTGTTCTAATTGTAGGAACTTACAACCTGTGGCTAGAGTATCTAATCTGTACGCCAACCAGTACCTCAAATATGATAGCAGTGTATCGTCAAATGCATCATCGTCAGAGCTTTTAATGCTCTCACTACTAAGACTCCTACACAGCTTGACAGATGCTGCCGAAGAGTCTAATGAAATTAAAAAAGCCACTTATGCAAAGAGTTTTAAAATCTGTAGTCACAGCCCAGAAAACTATATTTAAAATGCTGTTATTAAATTAGTAGAATTTAAACTGAATCAATGTGCAACGAACCTAAGTTCAGAAGTTGGAACATTTCCAATAGCCTTGTCATTTTGATATGACTCATAATGTCTCTACGATATTTCAAACTATTGTACAAGATTGTTGGACAGTCACTTTCCGTGATCTAATATCACTATTAGAAACTATATTAACTATTAATAGTAAAATAGTAGCTATTAGTCATTCAGCAGTAGATAATAATACAGATGATATTATTATAGGTTTAGTCTTAGATACAGGCTAAGTTGATACTATAGGTACTTCATAATTTGATCTTATGGTACTGTTAGATTTTAAAGCAGTAGAATCGTGGTGAAAAATTGGAGAACAATCTATATCATTCTCTGATTTAAAAAGCATATTTGATAATAGATTACATGGACTCAATACGACTGACATTTCAAATATCGATGATCATAATTCTACCAACGATACTACCATTATTTCCAGTGCTGAAACTTCAAGTAATAATGTTCATTATGATATAAATCACACTCCCACGCAGTTGCAAGACTGCGACGCGTCGCGACCGCACAAATAAATGGAAAAGTGGGATAATTGCAATCGTTCACGCATTAAAATTAAAACGGAGAGAGTTTACGAGACTCTAAATAGATTTTATTGTGCGTATTTTGAACATTCCCAATGCAAATGTACCTTTGTAAAGTTCCCTGGATATTGTGTTTCAGTAAACATTATTATAACTCTATTGGAAGTATTTGTTGTTTACAATGTCTATAGATTTTCAATGTATTTGTTGTTTACTGAAATAAACGTGAGTCTTAAGGAGCTTTATCTTGACAGCTCCAATATTTTTAAGGAGTCTGATGATTATTCGCTGCATATTGCTGATTGATTGTCAATGTAGGATTAGAAATCTCTTTTTATTGTCTGATCTTATATTGACCAAACGATTGTACAAAAAATGGCTACTAGATCAATTAATGAGGGATTTTCTACTTAGATAATAGTCACAAAGAACATCTTAAAGTTATTAGCGCCATTACAATTTTCCGTCTAAAATATTGTCTAGATATGAGTACTTGTGAAGAGAAAATCCAACCTGGGTGGTTTTGGAGATCAAAGACAAAACCATAAAGACAGCACCTCGTTAGACCATTCAGACGGTTATTGCAGTAAACTACCAATATGACAGCATCGGTGCTAGAAGAATATCAAATTAACCATCTTACTTCTTTAACTCGAGGGTAAGTTGTAACTGGAGTGAATTTGGAATGAGTTAAAATCAGAAAATGATACTGCATTCTCAAGAATCATTGGGTATTATGATACCATCTATATAAAAAGAAAAGTGGCATGTGGTAAATGAAAAAGAGAGGAGTAATTTATAGGCTAAATTAAGAAGAACTCGGAAGGTGAGCTAAGACGTTAATCTTCTTCGATTCAAAGGAAAGAAGTAAATTGATGATAGTAGGAACATATTTGAAGATATATAACGCAATGAGAACCTTATCATATTATACCTTTTAAATTTTTATTTAAGTCTAGAAAGAATCTAGTAGTAGAAACTCTGGAGTGGTTCCAAAAGGGCCATTCGATAAACTCGAAGGGAATGCTAATTATAACCTTGAAATTGAGATTTGCGTCCAATTAAACGTAACATTATGCATGTTTATAACTAACGCGGCTTACTGTCATAATTTGTGAATGAAATTTTAATTAGTCTATCGCGTGTTAAACTTTGCTACAACTGTGGATGAAGAAAAAAGTGTATTTGGATGGGGCTATGTAGGCAATACCCGTCCAAAATAAACATTCATGTGTCAAAAAACGAATGTATTTGTTATTATTTTTAAACTTTAGCATATGTTTGATCATATTATAGTAGTGTTTGTAAGTTTGCATTTGTATAACTTCAGGTTTCATTTTTAACTTAATTTACTAGAGTTTTGATGCTCTTCATTGCTAGCAATTCCTCTATTAATATTTCTCAATTTAATAAACAACCTTCAATCTATCTATGTAGTCAAAGTAAATTTTGCTTTCAATTCCATCATTGCAAAAGACTGGGCCATAAATATTGCAATATGGCCCTAGCATAAGTTGGTGGGATACTTATTATTACTTATCGACTGGTCATATTCTCGCTTGTTTAAAAGCTATTTTCAAGCTAATAATTAAATTAAGAACTCTTGAATGTTATGCGAAAATATCTATGTAACGTTTCTCGATCTATGTTAATGAATAAATAACTAAATAATAAATATGTCATAAGAATGAGAAACCTAACTATCAAGATATTACATCGATTGAAGCTATGCAATATTCAAATCACAAAACACAAGACATCAAAGCTCAGAATTGCACAAAAGGAAAACGTCGGTGCGTCCATGCAAACAATAAAGATAAACCAAATAAAAATATCATAAACAAAGGTTCGCAGCACGCAGCGTACCTATCTTGTGTCTTAATTTGTACGGCGAGAGAGCAAAACAATATAAATAATATAAAAACAATGAATACATACAACACTGACAACCATATTGTGGGAGCGTGTGACGCATTGCTTAAGATTTGTTCAGAAGTGACGATATAAGAAAAATAACCAACATAATGAAACGAAGGTTGATTGAAATCATCAAATAATTATAGCTCTAAGCATACACTTACTGACACTACTGTTTTTTATAATAGTTTGACTCCCAGTACTGAACGTTTCAAGAAATACAAATATTTCCTGCATTAAAAATTACAAATATATGAAAATATTCAGATTTAAGATCATAGATCAACTATGATTGTTTTCTAAAATAGTTATTACACTTAGTCAAAATAATAAATAAATATTATAAGGACCACCTCTACAACCTGCTTAAGCTGCGCGAGCGCACGCAGCGGCGACTTTGACATTTAACAGAAAAATCTAAAATCATAAAGCACTAACTCGGTGCGCGGTATCGTATCGGGTTGCGATTGCCGCCTGAATGCTAATACGTCTTCTTTCTCTCTCTGACCCACCTGTCGAACTGCAGCCTCGAGCGTAGCTCTTGTTACACTGAGTTTAACATCTCTTTTTTCTTAAAGAGCTATATGGTACAGTATTAAATCTGGCTTTATCGAGTTTTCATTAAAATTGTTTATTGATTTATTAATGACTTGAGAGAATATAAGTTTTTTTTGGATTTTGGTGTTTGCTAAGTTTCAATATATTTCATGTGACATTTGAATTGCAAAACTAAATATCTGCTGAACATTATTTCAATATTCTTAGATATTTGGAGCAAACCATAAAATTCATGTTAATACCGTATTACCTATTAACCTACAACTCGTATTTATCACACTATAAATCCTAATAGACGATAAAGTCATTACTAACAATCCTAATTTTATTACCAGCATTGAAACCAATTACCTCAATAATAGATGCATCGTCAAACCTCTCGCTAGCCATCACTGGTCCCAAGCGATGAGCAAAAAAACAGAACAATTGTTCCTAGCGTACAAGACAAGACGCTTGCTTGTATTCACACAAATCTGTCGGATATTATCTCTTGCGGCATCAGACCGCTCGTATCTCGCGAAATATTAAATGTCCACGCATAATGCACGCCGCACTTTATTGGTATTCGTTTACGGGATGCCATAAAATAGTTAAGGCTTCGAGATGTTAATTTTTAAGCGACTGCTATGTTGAATTTTGAGGACTGTGTGTGAATTTTGAGGACTGTGACCGAATGAAAAAAAAAAACATAGCTTGGATTTAAGGCTTTAAGTGATGTCGGATACCGAGACGAAGGTCCCAGGTTCTAATTCTACAATGAACTTGAGTTCTCGGTGAAGAAAAACATCGTGAGGAAACCATAGCACGGTGGTAGGGTACTTTGTAGTACCCATCTGGCTGGCTACCACCCTCAACTTAAAAATCTGTCACCAAGCACCTATCGGTGTATTCCGACAACTGTCTTGAGAGCCAGTTCCTTCTAGGCTTTATGTACTTACCACCTTCGACCTCATCATCACTTACCATGGTGAGATTGAGATCAAAAACAGGCCTATACACAGTAAAAAAAAAAGCCATGATACTTACCGCCAAACTTTGAGATGATGACGTTTAATTATTTTGTGAATCTTATTTAAGTAATTTGGTCAGTTACGAGTGTGGTTAGGATTTTAACGAAAAATATAAAAGTTTAACTCATCAATGATGAACTATATTTTTTTTTCAGAAGTGTATGATGAGATAGAAGTGAACAAAGATATAATAACCGAATCTATATAAGCTAAAGTGGCAATGGGCAGGCCACATCGCTCGAAGAGCCGATAACGGAAGGGGAAGAAAGGTTCTCGAGTGGCGACCACGTACTGGTTGCGCGCCAAGCGGGACGACCTTCTAACAGGAGGACCGACGACCTGGTCAGAGTCGCTGGGCGCCGCTGGATGCAAGCGTCCCAGAGCCGTTCTAAGTGGAAATCAATGGGGGAGGCCTATGTTCAGCAGTGGACATCCATGGGCTTATATGATGATGATGAACTAGGTGATAAAATGCTTTAGATTCGACATTCTGCTGCTCATAAAAGAGAGTACAAAAAATATTAGAAAGTCAACTTATGACAATAGTTTTTCTCCATATACGACGACGGTATACGACAAAATCATATCAATACTAGAATATGAACACTTAAAATGCAAAGAGTGACAGTGTTGAGAGGCCGGTCACCTTTCATCCTGAAGATAGACATCGTAGCAAGTGATGTTGCATGCGTCTACGCATATGAAAATGGCTAGTTATGTGAAACTGTTATGCTTTGTTCACGAGACAAAATGTTCGTAAATAATGTTTGTGAAGTTGACAGTACATTGTTTCTAAACCTCTTTATAAGTATTAGAAAGTATACTAGGATTTTAATCGCCTTCAAATTGGAGTTTCTTTTGTCAATTTGGAGTTTAATGAAAAATGATTTTACAAAATACTTAAACCGACATCAATGCAAAGAAGTAATCAAATCCTGATCTGATGATGGGACCAAACGGGAAGTGTACCCTTCCAAATAAAAAAATATTTTCCAATGCGGTTAATAAATGACGGAGTTATGAGGTAATAAACATAAAAATGCAGAGAACCTCCTCCTTATATTCAAATACTGTTAATAAGATGATCCAAAACTAGTAGAAATTTATCTATCTATCTCTTTGGTTAGCGATAACTTGCGACACAGGAAAGATAAATATTTTAACGAGTTAAATAATTTGTGTAACAAAAATGTATTTTTCCGCCAACGCGTCAGCTTGGCTATCCAAAGAGGAAACGCTGCCAGCCTTCTGGGAACCCTGCCGTTAATCGGAAGCAGCGGCAGGCTTGAGGAAATTTTCTATATATAGATTGTATTTTTGTTATTTGTTATTAATTATATGGATATATTGTTAATTTTAAAACAATACTTTTTATTAAAGGTTTGTTTTTGATCCACAGTAAAGTTATCCAATGGTTTAAAAATCGCAAGAACTATATAAGTTTTATTTCTGCAGCCCTCTACCAATCGTTCAAAACTAAATGTTGCCGTTGATTATGTTAGGTTTCCAAAAGATTAAATAACAATCTTTCGTCTAATTTCACCAATATATTTTTACCAAAAGAAACTTGTATCAGTGTGTCCAAACCTCTATGAGTCAACACTCACACATGTACCTCTGACACCAAACCAATAACTCGTATATTTATGTCTTACTCAAACCTGCCACTGGCGGGGTGTTGCGTTACATAAACTGAGTTTACGAGTGGGACCATCGATGTATCGGTTACTGATGATGTATGAGGATTTCTTACACGTTGAGGTTTTTTAATGATAATAATGTAATGGTTATAAAGATCCCTGATATTAATAACATTATTTTATACATACAGCTGATGATAAGCGGTTGGCAATATAGACCATTTTCAAGGAAAATATTTACAAAGGATGTACAGCAGATTCGGAAAATTAGTTCTATTCAGCAATTATGGTTTTAAGGACAATGAATGACAGCTAGGTCCTGTTTTTTAACCCTACAATGAGCTTGAGCTTTCGGTGAAGGAAAACGTCGTGAAGAAACCATTGCACGGTGGTAGGATACTTGAAATTCTGTCGCCAAGCACCTATCGGTATGTTCCGACAGCTGCACTTAACAGCCAGTTCCTTCTAGGCTTTATGTGCTTACCACCATCAATTGCGGTCAAACACAGTAAAAATATCCTGAGTGGTCTTGACGGGCCAGTTGGCGCAGTTGGTTAAGGTTCACCTTACGCGCCGCAGGTCGTGGGTTCGATTCCCATACAGGACATGCATTTGTGTGCATGAACATGTCTGTATGTCCTGAGTCTGGGTGTAATTATGTATATTAAGTATGTATTTACAAACAAAAAGTAGTATATGTATTATATCAGTTATCTGGTTTCCATAGTACAAGCTCTGCTTAGTTTGGGATCAGATGACCGTGTGTGAGGAATGTCCCAGGATATTTATTTTATTTTTTATTTTTAAACTCTTCGAGTATACATTTTGACTATATTGTTCTCCATCGCTAAGCCAATAAAATATTAACACATTTCTTTATGAATAAGTGGTTTCCGATTTTCCGCAAACGCACAATATGACGATGACTCTTGCTAAGTTCAGAGATTCTTCGAAATGAAACTGGCAGTGATATAAGGATGTCACTCCAACAGTCATCCTCTTTTGGGAACATAAGGTAAACGTAGTGTCACGGATTCCAGTTAGGAGGAAAGATCTGATGACAAAGGTACTAAAAATTGATCTTTTCCTGAAATTCTGCTTGAGTGGACCTTTTTAATTTACATCGCTGTACCTCACTTTCTTAAGTAATTTTTGTGAAAATCCCAACTGAATTTATACATTTTAAAATAAACTGCAAAGTCGCTTGTGAAAAGTGCGTGTGTATCTATAATAACAAAAATCTTATCAAAATCAATGCAGCTAAACCGAACCATATCATAAATAAACACTCGTAAGTACAAAAACCAAAAAAGTTTACAGTACAGTCTTTAGCTGAAATCTTACTAATATTTTAAGGTAGAGGCTCGATCGATTATATAATCTATATACCTTGATTTTAATAATAATTGAATCCAAAACAACATAAAATCAGTAATACAGATTAAACAATAAAATTACACGTAACACGCGGTCACAGTACAATAACAAACAGAAAAAAAACTATCGAAACTCAAATGGCCGTGTCAACTTTTAATATCACCTTGTAAACAGTAAAAGACACTGCCCATCTTATTCGTGACTAACAATTTTAGTCAAAACTCACTTAACTATTGCATTTACCAACTGATCTCATCAAAGGAACTTCAACTTTATGTCTAGTGAATAAGAATTTTGATGGATGACAATTTATTAAGTCTATAGCATATATAAGTTTGTGAATTAATGAGATAGGATCAAGCACGTATGTAAACCGACTGATGGTAGATAAGACAGAATATCATATAGAGGATTTTTGGAAACACCGCTCGCGACCCATAATTGGCCCAAAACTTTATCTTTTCATGGAAGTTATGGTCATTTATGGTACAATATGATCTCGGTAGCTCGAATACATGACTTTTCTGGTTGTTTTCGTTAAATTATGAGTTCGTGACCGTGGAAATTATTATGGGAATGTTGTAATTAGTGTTGTTTGTAACTCTCTGTACTTAATTGGTCATATTAGACTACTGTGTTTCAAAATGATCTTTTTTTATGTTGTGTTTAGTAAATGACGCATTTGTATAATCAGGAAGTGAACTCAGAAGTCTGTTCTTTAGAGTTTTTATTACGATGCATAATCTAACTTAGATAAATGATGATGTGCCCGAATAATGCAAAGTCCAGAAGATAACTGGCTTCCAAGTGTAGCTGTTGGAGCACATTGGTAGGTTCTCGGCGACAGATCTTTAACTTGAGAGTTTCCTTCACTGAAGCTCAAGATCGAGATTTTTCAGCATTTTATTTTAATAAATAATTATCTTCTGATACCTTTTTACTGAAATATTAAAACAGGTTATATAAACAAAAAAATAAAGGCGAAATTGTTTGGAAACTACGCCAAAAAGTCCAATTAAAATGTTTACTTAACCAAAAAAATTAAAGAATGACTTTTTAGAATATCTCACCATTACAGAGACCATCCCGATCAAAGGGAAAAATTACGAAACATTTTTTAAAAAACAAATGAAAAATTTATATAAATGGTCTAAACAAAAACCACTAGAATTCTTCTTTCATTCGCGGCGAATTTTTTCTTGGGGTGGGAATCACAACCCTTTTTGTTTTATGGGGGGAAAGTAAGTCGAAACAATACATAGGTTTTTTTCTCGAAGCTTCGTATTATAGAAGGGGAGCTGCCTATTATAAATGTGTCTGCAATAATTAATATCAATCGGATTGAAAATAATGGGGCTACAAAATTTTAAATTCCTCTAATTGGTACAATAAGTAATATTATTGTATTGATGGTATATAAAGAAAATCTAATAGGTAAGAAAATACGTCTTTTTATATATATTTTGGTTTGGAATTTGAATCAATATCATCGTATGTAATTGAGCATTAAAACCTCGTTATCTTAAATCAGCTTTTAGAACGTAATCTCCAGTATAATATGTAAAGATAGTAGCTTCCTCGTCAGCTCCCGGACTAGGGTCCAAACAACGGCAAGTCCGTCGTGTGTTAATTGTTTGTTCTTCATTATTTTCGCCTTCAATTGCCCTTTTGTCCTCGCCATTCTTTTCACATTTCGCATTATTTTGTACGCTTTCTTCCAGCAAACGATTCCACTCATTTTTCAGTTCTTTTCAATGGCCTACCGAATTGTTTTCCTGCGTCATCATTAACTTGCTGAAATTTTTCGTTGTTTTCGTCTTTTTTTTTTACTCGCGTCTGTCATTCTTTTTGGTCGAAGTGGAAATTTGGTGCGGACGTGGGATCGACTGCTTCTTTGTGTGAATTATCTTTTGTTTTCGGACGGCACAATTATGATATTGACAGAGTACACAATAGTTTTATTTCTTTTACCTGTTGTACCTACAGATAAAGTGCTGAGAAAATAAACTTATATATAGTACATTTTTGCTTGGTTGTTAGCTTTTGTAAACTAGATATATATTGCGTCTTCACAGTTACACAAAAAGTTAATTATCAATTTCCTTATTACACTTCCATATCTACAACATTTTTTTACGAAATAATAGCATCTAACCTAATCAAGTTTTAGTAACATTGACAAGAACTAGGTACATGGCCCTGATTCTGTTGTTTACAAATAAACTAATTTTAATCTCACTATGTCTCTTTTTAACAAAGAACATAAGAAAAGGATGTAAGAAATTTAGTCCTGTCAAATTAGTCCAATGCTTATTTTCAATATAAATTTAGTCGCCATCTATCGCGGTTACGCTTAAATACACGCAAATGAAGACGGCAAAGACTATACTCTATTTCACATAAGATGAGTCGTCAAGGTCAAGGGTTTTTTACCAATATCTAGTGAAATTCCATTTGATTACTCTGAAATAATATTCACAATATTTCGTGAAACCTAGCTCTATCATCGTATTCCTTTATTATATCGAAATGAACATTAACCATTGAGAAATTTAATAAAATACCATGTGTCACCGAACTCATGTTATTTGAAATAGACTATAATTTGACAGCTTTAAATATGTTCTATCCTTTTTCAATAATGTTCGTAAGAAAGAGGTGTGATGTGACTAAAATTAGTTTAGTGCGATTTACAACAGAATCGGCACCACTTTCTCACAAATATTTTTAGCTCAATACAAACTTCTAAATTAAGGCTCCATTAGGTGTAACTATAGTAACAAATCTGAATGAAGCCATTTCACGGCATTACCTTTATTGTTTGAAGCGGACACGTTAAGTTGGTCCCCGGAGACGGCGAATTTGGCATTTGGAAAAATTGCCAAAAAATAAAATGGAAAGAAGGCTAATCTAAATTAGTACCGTCAGCACATACAACAGTGTTATATCAGTAAATATGTTGTTTTAATTACTTAATACTTTTCATCAATATTCTACTTTTTTTTCTATACTGACAAGTAGGCCAGTGTTCCACTGTATGGTATGTGGCCATGCTTGCTTATAAACATGTGGAATTTCTGAATAGTACTGTTTTGAAGTCAGCGAACGAATATAACATGCTCCATAGAAAATCGGAGGCTTTTTCTGACGTCAAAATAAATAGTACCTAATGTCACAGTCAGATTAGAGTCACTACATCGTTAGAGTAAACCTATCTAGGAAAAATCAAAATTTCAAAATTCCTTGACCGGATGATAAAAAAAATATTTTCCTACTAAAAAAAATATGGACCTTTCTTGCTGACGCTACATAAATCGGAACCAATACCTACCAGCAGCACATTTTTATTTAGTAATTAGTATTAGCACAAGGAGTCCATTAAGATTACAATGTTTTTAATTGTCCCCCATCAAAGTGAACTACGTTGCAGAAACGGTAAAGCTTTATTTTCTATCGTCGATTAATGTTTAATTTTATGTTGTACATTTGCTTTTCTAATTATTTGTTTAGTATTTTTCTTAATTTAGTCAAAAAAATGCCCTATTAGTTTGGCCATTATTTTATCTTCTTATTTTTTATTTTATATAATCAGATAACTGATAAAAAATTTAATATAAAAAACAGTTTTAGTTAACATAATTATTGTGTTAATTATAGTAAAAATAATTATTTAAAAGAGCTTAGCGTAAAGATTCAATTTTTTTATAATATTATTTTCTGTCGCTATAACGATATAAATGTGAAAAAACACCGTTCCTCCTGTTCTCCTAGGTTTCCTAAAATTTTGCTTTTAATCGGTTTAGTAGATAGGTATTAAGCCATAGATTACAGTAAATTGCGGATAATTTGGGGTAATCTAATAATATATTTAATAAACATAATTACATCCAGACTCAGGACATGCAGACATTTTCAAGCACAAAAATGTATATGTGGAAATCGGATCCACGACCTGCGGCGTGATATCTTAACAACCACGCCAACCGGCCCGTGTCGTCACATTCAAATACGTAAAGCCATTGTGAAACATCTGAGTAACACAAACTGCCAGGTTTTATTATATTAGTAGAAATTATTAAAACATCCTTACACAGGCTTGCTGATATACATAAGCCTGCAGAACCAATATTTTGTCAATGGTTTATTACTACATATCACATAATATGATGAATAATCCTCACAGCCAGTCACCAAGTCCATCAGTAAAATCATATTGTCTATGACAATAACATCTGTCAAAGAGTAACAAGTTCAAGACGTGATCAGGTCTATACCCTGGGCACAAAGACCCTTCGAGGGTTTCTCAAGAGCCATTGAGTTCTTGTAGTGCCCTCGGGCAAAATCTGTTGGAAAATGACAAGTGAAAAACAAACGCCTGTTGTCACGAATCTCGATCGAACTGTTGCTGTATTACGTTTTGATGTTTTATTGCTATCGGCTGTCATTGAATATATCTAGCGAGATGTGAAGATGGAAGATGTCTCAAGAAAGTGTCACAATGGTGACCAAGGGAGGCATGATGATTATTTCAGACCACTGATCAGACGACATAATCCAGAAGGCTAGAACCTATGGATTCTTCTGGCACAGGATTGAAATATGTCAACACAGGAGTGGAATATGTGAGTAGAATTAAGTACCTAAAGAAAATATTTTGTCACAAAGATCCAAAATCTTGGTAATTGCTTCGTTTTTTTTTTATACCAATAAGGTGGCAAACAAGCATACGGCCCGCCTGATGGTAAGCAGTTACCGTAGCCTATGGACGCTTGCAACACCAAGTGTATCACTCGCGCGTTGCCGACCCTCGCGCGTTGTCGTTCTGTCTAGCTTTGCTCCATAAAAACCAACACTGTGTAAAATTTGCATCAAAAGTTTTTAAAATTCCCTCCTGGCTACTATAACTATTCTAGGATACGAGAACCATAACTTAAGCCAGGTCACTATATAGATTGAACAGATAAAAATTAACCTTAGGTATATCACTGGTTCAGGATTCAAGTTATCTGTCTATCTATACATTAAATACACACACGCCATAAAAATGACATTTCATGGGAATAGCAATCTTTTTAGCAATAGCACCAAATCTCAATCGCAATACGTAATAAATCTAAAGTGCCAATTGGAAAATTCTACAAATCAACTGTTTGAAAATGTTTCGAGAGAATCAACTGTCTACAGTAACAACCCTTTGGGTCTGGAGGGTCCTCGGTGACCCTCTGGAGCTGTCCCGACTCTTCAAGTGCTGCGTTTGTTTTGATTGTCTTCTCTCGTCGATTGATGTCGTTATTTTCTGATGCTTACGGAAGTTTTAATTATGAAATGCAGCTCTTCAGATTGGATTAAAATTGCAAGTTCATTTTTTGTCTGCTATTGAGTTATTTGGCTGATCAAAATATTAGATGAGAGATGCTTTACAAAAGTTTTATAATAACTTCATAGACACGTTTTTGTAAATACATACTATAATAAATTTTGAACTTGGTCCGGTATGCTAAAATAATTACTCTAAGCAATCAAATATTTCAGCCAAATCATGCAAATTATATCCCGTTATTTGAAGATATAAAACAATTTTAAACCATACAAATCGAATCGGCACATTCAGAAGCCAGAAATTGGCGAACCATTATTATTCTCAATAATTGAAATCATTTATATCTCCATTAAAACGCTCACAAAACGCATAAACAAACAAACAAACATAAAACCCAAATCAGAGGCAATTTCGAGCCGTTTTCGATCGCTGTTCCCTTGCCAATATCAATTAGCTCCTTGTAATCAGGGAAACCAAGTTACTTGCGAAACTCCAATGGTAAAAAATATTGTAAATTAGTTCCAAAGCGTTAAGTAATAAAGACTCCACGAAATTTATATTGTGTCACCATTAAGTTGGTAAGCGTAATCGTAGGATGTACCTTCGACGGTTCGGATTACCAGAAATTGCTACCAAACGAAAATACCAACATACAGTCATTACGACTTTTTCTTAGTTTTCGATATGAAAAAAAAAGCGAAGGAATAACTTATGCGATGCAATGACCGCGAGCGGCGACATCAAAAGGGTTAGTGGCGAGATTTGGTGTCTCTTTCCTGTTGTATTTCTTTTGGGGGATAGAGTGGGATGGATAGATGATGTTGAAGATAAAAAATGCCCTTTGAGTCGGTATGAAGCGAAGCCGCCGTTTGTCGTATATCAAATGCGCGAATGTGTTGCGTTTTGCAATAAGAACGTGATATCGCGAATGTGTATGTCGTTAGTATACCAACTTAGTTCTTTTGTTTTGTTAAGGAAAATATTGCTTTTCGAATCTATTGAGGGTCAACTTAGATTTTTGATCCATAATAAACAAATGAAATCTAATGGAGGATTTTAAATTAGATTAAAACAATCGAAGGACCTATGACATAGGGGCTACTTTCAAGCAAAATGGTATTATTTTGGTGATTTCCTGAGACTGAACTTAAATTTAGATTCGAAGCAAAATCTTGATGCTAGGCATACAAAGACCTGAAAACATAGGAATTACTTTTCTTAGAATGATTTCTCCAAGACTTAAACCTACATTTAGCCTACACAATTATGGAGCGATTGGTGGTGCAGGGTAAAGCAGAGGGCACCAGTGCACGTGGGAGATCACTCATGCGATGGACCGACCAAGTTAAGGCCGCAATAGGCGGTCTCATCAACGACTGCACCAGAAGGGCAGCAGTTAGGGACGAATGGCGACGTGTTGTGAAGCGTGCCACAAATCACTCGTTATGAAAGACCACGACCACTCTCTCAAGAGTGACACGCATGAGAAGAAGATATTATGGTAAAGCCTAGTTTAGTTCGTCAACATTTTTATCAAAAGTCTGTGCATGTCAATTTAAATTAAAAACCATTTTAGAGAGATACATACAGTACAGTATCTACTTTGAGACAAGACTATACAGCACTTATTATATGCACGATTGTAGCAGTTACATCTGCTTGAATCTAATCTAAGACTTCTATAAATTATTAGCTCTAAATCAAAAATAAGTGACTGTCGCAAAAATAGATAAAACCAACTAAAAACTGCTGTAAAATTCCGAAGCAACGAAGCATAGGACATCAATGGACAAAGTAAAGAGAATTCCTTCACGACTTATCCCTTTAAATATAAAAAGGTTTTACAGGAAAACTTTTAATCAGGGTCCATCTGAGTTACTCTTTGTTCTCGATTAGAATATGAATGTTATTCGAAAGCATGTTGTTGCAAGATTCAATGTGTAGACAAAATAATTGAATGAAAATTGTATAGTAATGAATATAATGTCAATATGTCGAGGGACATGCCATGCTTGATCGTCATATGAACTGAAAGAGAGTGGGTGAGAGGCTTTGATACAATAAATGATAGACCCTATAACAAATCCTGATTACTAAAGATGACTTCTAGTTCTAATGTATCTCACCAAATGCTGCATCTATAGACAAGCCATACTTTATCGTCACATGAACTGAAAGGGAGTGGCTTGATATGATAAATGATAGAGCCTATAACAAAGTCTATTGATCAGAGATATCATCTAAATTCTATGTGCTTCCCGCTACATGCAAACTGTATAAAGAACTTTTTTGCTATGCATAGGCTTGTATTGTGTGATCAGTTTGTTCTGATGACGTACCGAAAGGTACTACCACGCAAAGCCTAGAAAAAAACTGGCTTTTGTCACATCGTTTTTGGCGACAGATTTTCAATTTGAAGGTAGTAGCCAACTAGATGAGTACCTACTACAAAGGTACTACCGTCCTATGGGTAAATTTACCTTCATCGAAAGCTTAAGCTCATAATAGCTGTTAGACGTCAGGAGGTTAGAAATAGACTCTCTTTAACGTTTATTAAAGATGGATTTTCCAAGTGAGCATCAATCGAGTAATTACAATAGTAGTGTCCAGCTCTTGGGGACATCGAGTTTAAAAATGAAAGCATAAATCACGATCTTCGGCCCTAATTAATTCCTCCAGGCTTCGTTAGGGGAGTGTGCGATGGGGTTGAATTATTTGAAAAAGTTTCACCTCTCTCTGTGCTTTCATTATCTTTGGCTATTCACCTGTGTACGGTTTTATGGTTACTTTGTTCCGTTTCCTTTTCTCTTCTTATTTATCTATCTTTTATTTGTTTTTTATTATTTATGAGTAATTTTATAAGGTTTACTACTTTGTTGATATTATTTATTGTTTCTTGTTTTATATTTTTTTATAAATTTGTATCTTTTTTGAGATAATTGCCAAGGACTAGCTGTCCACCGAAATTTTCCCTGCGTTCCCGGTATAAAGCAGTATGTACCCTCTATACCATAGACTAACTCGATGTTAGGTTCAGAAATTTTATCGTTACTTTTGCATAATATGTAAGACTTTGTAGAACTATTCATGCATGTTGGTTCATTTCGGGCCTTTCTCGACAAACGAAATGAATAAATCCACCAAATAAACAGTGCTACATCAACGAAATCATTGCTTACACTTTTTCTGTCGATTTCTTTTACCAATCGTCATTTGCCATCGCTTTCCTACCTTTGATCTTAGGCGCCGGTAGTTTTTACATTGCTTTTTATCCACAATTGTACTTGCTACACTTATTTAATTCCTATCAATCGAATAGGATCATCGCACTCGACAAAAAGTAAATCCGAGCATCGAATATAGAATAATGCCTCGATGGGAACCGCTTCGTCCAAAACTACGAATCATTGGGCTTTTTGTGTTCAAAACTTTAATAGAAATCCATCTATACTTTGACAAACATAACTTTTCTGTTAATACACACCTTGCTGCGTTTAAAATGGCTCTTAAGTGTAAGAAAAATAAAATACACGATTCGATTTTTTAAAACTCAATAGCTGAATATTTATCGTGGTCGATTGAAACCTTCAATGACATTGACTCGTTTCTAATTTATGTCCTAAATCGATATTAATAAAACTCAATTTTCATTGGTGTTAGTGTCAATGTTTTGATAGACACAGATGAGAACGATACAGAGTGGACAATGGATAAAGAATCGATGAGCATCGCTTTGGAATTGATTTCAATCAGTCGGACAGTAGGTGGCAACTGTATTACGAATGATGCTTTTGAGAGTATAACGTTTGGTTGTATGCTCTACTTGATTAACTTTAATGGTCATAAATATAACTGTGGAAAACCTCTATTATCAATCGTTTTTAGGGTTCCGTACCCGAAGGGTGCTAAACGGGACCCTATTACTAAGACTCCTCTGTCCGTTCATCCGTCCGTCCGTCCGTCCGTCCGTCCGTCCATCTGTCTGTCAGTGAGCTGTATCTCATGAACGGTAATAGGTAGAAAGTCGAAATTTTCAGAGAATGTGTATTTCTACTGTCGCTATAACAAAAAATAATAAAAATGAAATAATATTAATAATTTAAGGGGACGCCCATACAAGAAACATCTTTTTTGGCCTTTTTTTTTCCTAGCAAAGTTTAATTAGTTAATATTGTACGGAACCCTCCGTGTGCGAGTCCGACTCGCCCTTGGCCGGTTTAATTATAATTATCAATGTGTTTATGAACTATACAAACATTTCTGCAGGGAATAATAATGTTTTTGCTATTCCTACTATTTATCCTTTTGTGAGTCAATGATCTTAAAAATTATTTGATGAACATTTTGTAAAATTCATGACACCACAATAATAAGTAGAGCAACATCCACAGCGTTTGCACATGATAATTTGTACACACAAATCGATTTTACATAAAGTCAATCAAAGTACCAATTTAATAAGGCACGTATATTTTTTCTTATAACTGTACCTGTTGATATATTTTTTATACTATGCAGGTACTGGCTAGTAATGGACGACAATCTTACCAAGGTTAGTGATGATGTAACCAGAAGGGACCAGAAGGAACTGGCATGCAAGTACTGCTGCCTAAACCTTACTGAGGCCCAAGTCTGCTATTACAATTGTGTTCCAATGAACTTTAAGTGGTGTCAAAATTGTGACATTTTACTGTTTTAGTAGTCTACTAACACAATAGCGTCTCATCATCATCATCATCAGCCTATAATGTACCACTGCTGAGCACATGCCTCCTTTCACAAATGCGGGTGAAAGGGAATGGGCAATACTTCACCACGCGTGCCCACTGCGGATCGGTGGAGGTAAGCTAGTGGTCAACCTACTGTTGAAATTTTTCAAGCCGCCTAGGAGGCATCCAACTAGCTTAATGACTATCACAATTAAGTAATAACCGGGACCAACGGCTTTACGTGCCTTCCGAAGCACGGAAACGCTCGAGTTGAAATACCACTAGGCAGTCACCCATCCAGGTACCGACCACGACGATGGTAGCTTAACTTTGCCGATCAATTAAGAACGGCTAATCATGCTACACCACGAGCGCTTCAATAGCGTCATTATGGCGTCATAATGGAATCATAATGGCGCCATTATGACGCTAGTGAGTTAGTAGACTACCAAAACTGTAAAATGTCATAATTTTTTCACGACTGAAAGTTCATTGGAACACAAATGTAATAGCAGACTTGGGACCCTGATGAATAGTTTCTTGGTGACAGATTTTCCACTTGAGGGTGGTAGCCAGCCAGGCAAAGTACCCTACCACCGTGCTAGTTTCCAAACCAATTTTTATCCTTCACTAATAAATATTTATAGAGCTCTAAGTAATTATTGCTCTGCCAGAAAACCAGGATTGCATTACGAGCAGTCTATTCTGCTCTTGCTTTATACTGATATATGGTACCTTTTGACCCTGGATAAAAACATACTAATTAGGTTTAGTATTTAGTTTTAATTATTTAAAAAAATATATGGTAAATAACTGATACTCTACTTAATAAGTTAAGTTAATATAAGTTGATACTCTGTTTATAAGGTATTTTTTATACCACTAAGGTAGCAATCTAGCATACGGCCCGCCGCAGGATGAGTTGTCAAGATTAAAGGTTTTTTTAACCAATATCTTGTGAAATACCATTTGATTACTCTGAAATAGTACTCATAATATTTCATGAAACCTCGCTCTATCATAGTATTCCTTTATTATATCGAAATGAACATTAACCATTGAAAAATCTAATAAAATACCATGTGTCACCGATACTCATGCTATTTGAAATCTACTATAGTAGCCTACGGATGCTTGCAATACCAGAGGTACAATACCTTTCGGTGTGTTCCGATAGCTGCACTTGAGAGCCAGTTCCTTCTAGGCTTTGTGTGCTAACCACCTTCGGCCGCATCACTTACCATGGTGAGATTGCGGTCAAACACAGGCCTATAAACAATAAAAAAAAAAAAAAAAAAAAAGGTATCACTCGCGCATTGCCGACCCAGCAGAAATATCTGATATTCCTTTTTATATGTTCATTGTGATATTAAAAAATATGACATTGATTATTTTAAATTACTTTTTATTTTAAACTGTTATTTTTATTCAAATTGACCTTCTTCCATCGCAACTCTCGCCATCGACGGGGAGTCCATCCTCACATATTGAAACCAGAATTGTTTCGAACTGTGCGGGCTCAAAGGAGCTTTCTTCCGCGGACGCTCAGATTGTGGAATGAGCTCCCCGCCGTGGTTTTCCCAATGGAGTACAGCATGGGGTTCTTCAAAAAGGGCGTGAAGAGATTTCTTCAGAGTCGGCAACGCGCGAGTGATGCCCCTGGTGTTGCAAGCGTCCATAGGCTACGGTAACTGCTTACCATCAGGCAGGCCGTATGCTTGTTTGCCACCTTAGTGGTATAAAAAAAAAAAAAAAAAAAAAAAAATTGACCAAACGTGTTCAGAATTTCATTTAGCATACCAAAATCATGGCACTTTTAAAAAGCTGGTAATGAAGTTCCAATACCTTAATTAGTTGACTCAACATGTATTATAAACAATTTAACAAATTATCGCCTCTCCCAATACCCGTTACTGGCATGATCAAGATTAAAGCATTCTAATTAAGTCACTCGTGTGTATGAATTAAAATATTCCTCCATGTTTCAAACATGTCGGGAATTCGAAAGTCAGTCTGGATTTTTTACATTGAAACCAGCCTATTTTTTATCAACTGTAATATTTGGTTTATATAATTCTACCTAGTCAAAGGTTGTGGACTCTTTTTTTTTTTCAGGCCAAGCATTCGGCCCGCCTGATTCGCAATCAATTACCGTGACTTGAATGCTAGTCCCTATACTTATCTTTATTAACATTAGCATTATTATCATTATCCTGATCCCAATTATTATGG
This sequence comes from Polyploca ridens, assembly GCA_951394255.1. Taxonomy (NCBI): domain Eukaryota; kingdom Metazoa; phylum Arthropoda; class Insecta; order Lepidoptera; family Drepanidae; genus Polyploca; species Polyploca ridens. Next base: position 13,808,272 of record OX596260.1, read on the forward strand.
GCCGTTGCAATATGTACGGTTCTTAAATTTGGCCTTTCGCATTCACTCATAACATATTTCACAAGGAGGGATTGCTTTTTCTCAAACATTTTCGGCCATATTATTTCACACACAGAGATTGTGGTCAGACTCAAGTCTTTTTTAGATTAATCTATGTATCACCAAAAACTACAGACTGAGATCTGGGAACTGAGCAAGTAGATGATGACATTTTAGTTTAGGATTCTCTATCACGCGAAACTTTGAGTCTCTTCTCTTCGCCAATGAGAATATTATGGATCAGTTCAGTATAATTGGATGAAATTCCACCTATTAATATATGTATAATAAGATAAGTTATTCGGAAACGCGGATAAAACATAGGACAGAAGCTAGTCAATTTAAAACTAACAAAATCTCGCACATAAAGCTCGTCATCAAATATTAGCTGCAAAATATAATGCAATCATAATAATTACCAAATCATTAAAATTAATATCAAAGAGAAGCAACACAAAAAATTGCAATTAATTTCAAAAGGAATTCATTGACGGATGGTATGGGATCGGAATGACAACGATTTTGATTCCACTTGACCAAGGATGTCCTATTATGTGTAGGATGTAGGTTTTGGGAAAGCTTATTGTGGATGTGGATTTTTAACCGACTACGAAACAAAGCTACCTACTACCGAGAGTAAGAAATTAAACATGTTTCAGAAAGTGCTATGAAGATTCACTGATTTGTTCCCAACACTTTGTTCTACATAGGTATTGTATGTAATTATAAAGATACTTCTAAGTTCATAGAATTTTCTTATCTCATAGAACCTATTCTTTTGAGTGATGATCTGTCAGTAATGCCGTGGCAAAAGTCTTGGGATCAAATCCTATACTCATGAGCTTAAGGTTAAGAATTCATTGTAAGGAAACATGTAAGTTTGGAGTAACAACTTGGTTTACTACCACCTTCAAGTTGAAAAACTGGTGTATTTTGGCAGCCACAATTTATATCCACTGTTTTTTGTGTTTACGACTTTCAGCCACATTATTATCAAAAGCTTCTCCGAATCAACGTCAAAGTCATTTATGCAATTTAGACTCCAGCAGGGCTATTTTAAAACGTCGGAATCGATATCGGAACCGGATTCAAAAAATTCCAAGGCGAATTTCAGCTTTTGCTATTTCAATTTACGAAAACTTTTCGATGAATCGAATTGATATTTCCGTAAAGAAACATCAAAAATATTCGAATTCGGAAATTAAAAAAGCAATTGCGGTATATCGCCTCGGTAGTTTTTGAATCCGTTTCCGATATCGAATCCGAGCGTTTTAAAATATCTCTGCAGAAGGGCACTTATGAAGGTCACATCATCATCGACCTTACCCCAACTTGATGGTTATCACTTGAACTCGTCTAGTAATAATAAGACACAAAATGATGGTGTCGTATTATATATCAACAATCACTTAAGATTTTCTGTAGAGGAACCCCAAGTCATTGATGCAAATAGTTTGCTCTTAAAAATTAATGATACTGCTATAATTGCAATCTATCGTTCTCCAGCCATTAGAGACTTATCTAATTTCCTTCAGTCATTGGATACTACTTTGACGCATATTAAACATTACAAAAACATTATCCTAACTGGAGATATTAACATTAATATAGGTGATAATAATAATGATCAATTTAAATCTGATTATCTAACTTTAACAGCAACTCATGGCCTTTTTCCTGCACACACTCTTCCTACTCGTCAAAATAACTGTTTAGATCATGTACTACTGAAAACACAATTACCGGCTTCTACTTTTGTTGCTCATTCTTCATTGACAGATCATGAAACTGTGCTATTCTATTTACTAAAGAATCATCCTAGAACTCGAGTGTGCCGTGAAATTACTAGAGTTAATTATGAAGGAATTGCATCTGCCTTGAAGTCTACGGATCTCACCTGTATATTGAACATGAATGATGCTAATATAGCAGCTGATTTCCTTGTTGATACTCTACAGAAAATTATTAATATAAATACAAAACGAGTACGAGTGTCAAATCGAAAGAAAATCCTAAAACCCTGGATAACCCCTGGAATCTTGAGATGCATGCGACACCGTGACAATCTACATAAAAAATGTAAACGGGCACCAGATAATGCTGAATTCAAATTAATATTTTGCAGATACAGAAATTATTGTAACAATTTACTTAAAAAATTAAAGAGGAATTTTGAGAAAACTGAGTTAAAGAATGCCAATACTAATAAGAAAAGGATTTGGGAAGTTATAAACAATATTTCTAATAGAGCTAAATACAAGGAAACAGCTAGTAAATTAATTACAAGTAGTCAATCTACTGACGTTATTAACTCTTTCTTTGTGAATGTTGGTCGGACACTTGCTGAGAAACTTATTTGCAGCCCACCACAACAATCAGCCCCGCACGTTAGTACAATAAACTCAACAGTCAATTCAATGGTGGCTTTGTCTACAGATGTAGAGGAAATATCTTCACTTATTACCACTCTAAAGCATAGCTCTGCTACGGGCTATGATAATATCTCCAGTGCTTTTCTAAAAAATTACAAGTCTATACTTGTCCACCCAATAACGCATATCTGCAATCTGGCCCTTAGCACTGGAATTTTCCCAAAAGCCTTTAAAAAGTCTATTGTCTGTCCTATCTTCAAGAGCGGTGAAAGAGACCGTGTCAACAACTATCGACCTATATCAATACTACCAGCTATGTCTAAAATTCTCGAGCGTGTAATAAATAAGCGACTTATTAAATTCTTAGAAGTAAATAACATCCTGTCACCACAACAATTTGGCTTTCGGTCTGGAAGATCCACTTCCGACGCTGTACATGAGCTGACTGATTACATTGTTCGAAACTTGGACAAGAAACGTAAAACGCTGGGTATTTTCCTGGACCTCGCGAAGGCATTTGACACGGTCTCTGTTCCAATCTTGATTGATAAGTTGGAGAGAGTTGGCGTGCGTGGTACGCAACTGCAGCTATTCCGTGACTATTTGACTGATCGTTCACAGAGCGTTAAGATAGATGGGCAGCTGAGCAAAGAGCTACCTGTGTCCAATTATGGCGTACCACAGGGTAGTATACTTGGCCCCACTCTCTTTCTCGTCTATATCAACGACCTGTGTAACTTAAATCTTATTGGTGGCAAGATTATTACCTTCGCAGATGATACAGTCCTACTTTTTAATGCTAACTCATGGCAGGACCTCTATTCTGCTGCTCAAATGGGTCTTAATACTGTCACGGAATGGTTGCACAACAATGTCCTTACCCTCAACATAGACAAAACGAAATTTGTCAATTTTACTATTAAGGACGATTTTCGTATACAGTGTCCCTATAGTCTAACTATTCACTCCTGTGCAATTCCTTATATTTCTAATTGCGGTTGCTCAATCCTTGATAGAGTTAATACCGTGAAATATCTGGGTGTTACACTTGATTATAGGCTCAACTTCCAAAGTCATATCAATCTTCTTTCTGATAGACTAAGGAAACTAATCTACGTGTTCAGAAATCTACGGCATGTTGCCGACGTTCCGCTCCTCAAGAGTGTTTATTTTGCGCTTTGCCAGTCTTTACTTGATTACTGTGTGTCTGCTTGGGGTGGAACACACAAAAGTTCTCTGTTAGGGCTGGAGAGAACTCAACGAGCGATCTTGAAAGTTATGTTTCATCTTCCTTTTAAGTGCCCTACTACTGACCTGTATAACAAGGCTGGCGTACTTACAGTTCGTCAGCTATATATACAGCAAATCGTGATGAAACAACATAAATCACACCCATATGACCCAGATTCAGTGGCTTTGCGAAGACGTAAAGACATTGTTTTTCATAGCACGCCTTTTGCTACCAGATTTGCAATGCGTTTCTTTTGCTTTCTAGGCTGCTACCTCTATAATAAAATTAATAGAGAGATATCTATATATGGCTTAAATAACACAAAATGTCTGCGAGTTTTAAAGGATTGGCTACAGAGGCTGAACTACATTGATGCTGAAAATCTATTGGTCGTACTAAAATAAAATGTATAACAAGTTAATCGCACAAACAAAATAACACATACCTTCACTCACACTCACCCCATACGCACATTCCCTTACTTACACATCAACACCCACCCACCTCTACACACTTTTAAAACACACCTAATACACACTCACTCCTTGCACAGTGGTTCCTCAATTTTTTTTTTATAATCAATTTTAAAAATTATGTACCAATTGTCATGTTATCCCACATACCTTTCTTGTTTTTGTAGAGTTACTTGAGATTTAAAAAAAAAACGTTTACATCAACCGTGGGGTGGAGACCTGGTGTCCTGAAATACAGGCTCTGCCTAGTTTAGGCACCAGTCTCCCGCAATTTAAGTATTTTATTGTCTTAATGTAGCTATTGTATTATATTTGTAACTTATTGTGGGAGAAATAAATAAATTTTATTATTATTATATTATTATTATTACATTTACTGAAGTTACCACCGGTTCGGAACTCGGCCTTCAATTGAGAAGAATCCGGCAAGAAACTCAGCAAGGTTACATTTTTTAAATATTTTTTGGACTATGATTGACTTTTTTTTTCCATGTAATTAACAATCGAAACAAAAAAGTTACTATTATCATCATCAAGCTAATCTCCCTAAAATTTCATCTCTATTGAATACACTCTACACGCCATATAATCAAATCCTTCCAAATCCAGAAGTCTTTCTATTTTGATCTCAATTCTTCTGAAAAAGGCCAATCCATACTAGCATACCTCATCACCACAGTCACATAAGTTTAAACGGTGACTTAAAGGCAGGTGATCGGACACAGTGCATGCCCGACATTATCCATCGGTTAACTGCTCAACAAGCGACGTAAGCACGCGACTCGGTAATATAATTCAATCGCTAATTGTTCCACCATGACACCTTGTAATCTTGTAGAAGTGACGAGCGTACAAGTTATTAAGGATTCTAAAAACTGGTCTGGAATAAACGAGGAGTGTGAAGGGAACTTGACCTTTGTATATCATTGAAGTATTAAAAATGCTGATAAGGCTGATTGGTGAAATTGTCTTTCTAATATTTTTAATACAAGGAAAAAGGAAAGGCCAAATTCGATTGTCTCGGCAGCTTTTTGAAAGACCTTTAATAAGTTTGCATTTATGATTTTTAACTCGTAAAGGGAGAGATGGGTTAATAATAGAAACCTCTTTTCTTACGATTAGATAGTTGATCTCATAGAGATAGATCAGTCCATTCTAAAAACTGGTAATATTTCTAATATGACTATACACTTATTTAAAGCGATGATAGCTCAGTGGTAGTGATGTCGGATACCGAGACGAAGGTCCCGGGTTCGAATCCTACAATGAGCTTGAGCTTTCGGTGAAGGAAAACATTGTGAGGAAACCATAGCACGGTGGTAGGGTACTTTGTAGTACCCATCTGGCTGGCTACCACCCTCAAGTTGAAAATCTGTCGCCAAACACCTATCGGTGTGTTCCGATAGCGACATTTGAGACACAGTTCCTTCTAGGCTTTGTGTGCTTACCACCTTCGGCCACATCATCACATACCATGGTGAGATTGTGGTCAAACACAGGCCTATAGACAGAAAATATGTATAGCTTCAAAATGCATAAGAACATTTAAATTTTATAGTACAAGTTATAAAATTTTAACCCAGAGAAAATAATGTCATACGAACAATTTATATACTAGATATAAACGCACCTGCCGGAGTGTTTCGGCATCTAAAATTGAAGCCAGTTCCCTGTAAGGCCTTGTTTGCATCACCTTCGACCACATCATTGCTGACCATAGCAAGACCGTGGCCAAACAATAAAAAAGAAAGATAAGAGAAGATAAGATAAGAAAAGATAAAGAGTATAAGAATAAAAAAGTCTATAAATATAGTGTGAGATCGCTAAAGAGAGGGATGCTATTACAAACAAGAGCAAGTAATTATTATGGGGAGAGAACCCGTCAATATGTAGTTCCACGATTATACAATAAGTACCGTGTATTGAGAGATGCGAATATTAAAAGTAAACATGGATTGAAACGGAAAACAAGGGAACTGTTGTTGTCAAAAATTGTTTAAATTCATGTGTAAAATAAAGTATAAACTGTGTTATGGTTAATGAGAAAGGTAGTGAGTAAATGTACCTACTTATAATCATCTTACTTAGATCATGTCATTGTAGTGATTGTGTTGCAAGGACATGCTGATATATGTTTAGGTCATAGATGTGTCAAGAGCGTTACGCCTACAAACTGCATTAGCAGTTTGGCGATGTTGAATTTTTGTAATTTTGGTGATGGTTGGGTTTAATAAATGTTTTATATATATAAAACACGATACAAAAACTATTGATAAAGATTTCAGCAGAATTTGTAAGACAAATCCTCAACCTGATGTACACTGTCTTCTCATTCTTAGCTCTACATAACGTCAACTATCCACACCATTCAATGGTAAGCCCAACATTGCCTAATTGAAGCACTAATTAGTAAGTGAGCGAGTTTAAAAAATAATATTGCCAATTCCTCACTTCCGGGAAACCGGCAATATATTATGCCGGCCTTGGGTCATCATTTGTCGTGGAATTTAAATGATTCCAATGTGCACTTTAAATATAATTAAAAAAACGATTAATTGTCAGTTCGAATAACGAAATACAGGATGTTGTTTTGGTCGGCGACAAGCGACCCAGGAGCGGTAGTACAAAATAATATATTCCCCAAAAATGGACTTAATTCCATTAAATACTGTAAATATGTTCAGAAATACCTTATTCAATTTGAAATAAAATTACCGCAAAGTATGGTTACTAGGCACGTGCACAGACTAGAGCTAGGCACAAGCCGCCATCGCCCCACCCCTTTACTCCCTCGTACTCCCGTTGAGTATTATGTCTACACTTTAGCTTATTACATGATATTCAAAAAAATTTTTTTTATTTATTTATTAAAAAAAAAGTATTTTTTTATATATTTTTTAGCACCAGTCTCATTTGTATTATCGACCCTGAGTCGCACGTCGCTGACCAAAACAACGACCTGTATATCGCTGTTTGAGAAAGACAAAAAAAAAACAAAAAATTTTTTTCAATATGAATGCTATTTTTTTTATACCACTAAGGTGGCAAACAAGCATACGGCCCGCCTGATGGTAAGCAGTTACCGTAGCCTATGGACGATTTCAACACACGAGACATCACTAACGCGTTACCGACCTTCCCCATGAGCTCTGGAGACCTTACTCCTGCACAGCGACACAACATTCAGTGATTTCGCTGCGGTAGTCTGTTAGGTACGCTACTCCAGTCAAGTTGCTCTTTGAGCGAAACAACGATATATTATCTCTTAAAACTGATCGAGAAGGAAAACTTACGATAGTACTAGTACTTTGAAGAATCGTTTGGCTGGCTATCATCCCACAAAATGAAATTCTGTCAAGCATCGGTGTGTTGCGAATTGCACTTGATATCTGGATCTCAAAGAATAAACAGAACTAATTCCCTTCTAAGCTGTGTGTGCTTACCAGCCTTACTTTAAACGGTGAAATAGTCTTAAAGCATAATCAAAGCAAATGCATCATCATCATCAGCCTATAATGTCCCACTGCTGAGCACAGGCCTCCTTTCACGAATGAGAGTGAAAGGGAATGCGCAGATACTTCACCACGCGTGCCCACTGTGGATTAGTGGAGGTAGGCTACTGGTCAACCTACTGTTAGAATTTTTCAATCCGCCTAGGAGGCCTCCAACTAGCTTAACGACGATCACAATGTGATAACCGGAACCAACGACTTTACGTGCCTTCGAAAGCACGGAAACGCTCGATTTAAAATACCACTAGGCGGTCACCCATCCAGTTACCGGCCACACTGGTGGTAGCTTAACTTTGCCGATAAGATCGGCTAATCATGCTAAACGAATGCTTCTCAATAAAATGCAAACATTAATCAAATTCTGTCAATACTCAATAAATAAAGTCTTTCTTTCAAAAAAAGCAAAACAATCAAAACCGCACAAGGCTTACGTAATAAATAAGTGAAACACAGATGATTTAAAGCGCGCGCGCCGGTCGCATTGTAAGGGTGAGCGCACACCGCCCCCACAGTAGCGGCCCACGGCGCGATCGGCCGGCTAGATCGGCCCGCCCGCCTCGATCGCCGCTGCGGCTTGACGTTGTGGAGATGGCTTTAATTTATTTTATTTGGTTTTCAGAAAGATTAACTTTAGGCGCAAGCCACATAGGTGAGGCATCTAGCGAGGACATGGACATGCCACAGTCTTTCCATTACATTCCTCCTTCTAAAGGTCCTATGTGGCTTGCGCCTTAGAAGATTACGCTCTGTAGAAATTGACGAATAGTCGAAGAGATTTCTAGGTTTTGCATCCAAGAAATATGGCTGATTTGTTTTGAATACTTGGGATATTTGTTTAGCGTCTTCCAAACAAGCAGCCAGTGACATAAGTTAGCTCGAAGTTCATACAAAATCCGCCTCCTCACTAACCCAACCCTGTAGAAACATGGACACAGAATAAGTAAAAGCCAAGTAACAAATAAGGTAACATCCATTCATGCATTGTACAAAATGCTTTAAATAATAATAATTGAATCAATTCCATAAACCATGCCGGCCATCGACTGCCTGATTAATACACGTACATTTGATAAAAACTTATTGTGTACCAACAATGTTTGATTTATGCGTACTCTTCTATTTGGTAAGATATTATTCTTAAGTGGGTGTATTGAGGTTGGTATTTAATAGATTTGCGATATGAATTCTTAGAAACTGAACAAAGTACTGTAAGTTGTTTTGAGTAAGCTATTTTTTTTATTCACGTGTTTATTTAATCACTTTAATAGCAGTTTTTTTTTCACGGATGAAATGTGTGACCCGTCGCAGTCGTTTAAACAAGGGATTAAAAAAAATTGTGAACATAACCTAAAAAAATAATGTATACATGAATGAATAAGAACTATTGACATTAGCATCGGGTGTAACTGAGACGAAAGATAAACAAATAAGTGAATATGATTTGTACTTTATAAAGCCGTTATTATATCTCAAGATGTAATATATATTATGTTATATCCCACAGTGAAAAGCCGGCTTAAGATAATGTAATCTAAGGTAGCAAACAAGCATACGGCTCGCCTGATGGTAAGCGGTTACATTAGCCCAAAGATACATGCAACACCAGGAGTTTCAAGTTGCAAGCCAGCAAGTATCTACACTTTTTATGAAGGACGCCATGCTGTACTTTGGAAAACCACGGCGAGGAGCTCATACCACTGCCTGAGCAGTTCTCTCTTCAGTAGATTTGACCTTCAGACCTAGGACCTGAATAAATGGCTGACTACAAGTGAGTCATGTGAAATATTGACCAACTTAAAATTCACATTCCAAAAGATTATCTAAATTACATTATTATCTTTTCCAATATTTGGTAAAAGCTGTTATTTAATTTAATGTGGTATTAAATAATAAATTAATACACCAACGAGACCTGTCAATGTGAATGATTATAAGAACCATCTAGATTTATTATGTGACGTGCGTTAATGGCTCCACGATCAAAGATAAAGAATTAAGACACAGATTAAAAATATATTTGTACAGAAGAGACAATTGGTGAACCTCTCTTAGATATTTACCTACTAAAAATGTAAAGTTAACCCTAAACCGAGTTATAAAATAAGGTTATTGGAAAGCTAAATTCATAATCATTATAATGTTACGTTGCACGACATGAAACAATGTAGCTACAAGTTTATGATATAAAACACCTATATTTAAAAGATTAGCCCCCTCATTCATAATCGCTTTTTAACTAAATCAGTGTAATGGTGTGCCCCGACTCACTTTTTCAATCACCAAATATCACCTATCAGATAAAGACTTCGGAATTTTAGCTAATCAACATTTGATAACTTTATTATGAATAAGGGGGTAAGAATATATTATTTATTATTACGATTACAAATAATATAAGTTAAGAACTTTAGTTCTATTTATCCTATACTTTTAGGTACCCGTATTCCGGAAAGATCTTTTTAATGTGCCAAATATATTGAGCCGATAAGGCGTGATTGAGTTGCACCAGATTGTGCGTGCACACAAACATACATACAAACATTTTCACATTCAAAGTCAAAGCTATTTATTCAATTTAGGCCCCAGATATGAAGGTCACGTTTACTGAAGTTACCACCGGCTCGGAACTCGGCCTTCAACTGAGAAGAATCCGGCAAGAAACTCAGCAAGGTTACATTTTAAGCCTTTTATTCGATTTAGTCTACTGAAGTCACTGTTGGACTTCAACTGAGAAGAATTAATTATTAGTCGGATTAGGCAGAAACTACTTCGCATCTGTACAATTTTTCCGCCTAATCTTTATTAATAAATGTATAGGGGCAGGTGTAATAGCTATCGTGCGATTATGCTAATTCGATTAACTATCGATTATAACGAGGTCTCGATTCACATTTTGTGACAGAACGTCGCCATGTTGCTTTTGAAATGCTTTCTAACCGATTAAGATTATTTAACTTGTGTGTTTTATTAATTACGTGTATTTTTAAGTTATTATTATATTTATAGTTATAGAAACATCAAATAGTCAATCGATACTTGAGAGATGATAGACGAATATAGAAAAAAAAATATCCAAATCGGTCCAGCAGTTCTCAACTGATGCATACACCAACTAACAGCATCATTTTTTAATTTATATATTGAAGATAAGTTTTATTATTCTTTGCAAAAATAACTCCTTTAGACAAAATTAAAATATTACACAAAATACTGCATCATCATCATCATCATCATCAGCCTATAATGTCCCACTGCTGAGCACAGGCCTCCTTTTACAAATGAGGGTGAAAGGGAATGGGCAATACTCCACCACGCGCGCCCATTGCGGATCGGTGGAGGTAGGCTAGTGGTCAACCTACTGTTGGAATTTTTCAAGCCGCCTAGGAGGCATCCAACTAGCTTAACTATCACAATTAAGTGATAACCGGGACCAACGGCTTTACGTGCCTTCCGAAGCACGCTCGATTTGAAATACCACTAGGCGGTCACCCATCCAGGTACCGACCACGACAGTGGTAGCTTAACTTTGCCGATCGATTAAGAACAATCATGCTACTAACATACATGCTAATCACTACGAGCGCTTCAAAATACTGCATACAAAAGAGAAATCAGATTTGAAAGCTAGTTAACACTTTAAATTGTCGCATACGTAATTTTAAGAGCATAAATCCAAAAACGGAGCTGCAACCACGTCTCATATCTTAAATCAGGGTTCCGTACGTTGATATGTGAGTGAAAACCGCTACCGTTTCATTTCATCGCATTTTATTATACAATATTTAAATGTTTCGTTAAAATATCCGAGCGAATCGGTATTTTGCACGTGATTATAATCTGTGATAATAAAGGTGTGTGTATATTGTTGTTATTAATTATAATTACAATTAGGTATAATTGGAACTTACATGTTAATAATAAAAATATTAATTGACAATAATACATATATTTATTTCTATTCCCATTTCATCCAAAACTAATCAGACTTTATACCAAGGTACTCTAAAACCGTGCTATGGTTTCCTCACGATGTTTTCCTTCACTGAAAGCTCAAGCTCATTCATTGTAAGCACAGATATCGAGAGATAGGCCGTGACGCTTGAATTTAGCTTAGACCTGATATCCCACGAAACTCCCCACATAATATCACAACTACACGTAAACGAACGCCTATAGACCAATAGTAGAATTTTTTTACTCACACAGTCCAAGAACTCACATGTTCGTAAGCACTTGTAAATATGCACTAACGTGCTCTCGGATCTACACACACATGCTTGTATAGAGATAGATGGAGGAATCGCATGACACGATTTTCATTGCATGTTTGAATCGAAGTTAGCCTTACGCTCCTGTAGAACTAAATAGCAATGTATGCACTTCATGTTCTTTATTCAAGTTGTACCTTGGTAATGACCTAGCTAAAATCATTTAAGGTATTATTAATTTAAATATGTACAAAATTGTATACTTAAAAGTGATAAGTGACACCATACTTCTTGTAGTTTAGTTCACTGAACAATACGGTATTTAAATACATGTCGTCCGCTCGCGCATTTACCTCGAATAGGTTACGACTCGCGATTTTTGCAGTGTATGCCGTGAACGCGCATATAACTGTCTCGCGTTCCGCGTTAGACAACCTCTCTATAGATCTCTGTGATTGTAAGATACCATACAAACGTTGATCGTTTGTTAACGTTGACGATTGTCAACATCCATATTGTCTATAGGGGGCGTTCGGCTACTGAAACATAGAGGACGATGACAAAGCTTAAAATGGAGCACGCTTACCCAGAAGAAACCTTTTCACTATGGCTTTGAAAGTCCCTAGATTGTAAGAGTCAGGAAAGACAGACACCGGAAGTTCTACTCCCTTTCTATTCACATATGGGATACTTTTTATCCTGGAAAAACATCAGAAATGGTGAAAACCTGGCGTTAATACTAGTATATTATAATGAAAGACTGATATCACTTTCAAATGGCTTTGACATTTCAAACTAAAATATGTTATTTTCCCCCTCACTTTCATTAATTAATATAATTAATGTATAAGGTGTTTTATGTGTCAATAACTCTACAATTATGTTTTTACTGACCTCATTGATATTACGTTTAATTTAGGGTTTTTTCTTTATTCATGGTGTTTTGTGGAGGGTATTTTTATTATTTTTAATTAGAATGTACTATTTTTATGAAAACTAAATAGCTTGCTGTTTTTACATCATCTAGCTAGTTACTTTTTTTTTAATTTTAATATAATAAAATAAATTAAGATGCTTCGTAAACTGAAAAAATTGACAACGTGACCGCCATTCCCGATACTGAGAGATTGTATCATTTTCTCATTAAAAAAACGGTGATTTACAAAACGATTAAACTGGATAGTCAAAATCGAACGTTATAATGTTGGACAAAATAGTACAACTTAAAAAATGTATAATTGTAATAATAAATTTTCGTAATAAATGCAACTGTATGCACCCACCTCAAGGCCACAACACGATTGTCAATCTGTCACATTCAGTGTGAAATCTCTGTAATTCGCGATTGGACTAATTCCGCGAATAACTTTTTGCGTTGGCAATTAATATTGTTTTAAAGTATTTATTTTTATCATTTGTCAACAACTGTAATGAGATATTTACACCAATAAAACTTGAACGTGATAAATTCGAGCTAAATATATTTATGGTTATTTAAATAAAGTTGATTGGTATTTTATCTTTTTGAGTTATAATGGAGAATATATTTGTTTAGACTGTACAGTGGATAACCAGCCGAATCTATTTTTAGTATGTCTGTCCGTCTGTCACTAGGCCGTATCTCATGAACGGCAATAGTTAGATAACGATAGTCATAGAATATGTATATCTATTGCCGCTATAACAACAATTAATAAAAATGAAATAATATAAAAAAATAAATGGGGCGCCCATACAACAAAAGTCTTTTTTAGTATTTTGTTTTAATAGCACAATGATTTAGTTAATATTGTACGTAACCCTCCGTTTGCGAGTCCGACTCGCACTTCGCCGTTTTTTTTTTACATATTTTATAACCAAAGTTACACACATTTAACTTACACACACTTACACGTATTACTAACATGGTAAAAATAATTATCTACAACTGACAGCAAACTCAGCAAAAAAATGCGATATATTTGGCCCATAATTACACCACAGGTTCCCAATAAAAGTTAACTGAACATTAAAAACTACGCACAATCACTCCACAAATCCACAATCACTCAAATATCCACACAAAAACAACAACACACCAACAACAGAATCCCAAAGCCCACAGACAACTCGCATCTACGCCCATAACTCACCATGCGCACGCCGCTTAATTTATCAGTACCGCATAAATTTATGCGCAAGAGTTCTCGCCTTGCAATCGGACAACATTTAGCTTTTTATCGACTGTTTGATTTAGTGCCGACGGCTAAGCCAATCCCTCAAGTCGATATGTACGAGTGGTGATCGAGCACCACTATTCTGGAGACGGTCGATGGCAAATTTTCGAACCAGTTCTTGTCCTAACTATAATATTGTAAATGTGATGTGAGGAACTTGAAGCCTCAATCAATCTTGATCAAATTGGCTTCCTTCCTCGGACGCTCAGGTTATGGAATAAGGTCCCTGTCGCCAAAGAAGGAGCAAGAAGGGTGGAAAAAAGTAACACCCCTCGTGTTGCAAGTGTTTGCTTGTATAAAAATAGGTCAATATTTGCCAAACAGTATAGTAATATTTTATTATCCAATATCCTGGTTTTCTTTACCATCTTCAATATAAATAACTGTATAATCTTAATGAGCAGATACGTGGACGGTATAACAAGCTCAATTAAATTAGATTTTATCATTTCTCGATATTCCTCCAGTATTATTTTCTCTTACTCCGATGTTATCTTCGTTTAGTCCGCCGATCGCTGATATATTTATTGGCTCAATAATGTTATGGCATAATTTGTGAAACCTGTCATCATCTCGATTCCTATCGATATTTGATGCGTAGCTGATCTAAATATTTTAATTTATTTGTATGAAAACTGGTTTCTCAATTTGGTTTTGAATTCCATTAAAGAAATTATTCAAATTATTGATACTTAAATAGACATGAGAGATGTAGAGATTGAGACTCATTAAACCAATCATGGGAAAAGAAAACTAAAGGATATTGATAGTCTTTATAAAGACCAAGTGCTGTCCAGAGTGAATTCATACTGCATTATGTTCCTTAGACTATCAACTTATGATTACTTAATTCACTAAATAGATAACAAGGACTTATCAAATCCAGATGATAATTGTGACTGGAGAATTTTATCTCCGGTTTAGAACCGTCGATCAACCCCTCCTGTCCTGACTCCACTTTACTCCGGGTAAGGGAAACAGGAGAGGGAAGGAATCACGTAGTAGTCAATCAGTAGCACGGCACTTGAAGTTAATCTGAGGTGGCTAGGAGGGAGCCACAAAAAATCCCTATCAAAAATATCACCATGATCACGGACGACAATACATAGTCGTCAACACATCTGGATTACAAACGCGAATTTAAGTGAAATTTACAATACTGCGTGGTATTAATACAGTCATTCAATTTACGTTTTCAATACAAGTCAAAGCGACAAACCTAATTTATACAAGAACTTTGGCTGCCAGATGAGTAACTCGGTTTAGCCAAAAAAATTGAAATATCATAAGATTGACCTCCAAAACTTATAATTGCGGCCTTGCGGGAAATCGTTCTCGACGCGGACTCGTAACTAAAATGTCTCGCAAATCAAAGAGAATATTCCCGAATAACACTGTCCTATGTTTCGGACGTAGGTGTAACAGAATATACTAAAATTATTGCCAGTATATTGGAACGTCGTGTCGCACGCTTGTTCGTTTATTTGTTTGTTTGTCTTGTTCCGTGGCGCGATGTCAGCGGTGTATTGGCAATTAATCTTGTACTATTTGAATTCTGAATGTGCACACCATTTAATTTGTATGTGCTTTTATGTTTAATTTTATTACGTGTGAAGGACCTTTGTCAGCGTTGAAATTAACTCTGTTTAGAGTGTTAGCAGCTACTATCGATCAATCAATCTTATACATTCATATGTAAATCAATCTTACTTGCAGCCAAATTAAGCGTTTTTGCCTGAGCGTTAGGACTGGACTTGAGACTCAAATCAAAATTCGTTTAGTCAGTTTAGTTCCTAAGCCATATATACATATAATAATGGGCTAATTATAAAGCTACTGAAATCACCACTGGTTTGGAATTCAACCCCCAATTCAGAATAGGAAAGAAACTCGGTAAGGTTACATTTTAAATATTTTTTGGACTACTTAGTTGCTTGCCTATCGGTTTACTACAGGATATATTTTGGAGAGTGTGCGCAGGAATTGTTCAACCTAATTCCACCATCCCCATTCTTACACCGAACCACAAGACGCCAGGAAAAGTTCCACCCGTATGTTGTTGACATACCGAAAATACGGACACAGCGTTTTGCATCCTCATTTATAATGCGGACAGCAAGACAGTAGAACTTGCTTCCGGCGTCTGTGTTTCCTGACTCATACAATCTAGAGACTTTCAAAGCCAGAGTGAATAGGTTCCTTCTAGGTAAGCGTGTTCCATCTTAGGCTTCGTCATCGTCCCTTATGGGCGGGTCAGTGGCCAAACACAAAACCCATTTAGTCCCATTAGTTTCTTGCCGTATCTTCTCAGTTGAAGTGCTCTCCTTAGACCTAAATTGAAAAAAGGCTTTGACAAAATGGCGCCTATTTAGTTGTCGCCTCTGCTATATCTATACTAGACTAGACAATGACCAGTATGACTACTTAGTCACATATTAGTCACGTCTCTAACTCGGTATGCGACGGTATCATGTTATACAATTTGAGATCAGACGTGTTTCCTCTATCAATTCACATCATCACTTACTTGCGCGTAATTTTGGAGGTTACCTAGTTTTGTACAGTGCGGGACAATGTATGTAATCGTTTATTGGGTGGTTAAATAACGATATCAAACTTTTATTTTGTTTTCGAATTCGGTTTTCCTAAGTAAATAAATTAAAATATGTTGACACTGTTTTATATAAATGTATTATTGGTAAAGAAACTGTAATAAAAGTTCTAGTAAGCACCAGTTTTGAAAATAATTCATCACGTAGACACGGATATATTGATTGAATAAAGTAATCTACTACCAAGTACCTATTTTTTGTCAGCCTCAATATTATTTACGAAGATAAAATATGAAAAATACTTATTTCTGCCCTGCGTTTGTGAACGATGAAAATGATGAATGGTAAGTGAGGCACGACAGCACCAAACAAACTTATAAAACTAATAGCAATAATGAAAACCATGGTTACCAATAAAAAAGTATCCAAACACACGTAACCGCAAGTGTAAAGATAAGCAGCAAATACCGGTCAGCAATAAAATTGATTGCGAACAAACACAGCATCCTGTGAGCAACGGCGAGACTCGGCGCCTACGCACCCCAGCTCACTATTTGTATGATTGACTGACTTTTATTTCATAAGTATTTATGATCGAGATCATTCTATAATCTATAAGTCTTTATATATAGGCATAAGTCTAGGCCTCGTATAGGTAGTAGCTAGGGAACATATTGGTAAGCCCCCTGGTATTATTGCTTGTACAAAAGTTCAGATATGTTGATTTTGGACTACGAAACTTTTTTAACGGTATCAAAATTGTATCAAAAGGAAAAGGTAGATAGTTACATCTGTTTACAGACTTGATAAAAAAGATTGTAGCAGATCCTAACAGTAATTTAGATGGGTAATTAGTAATTAGAAAAAAAATAAGTTAATTAGAATTTACATGACAAATTATAAAAACCATTGATACTGATGATATATTTTAAATTAAAGATTAATAAAAGTCAATTGGCAAAATCCGGTTTTAAATTATTCAAATTCAATACAAACCATTATAAAATGATACAGAACCAGAGTGCCAGCATGATATCAATATATCCCATAAATAAAACATACAATTTAAATTCAATAAATAAGCCTGTTCTCCCAAATGAAGTAATAAATAACAGCACATCTAAACGATCGATAGTCAAAGAACTAAAAAATACCAAACACAAGGAAATCGAATTAAAATATTTAAATTGCTACCGTAAGCCATGGCACCATAATTCAATAAATACCCATTTAATGTCACAAAACAAATTACAAGGAATAGACAAATAGAGGAAGACCACAAAACACCTTACAGCCATAAATCCCAATAGTATCGGGCATAATTTAATCGGTCCTCTCGATTCTGAGACCATAAATAACTGAATTTTAACATTTTAAAAACGAAACAAAACTTTTAATATGCCGTATCGGGTATAAATCACTTGAAACTGGCATATTCGTCTTTGGTGGCATCCTATCTTTTGACACCACCCTTCGAAATCTCACCCTATATATCTTCGAACAGAATTCAAAATCGCTTGTGTATATCTTGTTTAAATCTCAAAACGTTGACACAGAAAATCGAACTCAATCTTGATTGGCATAGAGCTGTCTCTTCACCAGCTTTCATGTTTGATTTCTCATATAAATCAATGAGTTTCGGTGTTTAGTGATCCCTGATAACCGAGTATTGATACAGGCATGGAGGTGTTTTGAAATCTCGTCTGTCACGCCGAATTACAAAATTAGTGGAATGTATAAAATTGGTCCCATGTGTATGAACTAAAGATATGCTTAATAGCCTTTTTCTTTTATTCTTTTACATCAATCAAATCAATCAGATATGCATTTTTCTATGTTGTAATGATTTAAAAAATCATTGATCACTATTGAGGTATATTCATTGTTTCAAAACTTACTGTACAATTGTATGATTGATCTCAAAACTAAACTAATACTATAAAGTATTATAGACACCCAATAACCTTCAACGTCTGTGTAAAAAAAAAAGATGTTGCTATTGACCCAGATTGTACAAATTAACGCTTCTTCATATAGCAAACGAAAATGACAGAGTGAATAGGCCACATTTTCTGCGCAAGTGTGCTACACCCTCAGCATATTCAAAACATCTTCTGGAATGAGTTGTAGTTTAATGTAGTCTATTTTTTTTTTATACCACTAAGGTGGCAAACAAGCATACGGCCCGCCTGATGGTAAGCAGTTACCGTAGCCTATGGACGCTTGCAACACCAGGGGCATCACTCGCGCGTTGCCAACCCTAAAATAATAATAATATAATAATGGTATATTTTAAAAGGAATAGAATTCAAGATCTATCGATTCTTTGAGACCCATACTTTTCACAGGCTGATAATTCAGTCAATGACGTCGAATGCAGTAACAGAGGTCGTGGGTCCGAATTCTCCAACGAGCATGAGCTTTTGGTGAAGGAAAACATAATGTGAAACTGTTACTACAGGTTGAAAGTTTTATACCAGGTTCGCCAATATCTGAGCGTAGAGCTATGGATTTACTTCTGTGAATCCTTAATTTTATCTAAACTTAACTACGCAGATACAGTTATCGGTGAGTGCCTTTTATCCCGTACTAGGAAATTAATACAACGTATTCAGAATTCCTGTGCTCGTTTCTGCTTCCCTATTCCTCGAAGAGCTCACGTAACTCCGTATCTTAATCGAGGTATGCTGATGAATATAGAGTCACAACGATAACTTCATTTTGCCTGCTTACTCTTCGGTACCATTAAAAGCCAAAATCCACTGTATCTGTATGAGAAGGTAAAATTTTCACAGCGACCAGTAAGAGAAGCCTCTCGCATTGCATGTCTAAGTCACAGGACAGCTGCATTTCTTTATATGTAGTATGTTATAAGTATTTTATTGATAGTATTTTATATTGTCCATCTTCTGGTTCCCACTGAAAACCAGCGTCGTAGCCTTGCGCGGCTACATTATGCTGAGTGGCCGTTTCAGCTCAATAGATTAATACATATGTTAAGCGGTTGTTGTTTTATATTATTTTTTTTTATTTTCATGTGTTGTGTTTTTTGTTTTGAGCTGAATAAATGCTTTCTATTCTATTCTTAATGAGGAAGGAAACCATAGCACCGTAGTATACCCCCTTCATGTTAAGTTTGATTTAGTTGCTCCAGTATCTGCAGTTGACTACCTGTTTCTGATCTAATACCCTTTCCATCATGAAAGAAGATCACACAGGTGATTTTCCCCCTCGATCTCAAAAGGAGATAATGATCTCTACTACTTACTACCAACTGCAGCAGAGCAGTGCAGCTATATTGTCTTCCATATTCCAACGCGGAAGTGTACGTATAATCGTAATAAGTTTAAAAAATGGTCCAGTCATTAAAAGCGCGTCGCTGCGCCCGCGCATCCAACTACAAAGCAAACAAGTGTTGCCGGCTACAGGCTTGATTAAACACACATTCGGTGCACGGTCGATGCCTTAATTAGAACTGTTTGCTAGTGTTGCACGTATGTCATCGATCATATTTGTATCGATAGTTTTAAATATCACGATAAATTTATGATTGATTTATTAGTTTGTGGTGTCGCTTATTTTAAGTTATACTTTATTAATTGTACTTAAGTATGTGTTGTTATTTCACTTTGAAAATAGCTTTATCATTCAGATATTTAATGAGAGCTATTTTTGAATTGCTGATAATTAAATAGCAACAATAATATACAATTTTTATTCTTGTCACAAAAAATTCTGTACATAATTAAATAATGACATACCCCTGTATTCATAATAAAGTTATCAAACGTTGATTAGCTAATATTCTGAAGTCTTTATCTGACACGTGACATTTGGTGATCGAAAGAGTGAGACGGAGGACACTATTGCACTGATTTAGTTAAAAAGTGATTATAAAAAAGGGGGATAGTGTTTATTTAAAAATACAATGTACTTAAAATGTCAGGATATCGCCAATATCCATGGCACTTGACAAAAGGAAATAAGCATGAAAGTAAGAAAACAAGTGCAAAGCATCGACAGTCTATAAACCATAAGACCTGCAACCGGCCCCACCACTAAAGTGTTAATAGCTGTAACACCAGAGTCATTGAATATGGTCGTAATCGTAATTATTTTTAATTAATAATCAACACGCCATTAGAACGGTGCACGTAATAAGGATGTGCTCGTGTCGATGTCCCTTTGGCAATTTAAATTTGTTTTGTGACGTGTGTGAGTCTGTTGTTCTTTGTAATGTACTTGCTTCAAGTTTGTGTGATTATTAATATTGGTTCCTTTACTTAGTATCTTATTTCTTTGTGTATTATTATTATGCTAAATCGGTAATTTAATGTATTTGATGAAGCACCTTTTTCTTATTTGTTATTTAAAGCTATAATGCTCTACATGTTTTTCTTTTTCAAAGGGTATTTCTATTTTTTCATTGTCCTCGAGAAGCGATTTATTTATTAGATACCTACATATTTATTGGCTTGTGTCAATTTATAATAATTTAAAATAATCGCCTTGAAAAATTAGAGTAAATACACAACATTTAAAATAGAATCAATGAATTTGACAAAATTGATCAAGTTGTTAAATCCCCTACAGATAAAGTACATAATCATGATAGTCCATCTCTTTTATTGTCACTTCTTACTCTCGGTCTTCATTAAATCCTTGAGTATCATCAGTTTTCAATTCTCATTCATCCGCGGCAGCAGCTCTTCCAAAATTGTTGAATGCTTTAAACGTTACCGAAATATATCTTTATCAATCCAATTTAGCAGTTGTTACCCCACAAAATATAATATACATCGTACAACTGCAGATTAATTAAAGCTTTATTAATAATGAAGATATTATCTCGGTACAATACAAACTATCAACTATATCACTGTAAAGTCTAATTTAAAGGTGCGTGGAGGTCGGCGCGGGCGCAGGTATAAGCGATAAATACGATTAATGTTTATATTTCTGTTCTTTCGATCGTTAATAACGATATAACGACCGATAATAACGATAACGATAAATATAACGATGCGGTGTCGTCGATATGTTCGCGTTAATGTTAGTGTGGATATATCTCCGATGAAATTAACTGCGAAGTTTTAAATATTGTTTGTTTTGAAGATAGAAGAATAATTCATAATGTTATGTCTTCAAATTTGTATATAGATTTTGATGTTTGGACATTTAATGTGAATAAAAACTGAACTAAGAAGACTATTGAAAGCCTACAAGATGATAATAATGATAAAGACTTCATAAAATAATCCTCAAATTTGTAAATTCATCAGAACATTTTGATGCCATAAACTAAGATATCTATGCTTAAAAACAAATAAGCAAAATAAAACAATAATTCAGTTATTAAGCTTGTATATCAACTAAAATGTGTTTGATAGGTCTTTTGGATTTAATTGAAAGATATATACATCACATCTGTAATACATTTTACTTGCTATAAAGCTTAGAAATTATCGCAAAATATACAATATTGTACAGCATTTAGTATTTTTTACATCGGGTTTGTGTTTGTCCAATCTCATCTGTAGTAAGTACAGAGCCAAAAGATTATTGACTCTCTAGTGCAGCGTCAGAATACACCGGTCATATACATTAGCATAATGAATTTTGGGTAGCTATGTCGATGATATTTTAGTCGTGATCGATACATCGTTAGACCTTCAATATCCAAGCGCCTTCTGCTATCTAAAAAGAAACCTCCTCATCCTGCACATCCGATCAAACTCAAGTTCTCATATTAACCGACCAATAACCATAAAACAAATCAATAGTCGTACGAAACAATAACTTTATCTGTAAAGTTTCGAATCCGAATCGAATTTATCGATATTTACCCATAAAATAGCCTTTTTACGTCGTAAAATGGAATTTATACACGTGTTTATTACCATAAAAAAGTATCACCGCTTTTAATGTTAACCGACTTGATGTGCTATTAGAAATTGGAAGACAGGATTTTCATTTTAACGTCATAAAATTTGTAATCAATATTGTTACGTAAGGTATTGTACACCAATTGTGTTGGAAGTATACAATTTTGAAATGCTTGCTGTTGTTCTAATCATTTTTTAGCTTCATCGTCTGTCGCACCATAATTATAGGCGTAATAAATAGTGATATAGCCTGTGCTCGGAACAGCAGCTTCTACCAGAATACACAGGAGCTTGGTGACAGATTCTGTGATACCTACCATTATGCTCTTTTTTATGTTAGAAGACTGACTAGCATGATAGTGGACCTGAAGTGACGTGGTAACCGTCGCCTATGGACATTTGCAATAGCATGGAGATTGCCAATGTACCATACAAAGCGTAGAAGGCAACTGTGTCTCAAGTTCAACTGTCGAAACACATTAGATCTACTTCTCGATTTTCCTTCACCGAGAGATCCAGTGTAGGCGATTCTTGTAAACTTTCATGAAAGCATTTAACGTCATTATCATTTTACGTGACACCTTTGTCCATATCATTATTTACCTCATTAATCATAATTAAGAAAGCGACAATAGTGGTTCTATTTATTACAAAAGTCATTCCAGTCTGTTCTTCCTCTTCGTCATAATTGTTATTGCCAACTTTCTTCGCAGTTTCAGTTGCAAATTTCCTTTTCCCTAATTCCTGTCGACATATTTGCATTTCGTTCGATTAAGAACCTTCCATATTGGCACGGTTGTACAAAGGGCTGCTATTAAGGGTTAGTCCAGACTGTAGATTTATGTGTGCAAGGGTTGGGGAGGCGAATGGGTTCTTCGATTTATGTTCATACTTATCTTTAAGATTGTCTTGAAATGTATTGGTTGTTAAAATTATTGTGATTTGTATGATTTTTAATTTTGCTGCAACCGTCTGTGATGTATTATTTAATATATTTTATAATATTGGTAATGATGATGTAGCAAAGGTGATGAGTAACTATCAAAGCCTACAAAGGCTGTACTTTTACAATTTCATTAGTTTATTTTCCAATAATTTATTTACTTGGACATCAATACTCTTAGTTTCTTACATGGCTTCTCGTACAGAACAATAATATTCATCAATAATTTCGTGATTTGACTTACCTATTAAAATTTTAATAATAAGCGAAGATTTAAGTTCAACCTTAAAAAGATCGCAGAATAATAAAAGTGAAAAGAATCGAATAACTTTACTGGGCATATTTTTAATTTCATAAATAACTGTTTGTCTTCGGTTGCTAAGTTTATGGGCCATTCGAGTTGTATTATATGCAATATTGACAATATTTTACACTTGAGAATTAAATATTCGATTGAATATTATTAAAATTCGCATTTCGCTGTCAAATGTGTCATGGGAGTGGGGTTTTATTAACTTATGGTATTTTGGGGCCGCGGCCGCGTTTAAATGACTATGACTTGGGGACACAAAGGCAGATTTTAATAAAAATCTGATTTATAATTATTTCTTCTAGACTTACTCGAACCATACGTAGTGATTGTGCACTCTCGTACTTGTAATCTTGAGTGTGCAAGCAAATAACAATTAGCAATACCTGAGTGGTAGTGTTGCGAATGCTGGCGAAAGATGTGGATACAAATCCTAGAATAAGTGTGTACTTTCGATGAAAAAAAGCATCGTAAGAAATATTTTGTAGTGCCCCTTGGCTATTCTAGTAGAATTTATCGCCAAGCATCTGCACTTGAGAGCCAATTCCAGTAAGACTTTGTGTACTCACTTTTTGTTTATTAGCTGGATTTGGGTTTGGCCACTAACCCGCCCATAAGGGACGATGACGAAGCCTAAGATGGAACACGCTTACCCAGAAGAAACCTATTCACTCTGGCCTTGAAAGTTCCTAGATTGTAAGAGTCAGGAAACACAGGCGTCGGAAGCAAGTTCCACTCCCTTGCTGTCCGCATTATAAATGAGGAAGCAAAACTTTCGGTTACAATAATAGTAATAAAATAAGTAAAATATGGTCAAACAGCTGTCTATACAAAGAAAAATCGTAATAATGCAGATTCAAATTCCTGATCACGATTTACCAATAAACAGAGAAGTAAAATATGTTACAGCAATGAGTGTGAATGAAACCTATGAGACCGATGTCTATGAGTCTTTCTCTGTAGTCGTTCCCTCATGTCTAAGGATCGTGGTTAGCATCGGGTTTGCTTCTAGAGCGGATGATCTGCCTCCACCGGTTTCTGTCTAACGCGTCCCTTACGACCGTGTAAAACTTGGATGACGATGTGTCTTTTACTTGATCGGACCATCTAGTTGGTGAACGACCACGTAGTCGTTTTCCTTCCGTGTTCCCAACTATGATCAGTTTTTCCAAACTTTCATCGCCTTTGCGCACTATGTGGCCGAAATACGACAGAATGCGTTGGTGGCATATGGTGGATAATCGGGTTTTAATTTGGAGCTGCGATAGGATCGATGCATTGGTGCGTTTAGCGGTCCAAGGTATTTTCAACATCCGTCTCCAGCACCACATCTCGAATGCATCAATCCTTTTTCTTTCTCGGGCCAGTATAGTCCATGATTCCAATCCATACAGGAAAATAGGGAATACCAATGCTCGTATTACTCGGATCTTTGTTTTAATACCGATTCCTCTCTTTTTCCAGATGTTGTTGAGGCGAGTGATTGCATCCTTTGCCATTCCAATACGGCTCCTTATCTCAGGAACACAGCTGCCATCACTGCATATTTGAGATGTCTATGAGTACCATAACACAATTTTGAGCCTAGCAACACCAAAGCAATTATAATTATAAGTATAGAATTGACCCCTAGCGAGTACATCAATTAGTAAGAGCAATAAAATGGGACATATTCGAACATCGCGCGCTAAATTGCGACACGGTACGAATTTAGTGCGCGAAAGGGTTCACATAATTACGCAAAGGAATTCCGTCCCGATAGCGGAGACAATGGCTTTTGAGAATTAAAATTAAGTCTCTCGTATGAAATGGGCATCTGGTGAATTATAGTTACACGTGCTTCTGAGGGTACGGCGTCATCAGCAGCATCTCTAAACTATTACATGGATACTGACATTCCAGGTTTAGTTGGATTGTCAAATGAAAGCACTTCAATTCTAAGTAGAGTCAACTAACACCTTTTTTGGGTGGAAACTTTGAGATGTCTATGTTGGCTTTGTGAGAACAACTTTCAAATCGCGAAAAAAAAAACAGTCGATCAAAATGCATGATTTTTCTGATTTCAGTGTAATAAATTAAATTCCATAAAAAATACAAGAAATATTTTTTTATTTTATTTTAGAAAATATGTATTAAATATATCATTGGTGATTCAGTAGAAGAAATTAAGAAACAAACTGGAAGACTTTCTCATGAATACATTAATGACTCAAAAGAAGCAAACAATATAAGAATGTTGAATGTTCAGCTTCTTAGGCTATCTCTTGATATTTGCATACTGTGAAATCAAAGCTAGGTAAAGAGGTAGTAACAAAAAATCAAATATATACCACACAAGTAGCAACAACAACAACAGAGACCATAATCAACAACAAAATACGTCGGTATTAACATAAAGACTTTGCGGGGAGCGAACTTTGCTTCTGCAACAGCAATAATTTACCACTCCTTGACTGTTAATAGCCGATAGGATTTTCTGTCCTCGCTTCTAGCACTCGGGGGGGTTCGGGGGACTTCGGGAACTCATTAGGGTATAATTTTCGTAGTAATAAACACCCGACGATAAATATCAAACCCCTTTTATTTATACGTCTTTGGGGTAGCATCTGAGTTACGCTTTTTGGTGGGCTCTGGCATATGTGCAGGAGAAATTATGTTTTTTTTAATATTAACTAACGTTTCCGGTATAAAAAGCATGTATCCTACGTCCTTCTCCATACCGTAGGCTACATGCATGCCAAATTTAATTATGATCCGTTGAGTATTTGCGGCATGAAGGCATAACAAACAAACAAGCTCAAAAAAAGTTAGAATTATAGAAATAAATACCTTTCATTTTATGTTAAACTTATATAAAGAGCTTGCGTTCTCTTGGTCAAAATGAAAAATCATCATCATCTCATTGAATGCATTCAGTATTAATCCTTGGTGTTTCATGTCTACATAGCTTCATAATCTTTTCACATTCTAAACAAAGAGTAAATGTTACCTCCACTTTCACTGTCTTATATAGTTTCACAGCTGGATGGAACACGTCTTCTCAAACTGCTTCAACTTCATTAGAACAGCATCAAAAAGTGCAGCATGCAGTCAGTTTTCTGACGTTCTAAAGTCCTGCTTTGTGCAGTCAATCGATAGTGTTGAGCATGATCAAAACTTTTATAGCGGAGTATTAGATTCGTTAGTAAAATTATTACTAAATCATTATCAGCCTATAATGTCCCACTGCTGAGCACAGGCCTCCTTTCACAAACGAGGATGAAAGAGAATGGGCAAATACTCCACATATGCCCACTGCGGATAGGTGGAGGTAAACTAGTGGTCCATCTACTGTTAGAGTTTTTACGCCGCCGAGGAGGTCTCCAACTCACAACTAAAGTGATAACCGGGACCAACGGCTTTACGTGCTTTCCGAAGCAAGGAAAACGCTTGAGTTGAAATACCACTAGGCGGTAATATAAAATACGTATAGTTATTCCACAATTTCACTTTCACATAAAATTCTTACGCGTTCTTGGTTCATAAATAAATAAAACTATTCAACTTCCAATAAAGGTAATTGGTAAACAAACGGTAAGGCTCCGAACCCTTTACAGCGCTTAATTTGAACATGTCGATGCGATCTCATTATGTCTCCATCGTATTTCACTCACGATAACGTTTCGAATCAATTACTGAAGCAATAACACCTTATATTAATGTCTCTTTATATTCTATACTGCAGGACAGAGACAGTGGTTCTGAGAAAACTAACCTAAGAACGAACGTGCATCGGTTTCTTACAGATTTTTATCAAAATCGAAACTGGTTTGTATTTTTTTGGTAGGAACCATTAAAAATCTCGACATGGATTCGACGAACAATAAAATTTTATGTCTCTATCTAAACGCATGTGATCGAATACGATAAAGTGTTTCGATATTTTTTAGAGGTATTTGATAGTAGTGACATATTTTCACGGATCCTTCCCTCCGAGTCTAATATACATAAGTCAAAGTATTATAAGACTCATAATGTTAAGATCGACGACGAAGGATTACGTTCAGCACGAGAATTTGATGACTGAATTGAGAAAATTGTAATTGCTGAGTTTTAGTATTCTCTTCTTAGCAAACGGTCTTTTAAACACAATTAGTACAATTTGGGAAAGAGATAAGACGTTCCTGGGGATGAAGAATGAATATTCAGCCAGTTTATTTAAAGCCTTGGAGATCCCCAAGAGTCAGAAAACACAAATGCCGGACTTTTTACACGGTTGCTGTCTTCATTAGTAATGATGCTATATTTAAAGCCTTTATAAAACGATGAAAATGATGAAATCTAAATTTTAAATTGATTCTAGGATTTAATTTCAAAAGGAAATAATTACTAATTACAAAGCTAATGATAGTAAAATAGCTATAAATTCAAGACAAATGGATTCCAAAAACAACAAATTATGAAATCATACAATTTACATTCCAAATGTCAGATTTATTATTGTAATTCAAATATAAAATAGTTTGAAAGACGTTTAAGTATGTAAATGGGGAAGAGATAGTGAAGATATCAGGTTATTTTGCAACTGGTCTTGATTTTGGCTTGTATTTTATTACTAACTATATATATACTAGCTTGTAATCGAATTAAATAGAACTTTGAGTTTTTTTTTTTTATTTGTATTCAAAATTAGAGAGATCTGTTTGCTGTGGTAACTTCAGTAAATTTTACTTTCTAGGGCTAAAATTGAATAAATAAATGACTTTGTTAAGATTTGTTAAACCTGCGTTTAACAATTTACCATACAAGCTAACCCACGTCCAATGACAGGATAGGTCCCTTTCCATGTGAGATCCATTTTAGTCGGCATTTTTACCAACCTGATTATGACAAACGGCACTCTATTCCGAGCACCCTACTATCAACAAGACACCATGGACTAACTGGTTTAAGTCTTTCAGCCAAAGCTTTAACTCTGGTACTCCAGCGAGTAGCTCATAAATTACTCCACTACCAGTTGTCCTGGATGTTACCAGAGCTATTACTATCGGTCACTAGGCTCTCAATACTGTTTAACCTTCCAATATGTGTCACAGTATCCCTTCCTCTGCTCTCTGCATCCCTGCTATGTTCCATGGGTAATTACTTAACAGGGGGTTGAATATCACCATAATAAGTATCCTAGTGATCGGAGGATGTAAGCACGCAAAGTCTAACGGCTAGGTATTTTCAACTAGAGGATAGTAGACAACTAGGTAGATACTAAATAGTATTCTATCAATCAACATAGGTACAACTAATTTGCTTTCAGTTGTTCTACCATGGAGAAATTGTGGTCAAACACAATAAGTAACTAATTATAGTGAAAAAGAAGATAAAATTAGCAAAACCGCAAAGCTAGCAAATTATACACTTGTCAACAACATAGGTGTCGATGAAAACAATCGAGATTGAGCCGATAAGGCTTAACGATCGATGAAACGGTGCGGCTGTCAAATGCCAGTGGTCCGGCTTTAATGTGAACCGGCTCCGCACAATAAATCAGTATGATATTCGTATTTAATATAAGTCGGTGGGTTTTTATATAAAATTATTGCCGTTTCTTGGAATACTTGTGTAGTGTGACGAGTCACCAAGTACTGGTTGGTACGCAAGTGTTTAAAAATGTTTATACAAAAGATAGAACCATATTGTCATCGTTGTTCTTTTTTGGACAAGCAGCTGGACTACTTGATTGTCTGCCGGATTAAGTGACATAAACCAGATGATTTTAACTTGAGCTGAGAGGACCACATTACGGAATCAAATCAATCATCAACACAAATCTATACGGAAGCATTTCAAACATCTTCGGCTATCGAATTTAAATTGGAGCCTCATTTCAAATCCAAATGAAAGCCGGATCACACTTGAGTAGCGCACTGTACCTGCCACATCGACACGTCCGCGTGTACTGCACACTTTCAAGATGCCGAACGTAGATAGAGACGCGGCTTTAACCGTACGATATTACATGTGTTATTGCCTTACGAGCTTTACTGTAAAACGCATGGAAATCTAAATGATTGTATTAGAAGTTGCATCGCTCATTAACAGAACACATTTTACTATGTTTAATGACTTGGTATTTGACCACAATCTCAACATGAGGGATTGCTGATGTGGCCGAAGGGATAATCACATACATCCTAAAAAACATCTGAAAGTAAGAGAAAATATTGTGAAACGTTTTTTTAATGATATTTGATTATTTCACAATAACGAAAAAATACCATAAAAATTGTCATCGACTTTCTTCTCAACATGGTGAGTTACTGATGGGGCCGAAGGTGTTAAGCTGTAATATGGTAAAATTGATAATAAGCACCATGAAGTAGATAGATAGAAAGATAACCCTTTATTGCACAAAAAGTATTCAATAAAATATAAAAATAGATGCTTAAAGTATAATAGGCGGTCTTATCGCTAAGAAGTAATACAAAATCAAATTACTGTGTAATAAAATGGTAAATAGCGTAGTATGTAGAAACTTCTTTTTATACACCTAATGTAGAAAACAATCATACGGCCTGTTGGTAAGCATTTACCTATAGATGCTTGCAACACCAAGAATATCAATCTCGTGTTACTGATCTCGATAACATCTCGTACCTTTCTCGAGGAACTCCAAACGCAGTCTTAGCTTTACTATTTAAAAGCAGTTCTAAACAATATTAAAATGTCCATGTTAAAATTGGTCGAGTAGTCAACTATTCAACGCAGTTCAAGACATCAGGTTCACTTATACATTTACACAAAGTAACACCATTAAGTTTTATGTCTCCGAAACACCTGGTTTCTGCAATGTGATGAACGGAACGGAAAGTACTTCGAAATGTGATGATCGGATAACATGATCGTTGAAAAGTTAGTCTCAGAATTTTGAATAAATTACGAGTCTTCTAGCACGAGCCACTGCTCTGGACTCGGTGATGATGTTTCGCTAAATGAGGTATTTACTAATCAGCCTTGACCATCGACGTAAGGTTTTATGATTATCGGTCTTCTATAGGATGTAATATTTTGGTGTGTGGTATTTTGGTGTGTGCACAGAAATTGTTCAATAACAACTTTTTTTTATACCACTTAGTTGGCAAACAAGCATACGGCCCGCCTGATGATAAGCGGTTACCGTAGCCTATGGACACTTGCAATACCAGGGGTATCACTCGCGCGTTGCCGACCCTGCAGAAATCTCTTCACACCCTTTTTGAAGAACCGCGTGCTGTACTCCATTGGGAAAACCACGGCAGGGAGCTCCGTTGAGCCCGCACAGTACGAAACAATTCTGATTTCAATGTGTGAGGATGGACTCCCTGTCAATGGCGAGAGTTGCGATGATGGAAGGAAGCCGTGGGCATCAATTCGAACAATTCTTTAGAACACTCTCCGTTGTACAAGCGGTAGAACACACATAAGGAGGCAAAGTCTCTCCTCAGGGGCTCTAAACTGCTTGTGAGCTCGGGATCGTCAACAATTCTAAAGGCACGACGCTGAACCGAGTTTAAAGGCCTAAGCTGGTATCCAGGTGCTCCCGCCTATAGATGATACAAACAAACAAACACCTGCCCGCATTTACTGAATACTGCTTCATTGTTTCATATGCGAATTGCAGAGGAGTGCAAATCACTTCCGTAGTCTGTGTGTGTTTTTAGCATCTTTTAATTGGTTATCTTTAAAATGAATAGGTATTTTCTGGGTTAGCAACCTTGGCTTTAATCTTACGTCAATTGTCGGCCAAACCTTAAACAATAAGATCACTATAAAGAAAAAGTATCCGAGGATAATAGTAAGAATACGCGTTTATGTAGTAATTAGCCATCTCACAGGTAAAATAATAATGGTAAATAACACACTGGTCCAAAAACATGTATTTTCATGTTTTAATATGTCAACCCAATTAATTTGCTATCAATCAACAAATAAAAGAAAGCAAACCAATGATTATAAATCGAACACATTCAGTTATTTGAACACCTAGTCCATATTTTATCCAAATTTCATAGTTAAAACCCATTTGATAAGACATTATTGCATCAAGGTGTGCTTAACAGCGTTTTAATTGGCTCTCTCGGTCTGGAGATCATAATCTTCGATGTAATGGTTTGTTTAATTGCTGTTATAAGACTATTGAACTTTCACAGAAGGTATCTTGACCGTGATTTTTAGAAGATCATCATCTGCTTGCACTATTCCCAATTATTTGTGGTTGGCACTATTTGTGAGCTTTTTCCTTTTGGCCTCCTGTCAGTCATGCACTCCTTTCTTACTCATATTATACAATCCATCCATCTCTTTTTGGGTCTTTCTCTTCCCGCATATCCGTCCACTTTCATATTCATAACTATTTTATTCACATGGTTTTCATCCCTCCTAGCATATACATGCCACCACAAATGGTTCCCTCTCACTGTACTGTAGTCTACTGAATCGAGTGGCTCCTATTTTCCAATTTCAGAATTTAATACGGAGCTTAAGGGTCGGCAACACGTGAGTGACCCGTGTGTAGCAAGCGTTTATAGGCTACGTTAACCACTTACCATAAGGCGGGCAGTCGATCGGTAAACTAAAATTGAGTCTAACTCTCTTACTCACCATCAGCAAACATTTAATTAAATTAAATGGTTTCCACCGATCGGAATGATAACCGAGTGTCTAAGTGGCCACAGACTCAGCTCTAACTCAATTTTTACAAATTTTGGAGAAGACCGCAGAAGGTTACATAATCACCTTGTTGAGATCATACGCAACAATAGCATTAGAATGTCAATACTGATCGATATCACAAGGGTAATATAAATCTAAAACTCTGATGAACCATTTAAATTTACTCCGTATCCAATATTCTAAATCCATTGTAGAATCTCTTCAACACAGTTATATTTGCAACATCAGCAAATTTTCTAATGGCATTGACGCTATATTTATGATTTGACGAAATCCAAAACCGCACCAAGCTCCGATAGTCCGGGGAGCGTGGGTAAGCGAAGCCGCAGTATAACATTTAGTAATCAACCGTCGGGAGTTCGCAATCAACACGATACTATCACGCCGAGTCGGGTGGCGGGTACGATTACGTAAAAATTACGATTACCGTAATGAAATAGTGGTACGGGGAAACAGTTTTGCTGGATGTGGTAAAAAGAACCATAAGATCAATGCGATAGAGGTTTGCTAATAATTTTTTTGATGATGATAAGGCTCAGGATGCTAAGGAGTTATGGGACATATCCTAAACTAAATAGAACTTATACTACAGCAACCAGATAACTGATAATTCTTCTTCTTATACGTTGCACTCTTAACAGAGTAGTCGTGGTCGTCATGACGTGTCATTTGTGGCACGCTTCACAACAGGCCGCCATTCTTCCCTAACTGCTGCCCTTCTGGTACAGTTATTGATGGGACCGCCTATTGCGGCCTTAATTTGGTCGAAACATCGCATGGGTGATCTTCCACGCGCTCTGGTGCCCTGCACTTTACCCTGCACCACCAATCGCTCTATGGAGACATCTCCACGCCGCGACACGTACCTAATAATAACTAATAGTAGTAATAACTGATAATATTACCTTTAAATATACTTATACGTGTAACGGAAAAGGTATATCAATTACAGTAATCCTCATTTTTGGTATTAGGCGGTAGTGATCGCGGAAGAGAAAATTTTATATTAATATTAGCAAGTGACGCAAAATGATAATAACCCTCATTGACCAGTGACACGTTGGTTATGATTTTAATCCAATTAACTTGGAAGCAAAAATTTGGTATGAATTTTTTTAACTTATTTTGAGCTGACACTTTTTATAGAGAGGCTGTACCTGATGTAGTCTTCACTGCTTTCGGATGTATATGCCCTTTTACACCCAGTATACAGAACAAACAAACATTTGCATGAACATAAAATGTCTGTGAATAGGAACCGCGACCTGTGGCAAGATACGTAGGATCTTACCAACTACGCTAAATGGCCCTTCGATGTATGGATATGAGCAATTTCAGGGAGATTGCCAATGTTTTGCCGACCGTTATCAATTCCCAGAAAGTAACTTTCCCTGAAATACAACTGATAAAATACAACAGTAGGTGCTTGGTGACAGATTCTCTATACTACGTCTTAACTGTTCGTTTTCTGTGCTTTTTACAGGAGAGTTATATGTATCGACCTCTAGACATCACTTATATTGGCCACTACACTTATCCATCAATAATTAAAAAGAAACAACAATTTTCTAGAATTCTTTTACATTAAGGTTTTCCGTATGTCACAGGCTAAATTGACTGAAATTCAGAGAAATGGATTCCAAATTAATTAATAATTACCTTCTTTATTCTGATTGACTTAGGCTAAAGAAAATTGCTAGAGTTCCAATCCCTAGATTCTTAGTAGTAAAATATTGAACGCGAATGTTAATGTAGATGTTTGTCACTCAATCACGCCCAATACGTTATACGGGCTTGGTTTAAGAGTGCGTATAAAGCAAAATAACAATCTTAGAATTTAAATTTACTCAAGTGAATAGTATTTAAATGAAAAAATATTTTTATATAGGTATGTTCATTATATACGCGAGGGTTCTGTCTGAGCAAAAACATAATGGAATGAAATTTCCTCGATAGAAAAAAACACAAAGCTACCTCTAATAATAATGAATTTTTGGTTTTATTCGTTCATGGTGTATCTAATTAAGACAAAAATTCGATAAATAATATCACTAACATATGACCTAGGGCTGCTACTAACGACTTTTTTAAAATATTCTATACTTTACGAGTTATTTAGATAAAAAGCGCTTAGTTCATTTTTGTTCCGCGAAACACGCTATCTCCATCTCATCTCCACGCGAAGATTAGACATAAGTTTGTTTCATCTGACATTGCCATATTTTTCTGGCTTGGTACGCACTCTTAAATTTGGCACTCCGCCATACTCTAGCTGGACTAAAGTATAGGAACTTTTTTATCCCAGAAACTTACGTGAAACTTAACTCCTTAATACCCGAACGATGCCACATCTATTAACAAAACTACATCAATAAAAAGACAGACAGTCGCTTGAAATAATTACGGAAAGCAACTATCATTAGAGGCGACGATTAGCTTCGAGATAGCTCCGCTCCTCTGAACACATTCCTTAATAAAAATTATATTAAATAATGCGTCCAATGTTTGTGCAAGACATTGTGACATAGGAAAACTATAATTTGCTATTGTAAATTGAACTTTGCGGTTTTATTGTAGAGTAAGCTTTAGATTGTCGGCGTGGGTTGGTTTTACCATAAATGTAGTAATTTTGAAAAGTTATCAGAGTTTGGAAATTTGTATGTTCAATATTGTTGCGATCATTTCAGAAACTTCCAATGTTTAATAATGAGTGATAATTTCTTAATTTTTTTCAGAAACATTTACAATGTATAGTTCGATACGGGTAATCTCGATTTTGGACATGTGTTGCATGTTGTAATCCAGAGATGTTTCTCTAGTAGTTTAAGGTAAACTAGAGGGCACCATGGTAGATCACCAATGAGATGGACCCATCAAATTAAGGCCACAATAGGTCTAGAGGTCCCATCGACAACTTTACCAGAAGGGCAGCAGTTAGGGAAGAATACCGATGAATTGTGAAGCGAGACACAAATCAGACGTCATGACTACGATCACTCAGTCAAGAGTGAAACGCAGACAAAAAGAATTTTCAGGATAAATTCATCATTTTAGTAAACTAAAGTATATTTGTTGGCAATAGATAACAAACTAAATCAAAAGGAAAAAACTTATAATAAATATTTCTTGAAGTTCAAAAAGCCACTCGATCAATTAATTACCCGAAGTCACAAAAAAGCCTTGATAATTCCAAAAAAGAATATTCATTAGCAGATTTGGATGTTATGAATTATATAAAATCTACTGTGAATTCAAAGAATAATTCGATTCGAACGTATTATTCATCAAAAACGTCCACTCAGCATTATTTTTTGACAATATTAAAAAATACAGAACGAAATTCTAAATTTTCATACTCAAATCAATTTCAAAAAGTTCATAAATTCATCAAAAGATGGCGCTCTCAGTACTCAAAGCCACATCAATAATATAACATGCGTTCACGCATCGTCTGTGCAGCTACTAAATTTATACCGAGGGTAGATACAGATCTAAACAGCTTCACGTATCGACGGACAGACGATTCGAGGGTGTCTGTACATATAGATATCGTTGAATTAACATTTAAGTTACCATTTGGTATGTTTTAGTTGGCCTCCGTTACGGACGGGTAGAGATTACCTTGGTATTGGACTAATAAGATACGTTAAGTTTTTAGTGCTCATTAAAATATTGTGAGAGCATTTTTATAATTAAATTAACATTTAAGAACCAGTAAGTCCATCGGCGAAGAATTGAGTAGTAAGGTTAATATTTGATAAAAACCGTACGCAAAATTTTGAGAAATAATGCCAATAAAAAAGTTGAACTGATATATCACCTTCAGCAGAATAAATAATTTTCATTTTAAACATTATAGTCAGATAGTTTCATCAAACGCATGATCCAAGAAACTGAAGATTTTGCTCAATCTGACCCAATTACCTCTTGAATTCGTATTAGTCGATAATATAGATGTTCATAGAGATATTCCCTTGCTGAATAAGATAAGCTGCTAAGCTGAAATGAACCAAGTATAGGTTGAAAATGGTAGTGACCCAAATCAATGGTAAGGTTACACAATACTGTAATGTTCATATTGTCCAAGTACCAACAATAATACCAACTTTACGAAACGTTTCTGACGCGACACGACAACTTTTTCTATTGTCTGCAATACTTTTTAAGTGGTCTGTTACATAATGAATATTATAAAACGAAAGAACTCTTTCAATCATTCAGTGTTTACCTTCTTCATATAAAATAACAATAACATATTATAGAAGGAATACTTCCCCAGTCAAGCTGCTCTTTAAGCAAATAAACACTACGCTCTGTCTCCTTAGTTTGCCTTCACTAAAAGGACAAATCAATTACGGAATCAGATCTAAGTGATTCTTAGTAATTTGAATGTTACAATTTATGGTAAACTATTTTATCATCATATTTACCATATTATTATGGTGTTGAAAGACGATGCAATGGACCAACATGCTATATTCTTTAGTTTTTGACTTGAGATGATTAATTTTATCATAACCTACACTGATAAATTATAACGAGGTAAGAAGTACTACGGAACTAATGATCCGATTAAAAAAAAATCTTTCACTGATTAGAAGCTACAGTATACCTGAGTGATATCTATAGGCTACTTTTGATCCCGCGGGGGAGCTTTTAGCTGTTAGTCGTGATGCTGTATCTAGCCGTCTCGAATTCTTTGAAAATAGAGTTCTACAAAACAAAATTACGATGTTCCTAATAAAATCGAACATCCTGCGACAGGTAGGATGTTTTCACATAGACATCAATCAATTCGTCACCAACCCCATCATCAAGTAGACACAAAGCAGCGCCATGAATATGGATCTGTGAACCGTGACCACAATACATGTAACCTTAGAGTAACTGCTTCTACAGAGAGGACAGTTCAAATCACACAAGTTTTGGAAATTATATTAGGTTTTGATATTAGACGTAAACTTTGAATACGCCAAGTAATTCTCTAGAAATCCTTATGTCTGATGTAAAATTTGTCCATGTAGATATCCGTGTCATTAAGAGTATACCGAAGTTCTTACCGAGCTTCAAAATTTCCTAGCAATTGTAAAGGAAAACCATAATAAACAATTCCAAAATTACTTAAAGAGTGTGGAGGAAGCTTCTTCATTGCTTCTTTATTTGAAGGTGCATTAAGGAAATGAAACTACGGACTAAAAAATGCTGCTATTTTTGACAACACTCGCAAAAATTTATGAACTGCATATCTAATCACTAAAATAGTAAAGTTAGATACAGTTGGTATATCTGTATAAGTTTTTATTGTATATTCTAAGGTCTAAAACGAATTCAATAGTCGGGCAGTGGTTAGACACGGTCCGGTAGCCTCCGATAATTGTTGAACTGATTGACAGAGTCCGATGTGTAGTATATGTGAGAGATTGTTACATACTGCTGGCATGGGAGGAGAATAAGGTGGTGTTGAAATCATTGATCAGAAAGGAAGATCATGGTCGGCTTCAAAACTAATAAAGGTATTAGATGACCATGATTTGAATACTGAAATTTGGTATCTTTTTTTAGGCGGTTGCAGTTTTTATGTGTGGCCTAAGAACCTAAGCAGTATTAGAGTCAGACTTTTCATAAGTGCCTGCGAAGGTCTATTTGAATAAATGATTCTAAATTTGAATATCAGGAGATTACCAGTGTACATGGATATTTCCTCGATGCCAGTGTATGACCGATCTTTACATAACCTAGAAATCAACTAGATCGTAAATGCAAAAATATCAGCTCAAAGCTGGATTCGAACTGGAGGCCTTTGTCAGATATTCGTCACTACCACTAAACTATCATCGCTTCATATGGTTACAATGTATTAGTTATAGTTAATTAAAAAGCTAGAAGTACATGAGTCATCAACGAAACTGAGTACTACAAAGACAAGAGACTACCAACGACAAATCTAAGGATGGCTATATAAAATTTGAAATCTCTGGAATGCCTAATTTTGCTTAAAAATCAACAGTAAAACACAGACTTTGAACAAACACAAAATACTAGAACCCAAAGATCTTGTATGTCCAAGATAAATAGAGACAGATCGAAACGCGACGAAAAATTATGTCATGGATTTGTATGAGAAAAATGAAATCTAGTGTTGGGTTACATACAAATATTTTTAGATATAGATACCCTGTTATAAAAACTGATTTCAGAGCCAAATATTGACAATATTATGGTGATACAATAGTTGAAAACGAACGTATTTTCTCAAGGAACAAGTTACGATGTCTATAGCTTTTCTAGTTTTATTTGCACGATCCTAATTATTTTTATTCACATCAAAGTATTCTGGACGCTATGGGGGACATTTTTTTTGGATCTCGAAAATTTTTGTATGCGTCTCTTTCTCTCTCGCATAGTGTATATAAGGAGTGTGGTATATCTTATCCACGCTTCGGAGCTTTGATTAGCGTAGCGAAATCCTAAGTCTATGGTAGTCTATAATAGAACCATAAAAAGTAGGAAAACAAAACGAAATTAGCAAACCACATCATTAAAAGCTTGTAAGCAGATTGACTGTCAGTATATTAATTATCATGAATTATTTATTAAATGTTAATATATATCAGAATGTCGATTGAAACATCAGTGTGTCCCAGCGCAGGCCCTTGCCACTCGACCGTGCCCTTATTTAAATATTCTGGTGGTTTGTCCAGTGCAAGCTATTTGATGCCTTGGTATTCATGTTACATTACATAAAAATGTTTGTCATCGTTAAATTTTATGTTACTGTTGTAACATTTACTTTATTGTGTTTATGATTCTGAATTATTGATTTGGAGTCATCAATTCTCACGGTTTATTCTATGTTTGATAGACTTTTATTTATATTAGGTACTAGTTCCAAAGGCATTTTACCGGGAATAAAGTCTGTTTATTATTCTAGGTTATAATCTACTCGTGTGCCAAATTTCATCGAGGTAGTTAGTGCCATTAAAGCCTCACATGGGAAGGGACAAAAAACTTTAACTTTATAGGTTCTTTTTTATCAGGGATTTTTAGAAATTTTGGTTTTAAGTTGACATTATGAAATTCATTGGGAAATATTCAAGGATTTTTTTATGTCAGGGTAAGTGCTGATGTGGCCCAAGGTATGAGCACACAAAGCCTAGACGTGAACTCAATCCTGATTTGCAACATGAGAATTGGAGCCAAGTGAGGTCCTATTCCCTACCACCTCGCTATAGTTTCCTTACAATGTTCTCCTTCACTGAAAGCTTAAGCTAATTGTACGATTCGAATGCCTATCGCTACAGCTTTCGATGTCACTATGACTGAGCTTCCGTGCTTCAGAAGGCACCTAAAGTAGTTGATCCCGGCTATCAGATTATGATAGTCGTTAAGCTGATTAGAGGCCTAGGCGGCTTGAAAACTCCAACAGTAGGTTGACCACTAGCCTACCTCCACCGATCCGCAGTGTGCACGCGTGGTGGAGTATCTGCACATTGCCCCTTATTTTTGGAAAGAGTCCCGCGCTTAGCTGAGGGATATTATGGGCTGATGATGATGATGACTGAGATATCTACGCCTAAAAAAACAATATTATAAATTAGATTGCTTGTTGGTACATCGACAAAACTCACAATATTATGTTGTATTGGGATTCAAAATGTCTTTGGAGGAAATTCGTTTGGACTCAATACTGACAACCTCTACCTGCCAATAAAAAAGGAAGAACCCAGGTCTTAAAATTAAATTTACTGTACATACTTTTGTTTCAAAACAAACCTTGTATTACCAATAGGTATACAATATTAGACTGACACTAATTATTTGGAAGGCGGTCTTACAATTACTGTGTCAACTTTTTTTCTCAATAGAGAATTCAATAACGCGCCTTTGTCATATAAAAACCTACCCATAAAGAAGATGGCATTGTTTCACACCGAAGTATAACAAACAGGATCGAAATCTCAAATATTCTTTATTAGGAATGTTTAATTTAAATAATAATTCTAAATGTAAATGTACCTAAATTAAATAATTGCGTTAGTACAAATGACACTGCGCTACAAGGTTTGGTATTCCAAATTACCCTTACTTAAGTCCTTTGTTCTCGTTTTACAAGCTTTTATTTAGTTCACCTGTCCGGTGTCTGTAATCGAATCTTGTAAGTTAAATTTGACACATTTCCTAGTGTCCGATTGAGCTGAAATTTAGTACATATTAGGTATATTGGATGACAAAGCCAAGCACCTATCAGTGTGTTCCGACAACTGCACTTGAGAGCCAGTCCCTTCTAAGCTTTGTGTGCTTACAACCTTCGGCCACATCATCATTACCCATGCTGAGATTGTGGACAAAAAAGGCCTATACACAGTATAAAAAAAAAGTTGTCACAATAAAAATCTAGTATTAAAAATGATTTTTTTACGTTAGTAGTGGTTTCAGTTATAGTGATGTTTTTTTCTTTATAAAATGAACTTGGAGGTTACATGTCGGTGTGATACGAACCCGTTCACATTTAATAGCGATTCTATTGTAACACAAAATGCGAACGACAGGAAGGTAGACATCTAATTTGACGTTTGACATAATTCCAGTCTGCTATTATACTATTACAAAATTATATTTTACCATAACTCTTAAAAAACGTCCCCCCTTTTCCTATAGAAATAGAGTTGCAAATCGCTCGGCAATATATTTCGATACAACACGCGACAGAGAAACGTATATGAACAAATATCGTGGAAATTATTAAAGAGACAGTCATTTGATAGGAATGAGAAATTCGCTCCTGACCGATATTAAATTTTGACGTACTCGTAATTATTATAGTTATTAAACATTCTTCTATATACAGGAATATCTTCAATGTTACTAAGCCACATCTGAAGCCTTGGTTACTTAAAAACTTGAAGCAAATCTGCCTTTTTAATTGTAGTTTATTTATTTATAATTTTTCTCTTTATTGTAGATGTTTAGGTTGAAACGTCCCAAAAAAAAATATTTTATTCAATTATAACTTGCGGAGTTTTTGGACAATTCTTCTTTTTTGAAGGCTGTCTTTTAAGCCGTTGGTAGATTCAGTATGAACCTATGAACTTCCTAGAAACTAAACTGAAAAAATGGATTTGACATCGAGTAAATAAAAAAAAAAAAAAATAGTGGTAACCACTGGGGACCGAAGAGCTGGCAGCTTCTTCGCACAACACATCAGCATTGCGATACAGCGAGGAAATGCTGCCAGCATCTTCGGAACAATGCCCAGGGGACCTAATTTTATAAATTTATTTTAAATTCTTTTGTAATTTTAACATTTTAAGTTGTA
The DNA here is from genome assembly GCA_951394255.1 of Polyploca ridens. Classification (NCBI taxonomy): domain Eukaryota; kingdom Metazoa; phylum Arthropoda; class Insecta; order Lepidoptera; family Drepanidae; genus Polyploca; species Polyploca ridens. The sequence goes on from OX596260.1 coordinate 13,850,014, forward strand.
TATTTTTATTGAAAGCTTTGATTCTGTTCAAATAAAATAAAAATAGCCTTTATTTCTACTAAGTATAAATAACATTATCTCTCTAGCTTATTATAAAATATCTATATTACTTTATTATTTTTAAGAGTTAGAATACAATAACAAGTTAACAAGTTATGATAGTATACATTTTATATTATTTGATTTACATAACTTAATTCTAGTAAACTTATTAACTAGTATTATGCATTAGTAGTCGCCTCTGCGGCGTAGGCCTCCCCTAAACCCTTCCACTTATCTCTTTCTCGTGCCTTTTGCATCCAATTTGGTCCACCTATTTGACTGAAAATGTCTCTCCATCTTTTACTTGGTCTTCCCTTGGTACCCATTCTGTCAAACGTTTAGTCCATCTACTATTAGTCAACCTACATACATGTCCTGCCCAATGCCATTTCAACAGTCTAGTTATTTTCCGTGCATCTACTATTTTTGTTTGACTTCTCATAATAAAGTTGCTAATTTTATCTGATAGTTTAAATCCAAGCATACTTCTTTCCATTTTACGTTGGCAGACAGCAATTTTTTCTTCATCCTCTTTTCTTAAAGACCACGTTTGGCAGCCGTATGTTAGGCACGGCAGTATTGCTACTTCGTATAACTTTTTCTTTATATGTATGTTGATAGTTTTGTTTTTCATAATTTCTTTCCATCCCCAGTACTTTTTCCAAGCTAAAGCTATTCTTCTCTGTATCTCCTTTTCCGTGCTATTCTCAAAAGATACAAGCTGTCCTAGATATACGTATTCCGTCACATATTCAATTTTTTCATGTCCTATAATAATGTCTCGGGGTGTTCCATTGGTTAAAATCTTGGTTTTCGATGTATTGTCTGTGACATCGAGTGCTCAATAAAATTTAAGCTGTAGCATTTCTTTCCAGCTTCTGCAGTCCAAATGGCGGGTTAAATTCATAACATTCTACTAAAGAGCCAAAAAGCAAGTTATTGACCACCACCCGTATCTATACTAATATTATAAAGCTGAAGAGTTTGTATCTTTGAACGTGATAATAAGAGAAACTATCAGATCGATTTGAAAAAAAAAAAAAACACGAATCTGGTAACCTAGCGTACGGCCCACATGATGGTAAGCGGTTATCTAAGCCATATGGACGCTTGCAACACACGGGGTATCACTCACGCGTTACCGATCCCCAATTAAGACTCACGCGCAGGAACACAACATAAAGTTATTTGGCTGCGGTATTCTGTAAGGTGGAGGTACTTCCCCAGTCGAGCTGCTCTTTGAGCGAATAAACGCTACGCTCTACCTCTCGTAAAAGCCTCTCTTTTAGCATAAGTTAGCCTATCTATTTAAAATATATGCAACATTTCAACACGGCTAAAACTGTGAGGTACAACTAGTCTTATATTAAAGTCAATGGTGCCGATTCTATTGTAAATCGCACTAAACTAATTTTAGTCACATCTCATCTCTTTCTTACGAATTTTATTGAAAAAGGATAGAAAATATTTTAAGTTGTGAAATTAATCTTTGCCGTCTTATTTTGCGTGTATTTAGGCGTAACCGCGATAGATGGCGACTTTTATATTGAAAACAAGCATTGGACTAATTTGACAGGACTAAATTTCTTACATCCTTTTCTTATGTTCTTTGTTAGAAAGAGACATAGTGAGATTAAAATTAGTTTAGTTGTGAACAACAGAATCAGGGCCAATAACTACCTGACTCTCATATGATAACGCAACACGATATCCAGTATGCAGTTGACAAGAACTAGGTTTAGTCACGGAATAGATAATAGTACTGGTTTAGTTTACTCATCTCATTATGTAACCCAAGACACGTCTGCTCACAAATTGCGTTAATTCAATCATAGTTGCAGCTCAATTTGCTCACGTATCCACTTTAACTGGCAAATAGATGCAAGATAGAGGCTGCAAGTTAGGACTGTTGGCAGTCCTAGTCCTAGTACTGGTACTAGTTTGGTTAGGATTTTTAGGAGACTTGTTGGTTTTTAATTATCTCAACTAAATCTGGTTTTTAATTAGTGTATGGGTCTCAAATATACTAATAGCGTTTCATGAGCACTGTTAAAAGACATAACGATGTAAAAAAAATACGTTTGGTGGGAACTTTTATATTCATTTTTATATTCATTTTTATATTCATTTATTAATTGCTTCATGTTTGTTACATAGTTGTTACATTATTAAGTAAGTCCAGAACATGAGCCCTGCAAGGGCATTGCAACATTAATTAGTAAATTAAATGGTTAGTTGGTACATAGTTTCTATACATTCTGAATTATAGTTAATTATTAGGTATATTAATTAGTATTTAAATTATTTATTTTTAGTAATATTAGTTTATGTTACATATTTTAGACATAATTTTTAACATGTATATACATTATAATTGAATTTTATTATTACACGTTAATAGGTATGATCGCGAGACAGATCCATTATTTTAAAGTTTCATAAATATTTTTGCTCCATTTTATCTACCATAAACTCTTCAATTGAATAGTAGCATTTTTTGATAAGGTAATCTTTCAATTTATTTTTGAATGTTAAATCCTTGACTTCATTTTTAAGATGATTTGGTATTTTATTGTATATAATTATCGATTTATAATATGGGCCATTTTGATACATTTTGAGCCTTGATTCCGGTATTATTAGTTGGTTTTTACGGCGGTCATTTTTTGTCGTTTCAAACATTGATGCATTTTTCCTAACAAATAGGGCAATTTCTAAGATGTAGATGGAAGGGAGCGTGAGCATTTTTCCTCTTAAAAAGTGCTGTCTACAGCTTTCAGTTTGCCGTATATTTTCTATAATGCGAATGCATTTTTTTTGCATTACGAATAGGTCATGGGCGTCGGTACTATGGCCCCACAGAATAATGCCATATCGTAGCCAAGAGTATGCGTACGCGTAGTATGCAGATAGTGCGCATTGTTTGTTTGTGTTTGTCTTAAGGACGTTAAGTGCATAAATAAATCGTGATAGTTTTGATTTAATATTTAAAATGTGGTTTTTCCAGTTCACGTACGTGTCAATAGTTAATCCTAATAAGTTAAAATTATTTACTTCTTCAAGGTTATGTTTCTGTGATACTGGTTTTATATCTATTGGTCGTTTCTGATGTGGTCTAAATTGAATAAGTTTAGTTTTCCTGTTGTTTATTTCTAGATTATGATCTAGCAGCCAGTTTTTGACTGTTTCAAAAGTTTCCTCTATATGAGTGTTGCTATCTCGGTTATTGGGGCATTTAAGGACAATGGATATATCATCAGCAAATAAAACGCACTTTGAATTTATTATTTTTGGCAAATCATTGATATATATTAAGAACATCACACATCCAAGTACACTACCCTGTGGGATGGAGCTGTTAGTAGTTCGAATATCTGATAGGATGGGCATCAGTTCGTTGGTACTCTCATTAATGCTTTCGATCTGAACGTATTGTTGTCTATTTATCAAGTAAGATTTCAACCATAAATACGCGTCACCGCGGATTCCTATACCGTTAAGTTTACACAATAAAATGTTGTGTTGAACCTTGTCATATGCTTTGGACATATCTAGCAGTAATCCAACAGCGTAATTTTTTTCCTTAATATAGTTTAATATGTTTTGGATGTAATTGTATACGGCTAGGGTTGTCGAATGTTTTTCGCGGAAACCGTATTGGTTTTTATCTAAAAGTTTATATTTTTCGAGAAATTTATAGATACGGGTTGACATAGGTTTTTCAAATATTTTTGAGATTTTATTATGCTTGTCACTTACAGTTTATTTATTTTTATTTTATTTGAGAATATACAGCTAATTAAATTACATTGTGATTGGATTTATAAGTAACTAGCTGTCCCCCGCGGTTTCACCCGCGTTCCCGGGATAAAAAGCTCTCCTTCTCCATACCATAGGCTATCTGCATGCCAAATTTCATGATGATCCGTGAGTCTCTGAGGCGTGAAAGCGTAACAAACATACAGAGTTACTTTCGCATTTATAATATTAAAGTATGGATACTGCAGCAAAATCTTTGTATATTATCAATTGTACAAGAATGGTGGGTATATCCAAAGTACATAACTTCTTTAGTACTAGGCACACAGATCGCAAAAGAGATTTTAATTCAATAAACTTGGTAGCAAAAAATTGGTATGAATTTATGAGAAATATATTTTGAGTTGAAACTTTTTATGGAGTCTTATTTTGAGCTGAAACTTCTTATATAGAATCTATACCTGATGTAGTCTTCATACCTTTCAGATAGATATCTATACACTTTCCTTTGGTATCTTGTAACCTCTATGTGTTGTCGTAGCGTTAGTATAAACGGCCCGTTCAGTTTTGTGGTTTCAGTTGCGGGTCGTGGGAACGTTGATGGTAGATTAATGTAATGGTCACTTTTTATGCATATACTTTGTAGTAATTAAGAAATAATGTCGAATTTATTGTTAATAGGCTTTTAAAACTTCTGCAAATGCTGGGACACAGCCTTGGTTTACAGATCCCATCTTACTGATAGTGTTGAAATACTGAAAAATTAAACATAATAAAAAATCGGCGAAGTGCGAGTCAGACTCACGTACCGAGGGTTCCATATAGATTTGTAGGTATGTAAATAGTTCGTTCATCACGGGAATCGAGTCTCGAAGATTTTTCCCCTTTTTTCCGATTTTGTTATTTCTTTCGTCATGTAACTATAAACTTACAGCTTTCGGATTTCTTCCTTTACTTATGCTATATGACCTTGTTTCTTGCCAAATTTTATAATTCTAGGTCAACAGGATGTACCCTTATAGGTTTTGATTCCCTTAAGATCAAAATATGCGGCATAAACGGCCGTATCTTTTTTGCGATGACTTAGAAGTTTGATTTTATTCACTGCTCCAATGAATTGTGGACCTGAGTATTTGATATTAATTTCAGCCTGATACCTCCACGTATTCCTGTGAGAAAGCGTCTTGACAGACAGACAGACAAACGGACAACAAAGGGTTCCGCTTTTTTATTAAACCAGCTTTACAATATTTTAACACACCTATTTCAATTAAATATTATGGTAAATTCCTCACAGCCACCTAATTCCAAATTAAGCAGAAGCACAAGGAAACTAGAGAGCTGCTGTATGTTTTGTATTAATTTATTTATATCAATAAAATCAGCTTTTAATATAAAACATCATATAAGAAAAGCTGATGGTCAGTAGTGGATGCACTGAAAAAAATGATCTAAAAAACTAGTTACGTAAGTTGACGTGTTGTAAACTAACTTTAGTTGTCGGGAAACTTACTTTAGTTACATTTAATCAAATAATTTAGTAACGAACCAAAACTAGTTTTGTTACTGGTAAGTTTAGTTCGCAAGTCACTCTGTTTAGGTTATTGGTCGTCAAATATTGTGTTTCTGTTAAATACATTTTTGTAGTCACTTGTAGTCCATTTTTTTCAGTGTGTTCTTGCGCTGAATACGACCACATAGTAGAAGGAAGCAAGCCATCTAAAGCTCAAAACACAAGTCCTGATGTGTCACGTAAAATACTACGTTACGATTACAACCGGTCTATAAAACCAATTGGCATAATTTCAAAAGGAACTGACAATTTTAACTCATTGAAATCATCATGACTCATTTCACACAAACTATCCATAACACAGGTGGTAGCTAAAACAGCTCGTTAGAGTTCAAAGTCGCTTGAACTCCAACCTAAATGTGCTGAATTAGATGTGATACATTAATTTGGGGTTTTTATTACCTTATGTAGATTTGTAACTTGATCTTGTTCTCATGCTGTGCCGCTGACAATCATAATGTCATCTATGTAGGTAAAGTTCATCATATTAGCTGATTGACTGGCTAAATTGTGAATTAAAAAAAGCAATTTAGCAATAGCAAATGAAGAAAGCAAAAGTTTTTTCTTTTGTGACCTGCATTGCAGCAAAACATAATTAAATGATGGTAGATTAGATTTATAACTCTTTACTGCTGTAACCGTAGAAGAAACTAATCCTGATGTTTAATAGACTGTTAAGTAGACAGACTGTCTACTCAATCCGTAACTCTCCAAAAATCTTGAACTTACTAACCGTGAGAACTTGAATACCGCTTTGATTTAAATTTAAACGATTTTATAAACGTGCTAAATGTTGACACTTAATAACCACTGATTACTCAAAAACCAAAATAAAACATATTTAAAAAACATAATGCACTTAAAACTGGCTTCTATCTTTCAGGGAATAAAGAAGTAAATATCAAACATGAAGTTTTTAGCAATGCAATCATAAATTGGTTTGCAGCAGACATTTTTATGACGAGATTTGATAGAACGATAACCATAGTTCAAGGGAATTAGAAACGAGATGGTATCAAGACATATGGTATGATATGACATGATGACTCAGAAGGTACCCGTTAATTTGGTGATGATATATTATATTTTGCTGGAAAATTAGTAAGCCGAAGTGGCAATGATCCGATTAAAGGTATTTGCTTACTGCAAATGATAGGTAAAATTAACAAATCATTGTATGTACTGGGTTATACTCATGTTGACCTAATAATTTCAAAATTTGGTTTGGAGGAAGCAACTACTGATTTAATTAATATTTAGCTTCAAACTCTAAGGAATAAAGTGTAAAAATCCATGTCATTCAAAAATACCATTAACATGTTAATAAATACACAAAATTATTAAAATACCAACGTAATGACATGACCCTATTTTTCGATTGCTGCAAAATTATCGTTTACCATCTAAAACTGACCAATTTGCTCTAAAACCAACAGAAATAGAATTGAAATTTAATTAACCCCATCTAGCGCGACTGCAGTAAATAAATTTGCTATTGCTGCAAACGCAGAAAATGATTTTCAGGGATGAAATACTATCGATATCTCTAAAGTTATAAACAATAAGGTTGTGAATCGAATGGATTTTGATTGGGATGAGGTTTTATAAATTTGTACTGCTGTCACAAAGCAATATGCAAATATTGTAGGGAACTTCGCATGGACACAACTCGATTGTTTTCTGTGGTGTGAATGAACGTCGATAAATGGACTATAGATTGCACAATGTCTTTTTGTCACAACAGCTAGAACTGTCGGATTGTATCTATCATCAGATTTATACGCCATGTTTTCATTATTGTATCTGATCGTCTGAACAGACTTCAAATAATAACTAAGAAACATTGGTAAATGTTCACAAAATCTTAACACCTAAGTAAACCTCGTAGTGACTATATTGTTGCTTGTTTTTATAGGACACTAGAGGGCAATTTTTCCGGCTTAAGTTGCTTGCATCTAACACGCCACAGATCTTAGGTTCAGGACATGCATTTATGTGCATGAACATGTCTGGATGTCCTGAGTCTGCGTGTAATAACAAACAAAAAATAGTATATGTATTATATCAGTTATCTGGTTTCCATAGTACAAGCTCTGCTTAGTTTGGGATCAGATAACCGTATGTAAAGAATGATCCAGGATATTAATTAATTTATCTATATTAGTTTCCAGATATTCGAACAGCTCGACATGTAATAACCATAGCTTCCTTAAGCGAGGATGTGCACGCCACAAATAAGTTGCCGGTCGGTTGGGCACGATAACGAGGCTCTCGTCAACGGCGGACACTTCAATTGTGTGGTGTCCAATCACCATGTTCAGGGTCAAGGAGTCATTGTTGCCTTGTTCCGAGATTTGCTTTTGTTTTGATGATTGATTGAGGATCTGCTTCAAGGTATGTTTTTGATATAGTCTTGTATTAAAGAAAAATCTCATCGTGATGAAAATTTTTGGCTGAACCTAACACCTAAGGTGTGGTAAGCATACTAGAACTAAAAGACTAGAATTAAATGGCTCTCAATGAGGACCAGACCGGACTTCGTTAACACCCCTTCTCAAAAAGCGTGTGAAGACATATATAAGGCACAGGTGATACCACTGGTATTGCAAGTGTCTCTAGGCTACGGTAAGCGACTTCCATCAGGCGGGCCATTTGCTTGTTGGCCACAAGCAAATGTCCCGCCTGAAGGAAAGCGGTACATAATAACATGGATTATTATCAAAATATGATTTTTGACTAACTTTTACTTGACAGGCCAGTTGGCGCAGTTAGTTATGACTTCACCTATCGCGCCGCTAGTCATGGATTCGATTCCCACACAGGTCATCCAAATAAAATCCATAATTATGTATATTAAGTATGTATTTACAAACAAAAAGTAGTATATCAGTTATCTGGTTTCCACAGTACAAGCTCTGCTTAGTTTGGGATCAGATGACCGTGTGTGAGGAATGTCCCAGGATAGGATAGACTAACCTCGACGTTTCGATCAAGTTGCATTGATCGTGGTCACGAGTGAACTGGAAACAGTGGACACATCTGGACAATTAGCGTCTTGATGAACAGCAGTTGTTTCCAACTCAACTTCAAATGAATTTAGTTCGCGAAAGCTTATAAAGTACTAATTACACGGGGTACAAAAACGAGAGAGATTACAAAAATTATTCTAATATTCTAAAATAGACAAAAAGTTCTTACTATAAATCAGGCTTCCAATGCCACCAAATCCACAAATATAAAACATAGCGATGCATTTGAAGTTATTTCAAGTATAGTGGGGGCGTCACGCGTGGCCGCTCCCCTTGGCACTGGCGTGGCGTGATGATATAATGGCGATTGTCACGACGCCATTGAAATGTCTTTCTTCCTTCCTGTCTACTCCTTTTGTGAGGAGATATGCCTCGATATTTGACGTGGTACTTAGTGTTATGGCCGCCTAATGGGGATTCGATGTTTACTTTGGTAGGTATGGTTTTATTATCGTCGTTAAAAGATTTGTGGTTTTAATGCAATTGTTTTTTAATAGACACTTAATTCCAAATAGCAATTTCTTCACACACTTTAAGTTTATTGCCCAAATAGGTTACAGTTTATTTTTGAATTCAAGATCAAGGGCATTTTTCATGTTTCCTTACATATTGTAAAACGTAGCAACTCTCAGTCTCTGACAGTACAGATTCTGATGCATTTTCTCAGAAGCTCAGGAGTTGTGTTTCCCGACACCTATAACCTAGATGTATTCAAGGCCAGAGTGGATAGGCTTTTTCTGAGTAAGCGTGCTACATCCTCGGCCTCGTTATAACTCCTCATGGGGTCAGTCGAAGGTCAAACGCAAACCCATTTAACATAAAAAAAAAGTTCTCTAAGAAAGGACTCTCTCTTTCTAGAACTTATATATTGGTGCTGTGACTAAAGAGAACTTATCAGTGACCATTTTGGTGAAAAAAGTCAGAGATAAAAAACTATCATGAGGGCGGAGCCGTGGGCATAGACTAGTAGAAAATAAAAAACGCTTGACATTTTGCTGATATTATATTCTTACCAACTCATCTTTGTTAAACAAGCGTCTTTCCATCTCATACAAGGCCAGAGTGAATAGGTTTCTTCAGCAAGCGTACTCCATCTATGCTTCGTCGTTGTCCTTTATGGGTCAGTGACAAAACACAAGCCTATAAAAAATCCGTTGTCAAAGTACTCAACCAAAGAGAAACAAATACAAAAATAACGACCACACGCCTGGTTGCACATGCAAATGACAACCGTTTGGAATCAATCAAACCCTCACCTTTCAGTGGCAGGTCTGTTCTGGTCTGTTGTCCTGGGATCTAATGACCCGTGACACCGCATAGTTTTGGTTAGTTTAACATCATTGTTCGGAGCGAGAGGTGACGGGTTAAATGAGCGAGGAGAAAAAAGAGGAGTTGTTTATATTGAGACAGCTCCCGGATTTGTCGATTGAATACCACGCCATAAATCGAAGTATTCAAATATCTTGATATTATATTTTGATAATCTGAATGAAATCATGTAGCTACTAGATAAAGTTGATTCTCGAGTGAGGGACTCGCAACGGAATTGCTAAAAAGGCAATTTACTGGTATAGAAGATGCATTTAATTGGTCTAATACATGTATTAAAGCTATCTATTGTAAGTACTGGTCCAAACTTTGGAATGGTCGGAGATTATTGTAAAAATTACTACCCATTCAGCTTACTGTAAAAAAAAATACGCTTAAGAAATATAAAAAAATCAGGACAAAGTGTCGCCTTATACGAAGTGAAGCACCCCAAGTAAGCCAGGCAGTCTAGTAAATACAAGCCTCACATACACATATACCATTGCATAGTAAGCTGATTGTTTGTCATTTTGCATTGAGACGTCGATAGTGAGAATAAGGCTCGGTATCACTTGTGCCTGCTTGTACCAGTACACTGATTTTACTCATACACACACAAAATATAGTGCTTCACTTTCTAATAAGGTGGTGCCCGTCCTGAGTTTTTTATACGGCTTAAGTGTAGACTGTCTAGGTATGATTTGAAAAAACCTTAAATAAACCAACGATGACAAACAACTAACAGAAATATAATCAATTATAATAACAATCACAATAGCAACGGTACAGCAATATGCAATTAAACACACGGATCGTGACAAACAAAGGCACATACAAAATTACTTACTATTACATGTTATTAGGTAAGTCATCCAAGTGTGATGAGTGACAGATCTAAAGACAGATAGCTATCGTCTAGCAAGACGATAGCGATGCTCGCACGCACGAATGAGGACGTAATTACGTTATTACTGCTGTTATTAAATCGACTTCTGTTAAAGAAAAATATGTAGTCCCTCATAATAGCAGAACTGCTAATGGTTCTTCTGAATGTGACTTAATTGAAGAACAATTGATATCTTCCGCTGATAAGTCAGATAAGGAAATTAATGTAGTTGTTGGTATAATAGTAGCATTGGTAATTTGTAGTTCTCTATGTACCTATTATAAAGTAACAAAAACAAAATAAAAATTGACAAAGTTTAAGATCTTACTGAAGTAACTTGAGGCAGCCTCCAGAGAGACATAGCTGAATCAACGTGGTCTCTAGAATGGGGAGTGCTCTGAGAAACTTGTTAAACCTATATGTAGCCTTATCTTCATCACACTGCTCGCCGACATTATGCAGCTCGTCCTCATGTCCTCAAACCGCCTCATACCTAACGTTCCAGTCGGATGTTCCTATTGCGGACATTTGGAATGTGATCTGAGCTCCCAATCACGCTTTTTCACGGTATGAGATAATCTACTTGAAAAGGATGTAAGAAGAGCTGTTCAAGGTCGTCAACATACAGAGGTTCCCCTGGTATTGCAAATGTCCATAGACAGCAACCATATACCGGTGGATCAGGTGGATTATCGGCCTGCTGAATACAATAAATCAAACAAATATTAAAACTTTCTTATCCTAACAAATGTTACAGATGTTAATATCAAAAACATAAAAACAAATGAAGAAATCGATGGTATCTCGCCATTCACCAGTTTAAAAAGTAGCACAGATTAATTACAAGCTATTAAAAGTTTTATAGAGAACAAAACAAATAGTGTTCTTTTTGAACATTAGCCCCTTGAGCCGAGAACCAGCGAAGTGAAGCGAGGATGTGCGTATCTTGATATTACCTAGATGATCAGTTACCACTACCATATATTCCGTCTTTAAATTTATAGTTATTTACGGTTTACTATCGAGATTTATTGTTTACAAATAGGATAAGATACTTTATAAGCAGAACGTTATATAATACGCATAGCTTTAGTCTCACCTAAAATAAAAGATATAAATATTGTTGTATTATGTATTAAAATAAGTTTTACTGAGAAGGATGATATACCTTAAACTCGAGATATAACACAACAAAAACATTACCCATCACCTTTGTGTTTAATAGCTTAAAATTCAAACCAAAAAATTAGTTTTTTCAAATTATCAAAGCTAGCGATTTACTATTCGTCCACCGCAGCTAACAAACTTACTAAGCCCAAAAAGATCTCTTTCTATCTATACTATGCTATACTATGCTAATAAAGCGGAAGAGTTTTTTTGTTTGTTTGTTTAAACGGGCTAATCTCTGGAACTGCCAGTCGGATTCGAAAAATTCTTTCACTAATGGGAAGCTACATTATCCCCGAGTATTATAGGCTTTATATCCCGGGAACGCGAGTGAAACCGCGCGGAACAGCTAGTTAGCTAATAATCCTCAGTCAGAAGCGAACCAAAATCGAGACACCATAGTATTCTTGCAGAAGTATCACATGATATCGTTTCCTAGCGAACAACAATGGTCTTAAGCGTGTCTAATCAGGAAACGATGTTATCTGTTAACGCAGACCCGAGGTGTCCGTGATTATTGTTCTGTTACGTACTTCATGTAGCCAACACTTGTGTTGTGTTACATATTTCCTTCTGTAATTATCATATATATATAAAAAGATGAACTGACTGACTGACCTATCAACGTAAAGCCCAAACGGCTCTGTGGTATTACCCAACTGATAAGGTGCGTACTTCGTTCGCACAGAAAAGGAAGTATGGCCCCGAAGATTAACTTATTAGATCACTACTATAAGGTTCATAATACACTGTAGTTAGTTCCATCTCACTCGCGAGTCACGCCCCTCCGCACGGCGCGCGCTATCATGGCGGCAGCTGCCGACCAATAGCGTTTCCGGCGCTTTGAAAATGTATCTTCTGCGCAGGTACATCGGTAAGCCATATTAGTTGGGTACTACTGTAACAAACTAGAAATTTTGCACACAGGTTCCAATTAATGTAGGCTAACTAAGAATGATTTTAGGGTGCCATATGGAAGCTAGCGAAATGCTCGTGGCGTAGCATGATAAGCCGTGGTCGGTGCCTGAATAGGTGACCGCCTAGTGGTATTTCAAATCGCGTTTCCGTGCTTCGGAAGGCACTTAAAGCCGTTGGTCCTGGTTATCACTTAATTTTGATAGTCGTTAAGCTACTAGGCCTACTAGGCGGCTTGAAAACTCCAACAGTAGGTTGACCACTAGCCTACCTCCACCGATCCGCAGTGAGCACGCGTGGTGGAGTATCTGCCCATTCCCTTTCACCCTAATTGTTAAAAGGAGGTCTGTGCTCAGCAGTGGGACATTATAGGCTGATGGATCGTTGAAGTTTTTTGTATAACATGTTGAGATTTTACGGGAATGGAACGTGATGATTTGACCGAAAGTGGTAAGCACTGCGCGTGAGTAAGGTCGCCAGAGCTCATCGGAGATCAGCAGGGGTCAGTAACGCTTGAGTGATACCATATATAGCAATCGTCAATACAGCTATGATAACTGCTTACTACCAGGCGTGCCGCATGCTTGTTTGCCGGATTACTTGTATAAAAACAACATAGAAGCTTAAAAGAGTATTGACTCTGAAATGCCAACGGAACTCATCGAGAGGTTCTTGGTGACAGGTTTCCAAATTGAGGGTCGCCAGGATCTCTGTAGGGGCAGCAAGCCGTGGATGATACGCTGGTGTTGCAAGCCTCCATAGACTACGCTTACCATCAAGCGGGCCGTAAGCTTGTTTGCTACCAAAGTGCTGTATAATATTTTTTTTACCGTTGTATACGTTAGTCTATAATAAATAGTACATTATGATACAGTAGTACCCAACTAATATGGCTTACCGATGTACCTGCGCAGAAGATACATTTTCAAACCGCGGGAAACGCTATTGGTCGGCAGCTGCCGCCATGTTATCACGCGCCGTGCGGAGGGGCGTGACTTGCGAGTGAGACGGAACTAACAGCTGCAGTGTATTATGAACCTAATATATAGTAGTGATCTAAGGTTGATTGTAAGTTTCAAGCATTCTTTCGTTAATCTTCGGGCCATACTTTCTTTCCTGTGCGAACGAAGCTTCACGACGCGCCATATCAGTTGGGTAATACTGTACATATGTCAAACTGTTTTGCCTTTAGATATATCTGTGATTTTACCCGTTTAAATTAAGAATGCTTCGTCTACACACATATCACTTGCAGAGAGGTACAAACTCGACATAATCAGGATTATACCTATAATAAAACTGCATGTGCGGTAATGTAAAGTAAAAAGCACTAGTGCGTAATAAGCAATAAATGTCACTTTACGAGCTAGTGTGTTGAAAAAGATCTTTAATGCCAATGACGCTATTAACCCTACCATGAATTATGTTTAATTTTCAGCCATTTGATTAGTAACAATGTAGAATTTCCTTCTATGGTAGAATGGCACAAGTCGTGTGAAGCCAGGTTGCAGAGATATTCGTCGAGATAACGAGTAACATACAGTGTGTGCGTGAGAGTGCCCCTACGCACTTTCCAATGAGCAATTATGTTTGGATTGTAATGAAACGATGTTAAGCTACTATTGGTCTGATAATCTGGCTATCTTGATTTTCAGTTGAATAGATAATGAGAGAAAGTTATTTTATTAAATAGGGGAGCTAAATATGGTCGGCCTTGCTAGAAATCCTAAAAGTAAATATATGTGAGTTAGGCGCGGACTGACTACGATTTTGACAGCACTCGTTCTTCACTGGAATAAGGTTGAAAATGGAAAATCATAAATGTGTCGACTCTATGAAATGGACTATTATTTACGGGTTTTCTTTAGATTATACAGAATATACACATAAAATTAAATAAGTGTCCGGTTAACATTCTAATATAACTCTGTATCTTATATATTCTTAAAAATAAAATTGTTGTCATCGCTGAAAATACGGAGAATTTCGACGCGAAAGATTTTTTTAGACGTAACTTACGAATTTTTTTTTGGGAATATCAAAGCACCTTTTAATATTCTATTCGGTTAACATTTTTCTCAAAACCCTCTTCTGTCCACATTATTTTTTGTGTTAGGTATTTTCATTGCGTTACGTCATACTCGACTCTCAAAGAAACCCATTTTTGTGCATTTGAGCTTAGACCCCCCCTTAACTACTCAACGGATCATCATGAAATTTAGCAAGCATAGAGCCTATGGTATGGAGAAAGACATATGCTACTTTTTATTCCGGGAACGCGAGTAAAACCGCGGGGGACAGCTAGTAATAATAATGAATGCGAAAGTGTTTATTTGTTTGTTTTTTACCAGTTCACGCTAGATTGGCACAACCAATAATGATAAAATTTGCCACGTGCATAGATCGACGGTCCCTACGTATAAACAGACATGTCTCATACATCATGTATGGAACATGTCTGTTTATAAGTAGTGACCGTCGAGATTATAAACTGAAATTACATA
Organism: Polyploca ridens; assembly: GCA_951394255.1. Classification (NCBI taxonomy): domain Eukaryota; kingdom Metazoa; phylum Arthropoda; class Insecta; order Lepidoptera; family Drepanidae; genus Polyploca; species Polyploca ridens. Next base: position 13,865,197 of record OX596260.1, read on the forward strand.
TAGGATGCTTTTTATCCCGGGATATCATCAGATCCTTTTGGAACGCAAGTGAAACCATGTAGTGAGAACTAGTTTGATTAATAAATTACAGGCATATACTTTATTTGGTCGCGATGGAAACGGAGCTTTATCCATCTGGGGAAACCGTTTTTTTTATATTTAAGTTGACAAATAAGCATACAGCCCGGCTGATGGTAAGTGGTTAGTAGCCCCGTGGACGATTGCACTCACGCGTTACCGACCCTCCCCGATGAGCTCTGGCGACCATACTCACGCGCAGGAACACAACATAAAGTTATTTGGCTGCGGTATTCTGTAAGGTGGAGGTACTTCCCCAGTTGAGCTGCTCTTTGAGCGAATAAACGCTCTGCGTGCGCGAGTTTGTTGACGGTTAGAGAAAGTGATGGGTGACCGCTCGCTACTGAAACTATGTTTAAACTTACACCTGTAGTTATAACATCTCTAGCAATTACTACCCTCAATAAATACTCGCTTAATAATAACTAATCATCGTAACATTGTTGCACAACATTTTAATAAGAATAAAAATGCGCAAGCAAATATCAATCTTAATAATCAAACAATAACGGATAGACTGGCACATTGTGGGGACAGATTTATCTTTGCCAAGTCGCTAGGACATGTTAATCGTGATACAACGGAGTGATGTGCGATTAGGCTTTTTACAAACTTGCAATTTTATGAGATTAAGAGTTATGGCTTGTAATTTTTCATCAATTACAGCAGAATGTAAATAATGTATGTGCATTTGTTTTATTTTTCTACCCAACTAAAGTTGTTGATGATAAATAAATTGAAAGGTAAGTTTTTTTACAGTGCAGGCCTGTGTTTGACCACAATCTCACCATGGTAAGTGATGATGTGGCCGAAGGTGGTAAGCACACAAAGCCTAGAAGGAACTGGCTCTCAAGTGCAGCTGTCGGAACACAGGTAGGTGCTTAGCAACAGATTTTCAACTTGAGGGTGGTAGCCAGCCAGGTGGGTACTACAAAATTTCCAACCACCGGGCTATGTTTTCCTTCACCGAAAGTTCATTGTAGAATTCAAACCCGGGACCTTCGTCTTGGTATCCGACGTCACTACCATTGAGCTATCATCGCCTTAAAGAATAAGAAAAATGTTTTTTTTTTGTACATGTATGTTTTTTTTTTATCTTTATTAAATAATCGAGACTGAATCAATATGTACCTTAACGTGTTGGTAACAATTTCCTTGTAGCAAATAGCCCACCACAACGTTGTTATTCACTTATGTCCGGTTTCTATAAACAAAAACGAATCGTTTTGCTTACCAATGGTAGGTTTTATTATTGCCAAACTGAGCATTTAGATCATTTCGTAAGCTAATTTTACCTGTGATAGCTACTTCCATTCGGGAGGGTCCGCTATGCAAAGCTTTGAGGTCTTTGCTGCATTATTAGTAAAGATTTAAGAGTCTTAATTTTATCCGATAACGGTCCGTAAATTATAGGAATCGGCCATAAATCTTCCGTGTCAAAGTTAATCCCATCAAAAACATTTTGTAAAAAACTAGCCAAGTCTCGATGGAGCTGCTTGTTTATCTCTAAAAAGTAATGAAATCTAGACAAAGTCGTGCCAAGTCTAAGGTTCCTTACTGCGATTTCTTTATTATTATAGTTAATGTTGTGTGACTTGGCCGTTGAACATTCTTTATACGTTAGTGGGTACAAGTACAGATTGGTGCAATGGTGTCATGGAACACCTGGTTTTGTACCCTTGGAATACAAGGGTACAAAACCAGGTGTTCCACGTCACCGGCGGAGTCGGGGATAAACAATATTACAAAAAAAATACATACTTAGGTTATTGGTTGTCCCCGATTGCAATACCTTATAAAATTCAAGTTATATTCAAAATTCTATAGATTTAAGAGCTTGTTTTTCTCTTTTCAGTTAATTTATGTTTTACGCAGTCGGGTTGTTTGTTTCTTTTAATAATTATTTTATTTATTTTACTTAATCTTCCATCTAAACCTCTCCGTAATGTCGTTCATGTACAGACAGCCTTACAGCTGATCCTAATTAAACGCGGATGAGTGTATCTTGGCCGTGCATAGCGCCGAATGATTTAGGGTTCCACAAAAACTTAAGGAATTATTGCCCTTTTCCCAGTACAGCACTTTATGAACAGCATCTTTATCACGGTAAAGATACAGGACTGGACATTTCCATCTTTCCTATTTACCTAGTTAAAACTGATTTATAAGATCAGGTTTATGGCAAAAAGTTATAGATGTTACATAGAATTGTCCCAGTGCTCGTGCCTCCTTTCTGAAAGGGAATGGGCAGATACTCTATCACGTATACCCAATGCGGATTGGTAGAGAAGCTAGTGGTTAACCTACTGTTGGAGTTTTCATGCCGCCTAGAAGGCCTCCAACTAGCTTAAAGACTATCACAATTAAGTGATAGCCGGGACCAACGGCTTTACGTGCCGTTTAGAATTATATAAGTTATAGAAGGGATTCAAGAAAGAAAAAGAATTCAACCAAAGCAGAACTGGATATGGCACCAAATACCATAAAAATGATAACTTCTGGTTTAGAAATAGGTGCTAAACAATTTCTGCTGCACAAAAAGACTGGATTACTTGCAGTAGTATGTTTTCCATCTCAAAGAATGCAACTAAAGAATGTGATACAAATTTAGCTGAATCCGAATGCAAAGATACGCAGAATAGTTTCAGGCCATACGTCACAACACTACCGGCAAGCTGGATTTATACGATACGGGTAAACACTTGTTATTTTAACAAGACGTATGTAAGCAAAGATTGAGAGATATTGCCGTCTGTGCGCTGTTTGCTTGCGAGATTCGATACAACTGTGACAGTTTGGTGGTAAAATGTCGTTTACAGTTTATTTTGTGGACTAGATTTGAAGTGAGAAGTGATTCTTGGGAATGGATGATGAATGAAGAGGGTAGTATTGGCTTATTATAGAGCATATTTGTACCGATATCCATAGATATTGATGCTACTGGAATTTTGATCGCAATTTCAAATATCAGTATATAATGCAATCGATGCTTTCAATCAAATCTTTCTAGCTTAATACAAAAGCATGAAAACCTATGATGAACGAATACCCAATATCACTTGTAAACAATCAAATTTCTTTCTCAAATTGGGTATTGTCAAGCCTATTAAATTTCACTTTTAAATCGACACAATAAGTTCTAACCATAGGCTCTACCCAGTGTTAACTCATATAACATCGTAGAAGAGAATCAGGAATCGTTTAAAAAACCATTACGCACACTTCGGTTTCACCATAAGCTACCCGAAATGAATGCCTACAACCGTTTATACATAAAAACAAAAATGTATTGTCACCTATTCAGAAACAATCGAGCGATTTCTGCGATCACCAAAGTAATTTTACAACGAAAATCCTGAAAATAATGTAATTTTAAGCCATAGCACTATAGAAATAAGGTCGAGTAGAAATTTTATAGCAACCTATAAGTTTTGACACGTTGAAAGAGGTATGCCAAATGAATATAATCTTTATTCCTTTGATATAACAGAACTATTTGACGTATTAGTTCCTATTGTGGCTTCAGAAGAAAACAAAAGAATGATATCATTGTTATATAAAAATGCTACAGCAATAAGAACTGTAAGTCTTAGCAATAAAGAATAAGCCATACTTACTGAAATAGTAAATGACAATGTTATAGAAGCTGTTGCTGGTGATAATGACGTCACGGTACATGACTATAGGACTATTAAAATGACATTACTAAATATGCGGAACAGTTATGTTGATAATTCACGCCTTCGAGCTTTGAATATTTAGAGTTCTTCTGATTTGATAGTCAATAAGATATAAATAGTCATTGTGTAGAGATGATGAACGATTTTGTAAGGTTCTGCATGTCAGATAATGGTGGATAAAGGTGACAGTGGCCATTTGATGGTAAATGGCCACTGTCACCTAGGAAGATAAACAATGCTAATACAGCCGACGTTTACAAAGCATTCGTTAATAATAGAGCTATTGATAACATTATATATGTTTACTAATTAGTTTAAATATACATGAATTACCAAACGGTTTAAAATTATGCGGATAAGCTTTGGATGCATCCATAACAAGAGTTATTTTACCTTCAGAAATTACTGTTACGTTAACCGACACATAGCTTGCTAAAGAACCTGATGAAATGGAAGATGCTGATAATAATTTGCCATAGTCTAATCGTGTACTCATATTTGCTGAACTTTTGACAAGTCCCAAAGCATCTAGCAATTTAGATTAGAGAAACAACTCCGTGGCATATGACAAAATCCGTCGAACACATTTCATAAGCTATAAATATAGAGAATCAATGATGCATACACTATGTAATGCAGTATTGCGCGTACGATTAATGTTGCTTGCCAAGACAGCCGGTTCATTACCATCAATATGTGTCTGTCATATGCGAGCGATAAATTTCACTACGGTATGTTTCGATTTTGGTATGATGCAGGCTATGAGGAAATGGTGGAGTTTGTGGAAACTGTCTTTTGAAACGTTGAATTCACGTTTGAAAATGATATAGTGTAATGATTCTCCTTTGCTGATGTAAACTGAGAGAAAATCGAATTGAGCAGAGTTATTAAAATATTAATATGAATGAATGAATGAAATATTCTTTTCAATACACTTGCGCGTAAAGTGGCTTTTATTGAATCGATTTTTGTATCATAAGACAGCTTATTACGAACTGGTGCTTTTTACCTTACATTACCGCACTAGTGTTTTATGATATTATCCCGATTATGTTAAGTTTGTATCTCACTGTAAGTGTATATGTGTTTAGACGAAGCATTCTTAATTTAAACGGGTAAAACAGTTTGACAGCTATCGCTGTCAAAAATAAAAATAAAAACCCGCGCGCCATCTTTGTTAACGTTCTCATTGTGTGGTTGATGATTATCAAAAAATCAACTTCAAAAAATACAAAAAGTTTTTTTCCTCGCAAGTGTGAAAAACATCTATGACACTTGTCATTGATCATTACACTCTCGGCTTCCTTATCACGTTTGCCACCGCCTCGTCTGTAATGACCAACTTTGCACACATGTATCATAATGTACTATTATTGTTTACACTGACATAGTACAAATAACAAAAGTATTACACATTAACGAAGTTATACAAGACCTATAAATAGGCAGCCTTATCGCTTAAGCGATCTCTTAATCATCATAATTTAATATATTAGTAGATCCTATAAAGCCTTCGAAGAATTGCTGCTGGAAGGTTAATTTGTAGGGCTACTATCATCTAGATGAAAATATGTAGTAACTATTATAAGAAACTCTACAGATGCGCTTGAGAGCCAGTCAATACGGATTTCTGCAAATTTTTGGAAATTTATTTTTCTGACTAATACCGAAATAGATGGCTTGAAAGTGGTGAATGGAAGACAAATAGCTGGAAATCGCGATGTGACTTGAGTTCTAGATATCCTCAGTCTAAGTACTAATGGTGAATCAAATTAATGACGCTTACCATCTGCAGTCAGCATTCATTGATAAATATCATCATTAAATCTATTTTCAGGAAGCACCTATTGTTGAATGAATACCACTGCTGATAAATTATTGTAATTTATTAGAAATACAGCGGGATACTAAATAGACTTGAGGATTTACACCTTTATACATAAAACACTTTTTCAACTCGCTCGTAAAGTGATATTTATTGCACCGTTTCTAGTATCTATTACGCACTAGTGCTTTTTACTTTACATTACCGCACAGTATTATGATAAGTTTTATCCCGATTATGTTAAGTTTGTATCTCAATGCAATTGATATGTGTGCAGACGAAGCATTCTTAATTTAAACGGGTAAAGCATTTTGACAACGCATCGCTGCGCGCCATATTTGTTAACGGTCTCATTGTGTGGTTGATATTATTATCAAAAAATCTAGTCCAATAAATACAAGTCTGTTTTTTTCCTCGCAAGTGTGTTGAAAAACGTCGTATGACACGCGTATGCATTAATCATTACACTCTCGGCTCTCTAATCGCTTAATACCGCCTCGTCTGTAATTAACAACTTTGCACACATGTATCATAATGTACTATTACAGCACTGTATGTAAAAAAACCCGCAATTATCACACGCTTTTCCGAAAAAAGTACTACTTAGCTTGAGGAGGGTACTACAACATTCATAATATGGTTCCTTCGCCGAAAGCCCAAACTCACAGATAAAGCAATTCTTGAACTGAGAACTGGCACTCTGACAAATGATTTGCAATCATAATCTCTGAGACTAGAATCTACAATCCAATAATACCCGGTTTAAAAATCGAAGCGCACACGTTTATATCGATGATGCATCGAGCGTGGTTGGATATCGCCCGCGCATGATTTGTATCGCGACAGGTGCTCGACGCAAATACATCGCGCTCGGTTCGGTTTCAGTCTCAATTGGCATTTTACTGTGGTGCTCAAAGTTTGGGGGCTTATGAACAAGGGGGCAATATCTCTCATCAGTCATAAAGTCAATAGTTTTGGAGCAATAGCATTTGGGTAAGGTAAAAGTAATTTATCTGTCTTTTGACTGCACTAGATTTACATATTTGCAGAAAACCAAAGCAATACTAACTAGTTTAGATAGATAGATAGATAGATAGATAAAGCCTTTATTTAATGACAATGTGTCTTTTAACTTAAATAATACAATAATTTAAAAAGTTTAAATAAAAGTAAATTAGTAACTAAGTTTTTTTTTTTTTTTTCAATATCCTGTTTGTTTGTCATGTTGTCCTTCGATATAGGCCTCACCTAGTTCCACACTTGTCTGTCTCGAGCTAATCTTCTCCAGTCTTTTGGTAAATCATCTTTCCATATCTTTATTTGACGTCCTCTTTGTCTTTTCCCATTTCTGGGGTACCATTACATAATGTCTTTCGTCCATTTTTCTCTGTTTGTCCTCATAATGTGTCCAGTCCAGTTTTTTTTTTTTTGGAATCGTCACTTTCGTCCTTTTCCTTGTTCTTAAAATATGTAGCTAGTTTAGTTTCTGCTAAATTAGCTGAACTAAATGAAAATGTTACCAAAGGAAAAACTTTGAGAACCGCTCCATCATAAGTTCGGTACGTCGATAAATCTATGAAAATGCACGCAGCTTTAATGTCACAGGAATGCTTTCATGATCTGGCCGAGCCAGAGGCGGATTTATCAGATTAGATACATACTTTATGATCGTTTTATCTGCCAATATTTAAATACGTATAGATTCTTGCAACTAGACATTCAGGTCATTAATAGATTCAGCTTTATTTTTATTATGCTCCACAGTGTAACTATCTATTCGATTTTTGAGAGGTAGAGCATAGTGTTTATTCGCTCAAAGAGCAGCTCGACTGAGGAAGTACCTCCACCTTACAGAATACCGCAGCTAAATAACTTTATATCGTGTTCCTGCGCGTGAGTAAGGTCGCCAGAGCTCATTATGAAGGGATTAGGGTCGGGACCGCGTGAGTGACGCCTCGAGTGTTGCAAGCGTCCATATGGTTACGGTAACTGCTTACCATCAGGCGGCCCGTACGCTCATATACCGACTTCGTAGAAAAAGTTCATAGTGCAAGCTCTGCTTAGTTTGGGAACAAAAGGTCGTGATCACAAAGTCAAGCACCTACTGTTTCTAGGCACCGTCAGCCTAAACATCACTTACAATACCTGAGATTGCGTTGAACACAATCTTATTCAAATCAAAGAATTTCAAAACGAATGCAATATTGTTAGATGAAGCAAAAGAAACAATTTTCAGTCCTTCAACGCCTACGACTGATTATAATCATCAAGGGTCAAGTTTACCTAAATCTGAGCTTATAACTCTACATGCCCTTACTCTACAAGCTCTAACTTCACAAACTCTACACACCGTAGTCAAAATATGTGGCTTGGCCGTTTCACTACTACAAGAACTATTGTATAACAAAAAAGTAATGAACAGTGAATACACCTTACTCCCATGTGACGGTAGTGAAACGGCCAAGCCACATATTCTGACTACGGTGTGTAGAGTTTGTGAAGTTAGGGCTTATAGAGTAAGGGAATGTAGAGTTATAAGCTTGGCTCTACATGAGATCTGATAACTTTTTGACAGTGCGAGCCATATATCTTGGCAACATTTTACATAAAAATGTTTTTGGTGGGATATATTTGTCTATGGCTAGGACATCAGAATCCGTCCCTAAGTCATAACTAACCCATCCAACCGACTCGGATCGAAGTATGTTTCTAAATATAACAGTTGACTCCGTGGTGTATTGAGTGCGTGACTTGTTTATATTGGCTTTGGCGTTACTTTGTTGGATTAGTCAGTTTATGATTTACAAGGATATTAAAGTAGGTAAACTATTTTGAATTATTGGTCTTTGGTGTACTGGAAACTGGTCTCAGTGAGGTCATCTGGGTTTCAATCCATTTCAAATGAGTCTTGCTTATAGTGTTGCTTGTCTTGGTAGTAAGCTTAAGTAAAGTAACAACAATAATTTACTGTAGTTGCCGTTTTCACAATATTGGCTGTCGATACAGACAGGCTTGTACATTGCAACTTTGCCTTTTTAACCGACTTCGAAAAAAGGAGGAGGTTCTCAATTTGAAGAAAATTTGGTTGTTTTTTTTATGTTACCTCATAACTCCGTCAGTTATGAAACGATTTGGAAAATTATTTTTTTGTTTGGAAGGTTACTTCCCGTTTCGTCCCATTGTCATCAGATCAGATTTGATTAGGTATACTTCTTAGTGTAATTTGAAGTCGGTTTAAGTTTTTTGTAAAACAGTTTTTTTGTTGTTATATTTAACTACGTTACTGTAAAATCATATTTTAATAATAATCTTATACATATCCGCATTTGTAACAATATATTCAAAATATTGTCAATATGGTCGGTTAAAAACAGTAAGGCGCCGATCCCACGGAGAGAGTTCTGGACTTCCGAGTTCCGAGTTCTGCATTCCGTGTTGACTATTGTGTACACAACAAGCAGTCTAGAGTTCTGCAATATTCGCTACTGATCGCACATCATACACTTTTTTTTACTTTCAAAGGCCCCACATAGCTTACAGTCAACGCGGAATGCAGAACTCGGAACGCGGAAGTCTAGAACTCTTCTCTGTGGGATCGGCACCTTATAGAATATTTCAAAATATACATATACTGTTTTGAGTTATTGAGGATTAAAATTTTCAAATGTTTGAAACTTAGGAATTTTAAAGTCATACTGGAACATTTCGAAATATAGTTAGGCACCGACTATTGGTGAACTATGAGGATCATATTTAAAACTATAATAAGTAAACTGATACTAAATACCTGCGAAGATACTAGTAGAACCATTATTTTCTATACCTTTATAAAATGTTCTATCATTCTGCATACTTAACTCAAACCACGTTATTTTTAAGATGTCCCTGTAATGAATCCGACCGACGCAGCTGATATTGACATTCACATTAAAATAATTGAACTGTTTTACAAAAAACTTAAACCGACTTCAAAGTATACTAAGAAGAAATCAAATCCTAATCTGATGACAATGGGACCAAACGGGAAGTGTACCCTTTCAAATAAAGAAAGAATTTTCCAAATCGATTAATAAATGACGGAATTATAAGGTAATAAACATAAAAAAAAAACGAATTGAGAGCCACTCCTTTTTTTTAAGAAACAAATATCACCTAAAATCCTTAGCACTGGTTAATAAACAGATTCCTAATAGTAAATTATCAAAACGCGAATCCCTATTAGTAAGCACTGAGATAGTATAAATCGTTACATAGACTACGTTTATAGCTCAGAAGCATCTCAAGACGTACGCGGATGGATCGCCGGGGGGGAACCCCCTGCCTCCTACATCACCCCCTTCCTGTCGCCTCTGTATAGATTTTTCTTTTTTTGCCGGGTGCTACGTTCCGATATTAAGAACTAGTTGGTTTCTTGTGACGATGCTTGATATTTCATTATTATTATCATCTGACTCTCATACTTAAGTTTTGATTGATAGACGAGCCAGCTGGCGTGGTTGGTTAAGACTGGTTAAGATTCCACCCATCGCGCCACAGGTCGTGGGTTCGATTCCCACACAGGACATGCATTTGTGTGCATGAACATATGTGTATGTCCTGAGTCTGGGTGTAATTATGTAAAAGTATGTATTTTTTTTTATACCACTAAGGCGGCAAACAAGCATACGGCCCGCCCGATGGTAAGCAGTTACCGTAACCTATGGACGTTTGCAACACCAGGGGTATCAATCGCGCGTTGCCGACCTTGAAGAAATCTCTTCACACCCTTTTTGAAGAACCCCATGCTGCTGTACTCCAATAGTATTTACAAAAAAAGTAGTATATGTATTATACCAGTTATCTGGTTTCCATAGTACAAGCTTTGCTTAGTTTGGGATCAGTTAGCCGTGTGTGAGGAATGTCCCAGGATGTTTATTTATATTTCGATTAGGAATACTGCTTCTCAAGTATTTCTGATGCTCCTAAATTCTAAGTCAACATTCTGTTGATGGGCTGGCTATAGATTTACTGCCCACTGCAGCTTAGCCATGAGCCAGGACAATTTGACCAATAGAATTACATAAAATTGATGCGACATGAATCATGAGCAAAGTCGTTTTGTAAAAAGAATCTAGCTTGACTCCTGAGGACTGGCAGCCTATTTCATCCCAAATACTGGTTGATTGGAGAATCAAAATTCATCGGATAATATAAGAAGTCGCTAATAGTTCGGGTGTCTGGTAATTTTGATCTCAAAAAGCCTGTGTGGTCTTTCACTAAGGGATTTTTAACATTGCATGGTCATGGTCTATAATGGTCCTGTACACAGTTCCCTTAGATATCCTTACTATCCTACTTATCCTACTATATCCTTACTAATATTCATCATCATCATCATCAGCCTATAATGTCCCACTGCTGAGCACAGGCCTCCTTTCACAAATAAGGGTGAAAGGGAATAGACAATACTCCACCACGCGTGCCCACTGCGGATCGGTGGAGGGCTAGTGGTCAACCTACTGCTGGAATTTTTCAAGCCGCTTAGGTGGCATCCAACTAGCTTAACGACTATCACAATTAAGTGATAACCGGGACCAACGGCTTTACGTGCCTAATATTATAAATGCGAAATATCTTTGTTTGTTTGTTACGCCTTCACGCCTCAACTACTCAACGGATCATCATGAAATTTGGCATGCAGATTGCCTATAGTATGGAGAAGACATAGGCTACTTTTTATCCCGGGAACGCGGGTGGAACCGCGGGGGACAGCTAGTAATATTATAAAAACAAATTTTGTGAGTAAGGATGTATGTTTGTTACTTTCACGCAAAAACTACTGAACGGATTTGGATGAAATTTGGCACACAGATAGAATATATTCTGGATTAACATATGGGATACTTTTTATCCCGAGAAAACATATGAGCCCTCGGAAATGCGGGTGAAACCGCGCGAGACAGATAGTTTTAGATATAATCCTCTAGCATCATTCCATTGGCAGACATATTTAAACCCCGAAGAGATTCACAGAAATCTCTGCTACAGAAGGACAGACAGTCATATAATTCAGCAGAATATATTTTTCACGTCGTAACATTGGACGTCGGAATATTGCTACGTAGTTGGATTTCTAGTTAACTTTGCAGTGGAAATTGAAATTCCATTAAGGAGATTGCTTTTTACGTACCGAGTCGTGGGGGCACCACCATCGCCACTTCAAGTCGTATAGATGCATATTATGCAGCTTAAAGTGTTATAACGAATTAAGAACGCGTCTTTATAAACTTTAAATACAGTATAACTGTAATTGGAATACTCTATTTTTGAAAATCGATTTCTTTTTTTAATGTTTAAAGTGCCAGTATTAAAATCCAAAGACTACATAGAAACAGAAAACCTTTTTGAACAATACTTAGTCAGATACTTTTCAGCGACAGAGTACATAATGTTCAAACACCAAAGCATTCATTACATAGCTACAACGTAAAAGCCGTGCACTCCCATCTACGAAAGAAAAAACCAGAGGAAAATCTACGTGACGTAACCCCGAACCAATAGCCAATGGCGTATTGAACCTTCGGCTTTTTAACGACCAATAACACTAGACCTTCCTCACCCCGCGAGCTATCACTCAAATGGGTGAGCAAAAGGAAAAGTGCAACAACGTCAGAGACCAAGCGAAAATGGTCGGGTAATATCGAGAACGAACGAGGCCACGTGATTGGTTGATCGGTTCCGCGCGATTGGGTACCACGGCGCACACTCGAACCGATACACGTATTTACTACGTTCGACGTTTGAATCCGTTTTGTGTGCGTGTGTGCGCTAAAACCGCCTTCGACGTTCGATAGGTATTTAACGTCGATTGACGTGACGTGTAGGTATTGATTTGATTTGTGACGCCTAAATAGTGAGCGGGCAATCATATTGATTTGATTCGTTACTCATTTCGCAGTGCAGAAGAGTTTAAAAACGTGATATTTTGAAATTCGAATTTATTTATGCCAAAATATCAAATTTTATCGATAGTTTTTATTGTTTCTCGCTATTAAATAGAGGTAGATATTATTCAGGAAGATTTGCGCTCAAAAGATCGTCAAAAGGTCACCTCGCCAGACAATCTGTATTAGGTAGAGCAGGATCGGAAAATCTCACGGAAAACTAAACATAACGATTTGCTAAAAAAATAATTCATAATTCAAAATATAAAAGTAATCTATAGCTAATTCTAGTGATACCAAACCAACTACCATTCGAATTTCGAATCGCAGACAAAACAAACCTCTCCAATGCTATTAGGTACTATTAATAAAAAAAACACTACGCCTCATTTCGACAAATTAAAAGCGCGTTCCACTCCATTTCTAGATACAAAAAAAAACTTTCGCGAATAAAAAATATGGCCGCAAACATCCTCATCAACTCGAGGCCATTAATAGGAAAAAGTGCGCAATCCCAGTTCACTGTTCACTGCCTACTAATATTAACAAACTGTAGATAACGCGAATATATACGCTATTTCCGTGTACTTATTTAAAATGGAAAAATATTTTTCCTACGTCGCGTAGTGGGATCCGGTGCAGATAGCCGTAACTTGCATTGTGTTTGATATTTTTTATACTGCAGAAGGTTAAATGTAGACACTGCTTGTACTCAGGTATTCTTTTAAGCGTTAAATGAAGCGCGTGTTTTGTTTTGTGTTCCAATTTCGAAAATTTTCTTTTTTTTTCTTCAACCGTTTATTTTGGTAATTATTTTCTTTAAGTTACAAGCCTTATTAAATTAAGTCGACTTGTTAATCATATATATTATATGAGAGGTAGAGCATAGCATTTATTCGCTCAAAGAGCAGCTCGACTGGGGAAGTACCTCCACCTTACAAAATACCGCAGCCAAATAACTTTATGTTGTGTGAAGTTGTGTTCCTGCGCGTGAGTAAGGTCGCCAGAACTCATAGGGGAGGGGGGAAAGGTCGGTAACGCGTGAGCGATGCTTCGTGTGTTGCAAGCGTCCATATGTCTACGGTAACCGCTTACCATCAGGCGGGCCGTATGCTTGTTTACCGACGTAGTCGTATAAAAAAAAAAAAATACGGCCATCTTTGAAACTTTGATTTAACTTCATTGACTCAGCCAATCGCAAGCGCGTATTTGACATTTGTTTCATTGGCATTTTCCGTGTATTGTTTTCAAATGGCTATTTTTATATACGGGGTGGATACGACAATACGACATTAAATGAAACCACGTAAAGTACTCATAAACTCGATCAACTTTTACTATGGGACCAACTTCGAAATTGCAAAAAAAAATACAGCTTTTTCTTCAAAAATGGTGTGAAGAGATTTTTACAGGGTCGGCAACGTGCGAGTGACTCCCCTGGTGTTGCAAGCGTCCATAGGCTACGGTTTCCGCTTACCATCAGGCGGGCCGTATGCTTGTTTGCTACCTAAGTAGTATAAAAAAAATAGCTTTCATATTTTTTGCCGACGAGACATGTACCTACTGTATGAAAAGCTGTAATTTTTTTTTCGATTTCGAAGTTGGTCCCATAGTAAAAGTTGATCGTATTTAAGAGTATACGTGGTTTCATTTAATGTCGTATCCACCCCCTATTTTTTTTAGTGTGAAATCTCAGCACCGTGTTTATGGGATCGGTGGGTATCGCCGCCGCTAGATATTCACTATTCGGCCGGTCGAGGCGTCGCACGTACCTCGTCCAGTTGGAGACACACCGAGAGGGTATAGCTTTAATGGGAAAGACTACATTATGGAGATGTTTGACCATGTATTGTGGTGGTGTGATGGGAAGCACACAAAGACAAAAAACCCGGCCAAGTGCGAGTCGGACACGCACACGGAGGGTTCCGTACAATAATAATAATATTAACTAACTCAAATTGACTATGAAATGAATAGTAGGAGTACCAAAAAAAATACACTAAAAGAAGACGTTTCTTGTATGGCCTCTTTAATTTTTAATTTTGTTTTTTTTTTTATATACTACTTAGGTAGCAAACAAGCATACGGCCCGCCTGATGGTAAGCGGTTACCGCAGCCTATGGACGCTTGCAACACCAGGGGCATTGCATTATAGCGGCAATAGAAATACATATTCTGTAAAAATTTCAAGTGTCTACCTATAACGGTTCCTGAGACACAGCCCACTGACAGACAGATGGACGGATGCACGGACGGACAGCGGAGTCTTATGAATAGGGTCCCGTTTGGCACCCTTTGGGTATGGACTCTGAAGAGAAGCTGTCGGGTCACACTGGTAGGTGATTGACAGCAAGCCAGGTGGTTACTGGTGCTCATTCCTCGAGATGGTTTTCTTCACTGAAAGTAAGGGTAGTGACGTCAGATGCCGAGATGAACGTCCCGGGTTCAAATCCTGCAATGATCTTGAGCTTTTGGTGAAGGAGAAATCGTGAGGAAACCATAGCCCGGATATAGTAAGGTACTTTGTAGTACCCACCTGCTATCGGTGTGTTCCGACAGCTGCAATTGAAAGCCAGTTCCTTCTAGGCTTTGTGTGCTTACCACCTTCGGCCACATCATCACTCACCATGGTGAGATTGCGGTCAAACACAGGAAAAGGTCTAATAAAGAAGTACTATCTCAAAAAGGTGAAAGCAAAACCAAAACGAAATCCTGACTACTGATATTACCTTCTGAAGTTTTAAAATGGAACACTATTTTTAAATTTTAGCATCTGTAGTGATCGATCACATTCTCTCTGTGTGCCTAGAGCTGTACCGAGGCGGTATATGAGTTCAGGCTGCAGTCGGAATACAGCCGATATACGGCACGTCGGCTCCACTCGATCCCTGTGAAACATTACCACTGGTAGTGCTGTAGTATCGTATATCGATGAACGATCATTTAAATTTCGAAGGGAAAATAGATTTTTTAAGGGTGCGTATAAAGCAAAATAACAATCTTAGAATTGAAATTTACCCAAGTAAATAGTATTTAAATGAAAAAATATTTTTATATGGGTATTTTTATTATATACGTGAGGGTTCTATCTGAGCAAAAGCATAATGGAATGAAATTTCCTCGATAGAAAAAAATCACAAAGCTACCTCTAATAATAATGAATTTTCGGTTTTATTCGTTCATAGTGTATCTAATTAAGACAAAAAATCGATAAATTATATCACTAACATATGACCGAGGGCTGCTACTAACGATTTTTTAAAATATTCTATACTTTACGAGTTATTTAGATAAAAAGCGCTTAGTTCATTTTTGTACCGCGAAACACGCTATCTCCATCTCATCTCCACGCGAAGATTAGACATAAGTTTGTTTCATCTGACATTGCCATATTTTTCTGGCTTGGTACGCACTCTTAAGGATTATTTTTAGAATTTCGAATGGGAAAAAAAGTTTGCTGATGATTATAATGGTAGTGTACCACGCGTTACCCACCCTTCCAACTCCCCAATGAGCTCTGGCGACCTTACTCACGCGCAGGAACAACAAAATTAAGTTATTTGGCTGCGATATTCTGTAAGCTGGAGGCACCAGTAGAGCTGCTCTTTGAGCAAAATAATGCTATGCTCTTCGACTTTTCCACATACCTTGGTTAAATTCTGGTAAAAGTGAAGACTATGGTGAGGTACAGGTATAGCTTGAAGGAGTAAAAGTAGCAGCATTTTTATACACATGAAGACCACTATCAAATAAAATTTCTTAAAATTAAAATTTTTGAATAACACTGTATCGCTGATGGAGTTGTGAATAAATGAAGATCAA
This sequence comes from Polyploca ridens, assembly GCA_951394255.1. Taxonomy (NCBI): domain Eukaryota; kingdom Metazoa; phylum Arthropoda; class Insecta; order Lepidoptera; family Drepanidae; genus Polyploca; species Polyploca ridens. Next base: position 13,881,525 of record OX596260.1, read on the forward strand.
TATTTTTATTAACTCTCGACTTTAAATAATAAAGATCTTATTCGAATTTATAACATCGATAATCAAATACTCGCATCACTAGATGTAACTTCCGATATAATATTTCACATTTAATAGTGATGCGCAACGAAAAATCCACTGGAGATGTCTCTCGTATCCCGGGGATATTTTACAAATTCAGTTTAATACGATTTGATACATCCGTCTACGATATTGTATCGTTGTTAATATACCCTAAACAATAACCCCCTTACTCATAAAACGTTATTTAACTAATAAGCTGATTAAGTGGTCACCTAAATAACGTCAAATTGTTTGACAATGACAGCAAGGTGACGTTATTTATTTGACCATTTATACAGTAGATTTAGTTAAATAGCGTTTATGAGTAAGGCCGTAAAAGGCTAGTTCTTTAAATATATTGGGTGGAGAATTTGAGATGGTATAGTTTTGAGACTGAAAAGTTGTTGTATGACTAACCCAACGTAAGTTTCAAATTGAACTCGCTACCGTTGGCATCGCCTTGGTTTGCTATAAGCCTTGTAGACCTCCATCTTGTAGCTGTCAGAAATAAGACTTGAGTATCTTACTACCACACACCAGCTCGACTGGGGAAGTATCTCCACGTTACAGAATACCGCAGTACAACTTTATGTTGTGTTCCTGTGCGTGAGTAAGGTCACCAGAGCTCATTGGGGAGGGGGAAAGGTCGGTAACGCGCAAGTGATGCCCCGTGTGTTGGTTGCAAGCATCCATATGGCTACGGTAACGACTTACCATCAGGTGGGCCGTATGCTTGCATACAGACATCGTCGTATAAAGTGTATGTTCGTATGGTTGTGAACTTGTGAGGTTCACGCAAAAACGACTGAAGGATTTGGATGAAATTTAGCACAAAGTTAGATTATACTCTGGAATAATCTATAGGGACCTTTTTATTCCGGAAAATCATACGATCCATCGCAACACGGGTGAAACCGCGGGTGGCAGTTGTAACTAGATAAAAACGCAACAAACCCATACTAAATTCGGTCAACCCGTGCAAACTACCCGCACCATATTTCACAAAAATTTTCAATATTCCCAGCGTACCGGCTAACTGGAAGTTATTCTAGCGTTGTTTTTAAATAAAATCAAAGTGTACGGCGCTGTGCAAGTTCCCGGTTCTTTACTGTGTTCATAAAAATGGTTTGTATTTACTGCCCCCGCCCGGGAGCCTGGCTTCGAATGCACCTTATACTGCGATCGTTCATTCTGTATATAATTATGTTACGTTAAGTTAGTTTTAGGTTATGTTCACATATATCACTGACTAAGATATTACAGTAGTACCCAATTAATGTGGCTTACCGATGTACCTGCACAGAAGATACATTTTCAAAGCGCGGGAAACGCTATTAGTCGGCAGCTGCCGCCATGTTAGCGTGCGCCGTGCGGAGGGGCGTGACTTGCGAGTGAGACGGAACTAACAGCTGCAGTGTATTATGAACCTTATAGTAGTGATCTAAGGTTGATTGTAAGTTTTAAGCATTCTTTCGTTAATCTTCAGGGCCATACTTTCTTTTCTGTGCGAACGAAGATTCACGACGCGCCATATCAGTTGGGTACTACTGTACCAGTTCCAGAATGTTATAACACTGCAACCTTTTTCTCAGACATGATTGACACTTTATACTATAAACAGCATAGGGAATACTATACATACTATTACATATATTTGGCGACCCAGTTGGCGCAGTTGGTTAAGGTTCGCCTTACGCGCCGCAGGTCGTGGGTTCGATTCCCACACATGACATGCATTTGTGTGCATGAACATGTCTGTATGTCCTGAGTCTGGGTGTAATTATGTATAAGTATGTATTTACAAACAAAAAGTAGTATATGTATTATATCAGTTATCTGGTTTCCATAGTACAAGCTCTGCTTAGTTTGGGATCAGATGACCGTGTGTGAAGAATGTCCCAGTGATATTTTTTTTTTATTTTTTATTTTACCTTATACTATATATAGCATAGATTTGCCATGTGAGGATGGAACTCAAAAAATCTATGCATAGTACCATAGATGTACCACATTTAAATATAGATACTAACATACTAAACATTCGAACCATTTATATAATAACATGATTTTTGATATCAGGCATCGTACCGTCAGAAGGAATACGTTGCATTTTAACAAGTTTAAATACTTTATGCATAGACATTACGGGAGCTTTCTGTACCGGAGAAATTTCATCCGATGTTCACCTGGAGCTGGTTAAATGTGGATGTGTAATGCACAGGTGTTATAAGCAAACACCTTCGAACAAATTATCAGTATTCACATTTAGATGTGAGAAAAGTCGAATGATTAAAAGACCATGTGGAAAGTGAAGGTATCGGTTTGTTAAAATAAGTAATAGCTGAGAGCTGAATTACAAAATTAGTATTGACTTTAGTGTGACTTTGTAATACCCATCTGGCTGGCTACCACCTTCGAGATGAAAATCTGTCGCCAAGCAACTATCGGTGTTCCGACAGCTGCACTTGAGAGCCAGTTCCTTCTAGTCTTTGTGTGCTTACCACCTTCGGCCATATCATCACTTAAAAAAAAGATAAGTCATTGAGTTCTAATGATACACCACCCCCCCCCACTGCCCCTACCCTATTAATATAGGAACTCTCTCCTTTAAAAGAATTTTCGTTTTAACAATATAGAGTGGGGGAACTCCACGCGAGAGAATGTAAACTATCGAAGTCTGACTACGTCTCATATTTATTTTTCAAACTCAATTGCAATCCAGTAACCCATCCAGTACATCCACGTTCCAAGGATGTAAAATACCACCCAGCGGCAGCCAATAGCGTCGGCCAATTTGAATATAGAACGCCCGCTCGGAATTTATAACGGACACACGAAACTTAAATGTTCAGCTTAGCTACCTAACGTATATCTAGTGAACGCAATATCTACTTACTTTTTGAACGTGGAATCTTTATTGATTTAAGTTTTTGAACGTGTGGAAGCACATTTTATTTACTTTGAAGAGTCAATGCTTTAGGCAAAGAATAGTAAGTATTACTTCGTAGAGAAGGGACACTCGTACTTCCGCGAGTTTATCGTCACCCACCGTTGACGCCTGCAACGTAATGGCGTGATAATACTCCTGCCCCCTACACAAGATGATTTTCAACAATCGTCATCGTTAGTAAACGATCAACCTTTGTATGGGATTGACATAAAGAGATTGTTAGAAATCACGTGATATTTCGATTTGATATATCAATCCCATACAATGGTTGATCGTTTACTAACGATAATGCTTGCCTGGTCTTGTCTACTGGCCCTGATAGTATAGATTCAAAACGATAGTCATTATATTAGTGAATATGGTATGTATAGGGCAAGGTTAAGGCGCCGATCCCACAGAGAAGAGTTCTAGAGTTCCGCGTTCCGAGTTCTGCATTCCGCGTTGACTGTAAGCTATGTGGGGCTTTTGAAAGTAAAAAAAAGTGTATGATGTGTGAAGTAGCGAATATTGCAGACTCTAGACTGCTTGCTGTGTGCACAATAGTCAACACGGAATGCAGAACGGCCGCCCACGTCAACCTGGAATGAGAGAGAGTGGCTGAGCAACGAGCACAAACCTTCGGAACAGTGAGGTCGCTCCCAGAAGCCTGTGGTCAGCCCAGGGCGGTCCTGCGCTTCTGGAGTATAGCTGTCTAGAGATATAGCCGGCGTTTTCTTCACGCAAAAAAGGCCCACTTAATCGGCCTATTTATGGAAAAGAAGAGACCTCAAGAAGGAACAAGTACTATCATGGGTGACAGTAGCTTCCAGGTGCATAGACTGCCAAATTCATTTAGAGGAATGCTTACGTAATAAGGAAGGCTTCCTGGGGGCAAAATTTGGAGCTACTAGACCCTACGGTTTGAGCAGTGCGTCTCTGTCAATCAGCAGTGTTTAGATTTCGAACCAAAAAGGTAAAAAAGGAACCTTTATGGTGGCACTCCATCCATCTATCCGTCTGTATGTCAGTAGGCTGTAAGTATCTCATGGTTAGACAGTTGACATTTTCATAGAATGTATATTGCCGCTATAATAATCAAAATGAAGCGAGTCTGGCTCGCACTTGGCCAGTTTTTCTTTCATATATTCAGTTGACTCGCAGTTCCTGTTCTTTTTTATATGAAGTCATGAGACGTGCATCCCATCCGCGAGCCTACGAAATATGCAGATAGCTAGATAGATATAATATGTTTTAACTTAGCAGCCAACATAATATTAGCTATATTCTACACGAGATTTTTGTAAGCAATATTCATTTTCCGAAGTTCCGAAGCAAACATCTGTGCATTCGGGAAACTCTCCGGAGTTTCGGGTTGCCATTTATTCTACGGTTATAGTTTCCGTTTTTCCGAGAATATGTGATGGAAAATGTGATATGGCTCAAGTATGAGAATATTTCTCTGTGCAGTATTTGATATTGCCAAAAATTTACAATATTGGAGTTTATGTGAAGAGTGGTTTTTTGTCTGTGTTTATTTATTTTAATAACTGAAAACATAAATGTTTTTTTGGTTTCCGGACCTTAAAAGGAACCCTTATAAAACCACTCTGGTACTCGTCCGTCCGTCTGTCACAGAGGTTTTACTGGAAGAACAAGCAACGTAGAAACTTGGGCATAGATAATTTGGGATCTTGACGACGCGCACATACCTATATCCTTTTTTTTTCATAAAAACGAATGTTAGATTAGTTTTGTAGGTCAGTTTGGACCGGTGTTTTTTTACTGTACCATAATGAATGATGATATGGTAAGCACACTAAAATGAAATGGAAACCGTCAGTACGTAACACACCAGTGGTTGATAGATTTTCAACATCCCCACTCATGTTGACGACGACACAGTACCCTAAGGCGCAGCACACACGACAGACTTTTCGTACGAAGGAGTCTGCAGCACACAAAAAAAGTCCATCACGGATGTTTCACAGATTCAAAGCACACAACACAATGTACATTATGGTGCGTCCATGCTTGGCGAACCGAGCACGAGCCGAGCCACGAACGAGCACACTGCGAGCACGATTCGCGTAGCGTGGACGCGCTTGCGAGCCTCGAAAGAGCATTCGTAGCGTGCTCGACTGCGCTCCGCCCGATTGTCAGTTTTTTCACGAACACAGGGATTCGTATCGCGCTCGTTGTAGGCTCGTTGAAGGCTCGTTAAGTACGTCCACGCTTGAAATGGCGAGCAACAAACGAATCCTGTCCGTTCGAGGCTCGGCTCGTGCTCGCTTCGCGTAGCATGGACACACCATTACATCTTCGATCATTCCGTCGGCGGAACTCTAGCTAGGGACGCCTATGCTACGGAAATGTAGAGATTGAGATGTATTATTTTGTACTTTAAATACAGAAAAAGAGATTTGGGTACATCCTAATCTTTCGCAGACTTTTTGCGCGTCGTGTGCGTTACTGCTTAGAATTATACAGGTTCTATTTTCACATACTAAAAAGTGCGGCGCGGTTAGTCTATCGTCTGCGATGCACCTAACACTATGATGTTTGCCTTCACCTAGCTCAAGCATTATAAAATTCAAATTCATGACCTTTTACGTCAAAAGCAATAATATGGGAATCTATGGCATAAGAACTACAATTCCAATCAGATCTTTATTTACAGGGACACAACCACCAGATTTTTTAATTTAAAAGAATTTTTAATCTAAAAATAATCTAATCTAAACTAATCCTTAAAATTGACCGAAACTTACCCTAAAACTAAACACTCAGCTAATTCTAAAACCTATACGAAAAGCTAAAACTAATAATGCAACAATAGCCTAGATTGCACCAATACGGTGCACCTGGTCCAGTCGACACGAAGTGGGCCCTTGTCACCCCGGGGTGAGAGTTGCCCCAGCCCCCCACTCCGTGGTGGGGGGTGGGGTGCACAGATATCAAGCGGAGCGTGGAACGTGTGAATTTTATATTATGTTCTTTGGTGTATTGGAAGTGAGGTCGATGTGAGAGTAAAAGGTCATGAAACATCAGGTCATTGGTATATCTGAGAGATATCTTCCATTTTGGTTATAACCTAGTACCTATACTAGGTTTCCGCACAGGGATAGTTCAAAATAGGACAAAAACCATAAGTATATCAATAGGAACTGTAGTCTTCAATTTTATTCAAAAACTTCATTTCTAATAAATTTATATAATTTTATACCAAATTTTCGACACTCGCAAGGTAATCAAAATCTACAGGGTACTTCTCATGAACTCAGAATCTTGAAATTTGGTACGAAGCAATGTCTTATAGCAGAGATAAAGGAAAAATTGCGAAAAGCATGATTTTTTTGTTACATATAATAAAAATATTTTTAATAATTTAAACCTTACTACCCCTTTACTCATGAACGCGTAGAGGTATTCAATTGAAATTCATATCAAATACTCAGGTCTATAATACCTTTAAGTTGTAACCTTCTATGTCGATGCAATCAAAAGAAACAGCAATTTAAGCCTCATATTTTGAAAGCCTACAGGTTTGTACGGAACCCTCGGTGCACGAGTCCGACACGCAATTGGCCTGTTTTTTTTAATATTACTACCTTAATCCCCACTAATATTATAAATGCGAATGTGAGTTTGTTCATTTTTTGTTTCTTACGCTTTCACGCCTGAACTACTCAACCGATCATCATGAAATTTGGCATGCAGATAACCTATGGTATGGAAAAGGACATAGGCTATTTTTACCCTCAGAACACGGGTGAAACCGCGGAGGACAGCTAGTTGATTATAAGCAAATAAAAAAAACCTAGCAATGCGACTGGAATACCATCATGGATAGCTATTTTGAGAATCTCCAAAACCGCAGAGAGGATCAAAATTTAATCAAGAGTACTTCACATAAACCTTTAAATACCTAGAAGTTTACAAAAGTATCAAATTCATTAATAAACTATAAATCCTTACTATCCGTAATCTCTACCCCCGAAGGCCAACATTGTTGCAAGGGGGTAAAAAACTTAAAACCGGGTAGAACCTAGTAGAGCCGGGCGACTAGCGCTGCCAGTGCCGGTGGCTGGATCATAAGGCATTTTTCCGAACATACACGTACCATCCCCCACTCCTGATGCCACCCCCCACCCGTGATCTGGGTGCCCGATTGTGTAGAGTAGTGATGGGAAAATTGTGTTCAGAGAATACATTATAATTATTTTGTTTCTGAGAAGTACATCTGGCTGAATTGTGGATGAATTAAAAAGTAATAAAATATATTGTAAATAACATTTATCAGAAACTAGCTGTCTCCCGCGGTTTTACCCGCGTTTGCGGGATAAAAAGTCTATGTCCTTCTTCATACCACAGGCTATCTGCATGCCAAATTTCATGATGATCCGTTGAGTAATTGAGGCGTGAAGGCGTAACAAACAAACAAACAAACTCACTTTCGCATTTATAATATTAGTTAGGGTAAATCAAAATCAAGAAGTTATTTATTCAGCTTAGGCCCTGGTAAGGCACTTACGAATGTTAAGAACATACAATTGAATCTAATACCGATTCAAAACAGAGAAGACTCCAACAAGAAACTCAGCAAGGCATTTTTTTGGTGGATATTTCTTAAAATAATATTATACCAATCAACAATCCATTCCACTTATCATATAACCAACATTTGCCAAACTTTCCAAACATTCTATGTTGCCTCATTAATCTATAGGCACTCTTTGCTTCTTCGTCTCGCCGATAGCCGGCGATGTGTGCGGCTTCGGAACGCTGAAAGACGCCCTGTGACGCCAGAGCCTTCCTGAAAATGTATGCTACCCCTCCCCTAGAGCCCACCACACCAGCCCGGCGCACACAGGCACAGCACAGAAAAAACTACAACTGTGTACGTAATCGACACTGAAAATACGTAGCCGACGCGTCTGTGTGCGTCCAGTCCCCGTGAAAGATTACTCCTATGTAGTAGCAATATATTCCTCAAGCGAAAGGTTTTAACTCTGTGTGCCGCGTCCATGTGTGCGTTGTATCGTATTTCCCGCACACTCGTGTGTGTTTTATTGACATTTTTATACATGAATTTTATGTACGCGATTTAGATGTTTTTGTATATACGTTCGGTTTGTTTGTGTGCGCTTAAATTATTTGCGGTCGCTTTCGATGTTCGCGGAATACTGAATGGATGTAATTAATTCGTTTCAGATGAAACTGTTCGGGTTGGTTTTCCTAAAGGCGGGAATATTTCAGACGTTTTTTGAGCTACCTACGTTTATACATGTGATATTATAATTTGGCATCATTAGCTGAATAGAGTTTGTTACGCGTGCTAAGGATTCACTTTCTTGATACTTGTTGGGGATTTTTTATGACTAGATATTATTTTCTCAAAATTAAGCTTTAAATACAATTCTGAAGCACAGATCAGTTACATAGTTCAATGGCATTTAGCTCAACCCGAATTTAGTATAAACAGCAAAATATCCTGGTACATTTGTACTGAAGAAGCGCTCGTGTAGCATGATATTTCAACTCGAGCGTTTTCCGTGCTTCGGAAGACACGTAAAGCCGGCTAGTTGGAGGCCTCCTAGGCGGCTTGAAAACTCCAACAGTAGGTTGACCACTAGCCTACCTCCACCGGTACGCAGTGGGCATGCGTGGTGGAGTATCTGCCCGTTCCCTTTCACCCTCATCTGTGAAAGGAGGCCTGTGCTCAGCAGTGAGACATTATAGGCTGATGATGATGATGATGAATATATTTACACCTATACTCAGAAGAAATAAACAAGTTCTGGATGAGAATCCCTTGGATCTTGACCTATGGCGTATCAGCCAAGATATCTTACCTCCACGCCAGCTTTCCCATGAAATAAACCTCCTTTGTGATTCGATCTTTTATCGATTTGATCTCTTTTATAAACTTTGATTTAAAAATCGAATAGAAAAAAAAATATCAAGATCGAGCAATAATATATAGACTTTTTGACGGGAACTTGCAGAGTGACGTTCCGTTTTCGTTTTATTTTCATAAATTCATGTTATTGCATATTATCGGTGGAATTTTATCCAATAAAGATCAATCCATGTGCACCAGTGAAGTGAAATGAAATGAATTATGTGTATCATGGCTTTTCAAGTTGTCTCAAAAAGTCCGTGATGAGTTTTAGTACAATGACCACCATTGTAGTAAAACATGAATTTTATAGACGGTGACTGACTGAGGACTATATGCGAATGTGATTTTTTTTGACTGGAAATTATAATATAACTCGACATTGGCAGTAATAAGTCCTAATTTGGATTTGGTTGCCAAACTTAAAAAGAAGAATATAAAAAAATACATAGCATAGTACATCGTCAGCTCTTTAACGTACATACCTTTATATTCAAAAATGCTCTTCGGTCCGACGGTTAGAGAAACATTAGCATAGCTAATATGTACACACATACAAACGATTTTAATTCCAACTGCAATTTTCTAGCTGGCCACACACACAGACGTTTGAATATGTTGTAACTTCACAATATTTATCATTGCCAGCGTTCATGGATTTCAAGTGAACTTTGACTCGTGTAATATTAATTAGTAATATTAGTTGGAACTCGAAATTTTGTAGTTAGTTTTTAGTTGGAGAAATTTTATACACGTGTTTTGAAGAGACACTTTTGTTTGAAGATATATAATACTATTGGTTTTATTTTACCTTGCGCTGTTATATGAGATACAAATACAGAAGATACGTTAGTTTTTTTTAGGGTTCCATAGCTCAAAAGGAAAAAAGGGACTCTTATATAGGATCACTCGTGTGTCTGTCTGTCACAGCCGATTTGCATCGAATCTACAAGACTGATTGAGTTAAAATTTGGTACACATATGAATTTCTGTGACCCAAATACGAACTTGTAGCTTAAAAAATGAATTTGGATATGGGGGTCACTTTTGGGAGACAAAGTAATTTTTTATTTAAAGTTTTGTAAACTGTATCGTGTGGTACTGGTGGGCTTATTGTATGAGGGGTTTAAATAAATATTTTTTTATTATTTTAAAATATATTTTAAAGTTATTGATTAAATTTTCATCTACTCTCTGTAGATGAAAATTTACCATTCCCCCCACCTTATATTCGAAACTAATGGGCCTTATATTTTGAAAAAAATACAGAAAATAGTTCATTAATTATACATATTATAGATTACAGGAAAACTATAAAAAATCAAAAAACATGATACATCTGTCATTAATGAGCGTACAAACTTAGATTCGCAGTTGGAACATATGGAAGAACAAGTTTTTCAATTTATACGGAACCCTCTCCATGCCAGTTCAACTCGCACTTGTCCGGTTTTATTGCGAATTACCAAGAGTCCCTCGTTGGGCGCCAATATCAATGGATTTTTAGTTTTGATCCAGCGTTTGAAAATTCGACGATTTCAGTATAGATTTCTTGCATTAAGCTATCAACATAAAAACTTTATACTGTCCTGATAAAATGCTAAAAATTAAGAAGTAATTTATTCAGTTAAAGCCCTGGTAAAGCATTTATAAACGATACAATTGAATCTACTACTATTTGTTTCGTTCCAACTAAAAATCTTTTACAATTCGCAGAACAAACTGTTACTTTAGTCGATAACTGCATAAATTCTTTACCATATGCAAGCTCCTATAAACGTATGTATAAACTCAGTTAGGTAGTGTGCATGTATAAAACTACAGAATCCCCCAAAGGATTTGCTACGCTCAGCTCGTGTCTTAGTATTTTTATTTCCCTTACTCCACTTTCTGTTGCTCTATCAGGGAATACATAAGAGGTACACGTGTGGATCCAACATTGGAGCTACCTCGTTTATTTTATTAAGTCTGACTGATACTTGAAATCATCAGAGTGTCACCTCTATCTTCACTCTCACATGTGTAATCTCTTTCTGTTCGAGCCTTATATTCTTTTCTTAATTTTATTGAAAGAACTTGAATACTTTTTTGGAATTAGAACACTTGGGAATTGGATTTTTTTCCGTGAGTAGAGATAGAAACATTTTGGCTTTATAAACATTTATTTGATACTTTTATGCCCATGCCGACGCATTCAAGTATGATGCCAGTTTACAATATGACGGTTTGACAACGTTAGATTATAAACTATCGAAAATGAATACGTTATATTGTTAGCAGTATGGTACAGTTCACAATATAGCGGGGAGTTTATAATCTCACTAGGTAGATTATAAACTAACGGTCTTCACAAAAATACGGTGACATATATAAATAGATTGACTTAGGTTTTTAACTAGTTTCTGCCTCGCAGTTTTATTCATATTTCCAAGGGATCTAATGTCCAAGGTACAATCTATAAATATGCCAATGTTTATCCAAATCCACTCAGGCATTACAGCAGATATTATATCGTGATTGAGTAAGAAATATCCAGAAAAACTTTCTCACTAATGTTATTCATGAATCTTACTGGAGTCGCAGCGTTCTGATGGATTCAACAAATTGGATTGGATTCTAAACCACTTCTATTCTACATTCAGTAAATTAGTAAATTTACTGAATGTAGAAATAGAATAGTAATCCTATAATATATATTTTCTTTTTCTTATAGTGGTTTGATTGAAGCAACTTGTTTCACTCTGAGTTCTTCAATCTTGTTTCAATCTTACGCATCAGTTAAACTCTCATCGATTAAATTATTCTATTGATCGATATCTTTTCAAACCATTTGTCGAGCAATTACTCCATCTATAATGAAGTCATATATTCCTACATTTGTTATCTAATGGTCCTTCAAGAATAAATTATGTTTTTCTCTCAGCTCATCTTCTATTACAATTACAAGTTGAATGATGCGTCACGCAATAAGTATTCATGTTTATATGATGACAATGCATTAACATACAAACTGCTTTGTTTTTCTCATGATAATCATGGGAATATAAACCATATTGCTGTAAACATAGATGCCAAGCAAGCGGTAGATCGAGCTTGGCAGCAGCATGTAAATATATTCAAAGTTATTGAGCGCCTTTTTATTCATATATTGATGATATAATTGAGTGCGAAATGATCCAAGAACGAATCATTGATGTGAGAAATGGGACAAAAAGTTACATTGACAGGTGTCGATCAGAATGGGTAGACATCTTTTTTATATAAACACCTTCTCAAGCAGGCAGATGATTCACCTGTTAGTAAGTAGTCTGCTGCCTGTGGATATTTGCAATAACAGAGGGACCTTGAAGAGCTCTTTTTAGGCCTTTTTTGAAGAACCCCATGCTTAGCACTGAGGAAAAACAGTAATGGGAAGCTCAAGGAAAACAGGAATCTTGACATACTCCTAAATTCGCATTGAATTGATACAAAATACAAAGATTGAAAAAGAAATGAAGCGCTCGTAGTGTAGCATGATTAGCCGTTCATAATCGATCGGCAAAGTTAAGCTACGCCTGTCGGTATCTGAATGGGTGACCGCCTAGTGGTATTTCAAATCGAGCGTTTCCGTGCTTCGGAAGGCATGTAAAGCCGTTGGTCCCGGTTATCACTTAATTGTGATAGTCGTTAAGCTAGTTGGATTCCTCCTAGGCGGCTTGAAAAATTCCAACAGTAGGTTGACCACTAGCCTACCTCCACCCATCTGCAGTAGGCACGCGTGGTGGAGTATTGCCCATTCCCTTTCACCCTCATTTGTGAAAGGAGGCCTGTGCTCAGCAGTGGGACATTACAGGCTGAAGATGATGATGATGATATGATGACAAAGATTGATTTCAAAATAAACGATAGTTCAAACCATATAAGACCAGTTAATACGCAGAGCGTAAAGAAAATCAATAGCATTTTTACAATTTAATAAATTTAAGTCCGCCATTACTATATTACGCCGGGATAAATGGGTCGCGAATGCCCCCACCTCCCAACCCCCACTGGAAAGGGGGGTACATCATACATCTCGATTCCTAGTACAAGGTTCATATCATGTGATAATTGAGAAATTCCAAATCTTTTTACAAGAAACGTGTTCGTATTAAAATTTATTGGATACGAGGCAGTCAGTCTCAATTGAGTTTTTAATATTATTCATAATCAAATAAAGATTCACCAATATAGTTACAAAATGATATAGAATCCTTACTATAATATTATAAACGCGAAAGTTTTTATGTATGTTTGTTACTCTTTTAAGCAAAAACTACTGAACGGATTTGAATGAAATTTGGCACACAGATAGAATATATTCTGGATTAACACATAGGATACTTTTTATCCCGGGAAAACATATGATCCCATGGGAATGCGGGTGAAACCGCGCGGGACAGCTAGTCAAAAATAAATGGACTAAATTATGTGAAACAGTTTGATAAACAGGCCAATAGTCCTTTTAAACCAAACAAGACCTACTTTGACCCTTCTCTCAAGTTACTGCACTTTCCTTATCCACTAATAACGCTATAATTCAAAGAAGGTTTCTTAAGGATTGTACTGAGGTATCTAAACAACTATGTACATAGAAATAGCTCGGAGCAGAGTGTCTGTCAGTCTGAAGTGCCATCAGGGTACAGCCGTACCGTCAACCTGCTGCTGAATGTTAGCTATACGTTCATGGATTACTCAATTGTACTGATACACTGTATCTGTTTAATAGACTTTATTTATAGAGATTTAAAATTCATTCTTGAGGGTTTTTTTAAACTTGTTGTTTTTGGAGGTATCTAGTCTTCCTGAAGCTAACAAGCGATCTGGGCTAAACGTTACGAAACTCTTCGTCTATTTTCTCAGATGGCTCACAAATGACTTGTGTCATCCATCGACATCAGCAATATAAGTGTAATTACCAATATATTACCAATATAAAATTCAAAGTCTCCTGACTGACTGACTGACTGATTGACTGATATATCAACGCACAGCGTAAACCACTGGTCCTAGAGACATGCAATTTAGAGGGTATATTCTTTGTGAGGAATAGGTATCCACTAAGAAAGGGTTTTTCGAAATTTCACCCCTAAGGGGGTAAAATAGGGGATGAAATTTTGTATGAAAGTCCGTCAGTTTCAAAGTTAGGATCTTTTTGTGTTTCGGCTGAAGATTGAAAATTAATTTATATGTGTCTCAGTGCTTTTAATAATTCTACCCTCGAAGCGGGATGAAGTTGTTTTGTTTATTGTTGTAGAAAAATATGTCATTTGTTTCCTGTAGGCCACGCGGGCGAAGCCGCGAGCAGAAGCTAGTTACAATATATTGTCGACCTAGTAGGAAAAAATTACTATGAGGACTTCTGTTATGTTCTTAAAATTCATATTTAAAGGAATTACATCGAGTTCGCATTAATTACTCTTTTGCTAACATTGGTTTTTACATTAAACTATAGTTTTTAGGATTTGAAATGCATGGGATGTTTTTCACATAACCCTCATGATTACAATCCCAAATAAATGTCCGCCATTGATTTCCTGAAAGCGAACTTGTACCCTAGTCTGAATGCTTCAAAATATTTGTAATCAACTTTCGAAACGCAATTTTTTATATCAAATCGAAAACAAAGGTTTTGCGTAAGTGGTTACTCAACAATTAAAGTTACCTATTGTTATATTATACCATTGTCTGTTTGTCTATGCGACATGAATCTCAATCTGGTCATTAAATAACGATGTCGTACTTCAAAGTTCTACAGAACACCTGTCTATTAAACATCAAATATGCTTTTTCAAATCACTGACTCACTACCTGAATTTCAATCGTTACCAATTTACTACAAGCCATTCAGTGAAGTAAGAAAACCACAGACATAAATCTAAATAGATAACGCAAGTCCCTCCATCCATATGAAAACCAAGCGTGTCACTTTTTTTGTATCTACCATAATGTCACAAGATTGATTTAGTTAGGCTGGCATTAGATTTTTAACGTGAAAATGAAGCTATCGTATTTGTCAGCTAAACATATCCCTCGCTACACATCTCTGGTGGACATGCAGATGCGAGTACCCTGTCCGCGCGAAACAATTTCAAAAGAAGAAGATTATTCCCCATTTTTGCACAGATTTTGACACGTGAAGTACAGACACTCGCGTCATCTATTTAGATGTATATCTGTGAAAAAATTATGGTATGCGAAGTGCATCAATGTAAAAATCTACCAGCTTTTCTTTGCATATGGTCTACAGATACAACGATACGAGACTCTTGGACCCAGGTTATATAATATGTATAATAGAGGCCCCACGCGACATCCTTGCGTAATAATCTACTAAACGCCTGCTAAGCTCAACAGATTCCAGTACATATTTTATTTCAGACAATAGCTATCCTAACCTGGCAGACTCACGCGTTCTATCACACGAGGAACAAAACAAAGCCCATAACAACTAACTGCTATAGGTAGAGCATCGTTGGATGTAGCACTTCTAACAAAACCTGGGCGTCGTGCTCAAAGCGTGCGAAAGTAGAGCCCTCTTTATCTAAGAGGCGTCGAGAGGGGGAAGGGGGGGTTGGAGCGGGGGGCGGAGGGGGCGCGGAGGACAAGTGCATCTCAAAGAAATGCAGATTTTACACGTCGCTACTCTTCGGGTGTGTCGGATGTATCGTGTCGAGTTGTGCTGTAGTGTAGGGTTGGACAAATACTGAACTAATGAATTTGTTTTCATTTTCTGTGACTTCATTTGATCGGTAAGATGCGGACTTCGCAGTTAATTTCTTATCCGATATAATGATACAGTTCTCGATTAGACATTCGCCATGATGCATGTATTATACAGGTAAATGGAAAGGGAACCATGGCACGGTGATAGGGTATTTTATTTACTTCACCTCACCGTAAGTGATGATGTGGCCAAAGGCGGTAAGCATACAAAGCCTACAAAGGAACTGGCTATCAAGAACAACGAACATCGCAACAACGGCCCGACACCGCCTCAACTCAATCCAACCACTAGCCGCCAGCGTACCGCCTGCGAAGTGGCAGATCGCGGGCGGCGCGGCACCGGTGAAATTGTAGCGCGGCTATGGCAAGATACCGCTTGCTGGCGTCACGCAGCAAGGAAGCGGACCGCTCGCTGAAAGCGTGTGGTCAGCAGCTCTCGTGGCCTGTAGCGGCAAGCGTGCTTGCCGCGAGGCGTCAACTATTTTATCTAGTAATTGTATAATTTACTTTAACGCATATGATTTAAAGGCCTCACTTGCATGGCAAGGTAAATGCCGCGGCGTAGCCGTGCTGTTATAATGAGCGGTGACCCTAACACTTTGCTCTACCTAAGCTACTATCGCCAAAACGTCCAGGTAAAGTACACCAAGCAATAAAGTCTTTGCTAAAATTGAAATAATAGTAAGTATTTCTCCTGCTAACCCTACGCTCCGAATATGACACTCATTATAGCGAAGCGGAAGGATTTCTCTAAAATATGTCAAACGTAAGTAGGCACCAAGACAGACTCCGATTCACATTCAAAACGTATATTATTTTGATTGTCGAATACATACCTAACAATTAACTAGGTGGCCTAATTGGGTATTGAGGGTCTGAACTGATATTTTAATGTACTTTTTGATTTATAATCAAGAGAGGTAGAGCATAGAGTTTATTCGCTCAAAGAGCAGCTCGACTGGGGAAGTATCTCCACCTTACAGAATACCGCAGACAAATAACTTTATGTTGTGTTCCTGCGCGTGAGTAAGGTCGCCAGAGCTCTTTTAGGAGGGAGGAAAGGTCGGTAACGCTTGAGTGATGCATCTGTTGCAAGCGTATATATGGCTATGGTAACCGCTTAACATGAGGCGGGCCGTACGCTTGTTTACCGGCGTCGTCGTATAAAAAAGGGTGCTATGGATATTAGAACATGCTTTTTTGATAGAAAGGATAGTTGTTTTTTAAGGTGATGAGTGACTTCGAATGCCGCGTCGAAGGTGAGTTCGAATCCTCATAGGAGCATTAGCAGGAGGAAAACATGAGAAAATCAAGGCCCGATGGTAACTTCGGTTACCACCTTCAAGTTGAAAATCTGTCGACCGATGTATCGATAGCTGCACTTGAGAACCAGTTCCCTTTTTGGCTTTGTGTGCTTAGAAATCTTACACTAAAATCACATACAGATACTGTTTTACTATGTACTCGTATATAGGCCTGTGTTTGACCGCAATCTCACCATGGTAAGTGATGATGTGGCCAAAGGTGGTAAGCACACAAAGCCTAGAAGGAACTGGCTCTCAAGTGCAGCTGTCGGAACCGATAGGTGCTTGGCAACAGATTTTCAACTTGAGAAGTAGGTACTAAAAAGTAAACTATCCCCGTGCTATAAAAGCTCAAAGTTATTGTAGGATTCGAACCCGGGACCTTCATCTCGGCATCCGACGTCACTACCACTGAGCTATCATTGCCTTCAAATTTACTAATACAAAGTCATTCAGTTACATAAACCAAATATTGAAGCATTAAAGCCACAGTAACTCTATCTACAAACGTCTTACAAACAAAACATATTTTTCTACCCTCTCAAATAAAAATATTTTTCTACCGTCTCAAATAAAACAGATGGTATAAATTATTAATTTAAACCTGGCAATACTCAATGTAGAGGGCACGATCGGTACAGGGAGAGTAGGTACATAACAATAAGCTCTGAACTTGGCACATTAAGCGATCGTAATGTAAAACGATTAAAAGGAAAGTTTTTCCAAAAGGGTGTGGCCCGAAACCCCGCGCCGGGAATTGGAACTGGAGATGATAGTACCACCTATGAATTGAGATCACCGTTTTCTTACCTAAAATGTCTTAAGCATTTTGATAAATTAACTCATGAGAAGTGATTGAATGCTGCATTAGACAATAAGCTATCTCTCGTTATCTCTTTTTTTGATATAGTTAAAAACTCACGAGGAGTTTATTATTCTTGACTTTCTGATACATCTCATTATGTCATATAATTATTTAAACCACAATCATATTCTTATACCTAACTATATTCTATTAAAATCGGTTTATGTTACTTATGTTTATTTTGAAATATAATAAAGTTTTTTAAACCTTTAAAAATAATAAACACTTTCAATTTTAACATGTTGCACAAAATTTCAATTCAATTAAAGAGCTCCCAATCGTGGAATTGCGCCTAAAAACTTAGCTCTGAAAAGGTAATTTCAATTCTCATACAAAATCAAAGATCACTTAATAAATTCGGCAAAATTAACATAGATTGAAATACTCCTTAACATCAAAATGAAAGACTCATTTATTCAGTTTAGGCATGATGAGACACAAATGAACGCTAAAAATGACTCTACCATTGTTAAACTGAGAACATTGGCAAGAAACTCTGTCACACCAAAACCTATACAAGTCACACTACAAACAGCTCTATATAAATATACAATTAGACAATCGGCGCATCGGTGGACCGTGAGCCATTAGGGTTTTAATTGAAAATAGCGTAAAAGCTGTAAATTGTACGAGTGCAGCCGGGGGCTTGCAGTGTCTCTGTCCGGCGACGGTCGATTCCTTTGTACCTAACTATTGATGCTTGTATTTTATGTCCCACAGCACTTGTAGTGCAATGAACTTGCTATAGTTATTTTATGCTGATATTGTTTTGAAATTGTTAAATATTTGAATGAGAATTAGTTCTTTTAAAGAACTTACTAAGGCAGAAAATAAACGTCGGGCTATTGCGTATCTTTGGTGGTAATCGTAACGAACACAATTAATTATTTCATCCAATGACGCGCACGCGGTACGACTCAACGATGACCATTCGTGGGCCCTGATTGGATGAAATTCATTAATGGTGTTCGTTACGATTACCACCAAAGTTACGCGGTAGAGCCCTATGGTAAGCGGTTACCATAGCCTATACTCGATTGCAATAGGAGCTAACTGACCCTGAAAAAATCTTTACAGCCACAAAGGGTCCTTTTTTTACATGAAAAATTCCAATAAAGCTAAAACTTTCTTTGCCCAATAAGAACTATATATTCTTCTTAAATGCTGGTTATAGCTATATTTTTTACTTGACTGTAACTTCAAACCTACTCTACTCAACGAATTCCCAAAGTCCAATTTCCCAAATAAGCCATAATAAAAGTTTGACAATCGATCGCCATCGTAACAAAACTTAGTTAACATAGAAATGGCCACAACACCCAATATATGCGTTAAAAGAAATTATGTATATTAAATTCTCAACTGAATTCCTTATCAACGTCAAAATATATCGATACGCCGACCGAACAGTCTTGGTCCTTTAATATTATTTCATACAACCCTATTCGAAATACAAAATTCAGGATGATGTTTAAAAATGTCATAGGAAACTAAACCCAAAAGTTGTTTAAATAAGTATCATAGAATAATAAACTATTGACCTCATCTTAAAGCAATGAGATGATTTTTCAATGACATTCCTCATTGACGTTCGGGACTTTTTATATTTTATTATGTACATCAACTACTATAACTCTAACGTGTTAGATTGAGGGCTTCTAGACAAGTTCAGTGGACTCTAATTCAGGTTTATTTGCATTTATTGCTGTGTAACTGGCTGTCCCAAGCGTTCTCACCGTTCCGAAATAAAAATTATGTCCTTCTCTATACCATAGGCTATCTGCATGCTAAATTTCATGATGATCCGTTGAGTAGTTGAGGTGTGAAGGCGTAACAAACAAACAAACTCACTTTCGCATTTATAATATTAGTTCGGATTAGGATAGTTAGGATATTGGTGCCGATTCTGTTGTAAATCGCACTAAACTAATTTTAGTCACATCTCATCTCTTTCTTACGAACATGATTGAAAAAGGATAGAACATATTTTAAGTTGTCAAATTAATCTTTGCCGTCTTATTTTGCGTGTATTTAGGCGTGACAGCGATAGATGGCGACTAAATTTATATTGAAAACAAGCATTGGACTAATTTGACAGGACTAAATTTCTTACATCCTTTTCTTATGCTCTTTGTTAGAAAGAGACATAGTGACATTAAAATTAGTTTAGTTGTTAACAACAGAATCAGGGCCATTGATTATTTTATTTTTAGTTTAGTTCATCACAAAAAATAATGTAGGATAACTTAAGACTAGTAATGCCATCATATAAATAATATTTCCATTGAAATATATTTCATTAATAAATTACACTTTTAAAAAAAAAAAATATAAACGATCAAAACCTTTCAAACTTCCACATGACACGTTAATATCGCATGCGACTAACAATCTAATTACAACCCGCGGGAATCGAACCGCGATCGGCTGGGCGATACGGGCCGATTACACTGTGCCGTCAGAATACTACACCCTTACGTTAACAACCACTTTCGGAGGGCCACAAGTACCTACTTCGATTCTTTTTTAAGTTAATTTCATAGCTAACTTTTTAATTGTAGGCATTAATAGAAGGTAGGAACAATTTTTATAGCATATTTTTTATATAGGACTAGCTAAACCCCGTGGTTTAACCCGAAACTTAATTATTATTCGTAGTTTAAGCTACTCCATAATATATTCAACCTTTCGATGTGTTCCGATAGCTGCACTTGAGAGCCAGTTCCTTTCTAGGCTTTGTGTGCTTACCACCTTCGGCCGCATCATCACTTACCATGGTGAGATTGCGGTCAAACACAGGCCTATAAACAGTAAAAAAAAAAAAAAAAAAAATTATAACATCAGCTATCTGCTAGTGAGTGCCGTAAAAATCGGTCCAGCCAGGTGTTATGGAGATTAGCTGGAACACACAGACATCATCCATTTAATGAATGAAAGAAATGAATTGTTCAACCTAATTCCACCATCCTCATTCTTACACCGAACCACAAGATGCCGGGAAAAGTTTCACCCGCACGTTGTTGACATACCGAAAATACGGACACAGCGTTTTGCTTCCTCATTTATAATGCGGACAGCAAGGGAGTGGAACTTGATTCCGGCGTCTGTGTTTCCTGACTCTTACTAGGGACTTTCAAGGCCAGAGTGAATAGGTTTCTTCTGGGTAAGCGTGTTCCATCTTAGGCTTCGTCATCGTCCCTTACGGCGAGTCAGTGTCCAAACCAAAGTATTCTATTCCGCCAATTCTCCACCACCGTCAATGCGCTCTGATTGGCTAAGTCAAGGACACACTAAACATTTAGACGCAGTGATTGGTCGGTACTGTTATTAATCAGTGCAAAAACACATACTAGTTGCGGAATTGGATTGATATGTATCACCACTCTAAAGAGATGTTTCATCGATGCCTTAAACTGACTTTATTAAAATTCTGCAACATTCTTCACACATAGACATAAGATTCCAAAATAAACATAGTTTTACTATATTAGATAATTGATACCCTACATGCTACTTTTAATATTTATAAAATCACTTACACCTAGACTCAGATCATACAAACATAATTCATACACACAATGTTTGTCTTGGGTGATAAAATGCCTCTTTTGATAGAAAGACGTCAGCTAAATGACCAAGAAATTCCAAAACATGAAGAAGGTAATACTAAAGATTATGTAAAACTAACATCTCACAGTTATCTAAATGATATAAATTACATTCAAGTTAATTGATTCAGGTCTGATCGAAGGGGAGCCACCGATGCGTCACGTCTTATCGAATGCAGTTGTTCGCTTTAATTAGGTGGTCACATGGCAGATGGTGCAGGAGTTGAGGCAAATGGAGCAGAGAAAGTGCTGGGAGGTTTCATGTTGGAACAACAGGCAGAAGTAAATGGGAATTAAGATATAGCAATTCATCGTGATGATCTTGGAGATACTGGATGCCTGCGACTTAAGACTGTTTATTATGAGAATCTGCTAGAGGTAATTCAGAATTAAATGCCCAGAGAGCAAAGCTATTTTCTAGTTCTTGATTTTAAGCAGTTCTTTCAAGAAGTATCTTATGTTGTAGTTATGTAGCGTAAGTTGATTTCTGAAAAAAAGAAACAAGTCTCCTTAATCAAGAAATAATCGCAATAGAAAACGACTTATTTCGCTACCATATGAATGTGTAAATTGGATCTTAAGAATTAAATTGTTATTTACACAGCATCTTTTTAAAAGTAAATTAAGGTACAATGAGGATAATCTCAAAGTTTATAAAAATTTAGTTTAAGTTTACAAAAATATAAGTAATTCAGATATACATTTTAGATTTAAGAATAACACATATTAAACTCACGTGTCCAAATGATTTCAATAAGACTCCGGAAACTTACATGTTTCAATACACTTTCAATCTATAGAATTCACGTCGTATCCTTTCAATAGCTGTTCAGTATTCCGTATCGAAACCCCGAAGAACTTCCTTAACGTCCAAACCGCAAACTTTCTTACAATACATGTGTGTATCTCTAATTATATTCATATTGGTGACCACCTTAGCAGGTGTACACCCAAGCATAACGGACATCAGTGATGCGTAACCACAACTTAAAAACAACCCACAAATTCAAGCAGCAGAGTCTGAATTTAAATGCAACATCTTCAAGGATACAGCAACAATTCTCAATCGATGAATAGGTTTTATTAGGAATGTATTAGAGTCTATTATTGTTTGTTTTAAGTTTGATTTTCGGAACAATGACAGTGGCCGCTTCCCTATAGCAAAGGTCAATAGCATGATGGGCAAATTCGGTTTCGTTAATTACTGCCCATTTTTAGCTGGTCGAATGATTTTAGTCGAGTTGGTTTTCTTGAGTATGATATAATTTGAATTTGATGATCTTTTTTGAGGATTAATAAGACAGGTGAATGGAATGACTCGAGAATTTTCGATAGCATTTGCTGTTCCAATCAGAAGGAAAGATCTTACTGTATTATATGATCTAGTTAGAAAAAGTTTAATTATTGGAACCGGTCAAGCGAAAGGAAGTTTGCTTGTAAATAGATATATTGTTTACTTTAATGCAGTAGGCTATCACATTGAGCTATTATTACTACGTACACAGACGCTATCATAAGCAAAGGTTATATCCCATTTTTAGCCGACTTCAAAAAAAGGAGGAGGTACTCAATTCTTTTTTTTTTTTCTTTTTTTTTTATGTTTGTTACCTCATAACTCCGTCATTTATGAACCGATTTGGAAAATTCTTTTTTTATTTGAAAGGGCACGCTTCCCGTTTGGTCCCATTGTCATCAGATCAGGATTTGATTACTTTTTAGTGGACTTTGAAGTCGGTTTAAGGTTTTTGTAAAACAGTCCAATTATTTTAAAGTCAACTATAGTTCTCTTTAGCACTGAAACAATAATAAAGCAGACAGTAGAAACACGTAGCGCTATCAGAACGCTTTTAGGAGTATTTTTCTTGCAAACACCGTGATTTTCTTGGCTTACGCGTTTCATTCATCGTTCTATAACAACAAGTATGGCCGGATAACCACACTTGCACGGAACATAGTTTTGATATGTGGCGTCTTCTCTATATGTAGTAATAATAACTCAATGGGCTATCATCATTTTTTTAAGTGTATGTAAAGTTGTACACTTGTCTTATGCTAAGTGGTACAAACGTTATTTAAGTGCTTATATGTGTATAATATCACACTTTTTTGCACAATTATGCGAAATAGAATATCTAGTATCTATTAACGCTATTAAAACTTCAAACGCTTACGCCATAGACATGTAGTAGGAATAATATCGGACTCATTAGAGCACCTTGTGGCAGTTCGCGTGCAAATGAGATCACGAAGCACATGTAAAAACCATGGATTTATTGACAGAGACTATGTTTTTTTCTAAAAGTTACATTTATTATTAATTTTAATTGGCATATTTTGTGATTTTCAAATATTTTATAAAATTATTGCGTGTATGAAATCCTAGTCATTTCCACTAAATATTATGATTTAAATTAATCATCGAATACTTAAATATTAATCTGAAACATAATTTTATATCGTCAAGGTGTTAGCTTCGGATGTCTTCTACACAAGACAAGTTTGAAAACATCACATACCTTATATTTTCTTCTTAATAAGTATATTATGGTGTAAGTCACAGACTAAACCTAAAACCTTTCTAACTAAAGGAAGAACCTAAAAGTTAACTAGGAAATGTAGCCGCATTAAAATATGTAGACATATGCAAAGCTTATCAGTTTTTTGGAACACTATAAAGAACGTAAAGTCATCAAAGTCAAAAGCCAATTATTAATGTAGGCCCTAGTAGGGCACTTACGAAGGTCAAAGCTACTGAAGTTACCACCAGTTCGTAACTCGGCCTTCAACTGGACCGACGAGAAACTTTTTAAATATTTTTTCATCGTCAACACATGCCATTGCCTGAAATCTATATATATAAAAATGAAACCCGTTTTCCGTTGTCACGACATAACATGAAAACGGCTTGACCGATTTGGCTTATTTTTTTTTTGTAGTTTTCTAATACTCTGTACAAGGTTCTTACGGAAACAAATATTAAGAAAATTGCGCAGAAACTTAGAAAATTTAAGAAAACTTAACGGTAGGGTGGCTTAGGGTAGGTTAGGTTATAGGGTAGGATATTACGCAAACGAAGTTGCGCCGGGCAGCTAGTATGCAATAGATGCAAAAAACTTTTTTTTTTTACTGTTTATAAGCCTGTGTTTGACCACAATCTCACCATGGTAAGTGATGATGTGGCCGATGGTGGTAAGCACACAAAACCTAGAAGGAACTGGCTCTCAAGTGCAGCTGTCGAAACACACCGGTAGATGCTTGGCGACAGATTTTCAACTTGAGGGTTACAACCAGCCAGATGGTTACTACAAAGTACCCTACCACCGTGCTATGGTTTCCTCATGATGTTTTCCTTCACCGAAAGCTCAAGCTCATTGTAGGATTCGAACCCGGGACCTTCGTCTCGGTATCCAACGTCACTACCACTGAGCTATCATCGCCTTAAAAAAAGTAGTAGTCTATAAAGTAAGAATATACTGTAACAAGAAATTAATTATACAAGAAATACGTTACACGTCTCCATAACCATTACCGATGTATCGATAAAATCGATATCGATACCATCGAATCGTTAAAAAACCGACAATAATTAAACAGTAACCAACAGGCCGCCACATGTCATTCGAAACAAAAGCTCTTTACATGAGAAACTAATTACTAAACCGCGATAGAGTGAGACAGCAATATGGTTAGCTATACAGTGCGAGAGAGAGGTCGATAAGACCCAGATCGGAAGCAGATTGGTACGCACCACTGCGCACTGACCGAATATGTTTTTTTTACTAATTAAAAATGCTGGCGGTAGTTTGATAAATGATATTTCGGTCGATTTATTTGGCTTTGTGTTTTAGAGGTTAAGTACGTAGATGATGCTACGTGTAACCTCCAATGTGTTTGTTATTTATTTTATAATATGGTTTTTAATGAAGGATATATAAAACTTTTTGTTTCGAAAATTATTTCAGAGGCCAGCGGGTGGGGAGCTTTTTCCGCTAACGCGTCAGCTTGGCTATCCAAAGAGGAAACGCTGCCAGCCTTCTGGGAACCTTGCCGTTATTGGAATTAGCGGCAGGCTTGAGGAAAAGGGAAGTGCAGCTGTTGAATCACGCTTAGGAGCTATGCGACAGATTTTCGACTTGATCGTGATATGATGGGTACTTCTAAGTACCCTTCTACCTTAGAAGGGTCTTCATCATCTGACTGCTATGTTCCCAATCATTTGAAGTCGTCGCAATATGTACGTTTCTTCCATTCATCTCTTCTATCCGTCATACCAGCATCCACTCCTTTCTTACCCATATCATCTTTCACACCATCCATCTCTTTTTCGGTCTTCCTCTTCCCGTATATCCATCCACTTTCATATTCATAACTCTTTTAGTGACGTGGCTTTCATTTCTCCTCATAACATGTCCATACCACGCCAAACGGTTCCCTCTCAACTTTTCTGTCACTGGCGATTTCAAGCTTCCCCTTATATACTCATTCCTTACCTTATCCATTCTCGTCACTCCACACATCCATCTCAACATCCTCATCTCAGCTGCATTACCTTAGAAGGGTAACCTTTGCTAAAACACATATTATGCAACCCATAATGTAACACATTTCAGATTAAAGTGCATTCGTTCGAAAACCATAAATCCCCAACAAAATCCGTCCAGAAACTCGGTAAATCACAATCATGCAAATGAACCCTTCAAACGCCATCGAAATTCAAATGACGACCATAAAATCGGTCTTGACACAATGTCTAAAATGTATAGGAATAACACTAACAATGCTGGCTTAAAACCTATGGTACTTACGCGCCGGTTGGCTTTGGGGACCTTTAATGAGCTATTGAAAAATGATAGCAAAAATAATTCGAATTATCATAAACCATTTGAGGGTTGAGTGTTCCCATGCCTTGGAATTACCAACCAAACGAAAACAAACCCAAACACAATTTCATAAAACACAAAATGCTAATACGAACTCCACTACAACCTTTAAAAAGAACAGTAAAAAATTTTGCATCATCCTTCATCTACTAAAACAACAACAAACTGATCTAAATCTTACGCCATGTAAATAAAACTCACAATCCTATAACATGCAAGCGTAAAGTAATGTTATGATAATTTTTCCTAACCCTTAAATGGCGTATGCAAATTTTCTCGAATGAGCATTGTCAATCGGGATGCGCGTGCAAGGACTTCCAGACAGCGTTCGAGGGTTGAATCAATATGGCGATGACAGATGTGAAGACAAGTCCCAAACATAGTATCGTATTACTGCATGCTCTATTTTGGATCAGCGGAACGAATCAGTTAGTTTATTTCCCATGATGCACTATTTGACTATGGAGGAATTTCTTGTAGAGGTACTTACTATAAGGTCCGTATTTTAGAAGATTTGAGTCATGATTAAAACAATTGAATGTGGAACCTGGATCTTTGACATGTTTATTTTCAATTGACAATTGACAGACGAGACTTGAGTTTTGATTTTCATCTAAAATACAGGCCTAAGAGTGTACTTAGAAAGGGCTTCCCGAAAATCAACCCCTAGGTAGTACGATAAACTTAACCGGTAATTATTTTAGGAACACGCTGTATTAGCTTAAAATAGATTGTTCAGTAATTATACTACTAAAAATAAACATAGGTAAAAAAAACATAAAGTACCTACCTTAGTTTAGACACAGTAAATAAACGTAAAACAGTAACTTAAACAATACAGCTGCTCTGCAAATAATTCCACAAAAATACGTTTTAAGTAGTACGTAAGTACAAAGGAAAAATATAGGTAATTACTGTTAATGTGATTACCTAGATCTAGATGAGTAATTTTATTGCATAAAAACGCCGATCATTGAAGTGAAGTTGTAAAATTCCTTCAAGGAACCATAAACTCGAATAGCGTTCCAGTACGAACATAATTTCCTCATAGTTTATTCCACAAAAAAAGCGGTTAATAAATACGGACAATCGATAGAATCGATCACTACTCGTTACGATACAAAAACGGTTCGCAAAGAAAGCTATAATAATCGAGATATTATTCAGTAATTATTAACGGACATTTTGCTTTCTTCATTTTACCTGCACCGCAAGTATGGAGATCGCTTTCGATAAAAATGATTGATTTATCGAATAAAGAAACGGCTAAAGCTCGTAAAGGCCAATTATTTTTTAATTACGCTATAAATTTATCAATAGAGCATTCTTTGAACAGTAACTATTTATTTGAGATTGATAATTTCGAATTGGTATCGAGGTAAAGCGTTTAAAGTTTGAAATTACATGATTTTTCCGAATACATGAATTGGATCTACTTTTTGTAATTTTTTTTTGTATACGCCGAGTTCTGTACACAAGTATACGGCCCGCCTGATGATATGCAGTTAACGTAGCCATATGAACTCTTGCATACACCAGGCATCACTCACGCGTTACCGGCTTTTCCCCCGTCCCCAATGAGCTCTGGCGACCTTACTTGATAATTTGGCTGTGGTATTCTGTAAGGTGGAGGTACTTCCCTAGTCGAGCTGCTCTTTGAGGGAATAAACGCTACGCTCTACCTCTTTTACATTAAATCGCCTTTCATAATAAAGAAGAAATTGTGATAGCCATTCATTCTTAAAAAATCAACGTTGATGCGACGAGGTTGATACTTGTAACGAGGTAGTTACAAGGGAGAGAATGTAGATTACATTTAATTTTGCTGTCGCAAAATTCTTCCTTACTAATATTATAAACGCGAAAGTTTGTATGTATGTATGTTTGTTACTCTTTCACGCAAAAACTACTAAACGGATTTGGATAAAATTTGGCACAAAGATAGAATATATTCTGGATTAACACATAGAATACTTTTTATCACGGGAAAACATACGATCCCTCGGGAATGCGGGTGGAACCGCGCGGGACAGCTAGTATCATATACAACCTTATTATTTTACCAACTACGACTAAACTAGCGACATTTTAAGATAAGACAAGACAAGTTTTAAATAAAGCCACCTCCACACTCCCCACCAATTGCACCTATACTACCGATCGCAGCGAGATTGCCGCGACCGGCGGCGGCGGCGGCAGGTGGTTGCCGCTTCATTAACCGCGCCACCTCGCGCTCGGTTAACGTAACCAGCGACCACGCACCGCGGCGCAACATGAAAGGGACTTGCATCTGTCTTACCAGCCATCAGTGTTTGTATTTTAGGGCAGTTGAGGTATTGTGGAGGCCCGAATAAAGGAGCGAATTAGTTAATAGGATAGCACTATAGGCTTTCTGTGGATGGCATTGTGAGGGAAACCTGCATGACCGAGAAACAAAGATTGAAGGCATGGAGTCTGAAATCCTCATGGTGGTCATCGTTATTAGAGAAAATGCTTCTTTAATATAGACGAGAGAGTACACATTTTGTATAGTAGTTATCACCACGATAAGTGATGATGTGGCCGAAGGTGGTAAGCATAGGCCTTCAATAGAAATAGTTATCAAGTGAAGCTGCTCGATTAAGCTTGGCATCATATCTTCAACTTGTCCAAATATCTTAATAATTAACTGAGCAATCAGTGACTCCACAGTTAATTTTGTGGGAGGTCATCTTGCACTAGTTTGTAACACCATTGCACGGTTGTCACACGATAACCGTCCATTAGTAATCGGTTATACCTACATCACTAACTTCACATTCAAATATCGAACACTACAACACTCTGAATAGAGTCACAAAAGAACACAATTATCCACGACGTCACAATCGCAAAAAAACTATTATTTTTGCATCAATTATTGTACAACTGCTCCTGTCACTTCTTTGCGAAGTAACGGGTTCGGTAAATGTGGATTAATGATACGAATGACATTACGGTTGACTTGCATATCGATACATTTTGAATCGATACGTAGCAATCATCAATATGAATTATACGGTACAATTACTGGGATCAGCGCGAAGGGGTTTACGTGTTCTATGCATTTAGCATTTACAAAAAAAAAATGTAGTCTACTAACAATTATTTCTCATGATCTTTTTTTAAATGATGAATTCGGTAAACAAGCGTACGGCCTGCCTGATGGTAAGCGGTTACCGTAGCCTTATGGACGCTTGCAACAACCGGGGTATAGCTCACGCTTTACCTACCCTTCCCTCCTCCCCAATGAGCTCTGGCGACCTTACTCACGTGCAGGAACATAACATAAAGTTATTTGGCTGCGGTATTCTGTAAGGTGGACGTACTTCCCCAGTTAAAACGTAACTTTAAATGTATTAATGTCTTTGATATTCCGTCTAATATATAGAGTTTTTCGTTAGATATAGAGACTATAATGAGTCACGAACATACTAAAAATAATGCAAAGCTAAAACCTCATCCACACTTCAAAAATTACAGTCTTCCTATTCAATACCACCAATACCGTGGGCCGTATGCTTTAGGATAAAAAAAATACAATAATATCACACAATAACATGTCGTTACAAAAAAGCAACAGGACTTCCGTATTTAAATTTAAATAGTGAAATTCGAACGTTCGAAAAAAAATATTCGAAGCACCCATCAATTAGAGTAACTCAATACACTGTCACATTAAAATGACGAGTCGCACTAATGGATTTCCAAATTTGAATTTCAAATAGATTTGAATGGATCGGAAGGATCGGTGGTCGGGTACACTCGGCGATGGACGAACGAAGAGCTATCGGATTATTGATACTGAATACATTATTTACTGTGGATACTTCGAATACTTTTATGACAAAATATGTTAGTTACCTGTTATTTTTTTCGCCTACTGATTGAGTGTTTTTACCATGGATAAGCATGTAAGTAAATT
Organism: Polyploca ridens; assembly: GCA_951394255.1. Classification (NCBI taxonomy): domain Eukaryota; kingdom Metazoa; phylum Arthropoda; class Insecta; order Lepidoptera; family Drepanidae; genus Polyploca; species Polyploca ridens. The sequence continues at coordinate 13,911,760 of OX596260.1, forward strand.
AAATAATTTTTTATGTAAATTTTTCGCAATTACTGATAACTTCATAATTGAACTGTTTTACAAAAAACTTAAACCGACTTCAAAGTACACTAAGAAGTAATCAAATCCTGATCACCAGGGTTATTTTAAAACGCTCGGATTCAATATCGGAAATGGATTCAAAAACTACCGAGGCCATATTCCGCAATTGCTTTTTTAATTTCCGGATTCGAATATTTTTGATGTTTCTTTACGAAAATATCAATTTGATTCAACGAAAAGTTTTCGGAAATTAAAATAGCAATTGCTTGAATTCGTCTCGGAATTTTTTGAATCCGTTTCCGATATCGAATCCGATGTTTTAAAATAGCCTTGCTGATGACAGTGGGACCAAACGGGAAGTGTAACCTTCCAAACAAAAAGAGAATTTTCCAAATCGGTTAATAAATGACGGAGTTAGGAGGTAACAAACATAAAAAACAAAAAAAATACAACTGAGTTGAGAACCTCCTCGTTTTTAACCGACTTTCAAAAAAGGAGGAGGTTCTCAATTGGGTTGTATTTTTTTATGTTTGAAACACTCTCCTTTTGGTCCCACTGTCATCAGATCAGGATTTGATTAATTCTTAGTGTACTTTGAAGTCGGTTTAAGTTTTTTGTAAAACAGTTCAATTGTTTTGAAGTCGGTTAATAAGTAAATTATGCATCATTTGCGTCTATAATACTAAATTTCATTAATGAGGGCATAAATTGATCGGTGATCTTTGGGCAGGTTGCATGACGGCAGCGAGCGGTGGGACCGCGCACGAGTTTTTGCATTCCCGCGCATGCCAAGCGCTACCTATGATCTATAATAACCATAATAGCACATATCATGCGTAATTACACCGCATTTGCTGAATGATGATTAATTAACACTAATCGTATTAGCGGGGAACCTTAGAGTCGGCTATTGTTTGAAAGGTGTTTTCTTGATTCCTTATACGTTGAGTTTTTGGGCTTGTCACGATCAGATATGGTTTTGTGGTTTAGATGTTCTTGATTAAGGAATCACTTTGGTCTAATATCAGTAATTTTTTTCACCTCAAGAATAATAAGCTCTCAAAGCAATCACGTTCCATAAAGAATTTGAATCATCGTCAACAGGATAACTCTTAAATACAGAACAACTTTGTCATAGAAATGGCACAGAATTTGGTCTAGTCCTAATAGAATCCTGAAAACCGTTTTATTTGACCAGCCCAAAACTCAAGCACTGGGCATCACTCATGCACTACCGACCCTTTTCTCCTCCCCAATGAGCTCTGGCGTCCTTACTCACGCGCAGGAACACAACATAAAGTTATTTGGCTGCGGTGTTTTGTAAGGTGGAGGCACTTTCCCAGTCGAGCTGTTCTTTGAGCTAATAAACGCTATTTTTTTTTTTTTTATGTCAATAGGTTGACATACAGGCAGACGGGCCTCCTGATGGTAAGTGGTCACCGCCGCCTATGAACATTTGCAATACCAGGGGGATTGCCGATGTGTTGCCGACCTTGTAGAGCTCTATTTACGCCTTTTTTGATGTTTTTTTGTGACGCTATGTTCTGCTTATCTTGTAGTCTTGTAAGTAAAACCCTCACGCACACATATACACCATAGTATGTCGAACTGTTGTCAATTCGCATTGAGCCGTTGACAGTAACAATAAGGCTCAGTATCACTTGAGCCTGCTTGGGCCAGTACTGATTTTACACCAGGAAATATTGTGCTTCACTTTCTCATAAGGCGACGCTCTGTCCATATTTTTTATACATCTATGGTCGATGAGACCATTTTTCTCTTTTCAAGAAAATAATATGGATATTTTTGAATAATGTATCTGATTTAATACTAAATAATAATAATAAACGACAAATAAACATGACCAAAAAAAATCCTCAGGGACGAGACTATTAAGCCAAGCAAAGGCTAAATTCCTGATCCATCCTTCCCAAAACCACAGTTAGATAAGAATTCCACAGTAAACTGACATTAGCATCATTAGTGGTTGACAAATGACAGGAGACGCGTGTCGAATGCTCTCGAAACTTAACTCTTTATCCTCAGCTTTATCCTTTAGGGGAGACCAGATATAATAGATGCTATAATGTTAAAAAGTGTATGGTGATATTCAAAATATTACATAAAGGTTAATGGAAATGTAAGATGTGTGTACATGGTGAGATGGCGGTAAAACACAGGCCTATAAAAAGTAAAAAAAAAAAAAAAAAAACTAAACAATTTAAAAAATATACTTGAAACTACTTAAAGACAAATGCATTGATATTAAACTAAATCAGCTTTTTGCTGTTTGTGTATAATTTATAAATAATAATAGCTCGGACTGTGGAATGAGCTCCCCACCGTGGTTTTCCCAATGGAGTACAGCATGGGGTTCTTCAAAAAGGATGCTGGTGTTGCAAGCGTGCATAGGCTACGGTAACTGCTTACCATCAGGCGGGCTGCATGCTTGTTTGCCACCTAAGAGGTATAAAAAAACCAGGAAATTTAAGCTCGTGAAAAAGACGTTGATAACTTTGAATCATATAGTTATCAAGGCTTCTGAATTTCTTAAAAAGAAGTAAGACCTTTAGTTTCAGGAGTAAGGCACGATGACCATCATCTGAATGACTTAGATGCATCATGAGTTGAAATTGATAAGCCAGAGAACCTATAAGTTTAACATATATTCAGGTTATAATGACTTTATCCAAAGAGAATAAAAAAGCATATTACGCTAGTAATATTAAGTTTATGGATCCAACACCTTTAGTCAAGCTTGTTACTTTTTGATTTATGATCCCAATATAAAATTTACAATTCCTCAAACGGCAATACAAAATGAGCGTAAATTTTAAGCGTATTTTTCACAAATGTCCCCACATAAGGACGAAGGCAGTCCGCCCACGGACAAACGAACATACAAACCGATCTCGTTACTAACAATGCACCATATATTACCACGTTTCCGGTGAGGAATCGCATCTTCCTTCTCTTTCTGGCTAGGGAGAGGATATGCTGTCTCTGTCTAATCATACTGACGCATCAAGATCATTAACTAGCGATACAGTGATTTGTAATGTTAGTGTATTATTAGGCTTTGGTTTACTAGAATTGGATACAAATCTAGAAACTGAAGTAGATACAAAGGAAGTTCTCATTAATGACTGTTTTTATACAATTTTAGACCTTCTACAGAAGAATATACAACCATAAACATTCTCAATGAGGAGAGAAAAATGCGAAGAATCGCCAATTTAAAAAAGGCATGTACTTAATGCCTTAACTATTAATTCTCTCTATTCCAACACAACAAATCAAAACTAAAACCAAAAATACTGAATTGCACACTAAATAAATCAAACTGAGTATCAGTTATAAGGTTTATGCAAAACTGTTTGAACTGAATGATCATCTAGAAACGATATTGTCACAGTTCTAACCTAACCTAACTGTATTTGGAGTGCCCCGAGTCGGTTCTGGATGATAATAGGTAGTTTAATTGTACAACAGTCATTTTTCTGATATGCAATAAATAAATTAGAGGTGCAATAAGTAAATTATAGGAGAGTCTTAAGTTTGCGTAAATTTTAAACAGAGGAGCAATTAAAAATATCCCTTTAAAAAATCTACTATAATAAAACCTACAATACAATGGTTATCTAAAAAGCCTTTAAAATCTAACCATGATAAATATACTCTTTTAAAGCAAGCGTGAAAATTTGACATAGGCCACACCATATCGAAACCGACTACCTAGACAATTTATAAAAAAACAACGACACAAACCAAACAACCAAACAAAAGGCCAAAAATCCCTTCATATGCAAAACAGGGTTGGAAATTTTTGACATAACCATAAAAGATGGATCACATTATAAAAATAGATCACCATTGAATATTATTTAAACAATGCTTTCGATCTAAATACATGCGATATGTATTCGATTTTTGTGTTCGGCTAATAAAACGTTCCTTGTTTGCTGATAGGCTGGCGTCATGAGAGGAGCGGATAGCGGGTAAGTCAAAACTTGTTTATTTGATCTAAATAGAACCTAGGAAAAAGTTATAATATTTTTTAAAAAGCAAAAGATAATTTAAAGATATAGATTCATATTGAATGGATATTCAATATTTCGTAAATATAATGATTACTAGCTGTTCCCCGCGGTTTCACCCACGTTCCCTGGATAAAAGTAGCCTATGTCTTTCTCCATACCATAGGCTATCTGCATGCTAAATTTCATGATGATCCGTTGAGTAGTAAAGGCGTGATGGCGTAACAAACAAACAAACTCACTTTCACACTTCAGTTAGGATTAGGATGATTTCAAATTTTGGATTTTACAAGATCTCATCTCACTGTCTCATATCATATACATTTCGAAGAATATTTATGAAATATAACATGCACTGCTAGAACTTACTCATATTTTTACATTAAAAGACACAAAAAGCCTCCCAAAACTTGTAAATTATACGAATAACTAAACCCTGCTCTCTTGCACCACAATTATCTTTTCTTTGAAATTAGTCTACTCAAGAAGGTTAAAATAAAAGTTAGTCTTCCTGCTCTTGACTTGCGATTTCACCCGCTCTCAATCCCAACCCATCCTTAACAATGCAAAGGAATACGATCGTCCGTTCGATCAAACAAGCGAACCCTTTCGACAATGGCGTCAGTCATTAGGAGATTTGAATGATAATATAAAAAAATAATGTAACCAGAGGGGAGATACTGCTCACTCTTGCATAAGTAATTATAACAATTATTTTTTGATAGATAATAAATTATTTGTGACGGGGCGGCATGATGTTTTGGATGCTGTTATTAAATTTTGCGATATGGTTTTGTTTGCAACTTGAAGAAAATACAGAAGAAACTATTCTCGATGATAACATAAGGATAAATGCTGGAAGAGATCAGAATATTTAAGAAATTGCTAGTAATCGAAAGCCTTGAGAGGAAACTCAAAAGAACGACTGATAACCTGAGTGAGCTGCTTGGTTGTCAGTATATAAAGAAGGACTTCTTCGTTGTTATAATCTATAGAAGAGTGGTTCCGAAATAAACATCCTCAGCTAAATATGATACTAATGACTTTACAAGTTGCTGACTTTTTCAAATAAACAGTATATAGGGTGTAACGGAAAGGGTATATACATCCGAAGGGGGTGAAGACTACATCAGGTACAGACTCTCTATAAAAAGTTTCAGCTCAAAATAAGGTACTCAAAAAGTCAAACCAAATTTTTGAATTCAAGTTTATTGAATTAAAATCATAACCAACATGTCACCGGTCAATGAAGGTCATTATCATTTTGCGTCCCTTGCTAATATTAATATAAAATTTTATCTTCCGCGATCTGTGTGCCTTGTACCAAAAAAGTAGATTAGTGTAATGTATATACACTTTCCGTTACACCCTGTATAAGTACACAGTTATTGAAAAGGGTAATATTTTGGTCCTTTGAAGATAATAATAGTAAAGATACATGAGCAAGGAAGTCGCCAAAAGCACCAAAAGATGATCAGCAAGAACTTGGGCCATACTAACTAACTGAACATAATTAAAATGAAGAACCCACTGATCACCGAATTACCAAAACTCACATAAGACTAAGTAATAAGTATAATCACCTGCTTCCGTTAAATTAGAAATACTTTAAAAGAACTTTCCCTCTCAACTAATAGAAAGTATAGTCAACAATCCTTCGACAATCTGATAAAAAACGTAACAAAATTGTCACAGGAAATATCATTATATTTACTCTTGAATATAGAAATCGTAATCTAATGCCATTTATCTTTTGACATTGACCAAACCAAAAAAAAACATTGTACTTTTAAGAATAATCATTCATTCAATCATTTTAAGAAGAATAATTGTTTCGAACTGTGCGGGCTCAAACGAGCTTTCTTCCGCGGACGCTCAGATTGTGGAATGAGCTCCCTGCCGTAGTTTTCCCAATGGAGTACAGCATGGGGTTCTTCAAAAAGGGCGTGAAAAGATTTCTTCAGGGTCGGCAACGCGCGAGTGATGCCCCTGGTGTTGCAAGCGTCCATAGGCTACGGTAACTGCTTACCATCAGGCGGGCAGTATGCTAGTTTGCCACCTTAGTGGTATAAAAAAAAAACATCTTTCAATAGTTGTATACTGTGTTCAAGATGTTTTACTTATTCTAGTTCATACTTTTCTGCATCTACCTGGGTATTGTATAAACTATATCTATCTGTCTTTATGTATACTGGTGTACCCACATCCCCATTATGTGTATGTTCTATTAGTTGCACTTTAGAGCCAGTTTCCGTACAGGCTTTGTGTACTAACTTAGCAGTACCTTCAGACACTTCACCATTGACCATGGTAATTATGGACCTGACCTATTTATAGTAAAAAAAACCGCTTATACATGTAACCTCTATTATTATACAATTATATGTTTCAGATAGCGGACTAGTCCGCTATCTGAAACATATAATTACATATACATACAATTACAAACAATTAAACATAAAACAATTAAACATATAATTACATATAATCCATACCATAAAGTGGCTTATAAGCCACTTTATGGTATGGATATATATGTATATCCACTTTATGGTATGCCACTTTATGGTATGGATTGATTGTAGTCTCTCTAACATGCAGGATTGAATGTTTTTTTACCGTGTTTGACCACAATCTCTCCATGGTAAGCGATGATGCGGCCGAAGGTGGTAAGCACATAAACCCTAGAAGAAACTGGCTCTCAAGTGCAGCTGTCGGAACATACCGATAGGTGCTTGGCGACAGATTTTCAACTTGAGGGTGGTAACCAGCCAGGTGGGTACTACGAAGTATATATGTAATGAATCTAAGATTGTTTCGAAAAGAGTAATTGCTGAGTTTATTGCCGGCTCTTCTCAGCAAATGCAACCTTCGGAACCGGTATTAGAGTATTAGAGTCAGACTTTTCATATGTGCCTGGGAAGGTGTATTTGAATAAATTATTTTAGAATTTTTAAATTATGGTTTCCTCGCTATGTTTTCCTTCTCAAGCTCATCATCATCAGCGTATAATGTCCCACTGCTGAGCACAGGCCTCCTTTCACAAATGAGGGTGAAAGGGAATGGGCAATACTCCACCACGCATGCCCACTGCGGATCGGTGGAGGTAGGCTAGTGGTCAACCTACTGTTGGAATTTTTCAAGCCGCCTAGGAGGCATCCAACTAGCTTAACGACTATCACAATTAAGTGATAACCGGGACGAACGGCTTTACGTGCCTTCCGAAGCACGGAATCGCTCGATTTGAAATACCACTAGGTGGTCATCCATCCAGGTACCGACCACGACGGTGGTAGCTTAACTTTGCCGATCGATTAAGAACGGCTAATCATGCTACAAGGCTTCTCAAGCTCATTGTAGGTCAAACCCGGGACCTTCGTTTCGGCATCCGATATCACTGACCTGCATATCTAATGCATTTGTTCTAAAAAGTATAAAATTTAGATATGGGGCTCAGAATCCGAGCCATTACCTCGTCTCTTGTTTACCATCATATCTCACAGTGAAAGTAGACATCCTAAGCAAATGCCATACTAAATAATAATGAACCAATATAAATCAAACACCCTCATACGTTTTTTATCAAGTCTCGTCACTTCCTTCCATTCGATCTCGCAGCAGATGTCGCCCATTCACATTCAAATCGAGATATTATTATATTTAGATCACCCTTTTTTGTGGCAATGACACAATAAGAGTTCTTTGCCACCGTCTTGGTGTTAGTACAATGGGTGTCTATCAGATAGTTTGTGGCAGAATTTTGGAGATAAACGAGTTGGTTAGTGCAGCTGTATTAGTTATAGTATCTTTTAAACTAAAATTCGATTTCTAATGATATTTGATTATTGTACAGTATATTTTTCATTATTTGCCGGTGTGGGTGACCGCCTAGTGGTATTTCAAGTCGAGTGTTTTCCGTGCTTTGGAGGGCACGGAAGTCCCGGGTATCACGGGACCAACGGCAGATACTTGCAGACCTCCTAAGCGGCTTGAAAACTCCAACAGTAGGTTGACCACTAGCCTATCTCTACCAATCCGCAGTGGACACGCGTGGAGGAGTATCTGCCCATTCCCTTTCACCCTCATTTGTGAAAGGAGGTCCGTGCGCAACAGTGAAAAATTATAGGAAAAGAGAGTTGAAGATAAATCAAGACATGTAAAGTAAATCACTCCTGGTTTTTAGTGAACGTTTATGTTCCTGCACTGGGCACTGTTTTCAGGCCAAGTGTCCGATTTATTTCGGAGTGAATCAAGCTAGTAGCTTCCCTCTCTGATTCTGATTCTTCATCATTAGTTCCTATGCACCGCACAACCGTCAATAATTTTTTGCTAAATTCTGTTAGCTGCAAGTTCAGAAATTTTTCAATAAAACTCTTTTCTATCAAAAATGCAATCAGTTTATTATAAGTGCCCCAATTCACGAGTACAAGTGTGTACAACAATAATAGCTCAATATAAATGTGTACAATGTAACAGATGCAAGTGCAAGGAGGTGAATGCAAGACGCAGTTGAGTGCATGTTGGAACAGAGAGCCCGCATCATCAAATTTTAATTGTTGCGACGCCATATCTTGTGTAGTGCTATGAATATTTAGAATAGGTTAGTTAGTGTTTATGAATGAACTGAAAAAAAAATGCCAACATAATTCATGAGTTCAATTTTAAAATAAGATAAGTGTTTTCTTTTTGGTTCAAAGAAAAAAGAAAAGAAAGGTTGGGGTTCTTCAAAAAGGGTGTGAAGAGATTTCTGCAGGGTCGGCAACGCGCGAGTAACACCCCTGGTGATGCAAGCGTCCATAGGCTGCGGTAACCGCTTATCATCTGGCGGGCCGTATGCTTGTTTGCTACCTAAGTAATATAAAAAAAAAAAAAAAAAAGCTTTCAATAAAATATGATGCATTATTTTATACTAAAAACTATTTGGTGACGTGATAGAATTAGTTAAGCGGTGATAATGTATTTTTTTTTTACTATTTCGTGCTTTTCCTACATTTCCAAAGGATTTAACGATTTCCCAGGATCAAAACCATCGTGTATTTTATTCCAGGTTCCAGATTATGATCTATTTATGTCCCCTTAGTCATTACAGCATGATTCAGTGAAAAATATTCATACAAAAACGTCTTTTTTTTTCAAATTTCAATTTTAGTATGCTAGGCAGGATAAACTTTATAATAATTTTGATGCCATTTCCATCCAAAACTTAATTCTATGTCAAACTCATTTCACATGGAAGCATCAATTCGGGGGCCATATTTTTTTCAAGAATATAATAATGTTGATTAATTAATGATGGCCGATTGTGGGCTAAAACAATGAGTCAGCCGGTGAATGACTCGTCACATGAGGGCATTACCACAACTGTTATGTGATTGGTTGTTGCATTTGGTTCTTTATTTGAATAATTTGTTGTTTTCTTTTTTTCTGTGATTTTTTGTTTCTCAGGTTTGATACAAGTCATTTAAATTAAGAACATTTAAGGTGATTCTATTTTCAAATATAGAATGGTAGAAAATACTTCGCTATTTCTTTTAAATCATGATTGGCTTTTGATAATACAATCTCACCATGTTAAGTCATATGGCCGAAGATGTTAATCACACAAAACCTCGAAGCGAACTAAATCGCAAATGCAGTGCAAATACCCAGTAAATGTTTAGTATTAGACGCGAAACTTTGTATGTTTGTTTCTCATACACGCCATAATAAACGTATTTGTCATATAGATAGAGATCATTATCCTGAAATGACACATAGAGTAAATTTTTTTTCTTAGGGATACCGGACTAAGCCAAAAAAATCGTATCAAATCTTCTGAACATACTAGGCTTGTTTATAGTAAAAAAATACTCAGACTTACAAATGGATATTTCTACTTTATCGTAACAAAACAATATGTATAGAAGAATATCATAAAAGTATATCAGACCTTTGTGTAAAATGTACAATTTCGGTAATGTGTATTGTCGTGAAGTGTCCTCGTAAATATCGACTTACCACTTTTCTGTGCGGTAAAATTAAGGATAAATAAGCTGTATTGTTATGGGCATAAGATTTGTTGTGTTGTAAAGAGAAATTTGTGTATTCGGTACAGAAATATTCAACCCTTACGAAACCGCGATGTGCATTTCGATAATAGATGATAGAGTAATGTTGTGTAGAGAAATATAAAAAAATTGCCTATTTATTTGTGTTGTTTACGTTACATTAGGCTGCTCATAAAAAAAAGTGAGCCAGAATAAAATTAAAAAAAAGAAAATGAACGTTTATTTGTCTCTAACTTAAAAATAACATAATAAAACAAAAGAAAAAGAAAAAAGTTATAAATAAAATGCCTAATAAGTAAAAATAAATGTAGATTTATGTTAGCTAACAGTAAATTACTACGTAAAAAATCTAGAATATAATGTGATATTATTTTGAAATAGGCAGTACCTTACACAAATTTTACACATAACACAAATCATAAAAATGCTGCTATTCTTATTTATTAATGTAAATCCTAACTAATATTATACATGCGAAAGTAAGTTTGTTTGTTTGTTACACCTTCACACCTCAACTACTCAACGGATCATCATGAAATTTGGCATGCAGATAGCCTATGATATGGAAAAGGACTTCGGCTACTTTTTATCCCGGGAACGCGGGCGAAACCGCAGGGGACAGCTAGTTGTTCTAAAAAATGCTGTTATCCTAATGTAGAAATTGCAAAGCTATTTTCAGTATCTCTAATTCTTCTAAAAACTACTTTTTTATTTTATTTACGCCAGCGGTTTGAATAAACGCATTTTTTTATGATTATGTACTTAATTTACATACACATTTTAAAACAGGTATTCTACAATTCTTTACATTACTCTATGCACTGATCCGCGTATCGCGGCCATCAAAAATTCAAGACGCTCCCCGTCATAGATTATTGAACACTAGATACACTGAAACAATACAATATACGTGGAATTTGTTCTGAGTATCACAATACAATATGTTGGTTCTACCATATGACATAGAAACATGTTTACCAGCTCATACAAATTGGGGAACCTTCAAGTATTTATTAAGCATTCTCTTCTTCTGTATTTAAGAGCTGTGCTCTTGTCGGTGTAGCTTCTTCCATTCCGCTCTATCATTAGCAACATTTTGCACCTCCTTATACGACACGACGTCTATTTTTGCCTTTACTTGATCTATGTAACTTATTCTTGGTCTTCCTCTCCCTCGCTTTCCCTCTCTCTTTCCTTCTACTATGTTTTTGATGAATTCATCGTGTCGTATAAGATGGCCAAACATCTTTCCCCTCCTATTCTCTATCGTCTTCATAATGTTCCTTTTCTCTTTTACTCGACTCAATACTTCCTCATTTGTCACCCTCTCAGTCCAGCTAATCCTCTCCATTCTCCTCCAACACCACATTTCAAAGGCCTCCAGTCTTTCCCTATCCCTTTGTGTCAGTGTCCACGTCTCACACCCATACAGTGCTATGCTCCAAACGTATGTTTTAATAAATTTCTTTTTAACTTTATTTGATATTTTTGCCCTGAATATATGCTCTATTAAGCATTATACCGGTATAAATGTTGAGAGTAGAGTAGATTTTTGCTTATATCTTGTTGAACCCAATGAGCCATTATAAAAGAATAGGGAACTCGAATAAGACTGATCTAAGACCATGAGGAAGGACTATACGTGGAAGACCACTTGTAGGTATTCAAGAGTTACATTCTATGTTCGTTTTTTTTTTGTTAGATAATCTATAGAAATTTGTATAAAGCCATTTGGTGGAATTTTAAGGACGTATTTATATAAATATCCTGGGACATTCCTCACACACGGTCATCTGGTCCCAAACTAAGCAGAGCTTGTACTATGGAAACCAGATAACTGATATAATATAAATACTACTTTTTGTTTGTAAATACATACTTAATATACATAATTACACCCAGACTCAGGATATACAGACATGTTCATGCACACAAATGTATGTCCTGTGTGGGAATCGAACCCACGACCTGCGTCGCGTCAGGTGAACTTTAACCAACTGCGCCAACTGGCCCGTCAAATTTATGGAAAATATTATTTAGAGGGAATTAATGTTTGTACAGGATGCCATCATCATCAACAGCTTATAATGCCCCACTGCTGAGCCCAGGCCTCCTTTCACAAATGAGAGTGAAAGGGAATGGGCAGATACACCACCACGCGTGCCCACTGCGGATCGGTGGAGGTAGGCTAGTAGTCAACCTACTGTTGGAGTTTTCAAGCCACCTATTTATTGTTTCGTGCTTTCTGAAGCACGGAAGACGCTTGAATTGAAATGCCACTAGGCGGTCACCCATCCAGATACCTACCAGCCTCATCGGTGGTAACTTAACTTTCAGATTAATTAAGAACTGCTAATCATGCTACACCATGAGCGCTCCAAGATAAATGATTTTTGAAGATATTTTCATGAAAATTGGTATTTTTTTCAGCTATCTGAAAATATTTCTATAAATTGGATCCCTATAGTATATTTCAAATAACATGAGTTCGGTGACACTTGGTATTTTATTAAATTTCTCAATGGTTAATGTTCATTTCGATATAATAAAGGAATACTATGATAGAGCTAGGTTTCACGAAATATTGTGAATATTATTTCAGAGTAATCAAATGGAATTTCACTAGATATTGGTAAAAAACCCTTGACCTTGACGACTCATCCTATGTGAAATAGAGTATAGCAAACATGGAAAAACAATGGGGATAAGGATTGTTCAATATATAGCACACACTAACTACTTATTTTAAGAAACCCCATACAGCGATGGGGTCAAACATGTATTTCTAACTCAAAAGACCTATAACTGAACAGCTATCTTTAAGAGGTCACCTAACCAAAAAGTGTACCATAACCCTAATCTAATCACAACCGGTTATAACCAGTTACAAGCTCATTCATAATTGTCACCCCTGTACACGTGACAAAAAAACAGACAATGGTACAATCCACGTGCGACAGACAGACGTCACCCACTATAGATCTATAGATCATTTGAATACAAATTGGTTTAAGTTTTGGAGAATGAGCGAGTTTGAAAACCATACTCAGATAATCAGTTATTTTAAAAGTGACCGAATTCTGTTAATCTCGGTGTTTATGTTTTTTTTTAATGTGAAATCTTTATTTTCATCTATATACAGGTCGTTGTTTTGGTCAGCGACAAGCGACTCAGGGTCGATTATAGAAATGATACTGGTGCTAAAAAAATACATTATTTTTTTTAAATAATAAAAATAAAGAACTGTGCACGTGCCTCGTAACCATACTTTGCGGTAATTTTATTTCAAATTGAATGAGGTATTTCTCAACATATTTACAGTATTTAATGGAATTAAGTCAATTTTTGGGGAATATATATTTTGTACTACCGCTCCTGGGTCGCTTGTCGCCGACCAAAACAACATTCTGTATATAGAAAATTTCCTCAAGCCTGCCGCTGCTTCCGATTAACGGCAAGGTTCCCAGAAGGCTGGCAGCACTTCCTCTTTGGATAGCCAAGCTGACGCGTTGGCGGAAAAAGCTCCCCGCCCGCTGGTCTCCGGAGGTCTCGATCAATTTGGATGACAAGGTGCGAGCAAAACGGCGAGCTTCGGACCCCCACGGTCCCATGGCCTCGACCGCAAAAGGCACAAAAATATAGTTGGGTCCAATCGATACGTATTTTTTGAATTTTGAATTTTAAATACTTACTTATAATAAATATCTTGGGACATTCCTCACCCACGGCTATCTGATCCCATACTAAGTAGAGCTTGTACTATGGAAACCACATAACTATATGCTTTATTTAGACCGCTTAAGTGTATAATTTAAGTCAAACATCACAAAGCGCCGCGGACGGCTACTATTATAAGAATTTAGTTTACCATTAATTATTTATGAACTCTGAAGTCTTCATTAAGTCTTAAGCTATTACAATAACAGTGCATATTCAATCGTATAATAGTAGTCTCGGGTAATAGTTGCTTACTTATTGTATTACTTGACTTTTTAAATAATATTGCTTCAGAAGGCACGTAAAGCCGTTGGTCCCGGTTATCACTTAATTGTGATAGTCGTTAAGGGACCAACGGCTTTACGTGCCTTCCGAAGCATGGAAACGCTCGATTTGAAATACCACTAGGCGGTCATCCATCCAGGTACCGACCACACTGGTGGTAGCTTAACTTTGCCGATCGATTAAGAACGGCTAATCATGTCACGAGCATAGAGTATATATGTTTTGAGTTTATGCCACTAAAATTTGCACTTGGAAATCATTCTTCCTCATCAATAAATATATAAACAGAAAATCCGAAGTTCCCAACAAAGTAACCAAGCACAAGAAATGCGGAGCGTCTGTGCTGGCAGCATACTATGTCGTCCCTAGTGCATCGTTCTAAGATCCGAGTGTCGAACTATATCGCTATTAAGTTTGCTGTGTATGAGTTCTGTAGATCTTTATCCAGCTTCGGCCCTGATTAGACACTTATGAAAAGCACAGATTAGTATTCTTACAGGCGCCGATCCCACAGAAAAGAGTTCTAGAGTTCCGCGTTCCGAGTTCTGCATTCCGCGTTGACTGTAAGCTATGTGGGGCCTTTGAAAGTAAAAAAAGTGTATGATGTGTGATCAGTAGCGAATATTGCAGAACTCTAGAACTCTAGACTGCTTGCTGTGTGCACAATAGTCAACACGGAATGCAGAATTCGAAACTCAGAACTCTAGAACTCTCTCTGTGGGATCGGCGCCGTAGTGTTGTGACATTCAATGCCAATATTCCAAACATAAAAATTCAAAAGATATTTTTCATACCGAAATTCGTTAAGCCCCATTCTTCCGTTAATTAATTCTATTGAAAAAAATAAAAGTGGAAATAAAATCATTCTTTCAATGTCTAACCCTTTGAATGTCCGCGTTTATTCTCGAAATTAACTTTTATAGAATTTTTCATAACTCGTGCTTGAAATAGAAAAAAAAGGGAGCTAATAAATCATTTTGGAAATTAATAATTAATAACGTAACACTCCGACGAGACGGTCCGCTAAAATCAAACGAATAAATTCGAAGGAGGTATTTGCATAAGAAGGGATTTTTTGTGGGCCTTTTTCTCCGTTTTTTAACATTCACTTTCCGATTCGCCAACGAAAGATTAGGCGGGATGAGGGTGAGATTTAAGTTGCTGAATTATTTTAAATTTATTTAAAAAATGGAATTGAATTCGAAACATTTTAAAATAAAAATAGAGTCCCGACTACGCGCGAACTAATTTCAATATCAAAAACTATGCAAACTAAAAAATATAACAACTGCTTATTATCATGGTTACCTAAAATAGCTCTCCCGCGCGGTTTCACCCTCATTCCCGAGGGATCATATTTTTTCCCGGGATAAAAAATATCCTATGTGTTAATCCAGAACATATTCTATCTGTGTGCCAAATTTCATCCAAATCCGTTCAGTCGTTTTTGCGTGAAAGAGTAAAACACATCCATACATACGCGTATGTAATATTATTGTAAGGATAATTTATTCATGAATTATGATATTTTTTATAATATAATCACTTGACTTTTTGCCAGTTAGGTATATCTACCATATTGTAGTATAAAATCAGTTGTCTGGGTTTCATAGTACAGAAAGCCATGTGTGAAGAATGCCACAGGATATTTTTTTCTTTTTTTTTTAAATACATGTCCACACTAAACTCAACACAACCCTTCAACGGTCCACGGGTGCAGTCAAGGAGGCATCGAAGGGATCGAAGCGAACAGATGTTTTTAATATCTAAGAAGACACCCCCACCCCTCATGTTTACTACCATTGTACTTGATTCAAACACAATATTGTTGTGTTTAAATTGCTCTGTTTTGTTTTGTGAAGGCATTTAAAAATAATGACAGCGATTTCATTTTAGTTTGATTTTTTCTGACTAAAGGCTGGTACCTAAGCAGGCTATGCATAATTGGACATGGGAGTTACTAATGTGTTGCCAACTTTAGGTACAAAGCCTAGAAGGCTCAACCCTCAAATGCAACTGCCGAAGCAATCGGAAATTATTCAAATTTACGTGAAAAAAGTAGCTATTTTTTTAATCAAATAATAAGTAAAATATTAATTATGATAATTAATTGAAATTCACAAATGATATAGACCTTAGGAGTAACGCTACTGGAATAAACCGGAGCATCACATATTTTTTTAAAAAAATTGTTTTTACTGTTTTTCTTTTTAACTCAATATTTTTTTCTGTAGCCTATTTATAAAAATACAATACAAATATAGTAGGGCAAATCTCTTAAAAATTGGTTCACTCAGAACAAACGCGTTTCGAAATATAAAGAAAACTACATTAATCTACAATTACCCAATGACAATAACAATTGCTATTCAAATATTACAATTTACCAACAGAAAGACAGAGCGAGCAATTATGTTTACGGTCTAAGAATAGAAACAGAGCGGAAGCTTTTGCAAAAGATATAAATATAAAATTATAATGAGTCAAATTCGCTGAGTTAAGTGTAATTTAATTCAATAAAAGATTTTTTTAACTATGAAAAATTAACAAAACCCGATTTAATCACAAGCTCCTAAAAATTACCCACTTAATTAAACTAAATAAATAATATAAAATTATGATTAAACTGAGCAAATAAAATATTGAAATAAACTTTTTCCAGATTGCTGACCTATTAACAGTCTTAAACATAAAAAGGGGGTGAAAGTAAATTGAATAAAATATACCTAATTACAAAAAAATATTATCATTAATTATAATTATTATGATTGGCAATTATAATCAACAATTAAAATAATATCTTTAAAAGAGGATTACGTAATATTTTACCACACAAGGGCTCAATGTGGATTTTTGCACTCACATTGCCTTCTCATATAATAATAATAATAATAAATTTACTTCAATTTTGAAAAACAATATTGCTGAGTATATTGCTTGGTCAGCAAATGCAACCTTCGAACCGGTATTAGAGTCAAGACTTTTCTAAGAGGTTCTTTGGCGATTTAAATAAATAATTTTAAGTATTGAATTGTTTCACATACTCAGTTCTCAACATTTATACAACACTAACCCACAAACTTTTTTTTTTAGATAGTTTTCAGCAATTGCCCGTAGTCTCTTGTTACTTGATTTAAGATGTCGTCACAGCCTGTCCGTTGCGTGAACGCAGTATAATTACATTCGCACGATCGACTCCTGCGCACAATTATTTTGTCACTATTATGTTAGTGATGGGCTTTAATTTCCCCACGTTGATAATTTTAGGGTTAATTTCATGATTTGAGGAAAGCTGTTTGGGTCACTAGTTACTTGGTAATATTTTCAGTTTACTGTATTTTAAATGAGACTGTCTTTGTCTAACTGATTGATTAATTGGTCAATTTAATTATTTATTCAATCTATGTTGATGGAAAATATCGCGTAAAGTTTACATGTATGAAAATGTTGTAAGCAGTAACAAAATGGTGAAACCTCTTTTAAAGATATTATTATAAGTTTTGGTGCATCTTTTAATTTTAAATTTGATAATGTGTAATATAAAAAAAAATAGTACATAATTCCAAATTCAAAAATCATCAGATCGTGTTTTTCAGCCTTCACAATTTGTAATGTAAAAAGTATGATCATTTTCCGTTATTTTATTTTATGTACCATATTGCATTAATTGACAATGTTCCAGATTTAAAATAATGTCCTTATATTGAGTTTTCCTCAGGAAAATGTTGGTGAAACCCGGGAAAGCGCCGCGTAGCGCCATCTAGCGATGAGAGGAGTGCGACGAGGAAAGTTACTTAATTTTTTTCCACGAGTTTTTATATTTTATTTCTGTTACAATGTTTTTATTTATAACTAGGTACGTACAATTGAAATTTTAACAACTATATGTAGGTATATTTGATAATAATTGATTTATGGATGCTACTCGGATAATATTGTTAAAACCTGTGCTGTCACACAAAAAAAATCAACGCGAAGTAATCGTGAAAACTCCGTTACTAATTTTCGTTTTTCTTTATATAAATAAAGATAAGTTGGATAACTAGGTAATAGTTACCTGTTTTCTATGAACAGGTGAATTGAACAATTAATTATCTAGCAGATAGTTCATAAAGTCTACAAATTAGCAAGGCAAGGTAAAAGCCATTGTAATTGACCCTTTAATAAAAGATTTCATTCTCTAACGTAACACGAACAAACCTAGTAACCGAATTTCGGGTGGCGCGAAACAAAAACTGACCTACATCTGCGCGCCCTACCGAGTTCAGCCACCCCTGCCGGCAACTGAGACGATCACCCTACGCGTCTTGCCCTTTTATGTTTGTGTTCATGCACTTTACATTATTTTCAAGGTGATGCAATTGATGCATTACCGGATTACATTGCAAACTTTGTAAGACTCTATAACGAAAGTTAAAAAAAAAAAGTGAAACAAGTACTTTTTTATTGTAAAAATGAAATAATTGATACCACAAAAGGTAGATGTGTGAGCGCTTTAATCAATACATTTTATAGGGGTCATAGGAAAAATCAGGTAGGGTAGGCGTGTTTGTTATTGGCCGCATACATGTTGTAGCACTTGAAAATGTAAACAAATAGATACCAACACAAACCGCACGGACCCATCCAAGAAGCCAGCAGTCGATCGCGCCGCAAAAAAAGCGCATCCTATTATCGACTACAACAAAAGGACTTGTGCAGTGATACCTAAGTACACATCTCGATTCATCGTCTCGACTCGATCCGCCGAACCGATCCTATTGGCGCGCCCCACTGTCGCCGCGGGGAAGCGGGACGGGCAGCGTAGTTTTCTATGAGAGTGATAAAGAGGGAGACGGTCATCTTAGCCACCGAGTGGCGTCCCACTGGGCGGGGCCGCGCCAAGGAGTGAGCCTCAGATGCGCGTAGTGTTGGTGGGGCTTCGTGCGAAGGATCGCACTGCAGTCGTGTGTCGCGACAACGACGCGCGCCCGCGGCCACGTCGCGCTCCCGTACTAAGGATCACCTTACGTAATAATAACTAATCGGATCGAAATCGTTCATCCGATAATCGATTGTGTATAGTGAACTGTCGATAATCGTATACTAATTAACAATTTTTTTACGTTTTAATTATTTTTTTTCGCGAACGCCAATCTGTGAACTTGAGTTTTGTGTACTTGTGACATGTTTTTGTTTTGTTTTCACTCGGACTTGAAAGATTATTTTTGGGCGTAGCTGACTGTGACTCGCTTTTATAATTTAGTAACATTATTGTTACAATAAAAACGTTGTGCATGTGATATTTGGACGGAGATTTTGATAACTTTAATTAGTTATTGTGACATATTTAGACTTGCAAGTGTTGTGGACATACAATGAGAAATATTTGTGATTGTTCGACCGACAACTAAGATAACACACGTAAGTGTTTTATTATTCAGTGTTTATCATTTGTATTGTGGAATAAATTTAGAAAAAGTGTGATATTTTCTCTCAAATTACCCATCACTAATTATGAGATTTTTACATCTACAAGAACTTGAGCAGATTAACTATGCCCGTACAGGGCATATAGGCATAGTCAAAATCAAAAGAAAATTCTAATAAGATTTGATGAATGATTTTTGACTATAATTAATTTATCAATACCATATTTTAAATCATCAGTATATAAATCATGAATAAAATCAATGATGTCAGTTTTAATTTTAGCATGAACATTGAATTCCTATGTCTAATAAATCGACAAAACAAGGAATGTGTTCTAATTAAAAAATAAAAAGTGTCAGTTGGAAATAGAGTACGTTACAGATCGATAAATCAAATGATCAATTTATCGAATAAGAAAGTTTGTTTAGTCGACGTGTGTAGTGCGTGCGGTGTCGCGCGGCGGAATATTTTTCCGACGATCCGGAATATAAGATTTATTATTGATACTGTGTCAATTATTGGCATTCTTACCCTACATCCTCCATTCCGGATTATTGTTCTTAAAGTGGATCATTCTTTGAGAAAAAAAAATATCCGTTAGTAGGTAGGTATCTATTTAGTTAAATGATTAAGTGTAAAATAAAGAACTAATTGTGATTTTATTTATAAAAATATATTTCAAACCTAGTTCGTTCTATAAAAAAAGTATGAAATAGTGATTGAAATAAGATCTTAGAGGTTGTTAAAATAAAAGCAATAGTAATTGTGATAGAATCAAAAAAAAAAAACGAAAAATATTTTTTCAATTAATTGTATTTATTTGATTTGTTTCAAGAAATGAATGAATGAATAAATTAAATATAAAATTGGATTAATCATAATAATTAAAATTATTTTAGGTATCTCTTAATTAGAATTATTTTAGAACGACATTTTTTAATAGAACCTAATCCAAATTAAGTAAGTAAAATCTCGCACAGATGGCGTTTTCAAGGTTGTTGACCTCTCTATGACTAGTAACTAGGTAGGTAAATACACAAGGCAAGTAGATATACCTAGTACCTACGTCTATATGTGTTTCAATTTCTATATTGAAAACTTTCAAAATTGAATCAAATACCTGTATGATTGTGGACTTTGGAGATTATGAAAAATAGGGGGTGAATAGAGAAATTTCGTAAAACATATATATTTTGATTAATTTGAATTTAAGCATTTATAAAATGCATGCTAAGTTAATTCAGACTCACATAATAATATTTCAATGACCTTAAATCGTATTTTCGGGAAGCAATTATTATTATTATGGTTGCACAATTATTTTTCGAATTGGATACTCTTCAGTTAGGAAGAGGAAATGAAATTATTAACATATATTTACATAATTTCACAAAAAAGATGACAAAAATAACCAATTAAAACTAATTATGTTAAAAAAATATGATTAATAATATGATGTTTAAGAAAAAATTAAAACGTACCAGCTGCGTTTATTTTAGCAAGACATCTAATTAGGTAGGTAGTAGATAGTAACAAACTTTATTGCGCTTTAAAAATTTGATTTACTAGCAAAATAGTACTTAATTTTATCTACAATGAGATTATATTTAGGTAATATCAGCTGAAAATTTAGCTATGTTGGTACTTTTAGCGTTTCGATTTTCAAATTTAATTTTACTAAATTAATACAAAATAAAATAAAAACTAAATAAATGACACTAAGGAGAAAAAATTACATTTCAGCCAAAGAAATAATCAGTAAATTAATAATTCAGCTATTAATCATAGAACAAGCTCATTTACCCTACATGACCAATTACCGTTAAACAATAAATTCCAATTAGAATCGAATAAAAAACTCAATCGATTCTAAATAGTATCGATTAAACAGTGATTCAACGTCAGTCAGACGTGAGACAGATATGCTTGGATTTTTCATTGTTTTCTTACAAAATATTGGATTTTAATGCAATGGGAAAATATTTGCGATTAATCGTGCTTTGTTCAGTCATTTATGTCTCATAAGAATGTGATCTTATTGACTGGTTTATATTTACATTGGTGTCACAAAAACCTAGTGAGCTGATTAATATTAAACGGTTCCATTTGTACTATTTTTTGCACCAAAATTAGGAAAAAAAAATTTTTTTTAAATACCTGAATTGGATTAAACGAAGAATACCTCGTAATCAATAAATATTAATTTTACTATTATTGTGAAAACTAAATTTAAAGTAAAGAAAATTTAATTACCTACTAAGATTTAGAGACTGTCTTTTGTATGATTTGTACAAGAAATATTAATAAATTTATAAATTATTTGATTTGAAATAAAAGATGAATAAAAGATGATGTATCTGGAGTAGACTTTACGTCTACTCCAAATTATTTATTTAAAAACTAATTAATTACTTTTATATTAATTTTGTGTCACTACTTGACTGTAAGCTTTAAAAAGAAATATGTCGTAAATTTTACAATCACATTACATATCACTTTACCATGTTATAGAAATTATTGAGAGAAAACAATCACACTATTTCATAAGAAATGTATTTTTTAAGTTTTTGGGTTAAAATTTGGAATAATTTAGATTTCTATGATTTTTTTTCATCGAAATAGCATGTCACCTCCAAATATATGGGCTGTTCAACTTTTGCCTAATTGCTTTTCCTGAAAAGTGGGATCCTCTGTCTTAGTTTTTATTGTTTATATTTTCAAGTCTAAGCTACAGAAACGAAGAATACTTAATTTTTGTTAATTTCTCATGTGAACTTTACAAAAAAGTATTATAGTAAAAAAATTGCATTGCATGTTTTTTTTATTTATTAAATGTTATTTTGATGCAATGAACGTCATAGTTATAAATCCGTCATAATGTTATAAATTTAATTTAAATTATCGTAACGATGATTCCAATATATGAATGACGATAACATGTGTGTAATAATTGCCTGATGACTTCCGCAGAGTAGTTTATTTATAGTTTAATAATGTAGTAGATACATCGGTAATTTGGTTGTAGACATGGTTATTGATCCAAAAATTTACCGATAGTCCTAAAAGAGTACATGCTATAAAAACTGGTAAAAAATACCTGCTAATAATTTACCACATAAGGTAGATTTTTTTTAGTTTTATGTATCTGACTATACATTTAGTTCAGGTTTACTCCACTCTCGTTATTTGTGTCATTTAGGTATCAGAATTTCTTCTTTCTGCCTACCTAAAATAGACTTGATTAGGCTGTATATGTTATACTACTTTAGACATCATCTTGGCATAAAAAAAAATATTCATTACGAAGTCGACAATCCACATATTTTTTTTTATATAAAATAAAAAAATACTGAGCAGTTAGTATTTTAAATAATAAGCTACATTGCATTTTCATTAGGTATATTATAAATTAAAAAATGTATTTTAGATAATATTATGAAATTAGAAAAAATATATTTCTTATTTGATTTTGTTTTGCGTAATGGCTTAACGGATTTGAATGAAACTTGACTTAGTATTGATAATACTTGATCATACTATATTCCAATCTCAAGTCAAGTCATGTATCTTGGGAACGCAGGAAGACAAGTTATCAAGTTTTATTTCCATGTTTAAATAACATTAACGTTAACAAATACATATTGGACAGTAGTCCAAATGCTCAATATAAAGTCAGCAATAATAACTGAGATCAATTCCTCTGCAAACAATATTATAATAGTGTATGTAAATTGAACTATCTAAAACTGTAGTCAGCATAACTTATATTACCTATATACCTATAAGTATAGTATAAGAGATAAGCCGTGAGACGCTGGCATGCGATGTGCTCCCATAACGTTTGATTTGTGACGTCATTATTAGTGTGAACCAATATCATTTTACAGGATGACTTCAAAATATAGGTAGTTACATTTTATAGTGCTAAGAAATTTCACATAGTTACTAAGGCATGTATTTAATGCCTTAACTATTAATTCTCTCTATTCCAACACAACAAATCAAAACTAAAATAATTGATAGGAATTGCTGTCCAACGAGGAAATGTGGCCAGCCTTATGGGCACCCTTCCCAGAGGCCTTGGAGACCTTGGGGATTGTATATATTAGTTAAGTAGTTTAGTTAAGTCTTTGTATATATATAATTACTTTTAGTTTATTTATTATTTTGAAAAGACAATAAAATAGAAAAAAAAAAAAAAAAAACTAAAACCAAAAATACTGAATTGCACACTAAATAAATCAAACTGAGTATCAGTTTTATGGTTTATGCAAAACTGTTTGAACTGAATGATTATCTAGCCACAGTTCTAACCTAACCAACTGTATTTGGAGTGCCCCGAGTCGGTTCTGGATGATAGAACACGTTTTGATGAATAGGTAGTTTAATTGTACAACAGTAATTTTTCTGATATGCAATAAGTAAATTAAGTTTGTGTAATTTTTAAACAGAGGTGCAATTAAATATATCCCAGATATACTTAACTGGTTCTGACTCTGTTGTTCACTAAACTAATTTAGTCTTACTATATCTCTTTCTAACGAAGAATATATGAGAAGGATGTAAGAAATTTAGTCCTGTCAAATGCTTTCATCGTAAAAGTCGCAGTCAAAGTTGGTTATGTTTATTTACCCGAAAATGAAAATGGCAAATAAGTTGACAGCTTTAATGTTCTATCCTTTTTCAATAATGTTTGTAAGAAAGAGATGTGATGAGTTTTTTTTTTATCTGTAGCTATACTCTGGAAAAGCTTGCGTTAATTATGACATGACAAGTGACAATGTGGCCGAAGGTGGTAGGTAAACACATTAGAAACCTACTAGTGTAATTTATCAAGTGCAGCTGTTACATTATTCCATCTCCGAAACTTCAAGATCACTGTATGTTTCGAACAATGGCAAAGGTCGTGCTTTGCCATTGGTCACCCACCAGTGAGCCACCAATCATAAAAACCACAAATATAATTAATTTCCTTGTTAATTCAGTAAACCAAAAAATAAACATTTGACCGCGACTGTACAGTACAATCTGCAACACATTTCATCGAGTTTGATTTATTTATTATTTCATCGACATAACATAAACACATGTAAAGAGTATGTAATGTTTACTTTAATTTTTATCTGGCGAATAGGAACCTGGGACGTAATGCGACGCGCAAGTGCCGTGCGCGCACCGGACGACATATCGATAAATATAATGGATCTATAGATCCTAACAGGATACGTTTGTCGTGGGAACGCGTAATGGGATTCCCGAGGAATTAATTTGTCTTGTCTAACTGCGTTGTTTTTAATAGATTATAATAAGTTAGGAATTCGCAACGGGATGAATGTCAGGTGAGATATGGTTGGACCGCTGGCAAGTAGACGTATCGCGCCACAGGTCGTGGGTTCGATTCCCACACAGGACATGCATTTGTGTGTATGAACATGTCTGTATTACCCGAGTCTGGGTGTAATTATGTATTTACAAACAAAAAGTAGTATATGTGTTATATCAGTTATCTGGTTTCCATAGGACAAGCTGTGCTTGGTTTTTTTTTTATATACCACTGAGGTGGCAAACAAGCATACGGCCCGCCTGATGGTAAGCGGTTACCGTAGCCTATGGACGCTTGCAACACCAGGGGTATCACTCGCAATTTGGGATCAGATCACTGTGTGTGAGGAATGTCCCAGGATATTTATTTATTTTATTTTAACAAGTCTTTGGGACTTTTATTTAATCGTGGACTAAAGGTTGAGTCTGATGATATAGTAATAGTATAAATAGAGGGTAAATTTTGTGAGTATGTATGTATGCGAAGGTAATCTCCAAATCTACTAATCAGAAGCACGAAATTCTTTAACAGTATCCCTGAGTGCTTTAGGCTTCTTACCTTTGCCGGCCCGCCTGATGGTAAACAGTTACCGTAGCCTATGGACGCTTGCAACACCAGGGGTATCGCTCGCGCGTTGCCTCTACAAAAATCTCTTCACCACCCTTTTTGAAAAACCCCATGCTGTACTCCTTTGGGAAAACCACGGCTTCAGAATTCTTTGCTTACCTGTAAAATTGTCACCAAATTTTTTTTGTGAGTTTTGTTTGAACTGCATACATAGTCATTGTTGTAATATAACAGTTATTACAAACAATAAATTATGTTTTCCTAATGCTACACATGTCATGTTCTTGTTGAAATAAAGGCTTAATTATATTGCACCATAGTCAAAACTTATTTAAAAAGAATACATTTTTGATGCCTAAGTTACAAAAGAACGACTAATTAAACAGATCATTATGTAAAGACCAAAGAGTTTTTACACTTTATTCATGTATTAAACCAAAAATGTGGTACGTTAACTTGGTTACATATAAAATGATAGCCCAATTAATTTAAAAAGAAATTGGGTCAAAATTGCGGTGTGTAATTTTAGCCGCTATATAAACACTTTTATAAAACGTAATGAATTTATTAGCAAAAAATACAACGATAACAAGCGGTTTCCAAGAAAAAATCGATCTGTTTGTAAACAAAAAAATAATCTAGATTCACATTACAACAAATCGACCGTTTGCTATCAGTGTCAAATTGAGATGGTTCGACATTTTTTCTCACGCTTGTTGCAGGGGAAAATATACCATATCTCTTGGGTGGAACGTTAGAAATCGGGTGCAACCGTATGAAGTAGGAAGTTAATGTGGCCCAAGTTATAGACGGTAGCGGGTAAATTAATGGTTTTAAATTTCATAATTTTATTGTAATTTGAATTTATAAACAAATGCATAAATTTCTTAAATAAAGCATAATTCCTCAACTTGAATAAGAAACAATAAATAAATATCTTTCAGCAGTAACCAACATAGCAAGTTTAAATAAAAAGTTGAAAAAAATATATAGGCAATTGAAAATTGGCTACGATTACATTTAGTTCGGGTATATCATTGAATTGAAAGCATTCAAGCGTTCTTTCGTTCTATATTTATTTAATCACAAGATAGAGCAAATAATATATGATAAAGAAAAAATGAAGCTTTTCCACCATTACATGGATATAAAAAAAAATACACAAACATTTCTGTGCAATGTCAGTTTATTGATCACAAAGCTGAAAAATATTTATTTTTGTACTACCGCACTGCTTTTCACTTGTCCCACACCCCATAGTGTAGGGTATCACAAATATTGCTAAAGTAAACACTGTGATGTATCAATGAATGGTATATTGTTACCATCACCATCACGTGACGCGGGGCACGCATTGTTCTCGACATCAATTACATATTACATACCTTATTCTGTCGAGATAACAAGAGTACCTATGGACCTGATACTGGCTGATACATGTTCTTATTTTCAAAAGTTGTTCGTTCCATTTTTTTATTCAACTTTTTATTTCGATTCATTTGAAAAAGGAACAACTAATTAAAGGTTTTTATACATTGCCTTACTTATAAAAATAGTCGATTAAGTTTTAGTATGCCACTATTTTTGATATTGTATTTTTAATGTGACATTAATAAGAACATTTACATCATAGTAATATACCATAAGACACTTCGTAATAGGTATATTCAAGGCTTTACTTACTTTACTATTGCGAGAATATAGATACATTTCAACGCAGTGAACCAGTTCCCACACTATCCAGATCATCATCAAAGCTTACCCAGGAGTCAATAAAAAAAATGTCCAACATTTATTTGCCTTCTAACCCCACTAACCAATTTTATAACCATCGATGCTCACCATGTGGCGAAATCGGTGCCTCCGATGACTGAAAAAAGAGAAAAACGCATCAGCATCTCCCTCACTCGTATAGCTTTGTCTCTCTCTGCCCACACATGTGTTTCCCGCCTGCGATCAATGGATATTGTTTTTATTTTAATAGTTCCATCAACGGGTTTACTTTATGATCGTACTGAGAATTTATAGGTCAGTGGTCGATTAGAAACAATAATTGATATTTTAGAAGGAAATCTTAGGCGATTTAGAATAATCGACTAAGGCATGTTTCGTGGACTGAACTAATCTTCCTTCTTCTCATGCGTGTCACTCTTGACAGAGTGGTCGTGGTCGTCACGACGTGTGATTTGTGGCGCGCTTCACAACACGCCGCCAATCGTCCCTAAGCGCTGCCCTTCTTAGCAGTCGTTGATGGGACCGCCTATTGCTGCCTTAATTTGGTCGGTCCATCTCATGGGTGATCATCCACGTGCTCTGGTGCCTTCTACTTTGAACTAATCTAGCCATTTTAATAGGTCACTTTTGACAGCACCTTTACATCCATGTGCTAAAAAGAAACGAAATTATTACGGTAAGAAGAGACACCCTCTTGTCAAATATGACTTCTTAAATTGCCTTACTTACACGACTACTATCATTAACTTTTAGATTAAAATTAGAGATACAATGATACATTATGGATCTCACTTTGGTCAGTGATGATGTCGACGATGTCGGAAAGCACACGCATCAAGTGTTTAATAAAACTACAAAACTTTCGACACACTATCGGCAAATCTTTTTAATCATCCTTGTTTTTAGATGGAATGTAATAACTTAAACAAATAGTGAATCAAGTAACACACCTCATCATGAATAGTTCTATTGTAGATTCCAATTCCCGTGGGTGCCTACGCAGCGACATTTAGAAGCTGGCAGAGGATCAAGATGATCGGATCCATTGGCAGGTCATGCAAATTATTGCATAATTTTATCTTTGGATCCGGTTATTTTTGCTCACTAGACCCTGCGTTCCACCTGACAATCAATCAGTTTCTTAATATAACTTATAGGTAAAGATAATACAAGTGCCTAAGTACATACTTCATAAGTTTGTTGGTCTCCACAAACATCAAATCATTGGAAGTCTCTTTAATTATAATTCCTCGTGTATCGATTTAAAATCGATCAAAACCACTCGACTAATTATATTTTTACCGATACCAATCAGCATGGACTTGTTAATTTTTAGTTATATTTTCTGGATTAAGAAAATATGTCGCAGCTCGCTTATAATTTTCTGTAAACTTAGATAGACCTGCAATAGCTTATATCTATTTTAGTTATTATAATTGTTATGCATCTTAATCGAGATAACCTTTTCAAGTAACAAAACATATCGATAGCTCAATCGATTAGTCGATTCCTCACAGCAAGTCAATCGATAAGTCTTGGCACCACTTCGCGACAATGACAAACGAAAAGACATCATAACAAGCGAATGTCGATTGACGATCGAGATACTCGTTTGATATACGAATAACAGGTGATTGTATAATATTTTATAGGTATTTATAGGTATCTAGGTATTAGAGCATGCGATGACGATACGATTACTAATAGTGCTTTTTTGAACTACTTAAGATAATACTCCAACATATAAGACGCGTAGTTGGACTCTATAATGTCAATAGTCTCTTAAAAAAATAAGAAATAAGGTTTTGGCAAGGTACTAGAGGTGTCTCTAGGTGACAGTGATATTTTATCATAAGATAACCTATATATTTTTGCAGTAATATCTTTTAAAATGTTGATTCAACTCTAAGTACAGAGCTTATATGATTGATGTATGATAGATATTGAATCATATTTCTTTCTCCAAGCAATAAACCCTTCATTCATCTATTATTTCTGTCAACACGTACCCCAACAACAAATGTAATCAAATAAAGCGTATCGTTAATCATATATAAATATGTTCAATATGTGTGCCACACTGTACGCACAGTATCGATAAGTCATCCGTATCGACAGATATCCCGAAATACACTGTCCCACGCGAGGGTGTAATGACATAGTGCCGTGGTTTGTTACGGTGACCGTGATATCATTATCATGGGGACTAGTATTGATAGTGTATCGATATTTGGTGATACTTAAACAGATCATCATCATCATCAGCCTGTGGTCGTCCACTGCTGGACATAGGCCTTTCCCAGTAGTCGCCACATCTTCCGGTCCTCCACTTTTCACATCCATCCACCGCCCGCCAAGGTTCGCAGGTCATCGGTCCACCTAGCGGGGGGGCGTCCCACACTTCGCTTGCCTGTGCGTGGTCTCCAGTCAAGAACTCATTTACCCCATCGGTTATCCGTTCTGCGACAAATATGGCCTGCCCACTGCCACTTCAGCTTGCTTATTCTCAGAGCTATGTCGGTTAATTTAGTTCTCCGCCGGATCTCATCGTTGCGAACTCTATCCTTTAGAGAAACCCCGAGCATAGCTCTTTCCATTGCCCGCTGAGCGACTTTAAACTTGTGACTTAAACAGATACGATTTGTAAAAGGAATGAATCCAAGTGTGATATGAAATATTTCAACATTGATAGTTTAACTCCATGAGATTAGCGCTTCTCCATAGATAACATTTACTTTTTTTATCTATTCGTGATCAGGCATACCTCCACCGCAGTCAAATAACTTTATATTGCGAAAAGTTGTGTTTCTGAGTGAGTAAGATCGAAAGAATAAAAGCCCCATACAGGCATAAAGAGCCAACATTTCATATTGAGTCAATGTTTTTTCCAGTCATCCAGCAATTATTTATTTCCTTATATCATCCTTCACACAATATCGCCATCATTTCTCAGTCTTTCTCCTTTCTTCGATCCATCCATTCACCGGAATAATCACCTTTCGATATCCAAAAATGTCTGATAATCCTAAAATACTTAAACTCATGGTCACCACAAACAGTAGGGGGACAGCAACATTCAAACATCATATTCCGTTTACCGATGTCTTTTTTACGCTCCCCTCGATCTTGAAGATTGGAATAAATCGAGTAGGAAATACAGTCGTACTGTCACTTCACAGTCAGAGATACTTTTTTTTTATCTAGTATCTTTTTGACGCTAGAATTAAGGCATGTAACACAATAGGGCCTTAAGAGCTTGAGCTTTATAAGTTCACAAATTATAAAAATTAAAACATAGAAATAGATATACCTAGAAAGAGCGTTGCCAGACTACATGAATATATAAAACAGCTTTTTACAGCTAAGTGACAGCTGCGTTTACGCTCGCTCAGCGTCATTCTGCTTATCGTAGTGACGTTCATAATGATAGCAGTTTGTTGATACCAATTAAAATCGGGAGAAATATTTCATCCAAATTTCAAATATTTCATCCAAATTTCAAATATTTCATACACATTTCAAATATTTCATCCAAATTTCAAATCTTTAGGTCCACCGATTAGCCTATGAATTGAATACTTGTACAGTCAGTGTTAAGAGTTTTATCGGTAGATTAGTATTGCATTTTTGTTTCTTTTTATTGTCATTAATTGTATTGTAATTGTATTGTATGCGAGATTGTTTCTTCAATTGTGCCATAGTGGCAAACAAGCATACGGCCTGCCTGATGGTAAGCAGTTACCGTAGCCTATGGACGCTTGCAACACCAGGGGTGTCACTCGCGCGTTGCCGACCCTGAAGAAACCTCTTCACACCCTTTTTGAAGAACCCCATGCTGTACTCCATTGGGAGCTCATTCCACAGTCTGAGCGTCCGCGCATGTTTGTGGTCAGACAATCCAACTTCTAATCTCTCTGATCTTTCTTAAACAATCATCACCTACCTGTCCTCCAATACGCTTCTTCCATTCATTGGCTCTCTCTTTCCATATATTGTTTTTCTTTCCCCATTCTTCTTCAATATTTATCTTGATCGTAAAACACGATGCATCAACACCATATTTTTTTAAACACAATAATGTCATCTCACACGGCTGTTAATCCCTAATGAGTTATACATCGCCTAATTATTATCCTCTGGGGTGTTATTTTGATGTTTAATGTTTACTTTAAAAATAATAATGGAGTTTGATTAACTAGTGAGCTTTTGGAGACTTATGAGTTACTGTGGGTGAAAAGTGTGAAACTTATTGTCTTGTTGTCCCCCGCAGCTGCACCTGCGTCCCCATTTGTGATAAAAAGTTACATATCATTTTAAGGTCTATACACAGACCCCATTATTCATCGCTTTTGAACTAAATCAGAGTAATAGTGTCCTCTGTTTCACTCTTACAGTCACCAAATGTCACGAGTCAGATAAAGACTTCAGAATTTTAACTAATCTACGTTTGATAACTTTATTATGAATAAGGTGGTATATGAAAGCAGTGGCTTCAACTCCTACACTAATCCATTGAGCTATTATTACTATGTATAGAGAAGACGCCACACATCACAAATATGTTCCGTTCAAGTGAGGCCATCCGGCCAAACTTGTTGTTGTAGAACGATGAACGAAACGCATAAGCGCCGTGAAAATCACGGTGTTAGCGAGAAAAATACTCCTCAAAGCGTTCTGATAGCGCTACGTGTTTCTACTGTCTGCTTAGACGACAAATTATTGTTTCAGCGCTAAAGAGAACTTTAGTTGACTCAAAAAAATGGGACATAACCTTTGCTTATGATAGCTTCTCTATATGTAGTAATAATAGATCAATGCACTGATCTTGAGTTTTCGGTGGTGGAAAACATCGTGAGGAAGCCATAGCAGGTAGGGGTACTTTGTAGTACCCACCTGACCTGAGCCCTGAGTTGAAAATCTGTGTAAAGCATCTACCGGTTGATCCGATAGCTGCACTTGAGAGCCAGTTCCTCATATGTTTTGTGTCCTTGTCCATGAGGTCAAACCTCGCCTATTGCGTGCTAAAAAGAACCTCTACGCAACTTATAAGTTCAAATATGCACTTATAAGTAGAATATTAATTGGTTGAGGTAAAGTATTAGTTTTAAAAACCGATATTTAGTAGTTGATCGATCATAATAAAATGAACTATATGTACAGTTAGCGGCATAAGTAATGCGATATAGCCGTCGCGTGTTGAGCACCGATAAGTACATGTGGGTACGAAAGTTTTTAATAAAATAAAAATGGTAAAATTAAAGCGACGTTTTTTTTAAATATATTTTGTTGATTTGTTTGCATGGATATTTGGATCTGATCGTAAAATTAAACTGTTTAATTAGTTTAATATTAGTTCTAACTTGTATATAACTTTAAAACGTTAATTATCAATAAAATATATTAAATTAGGGAAAAATTTCAAAGTTCATAAAAAACGTTACTCTCACTCATCTCATTCCATTTTTTTTTTTTTTTTCAATCTTGATTTATATTTGTCATCATATTGGTGAATTATATCTGCCCCAGACAAATGTGGACGATAATCAACTCATCCCCACTAAAAAAAAAAATGAAAAATACGAGACACTTCTTACCGCGATGGTACTTTTTTTGCATGACTGCATGACGAGGCATTTTTTCCGCGCTCATTCAAGAGTTACAAAGTAGTTGCTGCTTAACACAGATTATAATTATTATGTAAAAGTCAAAATGTCTGTTTGTCTAGGAGAACTATTGTACAATAAGATATGATACAAGAAAAAAATATGCGCACCCATTTAATGTAATTGCGATAAGGGTCATGAACGTGTAACGGAAAGGGTGTCCATAAAATAAATAAAAATCCTGGGACATTCCTCACACACGGTCATCTGATCCCAAACTAAGCAGAGCTTGTACTATAGAAACCAGATAAGTGATATAATACATATACTACTTTTTGTTTGTAAATACATACTCAATATATATAATTACGCCCAGACTCAGGACATACAGACATGTTCATGCACACAAATGCATCGAACCCACGACCTGCAGTGCGATAGGTGGAATCGTAACCAACTGGCTCGTCATATAAAATATGTGAAAACTGCATCAAAATTCGTGTAGTGGTTCTCGAGCTATAAGCAGACCGACAGACAAACAGACGATGCGGTTTGTAATATGTAAGAATAAGGACTATACAGGTTGTTGTTTTGGTCGGCGACAAGCGACCCAGGAGCGGTAGTACAAAATATATATTCCCCAAAAATGGACTTTATTCCATGAAATACTGTAAATATGTTGAGAAATACCTTATTCAATTTGAAATAAAATTACCGCAAAGTATAGTTACTAGGCACGTGCACGGTCTGGAGCTAGGCGCAAGCCGACATCGCCCCACCCCTTTACTCCCTCGTACTCCCGTTGAGTATTATGTCTACACTTTAGCTTATTAAATGATTTTCAAATTTTTTTTTTTATTATTTTTATCATTTAAAAAAAATAAAGTATTTTTTTTATATTTTTTTTAGCACAAGTATCATTTGTATTATCGACCCTGAGTCGCTCGTCGCTGACCAAAACAACGACCTGTATACATACACATTTTATCATAAAGATGTCAAAAATGTAAACATATCGTTACCATCAGTGGCCACACCTGCCGCTCGATAAATAAACTCACGACACAACACGCGATGTCTCGATACTATTGTATCGATAATCGAGTCGTTTTTATATCGACTCACCATCGTGATAGGTGGACGTTAGTTTTATCGCAAGTGAAATTGATAATTTAATCGAATTGCTTTATTGGTTTGATAACACGTTTTATTTTAGAATAGAGGGCTGTATTAGTGAAGCCACTTCTTTTGTTATCTAGAAACGACTTTTAAATATTGTAAAATAAAAACAAAGTCAAAGTCAAAGTCAAAGCCATTTATTCAATTTAGGCCCCAGAAGGGCACTTATGAAGGTCAAATTTACTAAAGTTACCACCGGTTCGGAACTGGGCCTTCAACTGAGAAGAATCCGGCAAGAAACTCAGCAAGGTTACATTTTTTATATATTTTTTGGACAATCTGACTATGTTTGGCTTTTTTTTCCACACAATTAAAAATAAAAAAGATATACCTAAGCATAGATACAGACGAAAAAAGAACAAGAAAATAAATAAAAAATAATAACCTTAAAAATACAAAACACACAATTATTGACCTACTGGCTTTTGTATAAGTATGAGCAAGGTGCACTTGTGCAGAGTGCAGCTACCTACTTCCAGACATCTTTATCTTCAATATAATCGGCTACTTTATAATAAGCTCTTTCTTTCAGAACTTTTTTTATATGTGATTTAAATTTAAAATCAGTCATCTTGGTCACCGCAAGTGGTATTTTGTTATAACAGCGCACACTATTGCCAAGAAATGACTTACGAACTTTAGCTAGTCTAAAATACGGAACAACTAATGTCTCTTTTTGTCTTGTATTGATATTATGAGTCTCCATTTTTGTTTTATACATTTCTTTGTTTTTACGTATGTACATTATATATAACAAAAAAGTTGAAAAGTTAGATAAAGTAACTAAAAGGCTTGTGGCCAGTCAAATACAATAAAGGGCGTACACACGGTGTACAATCAATACGGCACTCTACAAAAAGGCACTTAGCACACGTTCGAAAACCATTCGCGGCCGCAAAAACCGAAAACATCCAACAAAATCCATCAATCAAAGAACACGGCCAATGAAATAATCGAATTTTCAGAACGTCGAGTGCAATTCAAAGAGCACAAACGAAGAACCGCAACAGATTTGCAAAATCGAAACGTAATAAAAAAAAGAAACATGACTAATATCTGGCACAAAGTTCAGTGTCGATAACTCGTCTATTGGAACAAAAGGAGTAAGAAACGGAACGGGGGAAAGGAATCGAAAAAGGAACGATTTGAATTTCGAAAACTCGCGCGGTAGACTTTTTCGAAATTCAAATGTTCTCTTTTTAGTTCATAAATTGCAAATTGACTTTCGATATGCGCTTGCCGTATCGGGATGTTTAATTCTTACGCCATAGATATTAAATGGCATTGCATGTGAATAAATAATTAGGTTAGAAAAAGAAATGTCGAACTAAAAGGCATCGATTGAAAGGAAACTAGCAAACTTTTCTGTCACGAAACCTCTTTTTCAATGCACGATAGATTTTACTACTGTTCGGTCGGTATCGGCTTTTGTTTCGAAGCAACATTACTCAAACTGGAAACGTCTTCGAAACTGAACCTTAACGTTTAGCAATAGGGATTGGAAATAGCATCGAAATGGCAAATTATGTTTGTATTAATATCATTTCTTCGATGTGTTTAAAAAGTTTTACGGGTGTGATGGTGATAAAAATGTTTGCGGCCGTGTTGCGTTCGGAAATTTTGTCGAGCACCTGTCCTTTTTTTAACTTTACAGTCGTTAATGTTTATAGATGAGATAGTTTAATAGTTCAGTTAATCATATTATTCCACACGAACGACACGAATGTCAATAAAATATATGTAATTTGGCCGTTTCTCCTAAATTGTGTAAATACAAACGTAAATATAACATAATCTTTGCTGTGTATAAAAATACAGTTCTGCAGAATGACTAATTTAGCTTTCTATTCACTTTCTTCACTCCACAATACAAAATAACCAAGGATTATTCAAATAGTTGAAGATTACAATTCGTCCTTTCACAATAGCCATTTTCAATTACCTTCTACTTTTGAGTCAATAGACCGAGTACACGGCACAAAAACCACTTAACGACACGACAAATTTACAATTCTAATTCACAGTTAATACCAAACGATTTATATTATTATTTCAAAACGTTGAAATATTTGGGATTTGTCGAAAAATAAAGTTGTTAAGGACTCTTTCGATGGGGGAGCGCGGGGAACGGGCGACGCGCACGCGACCGCTTCCTCAAGATCACTATCGATACCAAACGTAAACTTGCCGATTGACAAATCAACAATACAATTAAATTCCTCCTTATTCCAAAAGCATTTAAGACTAAATTAGTAGAAAACTACAATGAAACAATGGCAAATGTAAATGTTTCGTTGTTATCGCGAACTCCGAGACGTTCGATTTTTAAACTGCGCTGTTGGTAAGCGTTTCATTTCAAATGTTGCAATGGTTCTATTTATTTTTTCTATTTCAGTGTTTTTTTTTTTTGTAAATTTGTTCATGGCAATGAGTACAGAGTCCTTCAGTCGCATACATTTTATTTATAATATCACTTTCATATAATGTAGTCCGCAGTGTCCGCATGATCAGTCACCGTCCAGTCATGTTTTAGTAAAATGGTGGTCATTGTACTAAAACTTTTCATGGACTTTTTAAGTCACGATACACATAATTCATTTCATTTCACTTCACTGGTGCACATGGATTGATCTTTATTGGATAAAATACCACCGATAATATGCAATAAAACTCCAAATACACGAATGTATGAAAATAAAAATGAAAACGCAACGTCACTCTGCAAGTTCCCGCCAAAAGTTCCTATTTCCATGAAATGAATATAAATGGCCAGTATCAAAAACATTATTTCCATTCCAATTTTAAATTCATCTTTTATTAATACGATACTTACGTCAAATAATAAACTAAATGCAAAGTATTTTTATTTTCTTTTTCTTCACTATAATCTTGAGTTCTTATTTTAAAGATTATTAGCGTTAATTATGGAAAAACAGTCATTGAATAGTAGTATCAATGCGTTAATAACTATAATAACGCCTGTGTGACCCGCCTTGCTTATCTTCTACATCTGGCCTCCCCCTTCTAATGAATATTAACTAATATCAAACTGTTGTGTAAAGTGACTAAGTTAAAGTGGTAATATCGTGTTTTGTCTGTATGAGTACCTACGTATGACTCATTTTATTTGAATTATTATAGTTCGAAATTACTTTATCGGTTTCAATTAAGTTTAATCGTAAAAAGTTTTGGACAAAAAAAGTACTTACCAGAAGTTGTTCCGCTCGCTACCTTCCTCAGATTTTTCGTCCATCTAACTAATTATCAGACATTTAATGCAAACATTAGAAATAAGTCATCTATATATTTATAATAAACTAAAGGTAAGCCAACGAGGAGATAAAATATGTAAACAACCGACCTCTACTGAGTTACATTACGATAGCGAGAGATCATTATCTCTCGCATGCAATAATAACGTTAGTTGGTCTAGTTGGTCGACGACAGCTGTCGTTGTGTGATTCGTGGTATAGGAAATGGAACATAATTTCGTTAAATAAAAATTGAAAGTTTGCTTACATTATTTTTCTCGTCTCGTTGGCTTACCTTTAAAATGAGTCAACGGTATTGCTTATCTGGAGTGAATGAATGAGAATTTCTTAGAAAATCTGACAAGCCTTTTTAAATAAATGACACATCGGTAAACCTTGCGTACGAATCGGAAGTAGATTGCAATTTATTGTTATCGTCTTTCAAATATAACACTTAGTTTAAACATAGAATCTTCGAAAAATATTGTTCTATATTCAAAATACAAAAATAAAGAATAGGGATGGGTGCGTGAAATTAGTTTGGTTTTTAACTAATGAATCACATCGATACAAACAATCGACTAAGCAATCGATCCAAGGCGGGGACCGTTCGTGCGGGCGTGTAATCCAGTTTGCATATCGGCCAACACGAAACTCCCGCACTTATCATGTTTATTGATTGACACGCCAGTAATTCACCGTTCCAACCCCACAGTCCAGCAGCTACTGTTTAATTTGTAAGAGGCAGCGACTGTCAACAAAAAACGACCTACTTTCAACAAACTTTAAACCCCAAAAACCACATGCTTGCTTTTGGTATGGCTCTTATAAAGAAATAACTCACCTTGTAACAATACAATATTACTATAGTTAAGGAATTGTAAGATATTTATTGGACTTGATGACCGAAAAACTTTTCCGATATGAAATATTGACAGGTTGCAACACAAATATTTTATATAAACAATATTCTTTATTTATTAAAACTTTGTAGTAGAATGTAATCTCATTTTCATCGCATTATTTGTAGAAAATAAATACCCACAAAAATACCGCTTCCGTCAGTGAATTAGGTGCAAAGTTAAAATTTACAAGTCGCGGTTTACGGCTCTTTGTTTTAGGTGGCGATAAGTTAGTTTTTACGTGCTTCCATGTTGTTACTTGTTGGAGCTTAACAACGGATAAATTATACTTAATCATTACAATTCTCTTTTTACGATCGATTCTGACCATTAATCGATAAATGAAACATTAATCAATCAATTGAATAGACGCAAGGTGATTTTATGGATGACAATTTCTGTGTCAAGACTGCTTTTTGCATTATGTATTGCTTAATCAATTATGATCCTATCAACGAAATCAATCGCAACAGAAAAACATCTTCTAGCGGTTTCATACTATCGATAACTATCACAATTGCTTCAGACGTATATAAAAACTTTACCGCAGTATTTTTTGATGGCAAACTCGATACGTGCTAATGTGTTCCCATTCACGGACCTGTCAATTTTCTTTTTCTTCGACTATCGCACCGAGCATCAAAACCCAGCGTAACCAAATTAGTTTCGACACGAAAACACCGAGTGGCCGATTGTCTGCCAGCTCGACACAATAGAATCGATGGAAAACTTCCCCTTTCAATGCTCACCTTTTTTTTTCTTTTTCAGGCCTAACAGCGCAACAATAAGAATCGACTAACTAAACAAAAAGAAAAAAAAGTTACGACACGCGATTTCAAATCGAATGGAAAAGAACAATCGATTTGACACCGGCAGCTAAGAAAATGTGGCATTCGAAATTTGAATCGGTTGGTTGGCTGCGATGATGATGACGGTGTGAGCCGGGTGTGAGGGCACCGTGGACGTCCGGATGCACCCGACGGGCGCGGCCAGCCTGCCCGCCGCACCTGAGGCGGAGGTGCAAGCTATGCACTCGATGGACTGGCTTTTCAAGAAAGAGAGGATATATCTACTCGCGCAGTTCTGGCAACAGGTAAGATAGGAAACTAAACATGATACAAATTCTTTATTCACCTTTTTACCTATCATGAAATAATCAATGGCAAAGTCTATAAAACTACCAGGAAAACAGATTGACCTTTTGATACCCAACTCATTCCAAATCAACCTATATCT
Organism: Polyploca ridens; assembly: GCA_951394255.1. Lineage (NCBI taxonomy): Eukaryota > Metazoa > Arthropoda > Insecta > Lepidoptera > Drepanidae > Polyploca > Polyploca ridens. The sequence continues at coordinate 13,951,074 of OX596260.1, forward strand.
CTCAATAGAAGCAATAAAGATATAACAACAACAGACCAACAAAATCAATTAATAGTTCGCTATTAAGTCCGCAATCAGCAAGTAACCCAGGACCCGACCGGGTCGCGTTACGATCTCAGCACAGCCGACATTCAAAACAATTACAATCTATTGTTTCAACTACTATTGTTCATTTATGATAATCTAATCGACTTCAAATACAACCTGTATCTGAATGAGAAGCAAGGAAATAAAAGATCTCTATTGCCTTATATGTTGGATAATCATCTTTGGGCAGCTCCATCTAAGGACCCTTCTTCTTCTCCAACCATATTTCTATCTTGTCTCTTCCGTGTAAGGAAGCAACTGCTTCGACAAAATCTTTTATTACAACGTTCAGAAACTCCCTCTAAAAATCTTCGCCATGTTAGTTAGTCAAGGAAAATGTGCCTTGCCTGCAAACCCAATGGAAAATCATAATTATTTGTTAAGAGATATACATTTAAAGATAAACGCAAATGGGGGGTTTCCTTCGCATTACGTTTCGTAACATCCTCTGACCTTACTATTGACGCTCGTAATGTTGCCGATACGGATCTATGAAGCGGTGTATCGTGATGCGAACAATGTGATTTGGTCCGATTAGCCTCTAGATATTACATACATAGACAATAGAATAATTGTCTATGATCGGTAGCAAAGATTTATGCTAGTTCGATTTCAAACGTCTTGACTTGAGTTATAATATGAAATAAATCAGCTGGATATTGGTAATCAACATAAGCTTAACAGATATAGAGATAGTCTCATAGGTAGGTTGATAAATCGCATTGTGCAGAAAATTAATAAACTTAGCGACTAACAAACAATAGATCAACAATTGCAGTTAAGTACTAAGTAATATCGCGTATCATAGATAATGATTCGTGATCTATGACATTAGCGACATTGGTTCAGCTGTCACGGTGTCAACGTCGACATTAGTCAATTACTAAACACGTAGGTACATCACTACTAATGGTGGTTAGTCGAATAATCGCATCGATTACAAATGATAGACACGTACAATGGATTAGCATCAAATATGGCGGACAACTCCGGGTCGACTGTAAGAAAATGCATCGAGCGCGACTACTAACTATTTAAGTGCAAGTGTCCTTAAATGTCCTTAAGTGTATTTAAATTTAAAAAGTTTTCAAAACAGTCTTATTCTGGATACCAATACGTTATAAGCGACAAATTATGAACAATACAGAGTCATATTAAACTGCGATGCGAAATAAATATTCATTCGTTTTCAAGGAAACGTTGGGCCAGGCCCGATGCGTCCTACTGATACACTACACATTTGAATGCTGCCGTCCCGATAGTATTGTTAGTATTACTTACAAAGCACCCACTATGCCTTAACATTGATTAAAAACCATATTTACATTCGAATTTACATATGCCGTGCCTAGAATTGCACTTATCGATTAGAAGGTACCAAGGACGTTTTGTTTTAATTTCATACTTAATTTTACGATGTTTCTTAGTCGAGTTAATATTTAGTTTGCATTTTAAAGTCGTGTTAACGTTGAGTGATTATTTATGCAACTAGCTGCTTGTTGGATTTATTGATTGTTGGATTTAGTCCAATTGCATGCTGAGTTACTATTATATTTTTGCGCTGCGACTTCGCTTGCGGTTCAGAAGGAAATTTCAGAAGTTGTTAATATGAAGACTAATCAACAAACAAATAAATAATGAACTTTAGTCAGTAGTTAGACTACGCGATAAAATAAACATTAACGGCTTCACAATAGTTACTATTATTGCGTGAACAATAAAACTATTCTGAGAAAATTATACCGATATTAAATTATAAAGAAATATAACTTTTCAAACACTATCGTTATAATAATGTCGGAACGTCTGTGCAGATTACTCCAAGCATACAAGTCAATTATGTTTTCAATTACAGTTTTCTATCATATACGACGTCCGTCGTCAATTCCACGTAATCAATCGTCATTTGCACGACAGTAAAACTCGTGCGATCTCGTTGCTACGAAAACCAATAGCAATAAATGGGCCATTAGCCACCCATCTCGAGAGAATACGGTTTAAAACCATACTTAACTGCCGCAAAAGGCAGTTTTCAAAGAAACCTCTTTATAAAACTAACAATTAACATCTATAAAATCCTTGCGGACCGATAGCTTAGCGAATCGCGTGTCTTTATTGTGCTTGTAATTGAATACTACCGAACGTAGTTCGATTCAATCGTTTCTGAATCGTTATCGTATCGTTATTGCAATGGTAATTATATGAATAAGGTATATGTTTTTAAGTACTGATTATTATGATTTTATAACCTCTGTAAATATCTTATAGGAAAGTCGTATTAAAGGCTTTGATTACCTACTAGCTGTTTAGTATTAGTTTAGTGATGATTGCTATCTACTTAATATTTTTATTAATAATATACTTACTGATAAAATATACTTTGTCTTGTTTTCCCTACATACCGCTGACTCACCAAAAGATCAACTTGAATGTCGAAAAATAAATTCAAAAATTGAATTTCGATCGTCCACTTCCCGACCGTTAATTAGGGTTGACCGAGCCACGTCACCGCAAACATTCGAATTTCGACGCCGTAATTAATCGACTCGATTCATCGGCCGATCGTATCGGTTCAGATCGTAAAAAGAGCATTTCCCTACGAAATCGCGTAAGTGGAATGCAATCGGTTCCCACAGCCTTGATGTCCCAAAGAATGTGTCCCGTTTAGAGCAAAAAACTGTGCGCTTTCCCATGCCTACGTCAGTGGGGTCACTCTAGCGACGACGGCAAGGTCGTAGACTGCCAAAAAGTAAACCGAATATGTAACGTTTTTACGTTAATGAGAAACACAATTATTTTTAGAATTTTCGTTACAGCAATTATCTTATTATCAAGCAAAAACGATACACTTAAAATCTCCGAATATGTGGAATTTTGCAGCCAACGCGGGCCTAACAAAAAACCTTAACCTGTATTTAAAAATCGATTGCAACCAAAAAATTGTCACTGACAAATGATTCGAACGCCTTGCGGTTGAAATTACGAATTCAAATCTTCGAATTTTGAACAAAAACCGCCATTAACTGTCGGTTGTTACCTTTTTTCGGTTGTCAATGATTTTCGGGGCTAATCGTGTTTTTTGCCGATACGTTCGAGTCTAATCGATGTATCAGGCTCACTAATTCGATTTGTGCCCCTCCCCCTGCACTATAAGTGGGCGTGACCTATTGATTCTCTAGCTCAATCATTACCATAAATTATATTTTAAACCAACGTTACAGAATTCTAATCTGTTTCGCTTCTATTCTGTAAAATTCGAATCGAATCGAAAATAAAAAACGAGTAAAGTTTACTAATCGTTGCGGCGAGCAGTAGCGCAAAATCGAATGTTAAAAACCGCGAACCATAAACGAATGAGCTGCACGACGCGACGTTGTATCTCGATAATTTAATAATAAAAACTACGCATAAAAAAAATAAAGAATCGATTGTGGTTGATGGCCGGCCGCACGAATCATCTGTGGAACAGCCAAATCATCAAGCGCTGATGGTTTTTTAATGATATTTTTCACAATCGGTCCGATCATTGATGGTTATTAGGTATAGGCGAGTGCCCCGAGACATGAGCTTCAAGTCTTCGACACGGCTTGCTCCGACACCGATTACCGTCATGCTAATCTGATCCTTAATTACAGTGGATACAGTACAAAATTGATTGAAAAAGATTCATTGTTAACGACCTCAGAGGTTGTATGCTGCCGCTTAGCCGCTGTGGGAACATTTCTACAGAAATATTGATACATTAAAATTACAATCACAGTTAATGCTTTAAAAAAATATGAATAAGTACTTAATGTATCGAATGAAATGTATCACTGGACGGGTATGATATTAATTAAAATTACTGTTTAGACTCAGTACAGACGGGTCTGCACCACGTTTCGCCTGAAGGTCTCAAGATACACTGAACAGCATCCCAACGGGGCACAGGAGTAGAGTTAACTCATTAACATAATCTTAACCGCTTTCAACTGGTTTCAACTAATTTCCCATTCGCCGTAGGGTTGCCATCAACGTGATTATTAACACTATTTAGTTAGATCATTAGAAGCTTAGATATTTTAGAAAACTCTTGTAAATACTAAATTACTGAGGAATAATATTATTTGCAGAAATAAAATAAAATAAATGAACTTTACATCCTGATGAGTAGATAGTGTTCTGTAAAATAGGCTTGAAGTCATTTTTGCAGGGTTTGACAAGCGCGAGAGATTCCCCGGTGTTGCAAAAGTCTAGGTTACGGAAACCGTTTACGATTTGTTGGTACGTTTGCTGTTTTGCTATTTAAGTTGTATAAAAATATTACAAACCAAACGGTAGGTAGTAATTGATGTTAATTTTTGGTAACGTTATTGTCGTGACCTTACTTCGGTCGAACATCAGTTAAACAATCAAATAAATAAACTGGTAGTAAAGGGGTACGAACATTTTTGTATGGGAGCTGGCATAGCCACCCGCCGCCATTTTGATTTTTTTTCAATGTGGCGGCGCACGAAGTAAGTGGTATATTTGGGTAGAGGACACTTATACAAACAAAAAATGTTAATCAATATGGTGACCTAAAGTGTCACGTTTCCGAGATATTTGGAGGTAAAGATCGCCATATGAGAATAACGACAATCATTAAAAATGAACTTATTACGTGTTTATATGCATTAGATTGTATTCAAATAATAGTTCCCAGGTTGATTTAACTTTTTATTAGAATATAGCCAAACAAATAGCTCGAAAAAACAATATTCATTAATTGGTTACCTACCAAACCGCATCGATATATTCGCAATGAAACACAATGTTGTCAAGTAGCTCGGATCGTAGTGGTTAACATGTTTTCCATGTCTCCGTTATTAAACAAAAATGACAATACTTGTCTTAAAATATACTATTACCGAGATTTTGGAATATCGATGTATAAATAATATGAGAAGAATGACAATAGTTTAAAGTTGATTAAGTACAATTTATGTTCTTGTTTTTAAGCAATAAACTGTGGTCAAATAATATTCAATCACGGTTTTAAAAATAAAATAATACACATAATAGAAACAAGCCGTGACCTCAAACCTTTAAATAAAAAAGGATTTTTTTAAACAAACATATATACGGCCCGCCTGATTGTAAGCGGTTACCGTAGCCTATGGACGCTTGCAACACCAGCCCCCCTAGACAAGATGGTTATCGACAATCGTTATCGTTCGTAAACGAACAACCTTTGTATGGGATTGACATAAGAGATTGTTAAAAATCACGTGATATTTCGATTTGAAATGTCAATCGCATACAAAGGTTGATTGTTTACTAACGATGACGATTGTCGACAACTTGTCTAGGCACCCAGGGGTATCACTCGCGCGTTGCTGACCCTACAGAAATCTCTTCACACCTTTTTTAAGGAACCCCACACTGTACTCCGTTGGGAAAACCACGGCGGGAGCTCATTCCATAGTCTAAGCGTCCGCGGAAGAAAGCTCCTTTGAGACCGCATAGTTCGAAACTATTTTGGTTCCTATGTGTGAGGATGGACTCCCCGTGGCGAGACTTGCGATGGTAGAAGGTAGCCGTGGGCATCATGTTAAACAATTCTACAGAACACTGTCCGTTGCACAAGCGGTAGAACACACATAAGGAGGCAAAATCTCTCCTCAGATTGAGGGGCCCTAAGCCGCTTGTGAGCTCGGGATCGTCCACAGTTCTAATAGCACGTCGCTGAACCGAGTCTAAAGGCCCAAACTGGTATCCAGGAAAGAGCAGTACTCCATATAAGGCCGGACTTGCGACTTGTAAAGTTGCAGCCTTTGCCCCGATGTGAAGTACTGCGTCGCTCTGTTGAGCACTTCGAGTTTTTTGGATGCTAGCTTAACCTTGTCTTCTAGACGGCCTATTGATGTCGTTAGAAATGTCGATGCCGAGGATCCCGATGCTTTCACTGATGTTCGTGTTCTGGAATTGTGAGTTCACAGCAAATGGGGTTTTCTAAGCGGTGAACGCGCAGACTTGAGTCTTAAGGGGGTTGAAATGGACTAGGTTTAGTCGACCGTAATCGGAGACACTAGTTAGTGTGCTCTCGATTTCAGACACAAGCCGTTCGCGGCTTTCCTCCACCACGAAACGAGGAATATTTGCAATGAGCGTCCTCTGTACAATGAATGCCGTCAATAGACAGCATTTCATTGATATGCAGCAGGAACAGTGTTTGGGACAGTACAGACCCTTGCGTGAAGCCAGCATTTATGTCTCTCAGCTCGTATGCATCTATTGAAAGCAAAAAATTGGCGACCCATTTGCATAGTCCCTCGGGAAACCCATATGCTGGTAACTTCTTTAGAAGACCCCAGTGCCAGACCCGATCGAACGCCTTCGCCACCTTGACTCTCGATGGCGAGTGACCGCTCGGCTAGTGACCTTCTAGTGTATACATAGACACATCACATAGAGATACACTAGAAGGTCACCAGCCAATGGACTATGGTGGAATGGACGGCTGCGGGACCGGTTTTTTTTTATTTATTTTCAACATACTCTCTCGTAAAGTAACATTTATTGCACCGCTTTTAGTATCTTAATGCAGCTTATTACCCATTTGTGCTTTTTACTTTACACTACCGCACAGTTTTATGAAGGTATAATCCCGATTATGATAAGTTTGTACCTCACTGCAAGTGATATGTAGACCAAGCATTCTTAATTTAAACGGCTAAAATAGTTTGACAGCTCACCGCTGTCCCACTTAAAAAAATACAAGTCTGTTTTTTTCCTCGCAAGTGTGTTGAAAAACGTCGTATGACACGCGTATGCATTGATTATTACACTCTCGGCTCACTTATTACGTTCGCCTACGGCTCACGCGCTTAATACGCCTCGAGTATTAATAACCAACTTTGCACACATGTATCATTATGTACTATTACGTCGCTATTGCAATTTTGGCGCCCAGGGAGCATTACTTAGCGATCTTTAGTTCCAATTAACTTGGTAACATGAGATTATAGGACAAGTATTGTCATTTTTGTTTGCATAATAATGACAAGATGGAAAACAAGTCACGATCCGAGCTACTTTGACAACATTGTGGTTCATAGCGAATATTACGATGCTGTTAAGTAGGTAAGTAATTAAAAATATTGTTTTTCGTGCTCCTAGTTTAAATCTCTTCTAAAAAATTGATAAATCAACCTGGGAACTATTATTTGAATACAATCGAATGCATATAAACACGTAATAAGTTAATTTTTAATGATTGTCGTAATTCTCATATGGCGATCTTTACCTTCAAATATCTCGGAAACGTGACACTTTAGGCCACCATATTGATTAACATTTTTAGTTTGTATAAGTGTCCTCTACCCATATATACCAGTTACATCGTGCGCCGCGACATTGAAAAAAAACTAAAATGGCGGCGGCTAGCTATGCCACAAAGGTTCTAACCCCTTTGAGTTATTATCAATTTATTTTAATTTTATTTGAGATAAAACGTTTGACATTGCATTTAACAAAAAATATTAAATTTATACATTAAATAAACGCCAGACAAAACATTATGAACTGACTAAATCAAACACATTATTTTGAGCATTGAGCATACATTGCTATGCTATTTATTAAATAAAATTACTAATTATAACATAAGAATCTCAGATTTATGGTACACTTTCTTATATGAAAGAAATCAAAATGAATATTCAAAATCTGGCAACCCTGGCGGGCCGGTATCGCGTGTTTAGTCGAGTTAGCCGCGCGCTCGACTAATGCATCGTTTAGTAACGTTGTGTTTGTAAACACTGGTTTTGTTTTGAATGGCCCCATGTATTGAGTAGTGATGCGCTTTTACCACACTATTGTGATATAAGCGTGTAACTGAACGTCACTATAGCACGTTTGATTATTGTTTTAATGCTTGATCAAACAAATGCATTTAGTTTCTTTAGTAACAATTAGTGTACATAAAAAATTCATTCACCAGTCACAAAATAGTTTGAAATTTTTATTTCATTTTTTGCGCAGCTTTAACTATCTCAAAATAGGCGTAATATTGAATGAAGTTGTATAGTTTTTCTTTATCATATTTTTTTTTGGTGCATTTTTTAATTCTAAAAAGCTTTTTTTTTTACAATGATTACGTTTGTGCCAACAATTTAACCATGTTAAGTTTAGCAGGGAACTGGCTCTCAAGTGCAGCTATCGGAACACAATGGTCGGTGATTGGCGACAGATTTTCAATTTGAGGGTGGTAGCCAGCCATAAGTGATATAGTTTCCTCACGATGTTATCCCTTCCTCCAGAAACTTAAGCTCATTGTAGAATTTGGAACCGCGACCAGATCACAAGAATCCAGAACCTCTTTTGTAACGTTATGTTTTTTACGTTACCATTTGTTTGTTTTTACGTTATATTTTTAGTTTAGTTACACACTTAGGTGAACGCAGCTTATTGAACGCTTTGACAGCTGGTAACGAGGCTTGAATCAATTGCCACCTCTTTTGTGCCACGTTTTTATTCTCTATCTTTTTCTTTTCTACGAACATATTAGGGTATTAATTGAGTAAACTAGCCATTAACAATCATTTTATTAGGTACTACATAGGTATAAATATTTGAGTCTGAGGATCTTGAGATCCAGTGTTTGGAAACTGAGAAGGTTTTTGTTGGTCTTCGACTCTTAACTCATTTAGCACGTAACCAAAAAGAAAAATCCTGCTTTCAGTTTTTTTACATTGCCCAAAGCTCCCATTGTATCCTGCTTGTCTTTTGGTATTTGAAAAAGACCCTTACATTGATTACGAGTAATACCTAATGTTTCCTTTTTGTCAACGAATGTTTATAATGTTAAATAAGTAACGTTCTGAATACGCACATTAATTCAGACAAAATTAAAAAGTAAACAAATTTTAATTTAGAACGCACACCTGCATTCAATTATCAATAACAGAGCTCGAAATTAAAAAGATTAATTTTCGAATAACGAACTCGTTCGAATTTAGAATTGGTAACAAACTCGCGGGCTGAATGTGTTTGACAGAATCGATTAATTTATCGATGTTCCAAAGAAACGGATTAGTTTAGCTTCACACTCAGAGTAACCAACCAAGAATAAACCACAGTGTTTTAAAAGTTTTGTAGACTCTAATTAAAAAATCTGATCAAATTTAAATCCTTATCAGCGCATCGCAAGTTATTTTTAATAAATTAAGAAATGTTACTTATCGATTAATATCGGCATCCCACACAGCGTGTTCCGAGATAAATTCCGATACCCGTGAGTGTTAACAAACGCGCGAAGGGCCCTCATCCGACAGTATCGATTAATAATCGATCGGTACTCGATGTATCGAGAACGTTGACAAATAGCGAGTGCATCGAGTCGGAGATTTACGAGCGCATTATGGTAAACGACATTAAAACGATGTCGCACAAACTTAAAAGGTTAATTGGGAACGTCTTTACGCTCAAAATAACCAATCGTAAAGTTTTATATAGAGTGCTTGTCAGATATCGAGCAATGATAAATATTTATGTTTTTAGCAGTTTTTAGTTGACGAATTGCACCTCTTTCTTTTCGGCGTTTACGCCATGTTTGCCTTCAAGTGCGATAACCCAGATTCATAAAAAGTAGTATATCAGGCGAATTTCAGCAATTGCTATTTTAATTTCCAAAAACTTTTCGATGAGTCGAATTAAATAAAAAATATTCGAGTTTGGAAATTAAAAATAAATTGCGGAATATCGCCTCGGTAGTTTTTGAATCCGTTTCCGATATCGAATCCGAGCGTTTTAAAATAGCCCTGCTGGTTTCCATAGTACAAGCTCTGCTTAGTTTGTGATCAGATAGCAATGTGTGAGGAATGTCCCAGGATATTTCAGGCAAGTTTGTTGTAAGGTGAAGAAGGCACATGAGACAAAAATGCGAAACAAAAGTTGTTTTAACTGTGACATTTACTTGGTAAATAAATAATAGTTTCTAAACAAGTGAGAGCCATCTGAGACTTTCAGACATTGTTTTACAAATACAAACATTAATTTGCGTCTCTTGAAATTAATTTGCAAACAATTTTTTACCTTATTTACTGCCATATAAAATACGCAATCTTTTACGTAACAATGTTTATACAGTCGTTCCAAATGTCATTCATGTTTGACAGATCACTATCGACCTGCGAAATGTTGAAATGTACAGTTAGCAAAACAAACTACATCCAATCTCCTTTGTATAACCTATAGCTAGTCACTTAGTTATATATCAATCAAAACGTAAATTTATGTACTACCGCGCCTTTATAACCCTCTTATAACTCTAAATTCTGAAGGCATTCAGATTCTTCAGCGCCTATAACTGCCGCTGCAGACTGTACCCGTCAGGCGCGAGCAAAATCGCGCATTGTTCGTGGCGATACACATCTTGGTTCAAATTGGCTGCACGCTCGTCTATGTGCTCAATTTATGTACATCTGAGCTGTATAAGACCTACCTTTTGACACATGTCAACAGCCCCAACTGCAAGCGCGCTAAAATGACCTATTCATTCAAAAACAGAATTAATTTCTCTAACTGGCCTACCCTATGATAAGCAAAACGTTAAATTCTCCATTGGCAAGTCTAAAAGACATTGTCATCTCAGAATGAGCAAACAAAACAAACTCGATTTCATAACACTTAACAGTTTTTCACCGAACATTGACGTATCCCGGCAGCCGTTTGAAAATCGAAAACATTTCAAATTTAGAACAACTTGTAGTGATGGGGAAGACTTAACATTTGAATAACGAAGTATCCATCCGTTTCGAATTTTATTTTAAACCCTGAATATCGATTTAGGATTTTATCTGTCAGTAATAAATAAATGTGGACAATTTTCTTCATTGACAGGACAGAAGAATTGTTTTTTTTTATTACTTTGAATAAAGTTATGTGTTACCACAAACACTCACCAAAGTAAGTGATTATGTACCGACAGTGGTAAGAAAGCACACAGAGCCTACTAAAGGAAATGGTGATCAATTCGATTACTCTTCACCAAATAGCATCAGATTGTAGATATTTCCAATAATTGCTCTTCCCTAGTCGTGTTCGAACTATTTCAAAAGACATTCTAGAATCGAAAACAGCGATTAGTTTTAAGTGTCGCCGAACGTTCGAACTTTTAAAAATATGTCGTTCGTTCGGTTTTCATTTTTAAATTTAAACCGGGAATGCGTTCTATTTCGCCTCCACTTTACGACGTTTGTCAGTTTAATGATTATTCTTTTACGTTACGAAACATCGAGATTGGTAATATTAAATTTATTTGCGCTCTTAACAAATTATTTATTGGTGCGGAGGCGTTGGCTTTTAATTTTTGGGTATTATTGCTAGAGTCCATTTATTTCATACTTATTAACAAAATAATCTACTGACTGATATTGCAATTTATGAACAAAAATACACTTTTATCTTTACCATGCCGTTGACCGTGACTTATTTTTTCAGTATTTATCAAAAATTCAAGATATTTTTGCCGCGTTTTTCCTGTAATTATAACTAATAATCTACAAATAGTACAATCGAATGAATTTGCCGTCAAACGGAACCGACATAATTCTGAACAATAATCATAATATGGCCGGTATTCAATTCATTCTCGGCTGTAAGCTAAAAGCTGACATTCTAATACCGATCTGGATGACTTTGACACATCCTAAGAAACAGGATTTGTACCGTCGACGTTTGTAATCAGTTGAGAGTTTTATTTATTTATTTATTTATTTATTTGGACAAGCAACAGAAACAAGTTAACAATTTTTAAAGTAAATATAGGTTTAACTTATTAAACTTATTTCCTAATGCGCTTATCACTAAAACATAAAAGATATAAAACTGTGGTATACATTCAATTTCTCTGTAAATATGGTAGTGTGTATATTTATTTGGACAGAGTTATACATTGTGTGCCTTTGTAAGAGAATATTTAAAAAAGGGAAATTCTACTTAGATATATAAAAATAATACGTACTTAGTATATTAAATATCAATACTTATATGTATACTCCATATGAAAATAAATATATAATTAACTTTAAATATGTATTATATATTAATAATTTAATATTTTAATAATATACCTTTACCATAATTTCCTTTAACCATGTTAATTTCAATATAGCTATTGTATATGTATGTATATTATACATAATTTGCTACACAACATAATTATAATGTTATTAGTTTTTGTTTCTTTTTGACTATATATGTTGAAACTATTAATTTTCCAGCAACTGTGTAATCATTCTTTTAACAGAGACTCGTTTTTCATGAAATATATCTACTGATAGAAACATTTGGTTGTGGTTATGGCACATTCTGTGAAGAGGAGCTCGGTGTCCTGCATTGGTACGAGTAGACGGTAGGTGAAAGAGTTTGTTTTGGTGACGTATTAAAGCAGAGCGAGGTACTTGGAGTTTGATCTGATTTATTAAATGTGAGCAGTCATAACCATTATTACATATGTTGTAAAGGACCAGTTCATCAGATATTAAACGTCTTGTTGTAAGTGTTTGAATATTGTAGCGGGATAAAAGATTTTGGTAGGACATTTGGGAACGAGTAAGCCTTCTATGTATAGATTTTAGTGCCTTTTTTTGTATTGACTCGATTTTATCTATGTAAACATTATAAAAGGGGTTCCAGATGACTGATGCGTATTCTAGATGTGGTCGAACTAGTGTTTTATATAATGTTATGTAGGTTGATGCATTTCTAAAAGGTTTACTAACACGTAAAATAAATCCTAACATTTGGTAGGCTTTTGTACAAATAAGATCAATATGAGTGTCGAGACATAGTTTTTCATCAAGGGTTATTCCAAGGTCTCGAATAGAAGTAACTTTTTCAATACAATGGCCACCAATATTGTAGTTATAATTTATCTTGTTACGCTTCCGAGTGAAGGTAATCTGTTTGCATTTATTGTGCGCAAGTTTAAGTTTATTAATAGTGCAATAATCTTGAAAGCGATCTAAGTCTTCTTGTAATAGTTCACAATCTTGAATTGTTTCGATTTCTTTATATATTTTGAGGTCATCCGCGAACATTAAAATTTTACAATGATGAAAGCACTTGACAATATCATCTATAAAAAGAATATACTGCAATGGTCCGAGGATTGAACCCTGGACCACGCCTGATGTCACCTGTTGCTTCTCCGACTGGTATCCGTTTACCGTGACCATTTGCTGCCTGTTATTAATGTACGATGCAAACCACCGGAGCAGATTGCCACGAATTCCGTTATACGCAAGTTTCTCTAGAAGGAGTATATGATCGACCTTATCAAATGCCTTTTGGAAGTCAGTGTAAACACTATCCACCTGTGAACTTTTATCTAAAGCGTTAAATAAGTTTTGGGAGTAAGATATAAGATTAGTGATAGTAGACCTCTGTTGAACAAAACCATGCTGTTTATCGTTTATGTAAGGTTTCAGTTGCATATACAAATTTTGCTGAACAAGGGACTCAAATACTTTTGGTATGCATGATAAAACAGAAATAGGTCTGTAGTGTGCAATATTGGCTCTTGAACCAGATTTGTGAAGAGGTGTTACGTAGGCGAGTTTCCAAAGATCTGGAAATACACCTTCTTCAATGCTGCGATTGAAGATTAGTGTTAGAGGTTCTGATATTACATGGGATGTTTTTTTTAAGAAAATTGGACTTAACTTATCGGGACCTGGCCCTTTGGAATCATCAATATTGGATAGTGCTCTCCTGGTTTGTTGATTTGTGAACTTTATATTGGAAATATCAGGAGCTTCGACATTAGTAAAGAGTTGGGTAAAATCTATTTCATCGATTTTTATATTATTCGGCTCGAAAACTGAGCAGAAAAAGTTATTGAACATTTGAGCAATTTCTATAGGGTCCGTGGAGGAATGTGTGTCTAGTGTCATTTTGTTGGGATAGCTAGATTCATTTCTTTTTTGGGAAGACACATATTTCCAAAATTGTTTAATATTGTTTCTGATTCCTGATTCGGTATTCTGTATGTAAGTACGAAAATTTTCTTTTAAAAGTATTTTGCCACGTTCACGTAGTAGTGAAAATTCATTGTAGTCTGAGAGGTTATGATAGGTTTTCCATTTATGCCATATTTTATTTTTTCTAATCATAGTACTTTTAAGTGGTTTGGTAAACCAGGTAGGAAAGCGGCTAGACTTAGGTTTTATTAATGGGATATGTTTGTCTATAATATCAAATAGTATATCGTAAAATGTTTGCAGCGAATCAGTCGTATTCTTATCGTGCAATAAGTCGGTCCACCTTATGTCCGCTAGACTTTTGACAATTTTCTCATAATCACCCAATCTGTAATTATATTTAGGAACGTATTTAGGAGGTAGGCGTTTAGTAAATTCTATATTCTCTAAAGTAATCACAATTGGTGGATGATGATGATAATCAGGCCGAGACAGATCTATAGTAGGTTTAAGGCATCTACAGTTAGAATTGTTTGACAAGATGAGGTCTAAGGTACGGTTATTTGAATTAGTTATGTTGTTAAATTGATGTAGTTGCATATAAGCCATTGTGTCTACTAGTAATTTGTGTGTTTCGGAGTGGACATTGGATGGTAACTGGTAATGATTATTAAAATCAGAAGACCATTCCAAGTCAGGCAAATTATAGTCACCAGTAACACAGAAAGAAGATGTAGGTGAGTTTGTATATAGCTGTTGTAATTTATTGAAGTGCAATTCATATATGTTTTTTGGGCTAGTGGGTGGGATATATGTGGCACACAAGAATAGATTTCCAGACTTTTGCAGAGGTATATTAATAAAGAGTTCTTCAATAGTATCGCTTTCTAAGTCGAACAGTCGTGTCGCCGCCAATGTTCGCCTTATAAGAACCACCAATCCACCACCATCTTTTTTATTAGTTATATTCAAATTTCTATCACGCCTGAATATCGTATACCTATCATCTGCAAATTCATAGTCGTAAATACCTAAACGAAACCAAGTCTCCGTCAGTTCGATTATGTCATATTCAGAACATAGAATATTGAGTCGTAGTTCATTAAGCTTAGATCTTAGACCGCCGCAATTTTGATAGTAAATTAATAATTTAGAGTTAGCCATTGTTATAAACATTTATCAATTTTATTGTTAGAATAATAAATATAAGTATTACTTTATATAAGTATTACTTTATAGTTTGAACGACAAGATGCTTTGGGGTACCTTCAGTTAATAATTTAGGAAATGGACATCGAGTGCCAATCTTCATCTGGAAGCTGAAGACCAACGGTAGGTTTCCATGAAGATTGATCCGAGATATTTGGACTAAAAAAAAAAGAAAATTCTCAGTGCTCTCATATCTTTTGAAAATAGAATATGATAACTGATGTGACATTCTCAACGCTGCTACTAATCCAAAGGCGTGCCATATTTCGGCCAAAATAGTATAAAAGCTTTTTTGTCAGCTACCTTCTTTCTAAATTAAAAGTTTTAAGGAATCGATTTATACCATTTTGAATAGAAAATTGATTTATTTATTTATTTCTATACTTAAGGGAAACTAACAGCTTTGTTAATGCAGGTTCTTTTTAAATATGTAATTAAAAATATATTTAGCTACTAATAAGTTTCCGCAACTGATTGATTCTATCATATCATACAGGTCTTTGAAGACTAGACTATCTTTAGAGACATTTCCATATCCAAGTTGTATATTGATATTTACTAAACTCCATCTTGGAATGACATTCCTGTACGTACCACCCACAAAATTCCCAGAATTCTACAGTTCTCTAATATTTTCAAAACATATAATGAAAGAAACGAGATCACTTTAAAATTGTAAACGGATTCTTGAAAAATATATTTCATTCTTTCAAATTTTTCACAATCGTGAAAACATTGTCTTGGCTATAGTGGCAACATGTGTATCGCTATAAAAATATCATATTCTCTAACCGAAATGAAAAGCTAACAACGGTTTTGTAATAGGTTTTGTAACGGTTTCTATGTTCTTTTTTTAAATACGCATTTTTGTTTTTAAATCAAATCGGTGCGTTTTGTTGTAGGACTGGCTGAAAATAATATAGTCATTGTGTTTTGTTTCATTGACACTCACCTACTTGGCACAGTGTTTTAAGAATAATGACGCTTTTACTTACAAAAACACAGGAAAATTATTTAAGATTCCTCTTCGTGTTATGTTCACCCAACTAAATTATACAATACGTTATTTGTGGACTTTCTCAGATCTCTTTTAATTTTCCTGCCTTTGCGATTTTGATATATGTAGTTTAACTTATTGTACAGAAACGGTTAATTTATGCATTTATGCCTTATTTAAATAACAGTATTGAGTTGGCACAACAGTTTTAAAAGAAATCATTCACATACCTAATCGTCGTAGCAGAGTCTATGTTTGTAAATAAAGGGCCAGTCGTTTGATTCATCAAGCATCAGATACGTCACACAAAAACGGCGTTCAAATATGGAACCAGAGATAACAGCAGTAACACGAAAGAAAATCAAAAAAGAAAAGTAACGTTCTAAATTTAAAATCGTAACGATATCCCCCTCGTGGTTCGATGGAGTTCGATTTTCGAATGCCGCTCGTTCGGAAATAGCGCGACAGCTGAGAGACGACATCGGACTGTTTTTTATTACCTCCTTCGTGTTTATGAGCACTTTATGAGTTTTTATAGATTTTTATTTTCTAATCCAATGAAAGTCACACCGGACTAGTGATCGGGTACGTTTCTGTGTTTTCTATATTTACGATTGGACCTGTTCGCACATTATTTATTGGGAAGATTTTACGATTCCTCCTATTTTTCCAATAATTACGAGCCTATAAAACTAAAATACGGTCGTTGTAGCTACATTATCAAATGCAGATGCTTTTCCTGCAATGAGAAATCTTGTTTTATCTAACGTAATCCTGAGTAAATAGGTTTATAATTTCAACAACCAATTAAAGTTTTAAACGTTTTTAATCGATATTAATCCAACTGATAATATCCTAAACCGCGTGTTTTGCAATTAAAACTACTAGGATATCGATACCTATAAATATACAGGGCGAATTTTTATTTCTAGCCAGTGAGGGCAACTTCTGAACTACAGGTCTTAGAGAAAAACGGTGAAGGGAACCCCGAGCTAAATTTTGAAAAAAATAAAAATGCCATTAAATTTTTTTTTTTTAAAAATGTGTTTTTAATTTTTTTCAAAATTTAGCTCGGGGTTCCCTTCACCGTTTTTCTCTAAGACCTGTAGTTCAGAAGTTGCCCTCACTGGCTAGAAATAAAAATTCGCCCTGTATATCTTAGTTATGAGGATTTATAGTTGATATGCAATCTAGAAATACAGCCATTAAGATCTCAAATTTACCTTGAGTTCTCTATATAAATAAAATTCAAATTAAACCCTTTTGATTAGATCATTGAGACCTCAATCGATAAATAATAAGCGATATCCTTTATCCAAACGAGGTCACTTATCGAATGAATCTATAATCGAAATTCGAATCTCATTTAGTATTCAAATTACCGATCGAGTTCCGCACTTTAGACTCATTCAAATCTCGATTGAAAAGAAAAACCTATTTAAAAGACGCTTCTGTTTGAATTAAGAACGGAAATCAACCGTCGCAGCCGCTTGTTCGAAGTGTGAAAGGATCGATTCGAAATTTAAAAAGGGGTTTATTTTTTTTATCCAGCCAGCTCCCGCTTATTGACATGTTGCGTGTTCTTTTTTTATACAAATAAAAGGCCATTGTCTTAAGGTCTTCTGACATTTGAATTTGCGTTCAGAAACTCGAATAAATTACGACGGTTTCCACGCGCATAATATTATTTGTTTTGTTTTATCATAGGATTGTGACGTGGATATCGAGGGTTGAGATTTTTTTTAATAGTTATAAAATATAATTTTATTGTTTTCCGAGCACTTAATGAAGTCAAATTAGGCATTTTCGACTTCCCATCACCGGGTCGTAAAAATGGCAATAAAATGGTTGGTATTGATCACGGTCAAGTAAACTATTTTATGTTGTTTTTATTGTTATTTATAGACGAATAAAATCGTTTTATTAATGTCATCGGTTCATAAGGACCGCGGTAGATTTCGGACTATAATCTTTTGGATAATTAAAGTTTTCAGTCTTGTTGGTAGGTCTAAGGTTTTCGAAAGTAGGATTAACCTAATCGTAACTTAACTTACGATATAACCGCTTATGTAGGAGCCAAGCACCGGCTGGAAACTAGTCAGACTTGTATTGTATCTATGGTTATGTCAATTATTCTTGTGATTAATGATAACGATTTCGCTATTTATTTATGTTGGTGACAAGAATAATATATGATCTAATTACACTCCATACGAAAGGCATGTGAGAATATATTTAATTATTACAAAGTTTTTGATGACTCCAAAAACTACTTACAAGTCAACAATGAACTATTATTATCATTGAATCGAACTTTTATGTAAGTTATAAAATAATTGAATAGTCGTAAAGCAAAATTAATGTAACGTGTATTAGTTTTAATTTTATGGCGTCGCCCGCATCGCTCCGCTCATAATAAATAATCCTTTATTTAAATTATAGCATTACTAATCAAATGGATTTTGATAAAATAATTTTGATTTCAGGTAATTTAATACACGTTTCGCCGATATCGTAAGTACACAGATTTTAATTGGTATCGGAACGTTACGTAATCCAATAAACAATAAATCGTACACAATGAAATTATGAACTGGCTGTGGGACGCAAAGAAAAGAAAAAAAAAACAGAACCGAACAAGAGACATTTTTTCCAACTTACACAACAACCCGGGATGAATTTTGAATTTAGAACAAAACGAGATCGAACAAATGCCCCCAACTTCGGCGCGTGGTAGCCGCGTGAAAATTAATTATTAATTTGTTTCCATTGCCCGTGTCTCCGGGGAGACATGTGCTTGTCTATACTTTTTTTTTTTCAATTTATTTTTTAACGATTCAATGATGGCAAAGGTAATTTGTATTAATTGCCTATTTTAGCTATGAACGCCAACAATCGTTTATTCTATTCTAAAACTAGAATCTTTTAATTCCAGTTTATTCTCAGTGTCAGAAACAAGATGTGGTTTATGAATTTTCTTTTTATTTATTGCTAGAGAGCAAAAGTTTAACATTTGTAGAGCAGTTGTAAAAATATAGTGTGAAAAGCACTTTGGTAATAAAATTGACAACGCGAAGGTTAGAGGAGCGAAACACATCGGAGTTCAGTCAATTTAGCCATCCCGGCGGTATTGTAAAAACATCAAAAGAACGGAATAATGGTAGTTTCCGAAGGGAAACCCAC
Source organism: Polyploca ridens (assembly GCA_951394255.1). Taxonomy (NCBI): domain Eukaryota; kingdom Metazoa; phylum Arthropoda; class Insecta; order Lepidoptera; family Drepanidae; genus Polyploca; species Polyploca ridens. The sequence goes on from OX596260.1 coordinate 13,970,496, forward strand.
ACTTTTTATTGACTCTGTGTGTGATCCGAACCTAAAACAGGGTGTTGGTGATATTATTTGATATTTGTATATGTAGATAATAACCATTGAATTTTAAATTTATTTTTATCAAATTCTATAAAACACAAAAATATATAGAAATAAGAGTCTTTTTATGTTGAACTTACTTTAGCTATTGTTAAAGTTGATGAGAATAAATTTAGTTGGTTGATTCATACAAATAGTACAAGTATTACCCAACTGATAAGGGACGTCGTGAATCTTCGTTCGCACAGAACTGAAAGTATGGCCCCGAAGATTTACGAAAGAATGCTTAAAACTTACAATCAACCTTAGATCACTACTATAAGGTTCATAATACACTGCAGCTGTTAGTTCCGTCTCACTCGCAAGTCATGCCCCTCCGCACGGCGCGTGCTAACATGGCTCGCAGCTGCCGCCAATAGCGTTTCCCGCGCTTTGAAAATGTATCTTCTGCGCAGGTACATCGGTAAGCCATATTAATTGGGTATTACTGTACCTACGTACTTTATAGTGTACATGAGCATTACATTTTATACAAAGTCTAAGTAAATATTATTAATGAAATTGAAACATCAGCCTGTATCGAAGGGGTAAGGGAGGGCAAAAGAGTTATAAAATTGATTAGCATCGACATCGAGTCGGTATTATCGTGTCGATATTGGAACGTACACGCACCCCTACCACCCCCTACACTCGATACAATAAAACTATTAGGAACAAATCAAACAATACACATTTTAGCACATGAGACGACGGGATAAGTTTTTTTTTATTATTCGAAGTTTGTTACTCAAGTCATATCTTTTATAAGCGGACAAAGCCGTAGGCAGAAGCTATAGCCATAACTAATGATAGTAATTTTAGCTTAAGAACAAACGTTATTTAAAGGTATTCATTTTAAAACCTGCCTGATCCTTATTACGGCGAAGGAACCGTTTAACATTTGCGCAGGAGTCATAACGCACGTGTTTTCCTCAAAAAATCCAAAATGGCGGAACAGATTCTTTGAATTGTAAAACTTTTTAAATGATGCACACTCTGTGCAAGTAACATAAGGCGTAATGTGGAAAAACAAGTATTTAAATCGTCGTGAAGCAATTCGGCCATAAATGACACCGAAAGAAAATTAACGTTTTAAAGAGTTCACTTAACTTTCACAAGAAATGTTACATAAAAAAATGGAAAAGAAAAAGTCGTTGCGTGTCTCCGTTTCCTTTCAAATAAAAAGTCGATTTGTAAACTAGATAGAAACAAAAGCGTAACAAATAAAGGCAATCGAAGTTCGGGAAACCGCGGAGATTTGCCGACATCTTTCAGCCGATGTTTACAAGCTCAAAAGAAAAACTCTCGGCCTCCGAACGCACCCTAAGGAGGGTCGGGAACACAGGTAAAGAGGTGCTTAAAGGTATTTTTTTGCAAACAGATCACGTCCGATGTCTCAACCTTAAGTGAGACATCTTTGTTTCCCGCGCCCCTCCGAAGCGATTTGGGCGCAAGCAAATTTTATTGAACGCGCCTTATTGATTCCCGCTGGGGATGTGTTCCACATTTAAATTTGATTTTTTTATTTTTCAAAAAAAGAACCATGCTATTGAATTCAGTGAATATAGAAATAGGCCGGTAATTTCAGACTTGAATATGGGCAAATATTAATTCTTGTATTTGTTCAACTTGTCCCAGAGATTGTCTTATAATTTATTTAACTTCTACAATGAAAATTATATACAATTCTGGCTCGTCGGTATCCTGTATACGAGCAATTCTGTCTGCAACAGAAATGGCACTGTCTTGAAAGTTGGCTTCGTTGTCACATGCGCAAACATCGTGCGTGATCTTGTCCTGCATTCGACTTGTTCAATTGTCCGCCTATTATCAGATAATGCCGATCAATCTGTTTTGATTGAATAATCAATCGTTAGTCAATTGAACTCGATTTAGTTCATACTGCTCTGGGGACCAAGATTTCTGATCGACGACGTTCACTCTCGATGACAAATAAATCTTGTTCTTTATTTGAAATTTTCATCAAGGCATTCGGAATTCTCGATTTAAATTTAATTAAGGCGATGATAGCTTAGTAGTAGTGAAGTCGGATGCCGGGACGATGGTCCCAGGGTCGAATCAATGAGCTTGAGCTTTCATTGAAGGAAAACATCGTGAGGAAAACCTATGGTTTCCATGGTGGCAGGGTACTTTGTAGTACCCACCTGGCTGGCTACCACCCTCAAGTTTAAAGTCTGTCGCCAAGCACCTGTCGGTGTGATCCGTCAGCTGCACTTGAATGTCAGTTCCGTCTAGGCTTTTTGTGCTTACCACCTTCGGCCACATCACTTACCATGATGAGATTATGGTCAAAAACAGGCCTATACACAATAAAAAACAGTTCGGACCTACAGTCAATATAAAAAATAACCAATTATTTAAAAAAACCTTTGCCTACCTAAATCGATTATTTACGTTTACGATCCAACGTGATTATAATCTCTTTTAATTATAATATTTTTTTCTACATCTCGTCCAATACTCGGGTACTTAAAATCGATTGTTCGGACAAAATAGAGTCACATAATGTGCTCCTAAATTTTTACGAGCAATAAAATGTTGACTTATTCTGATGCCGTCGTTGGCACTCGCCAGCGTCTCGCCGCGTATCGATACCGAACGTAAAAATAGTAAAATATTCGATATTACGACCGTAAGTTCTAATTTACGATGGTTTAAAACTAAACGATAGTACATTTTTTTTAGTTAGTTAAATATATAGGTATAACAAATTGATGGTTTTTATTACTTATTATATGTGAGATTTGATGAAAACACAGTCGTAAAATATTTTTTGTTAATGCATTGATTGCTATAGCTGTATAGGTAACTATACGCCTACAAAATATTAATGACACAATTTGGGACGATGAAAGAGGTGTATTAAATACCTACTTAAACTTGCTTCATAAACTGGTTGTCATTCTCTATTTAGGACTTCTCAACATTTTACCTTCTGGTCAGTATTTACTGCTAACCCTTAGCTCAACCTTCTTAGGGGGAGGTTACCTGAGCTCGTTTCACCAGGTATTTCTGTAGTAAACCCTTATATGATGTGTTGTAAGTCAACAAACTGTTCCCCTGCCCATGAGTGCAATAAACAAGTTGGTTAAACGTCAAGAACAAATCAAACCGGTTCCCGACTTTCGTAAAAAGGTAGTAATGCGTTTGAAATTCTTGCCAAGGACACTCCACCTCACTCTACCTCGGAGAGACAATGTTCGCGATGCGTAGCGTTTTAATTGTCAAAATTGCGCTCGAGTTGTCCTTTGATGTCGCCGCCCGACCATTGCTCGGGCGCGTTCGGATTCCGAACTCGAGACTCGATATTCAATCGAATCGAGTTTTCTGTTTGTTTTATCATTCGATTATTCGACACCTGCTCTGTTGCAGGGCTTGAATCAAATTGTTTTTGTTGGCATTAAAAGCGTAATTGTTTCGGATCAATTAAGCAATTCTTTAATCGAATTTAATTATACTTAAGTACACGCTACAGCTTCCTGTTTGTTTCTTAAAGGATGTCAATTTATAATAAAATACCTTAAACTAAATATAAAATAGACTTTTGATTAATAAAAAATTGATAAACAGTCAACACGTCAAACAAAACATAACGTGTGCAAGGCATGGCGTGTTCGCATTAACGGCCGCGGCCGGCCCTGACCCCGCCGCCTGCGCGTGCGACGCTCCGGAGGATGTCGGCTTGATCGATACCCGCCGACGATCGCGAATCACGTTACCGACCCTGCCAAATTAACCTACTGTCTCTTTCTTTAACTCACTATTGATATACATGAAGGAGATTAAACTATTGGTAACCCAAGGGCAAAATGCAAGACTCCGATCAAAGGTTATGCCAGGCATTATGATCGTATAAAGCAAAAATTTGATCCTAAAACCTGTGCTAATTGCAGTAAAACCTGAAACAATTTTAATTAGTACTACAAAGCTACTACGTTCAGCAAAAAAGGCGTGTGTACATACCGAAATTTCTACACAAAAGTCTTTTGTCTGCGCGTGAGTACTAGAAGGGCGTAAGAACATTTCAAATCTCGAGAAAACAGCACTTACATAGTAACAATTATAATTCGACTCCGATTACCACAGAACGGTTTTAAATGTAACGCTTATTACGAAAGTGGGAAAGCTCAAAATTTGCTGTCAATCAAGTTAGACATCGGTAATTATAAAAAGGTTGATCTCAAAACATCCTCAATCGCGCACGCTGGCCACTTTTTGCTCGAATACCGATTATTCAACGTGACGTTCCCACAGTGCCCCCGAGTCCCGGGGAACGATCACCGGAATAGGGCCGCGGTGGAATTAAGACGAATTCTTTTTGCGAATTAGCGAATCACCTGTCTAATTACGCGCTTCGGCTCGATTTTTGAATTTGGAATTCGATTCTTTTACTTATATTTTTTAAGGATCGAAGACGTAGTTCATTGTTCGAATGTTTTTTTCCTTCATGTCAACCGAGGCGAAAGTGACGTAACCCGCAAAGAATGAATTTTGGGAGAAACAAAATATTAACATAACAAAAGTGACGGAGTGAGGAGCGTTTGTTGTGAATTGACAATCTGACAAATTTACAACCGATCACCGAGCAAAACACACAAAAGTGCCCTTTTCGAATGCAAATTTGTCTGCGGAGGGATTCTTTTCCGAATTTTTTCTCTCCGATCCCGGTGCGAAACTTCCGCCTATTTTCCCGCTCAACGCACATCCGGTAGGGGGCGCCGCTTCCGCTATCGGTGCTCGTTCGGAAATCGGATGAGTTTCACCGACAAAGATACGTCTATTCCCAACCCTCGCCCCATTGATTCTTTGTAAAGTGGTCATATTTTCTATTTCATATTTTTTATTGACTTTCAATGATTGTATTGTGAGGGAAAAGATTTACATTTTTAGCACCATAAGTCGGAATTCTTTCTTATTGAGGTATTCAAATCTTACTCTCCTATTCTGGCAGTGTCTATGGTTTTATGAGACCATGATCTCACCATGGTAAGTGATGATGTGGCTGAAGGTGGTAAAAGCACACAAAGTCCAGAAAAGACCACTGCAACACACCGGTAGGTGCTTGGCGACAGATTCTCAACTTGAGGGTGGTAGCCAGCTGGTGGCTACTAAAATACCCAATTTCTCCAGCACTTCAAACACCAAGTCTCCCCAAATTCGATTCGCCACTTACACGCTCATCGACACAAATCAACTACCGACTACCACAGTAAACCACATAACTGTAGATAGGAATCACCGATCCCCGGGATCCCGATATCCCGGGACGTAGGCGACCGCAAATCGTGTACCGATTGTCACTTGGCATCGATGGTTAAGTAAACGTCACTTTAGGGTTAAAAGGGCGTATTGGTGAGGTAAAGGGCGTTTGATAGATTGTTGAGAGGGTTTTACTACATACCGATGGTGGTTAAACTCAGGTTGACATTGATTTGATGTTTCTACTGATATCCTGTAAATTTTTTATTTTTTTTGTTTATAATCGAGAACGCGAGTTTTTTTGTTACCTTTTGATTCATAACGGCATAACTAACTAATTGTGAAGAAATAAGGATCATAAGTAGCCTATGGCACGGAGAGACAGGATACATATGAATGTTGAAGTTTCCCGATTCGGAAGTCTGTGTTCAAATGAGAAGTCATCATCATCAGCCCATAATGTCCCGCTGCTTGGCACGGGCCTCCTTTCACAAATGAGGGTGAAAGGGATTGGGCAGAAACTCTACCACGCGTGCCCACTGCGGTTCGGTGGAGGTAGGCTAGTGGTCAATTTGCTGTTGGAGTTTTCAAGCCGCCTAGGATACCTCCAGATAGACTAAGTGATGACCTGGACCAACGACTTTACGTGCCTTCCGAAGCAAGGAAAACGCTCGTTGAAATACCTAGGCGGTCGGCCATTCGGATACCGTGCACCGGTGATTACTTAACTTTGCCGATTGATTAAGAACGGCTAATCAAGCAACACCATGAGTGCTTCTGAATAAGAAGTAGGTACACACGGGTACACATCAAGCTATACATTCCAGTATAAGCTCAATGAAATTTATAGCTTGATCTGTTGCCGTGTGTATCTTCAAGAAACTCAGCAAAATTTTTGGTTGTTTTTAAATATTGCAAATTGTATGCCCTCTTTAAATGTTTAGCAAAAATAAGATTTAAAATTCCACAGTCAATAAAACTTGAGTCTTCATTGAAAATACATAAAATCACTATTACTACTTACACGTCGTTTTCACATACACAAATAGCCGCACTATCGCCTATAGCTGAGCGACAGATGCTCCCCGTTAACTGTCAGTCGCGGGTTTGATTCCCGACACCTGTTGTTTTCAAACTCTTCGATTACGGGCCATTAGCGAGACTCGCTCGATATTTAATACTATTGAGTTTAATGTTTATCTTTTCTGTAAATAAAATTTGTGTATGATATTTATAAGTGTTTTGGTTGAGGAAAAATCGTCGTTTATTGTGAAACATATTTTTTATGATTTTTTTACTGAAATGCACTTATATGATGAATTTATGGAGGTGCAAGGTGGACGAAACCTCAATTTAAAAGGGAAGATCTTCCGCCAGGCTGGGTCATCATGCCTGGGGACCGCGGTCCAACTGTACATGTCGGACGCTTGTATATATGCAGATTCTCGAGAAAACTTCTTAAGCGCGATGCAGGATGTAGGATAATGTGGCGCCACGCCATCTATCTTTCAGTGTGTGAACTATCTCAGTGTTACTGATAGATGGCTCATAGATGTCGCTACAAATTCATGAAACAAGTGTTCGGTCCGCCTGATGGTAAGCGGTTACCGTAGCCATATGGACACTTGTAAAACATGAGGCATCACTTACGCGTTACCAACCCTTCCCCCCAATGAGCTCTGGCGACCTTACTCACGCGCAGGAACACAATAAAGATATTTGGCACCGGTATTCTATAAGGTGGAGGTACATCCATAGTCGAACTTCTCTTTGAACGATCAAACGATACGGTCTCTCTCTTCAAAACTAGCTTCCCACCCGCAATTCTATTCGCCCCTCGTGATCTACTGGAATTTGGAAAAACTCGTGGATACTGGTACCTACTTTATACTTATAAGGTGTGTGCCAAATTTGAAAAGAACAATGATATTACTTAAATTTTTTTTAAACCTTACTAATGACACTAATTAGTGAGACAAAAACAAACAAAATTACGAGTTACTCACAACAAAAACATTTTAAAATCCTATTAATACAAATATAACACCTTTCTGCAACTGACGCCGCGAGCTTACACAAAATTACACCTTATTACATTACAATAAGTTTGTAGTTCGTAAGTAAGAAAGATGCAGACACAAAGGGCGCCCTGGCAAAAGGGTATAACTGAACAATAAAATACTTTTGGTCAGCCGCAGCTCAATAAATACTTCATAGTATCGGTTTGAGGGCGACTTGACCGGATGTCCGCCCTTCGATCTTTTGCCCTAAGGGAGGGCCTGGTTACGGAGGGCTTACATGTGTTTTGAATGTCTTTTGATAAATTATCGTCGGGATAATATTGAATTAATTGTGTTTCCCTTTGCGAGTCAGTTGAGTAATTTAACTTTAAATGAAAATTTATTTATTACTAGCTGTCCCCGCGATTTCATCCATTCCCGAGATAAAAGGTAGTCTATGTCCTTCTCCATACCATAGGCTATCTGCGTACCAAATGTTATCGTGATCGGTTAAGTAGTTAAGTCGTAACAAACAAACAAATTCACAATTGCATTTTAAATTTTAGATTTTTTTATATAAAGAGATTTACATAACTATTGCTTTGCATTAAATAAATATAATGTTATCTTAGTTATCAATAAATAAAATAACAGTAAAAGATATACTATATTATTTTGATTGTGAAATAAACAAAAGCATAATTCAAGTGGCACCATGTAACATAACTTATCACAGTACTTGGCAAGGGCGAGAGGTCGATTTAAATAATAGACAAGAGAAAGGGCGAGTCCGTCGGCGAGAAAAGTCCGGTTAAAGCCGATACTCACCAGTTTGATCCTGTTATAACCAGTTTAACTTGATCCATCATAAATATTTCCTATCGACTATACTTAACAAATTATTCCTATTATATTAATTATATTTAAATAACGCGGATGATTTTTTAATATATTTGCTTCAATTTTAAAACTGATTTACATAACTGAGAATTTTGCCTGCTAAGTAGGCTTAGTAATTAAGTATCAGGGGTCAAGTTATAATGGTTTTAATCTTTAAGACGTTGTAGTTGACCCGGTCAAGAGGTGTTATATTGGGATAATCCCGGATTACCATTGTATCCTGTCACGGGCCATCGCCTTAATTAGGGTCAATAGTTTCAGTTTGTGCAAACTGTTGGTTATTTTAACTAACACCCCGGGATGGTTTATTTATTAGTTTATTCATTGGAAAGATCATAATTTAGGAATGGGTTTCCATTCAGCAAATTTATAGGGGTTTGGATAAGTTTGAAGAGAAGTGGCTTAGGTATGTATTTATTTTTGATTTGTCAATTTATTCATACGACTAGGTTTAGTGATTTATTTAAAATCAGTAATTACTTTACAAGATCGAACAAAAAGTAAAAGGCATCGCAATTAACTAAAAGAAGCACAATGACGTTAATTTTTGTTGACTTGAAATCTATTCTGCCAATTTCCTGATTGATTAAGTCAAGAACACACGATGCAGTGATTGGTCCTTACTCAAAATCAATGCAAAAGCACTGACTAGTTGCGGAATTCGATTGCTTAGTACTTATTTTTGCCATTATGGTGGCAAACAAGCATGCGATATGCATGTTTGATACTCAATCATCCCTAAACGGTTTAACAGATTTGGAGAAAATTCGGCACACAGATAGAATGTATTCTCCAATAATATATGGGATACTTTTTGTCCCTAGAATACATAAGATCCCTCGGGTAAATGGATAAAACTATGGAACGGAATCTAGTTAATTACACATAGTTCATTAACTGAAGTTTCTATTCAAACCGGTCTAAAAACCTTATTATCTATGCGTCATCCATAATTAATTCATTCTCCTCCGATAACAATCTTTAGAATAGACATTAATTAATAACCCCATTAAATCTATACAGATGTATTGAATAAAAATAATCCCTGCGACGAATTCAGTCTATTGATCTTATTCATCGATCGAGATACAAAGGATTTACAATTCAATAATGACGCAACAGTGATTGGTAATGAATTGAAATTGAACTCTGCTTACAATGCGATAGGGTCAGTTTTAGAGCGAGTGAACGGTAACACGTGCAATTTGTTTACAAAAGGTTAGCGGATATTGCTTATTAATGTTATGACTGAATCAGACTATTGGCAATGAAGATGATTGAACTGAACGATGCACGATTACGATTGCTGAATGATATTATTATCGTTCACACGCTGCTGGACATAGTTATGAACTTTCGCCTTGACTTTCACCAATTTTAGGTGCTTTTTGACACTGTCAATGCAATGGAATTCCAACCAAGCGATACCCAATAGTTATATTTACATATTATTAACAACTAATCAACTTGTCACATGTGTATTTATAAGATCGAGGGGCTTCCATTCGAACGAAATTCTTGGAAGTCATAAATTGTATATTTATAGTCGTCATAAAACTCGATTGTATTTGAAAAACACAATGTTTTCGTGGCTGTATCCAGATTTAAATATTTTTTTTATATAAACAATCCACTAATACCGTCAAACTAATTACCGAAAACGCCATATAATAAAAATTGTAACATAAATAAATCACCATATAAAATATAGAATCAAACAGAAGTCGAGCTCGATTGAGACGCCACATGCATCATATTTATGTTTTGAAAAGTTATTTCTAGTCGGTATTCAAATAACACGTTAACTCGCTTACACAAATATTAATACAAAATACAACATTCATAAAAAACGATACTGGCCGGTTGACGTTCAGAAATTAGTGTTTCATTTTTTTTACTTTTTTGAGTTACTACATTTTTGTGTGAGGGGGTTGTCCTACCTCCTTGAAATGATATTAGCTATACATTTGAACAAGATTTTCCTCACTAATATCAGTACACATTTTTCTGATCCGAACTGATCCAAGAAACTCCTACATTTATACAAAAGAAAATACTTCAATTATACAAAGTACCAGGGCATCATAAACGTATAGAGTTTGAATACATTTTATTTACCCATTATTGCTTTGCTTGATAAGAAAGAATGCGCAGACATTCTCGACAAAGAGCCGGTCTTCATCTCAGTACGACCTGCGCCGAGGAAAGGGACGCACACACGAGAAAAACCTGCTAAAGAACGGGACAGAAGCATCTCCGATAACACGTCAATACATTCCTTACTGCGAACACATACGAGTTACGACCATAGCAGTACCAGATAGAGTCGATTTTCCTTCGTACACGTTAATGGAAAACCGATATCGCATCAATATGTTTAACTGCGAAGCTCTGCAAGTTAGTTGGTGTTTTATACAGTTAGGAATAAGGTTGAATCTAGGTTTTTTGTAGTTTTTAAGAAGGCGTATTCGATATCTTGTAAGATAGTGAGGGCGTTTGGAACCGATCGAAGACCGATAAAATGGTTATTGGAAAATAACCTTTATACAGCGAAAGAGAAGGTTTCGGTTCATAAGGCGTTCCCGGGTCGAGACACGCCCATGTCTTATATGGAAAAATGAGGAGTGACTTTTTTTTTATTTCCCTCGATCGTCCCGCGATAAGAGCTCATAATTTCGTATGATATTATTTTTTTATTGTACCTACTGATAGTGATTTCCATTCGTAGATATTGCTCTTGAGTAATTACTTATATTATATTCTTTTTTTTACAGGTACGTTGAGAAGCTCGACGATGTTGTGTCTCTTTCGGGTAAATACAAGATTATCTTTTCGATATACTTTGACAGAGATAAGATTGAATGCCTAACTACTACACAACCTTTCGATTGAAGCGAACAATTTCATTCAACTTGGTAATTGGTGCAACATAAGGATTTAATTTTATAAAACAATAGCACCGTTTTAAAAGAGAACTCAAATCAAACCGAGGCCCGTTAATTCGTATTGAATTACACCGTAATGTTCTAACACAATTCCAATTTCATAAAACAATCGGAACTCCTATAGGCAAATCGAATGAGCCTCAATGTCATCCGGCCAGAGTCACAATACAAATTAAAGAAAATAAAAATAAGCGATCGAAACAAATGAAGTGAAAGAGCTCGATTAACGATTTTCAAAAAGGAACGAACGCGTTCATTATTCGTTCGAATTTTAAAACAATACGGCCATTCAGCCATAGGCTCGTTTGAATATGGAATGTGATGGACAGTTCCACAACGGGCGCGTTCCGTTTCGGCTTTTAACTGTTTATTTCGGTGCGTTCCATGTCGCGCTACCTGTGTCAAAAAATTGGTCGGTTTCATTATTTTTTAAACATTGATTGACATGGATCGCCGGTAAAGTGTCTATCAATATGACATTTTGGAAGACATCACACCTCAATTATTCTTTCGGTTCCCTTTTAAATGGTTAGAATTCGAGAGCTTTTTTGTAACATAACAGCAATAGGATGCAATGCAATCTTTTAATATCTCACTAAAAGTTAAAAAAAAGTTGTATTAATACGATGTCAAAAGTATGGGTTAAATAATAAGAAGCGCGCATTAAAACTAAATAAAAAAGGTTCGATACGTTAGCGGGCGCGGTGGATGGCCGAGTGTTTCTTGTTGCATCGCTATCGGCCCATTTGTTCGGCTCGCCTACGATCCGATAGGCCGGCCCCGCCACAAAGAGCAATTTAGGCCTTACAGTGATTGATTCCACCGATACATCACTAAAGGCGTTTTTCTATGAAAAATTGCTATAATCGACTTAAAAACTCATTAGGCCGAAGACAAAGAAATCTTCCGACCGCCATTCGTCTAATTTGAGTTTCTCGATCGAGACGAATTTCAGTCGTGATTACGGTTCCCTTTTTTGTGTTATTAAATGCCATCAAAGAATTTTAATTCCATTATCCTTGTAATATTTTTGATGTCTCGGAATCGGTACGTAGAATAGATTTGTGTACCACGAATTAGTATTATACCCTACCTAATACGAGATGTATGGCTGTGGAGGCAGCGCGAGCGCGCACATGTCCTACGTCATCGGGCGTCACATTCATTAGTGTTGACAGCACAGGAAATAGTAATAAAGCATGTACGCTGCACAAAAATCATAAACATGAATTAATAAAGATTAAAAAACATCCGATTTGAATACGCTTCACCAGAGGTGAGCTCCGATGTAGGGGAGCCTTTCATACTTCGGTTAAAAAAAAATTACCACAATGCTTTATAGAACAAGAGCGAAAAAAAATAGTTTGTCGCCGTCACCATTCAAATTAAACGACAAGATAATTTTTGAATATGGATCGAGGTATATTTGAATAAGTGTTACATTAATATTCTTTTGTGATAATTTCGAATTCGGAACGCCCACACCCGGCCATTGTCTTGCGAGTTATTGGCTCATTAGGCAACATGTCGCTTTGTCTCGGCCGATTTGAATTTTTGATTTTTCGAATCGAACGTAATTGATTTGTGACTCGTGTCCGAACAGCGAAAGATGCCGAATATCTCGCCAATTGGATTATCAAGCTACAAAAAAGAGTCATCAATTTTTCAATTTAGATTTTTCAATATTAAACTCGATATCCATTGTAACATGTATGTTGACAAAAATATCTAAAAATAAAATCTCGAATGTGGAATTGTCAGTTACGACTTCCGTGTTACTCACCGGGCGTTATCTGGAATCAAAACGCGATTTGAGCGAACACAAAGGAGCGAAATGATATATTTGAACAATAAGAAAGCGAGAGTCGCCCACGTGTGCGCTCGGGACAGATGTACTCACAAATTACGTATGCTAATGTGTCTTGTAATCCTTCCGTCGGACCTCCCTGCGCCGCGTCACCTTGTCTCGCGGCATAATCGATCGATTATGAATGCGGGCGATGATTCTTGACTCGATTGTAGTTTGAGATGTCGCATCACTAGTTGTGTCTTTGATTGAGCTATGCATAAAATATACTAAAATATGATTTGTATCATTGTAACGAATGCTTGTCAGGCATTAAAAAGTTTTTAACAAACAAGCTTTTTATTGCGTATTTCTCAATTTGTATTCATATTTTTATTATTACCGCGAATGACATTTGGCGGGCGCGTTGCCGATCCCCCAAATATGAGAAGGAATACGGAACGTCAAAAATGAACGAATCCGCACGACATTACCGGTAATCATGTTTTATGAGTTTTCCCGCCGAATAGACGCACAATATGCCGCCCCCATCGGTTGACACGTATCCTTGTAAAAGTTAAATTGCGAAATACACCGCGTTGATACTTATTATTGGCATTCATAATAATAAACGTTAGGTTTTATCGGCGCTCCAATAAACATGTTATTTTTTAATGTTACATAAAGTAGTAGATACGCGCTCGTTCGCATAGAGCGGCCTATTATAAGTCATTATCGTAAATTTCCGTTCAATATAACAACAACGCTGTGTCCGTCACAAAATTTTATCAATAGAAACGCTTGCGATATTTCGTTTGAAATTAGAATCAGTACCGTTTCCGCTTCCGTTCGATATTTGAACTCGCGCTGTTCGAATTAAGAACGCGTTCTAAATAAATGATAACGACCGATACAATTCGCATCGGGAACGCGGAATGCGTTCCGATTTCAAATTATTTTGCAGATTTAATTTTGTAAAAATATCGTTCGGGAACACCTGAACCGTTTGGAATATTTCCTTCGCGTTCGGAAACAGATAGCAAGGGAAGAAGCAATAACCATTAAAAGCTTGCGGAGGGCCGTTCCGAAAGTTTTCTTTTCAATAACGCGTCTAATATTCAAATTAGAAGCAACTAAGGCGAGGAATTCTCAGCGATATATCATCGGAGCTAATCAGATTTTTCCTTGCTGCGTACATTTCGGGGATTAAATAGGGTAGGTACGTAAGTGACGGAGATAATTTAGTAGTTTTGCAACAGATTTTTTTATTTTCATGCGAACATTTTATGTCTCTTAGCAAGTGTTTTAGGTGTTACCATTTATTTACTTTTATGGTACATCTTACAGGTGTGTTCGGGCATCGGCACTTGAGAGCGAGTTTCCTTCCAGGCTTTGTGTGCTTACTACCTTCAGCCACATCAGCACTTACCATGGTGATATTATGGTAAACACAAACTTTTACATGGTAGTAAAAAATGTTTATTCTTTACCTTAGTAAACTTACTGTACTTACCAGATAAACTGCATTAAGTCGCAATTGAATGGTTATTACTAGGTACTATAACAATATAAAGCATTTTTTTACAGCTATACTACTGTAAAGAAACCCCAAAATGTTAAAATAAAAATGTCATGTAATATCGGAGACCGTAAATCATATTCAAATTTCGAACACGCCGCTGCACTACTCACATCTCTTTAAATTTCAAACATGGCAAGCTCATTCAAAATTTACCATCGCAACAATATAACCTATCGCGGAGGCAATTCCGATGCGCGGTTTAATCCCGCGGCGCGTTACTTGGCGAACTCTCAATACACTTGAGCGCCATAAAAAATAATTTAAATTGCTCTTACAGTGACTCGCTATCGCTCCGAACATTTGCATGCTAAAATAATGCAAAAATCTATGCGCGGAACGCACTCGGGGCGCGTCTCCATTGCGAGACGATTTTGCCTTTTTGGGCAAAGATATTTTGTGACGCAAAATGTTTTTTTTTTTTAATTTTTTTTATAAGTTTTTTTGAATTTAGCTTTGAGTCAATGTTTGAAAAGTATATTAGACCAGAAAACGTCGAATTAGCAACCTTGTTATTGCTTAAAAATCTAATTGGTATCTTTCTTGTCTGAAAGCTAGTTAGATTTTTATGTACTTAGTAAAAGTAGATGCCCACTTCCTAACGGAAAAAAATGTGGAAAACGTTTTTTTAAGATCTGCATCGGACCACTTAGAACGTTGACAATGAAAACGTGCGCCAACATTAGAAGCGCGGGGCAAAGAAATTTTATGTGTTATTTTTTTTTCTTGTTTTGAAATATGCGCGCCGTTAGATTATTTATGGCCTCCATAGAGGTTATATTTCGGGAAGTAATGAGGTTTCGTTCGGAAAGGGCAATTTAAATGTGCGTAGATTGAGTCGTTAGGGTGCGTTCATTGGTTACACGGGCACTTTACTTGAATATTCTTTCTCTTACTTCTGAACGATTTCTTAGAATCGATCATACGAGGAAGGTCGAACAGAACTTTGAACATTATTCTAGGTAAGATACACATTGTAAATTGATAAAAAGATGTTCCGAAGTCAATGCTAACGCCCGCGAAACGGAGCGTTGAAACATATAACCATTTAATATGTTCAAATTTCGAATATAATGGTCATGGTAGATAAAATATTAAAAATTGTAGACGCGGACCGGCGCACCGGGCACCCGACCGCTACACAAAATCTGATAATGAGCGAGCGGCAATAAAAGCGCGTTATATTCATAATTTTTATTTATATTAATTAAACATTGTGTTAAGTGTACCGAGACAAGTTCAACGCACGTACCCGTCGCGGACGATACGGTTTCCAAATTTCGGTGTTCGGTTCTCGTTGGTAAAGATTGTTGATAATGCCACCAATGATAATGTCGTTGGGTTCCGCATGACTTATGTACGATTCTGTACTACAATATTTTGCTGTTCAAGTATTGACTTTTATATTAACAATTTTTTTATAAGTAAAGTTACAGAATGTTTACCTTAAACTTACTTAATTTTATTTTAGAAACTCATAATTTCTGAAACAAGCCAAAAAGTAACCATTTCGCCAACCGTTTCATCTCGTACGGTACCCAAATAAAAACCGAATTTCGAACAGGTTTTAATTTGAATTATTGTTTACGGCTCACAATTACATTGGATCATTCTAAATTCAAATTGCACTAATCTGAACAACGATCGTTGGCCACATTCATTGGCTGAAACAATAATATTTTCTCATAAAAAAGTATCTCATTTACTCTCACAACACGACTCAACCTTAAATGTATGATGTTTAGGTCTACTTTTGATTGTTGATATATATGGTGATAATTAATTAAAAAATATTATGTATCCACATTTCATTTCCAAATTCTTTCGGAGTCAACGAATCGTGCATTCAATGTGTGAGATTATGTCTGTTAAAGCTATTGTATTTTTTTTTATTATTATAACCGTTAATGTAATTTCTAAATTATGTATTGGTACATATTAAAATCGTAAAGAGGTTTAATTAATATTGTGCTCATTTCGGAATAAGCGTGCATTGGGAAATATTCGAAAAAAGAATCTTGTTCGAAATTAAAATTACCAATGCAGGCAACCTTGAAAAATAAATTTGTCACAAACTATTAATGAAAAAGTAGCACATAATATTGTAAAATATGCGCGGGAAATGATTATTTAGCCGATGTACAACGATATCCGTCATGTAATATTAAAAACAGACTCAACTGGTCGATGATTCAACCGGATTAATTATTATTTTAGCGCGTATCTGAGGACGTATTAATTGGGAGCGTATCTATTCTCGTGTGGGCGCCATGTTTATTTATATGTTGGGAACTATTGTTACTATACATTAACATAGAGTAAGTAAATAACTTGAATCGTGTGACACTTGTAATATATTATATTTTTAAATGTCTTTATAAAAAACATACTATGAAGACATTTCAGTTACCTACCTACGAGTATCAATTATTATTTCTTAAAATATTCGTTCCGGCTCTACTTTATGGTTCAAGATTCTTTCCTTATGCAAATGCCTGAGAACGTCACCTGATAAAATCCAGATTAAAATAAATTCAAGACGATTAAACAGATGCAATCATGCGTAAAAATAATAAATCAGCGATCGAGCCGGTAGCACTCTGAGAAATTCTCACAAAAAAACCAGTCGGATACATTATCGGGATTCTTAATATGCAAATAATTAGACATCGGAGCAATTGGTTCACCCGCCCTTTGCCCCGGGTCAATAAATTAAAAAGTAAAGAATAAAATACAGATTAAAAAAACCAGTTTTACGTTTCGATCGGTCCCCTTCAATTGTTCTATGATTTATACCCTTTGAAATCGATCTACATATGCAAATGGGGCCGATACGTACATACATACGTATCAAAGAATAAATAATTATACCGCGGCCGGTTGGTACTACTTACTTAATATGCGAATAACAATTAGTGTTTCCTTATTTTACTCGAAACAGTTTCCCACGAAAAGGGTTGATTGATCGATCAGACCAAAAACGTTGATTAAGTAATTTATACTTATTCTACATTTATAACATTAAAAGATCGGTAAAACTCCTAAGCAATAAAAATCATAAATAACATACCTATTTAGGAATTATAAAAAATCACGAGTCAAAAGAAATCCGCTTATATCCTATACCGATTATATCAAATAAAATATTAATACACACGCATGTTATAAGAAATGCATTATAAAAAATACATTTCCGAATTCCTAAGAGCGCACAAAGAGCTAAATATCAATTCTCCCAATGCAACATTGACATCTGTACCGAAAACTGGAGGGTTAAAAACCTTTAACCCTAATCCTATGAGATCTTTTCGACCTTTTTCGTCGCGCACAAAGATGCATCGCATTATTTAAACCTGTTTTACCGATTGATCGATATTAAATGTCGTATAACAATAGATCGAGATGCGTGAATCGATTTGCATAAGTTTTCTTTGGCTATGCAAATGACTCGATACGATTTTTGTTGAGACGAGTATGGGAAACTTAGTTTGGAGTATGTAAATTAGAGATAACGCGTACAGATAGATGGTTGCGTTTTATCCGAGTTTAGTTGCTCGCGCGCTTTTGGTGTGTCAACGTCATTCGACGCGCGATATTCGTTCACTTTTTTCCGATTTTCTACAGTAAAGCTTGACTCGATTGAGCGGAATCGATATTTTTTTTTCTTTTTTAAGTAGCTATGAATATTTTTTTCATGGTGAAGGATTTATTCATAGTTTATTAATAAAGTTATTGTATCGTTTTTTTTTTCAGGTTTTTGTTTTGTGAATTTTAAGACATTATTAATTTAAGTTGTAAATAAACTGTGCATATGAATGAACTATTTAGTGACAAACATTTTTTTTATCTTTATATTATGAAAATCAGGAATTACTATCATGAGGTAAGTGGAGTGCTTATAATCAAACTTATTTTATCTTTATTTTATTCATTATCATTTATTTCATAAAACTTTTTATGACATAGATGTTTAATATAAAATAGATACACGTACAACATAAATTATTTCGGGCCGTATCAGTATCTTAACATAAAATTAACAATAATGTTAAACATAATAAATAATCAGTGCGTTCGTATAACGTTCAGATCACAAAGTTGGTAACCCTGTTTAGAAACTCGGGAACTCCGATGCTAATGAAAAGAGAATCTATAATGGAGAAGACCAGAAACATCGTGTAGAATAATAGCAACGTAGATGCGGCAGTTTGAGCACACTATTTATCATTTCATACTGAAAATTTCAGTTTATTTGCATAGCTATATAAGACCGTATTAATATAATTTTAGTAAGTACAGTACCAGGGTAAAAAACACGAGAAAAATACTTGTATATAAGCTTAGCAAGTCCATAAATGTATTATCCTTTGACTTTGAAAATTTTTATACAAAATTGACATTAATTAAACACTTGTATAGGGTTTTTATTCGCGTACCGCATCAAAGCGAACGCAGCGCTCGGCTCCGCTCCGCACGGCGCCGCACTGTTCGTCCCCACATCTCCGCTGGTAATTAAGAGAGGCGCAAATTAGCGACACGAACGAAAGACGACTCTGTTTTTCTTTTATCCGGCGAACCCATGCGGGCGACGTTTGCTCCTACGTGTTTTGAGGTTTTACAAAATTTACACCACGCGGGCGGGATTTGGACCGTTTTTCGCTTACCCTTTTATTTGGGCGTAAAAGGTGTTTTTTATTTTTTATTGTTTGAGATAAAGCGTGAACTATGTTTGTCGGTGTGAAACTGGTGACGCGTTCTACATAATTATATTTTTTTGAGCATTGGATAGAGATTTTATCGAACATTATTCGATATTAATATTCAGTATGTCAAAGCTCATTCTATTCCCAAATAAATTAAATTCGATATAAAAAGACAGTTACATAAATACAAAATAAATACAAGATAGCCATTAAAAGCAATTAATTTCTAGGTCCAATATAAATTCCTATAAGATCTATTACATAAAAAAACCCTTTTTTTATTTAAGAAATTCCCTGCTAACGCTACACGCATTAAAATTGATCAACACATAACGACGTTATCCACATAATGCCGACCCTCCTCAGCGGTCACTTCGACAGCGGCCAACCTTTTCCAAATTTCCTCCGCCCACCCCCTAATTTTCAACCCAGTTTTTACGTCAATGTTTTTCTATAGGTACCACCCTCGCATAAGTATACGAATAAGTGAATGATGGGGGATATCAAAACATCTCCCTTATCAGACGGACCCGTGTCGTAAGGGGGTCCAAGTTTTTAGGAAAAAGGATTAGCTAATACATGACGTGAAGGGCTTTTAAAATGTCTGATGTGGTGGACGCTTCGACAATTCCGGCCGCGTGACTCGGCCCGTTTTAGTTTGGGGGCGATTGTGTCGGCGCGTAGTGGAGCCTTGCTTTTTTTCAATGTTATGATTTTGCAGAATTTCCCTGTACGTTACGTTAATTGCCGATTAGTAACGTTTGTTGTTTAAATAATTTGGTGTTTGTAATCGATTAATAGAAGTTTGTTATTTCTAACTGAAATATTGATAACGTAATAATGTTAAATATTTATTAGAAGATAAATTCTAACAAGATCTTGTATGAGAAAGAACAAAACTGAAAAGTTACGTAACAAAGCAAAAAAAACTAGGAGTTTCCACATTTTTGTGAAACTTACCTACTTATCGTCAAAATTTTTAGCACTCGCATTAATTCGTTAATATCGACGTACCTACATCGAGGCTGGAGTGTCGGTGGGTGACCAGGGGAGGGCAGGGGAGGCCGAGATAACGCGGGAGACATAAAGCGTAGGAGATCGCTAATTCATCATAAGTTAAAGGGGTTTTTATGTACGGAACCTCTCTCTCGACGATACGCTTTGTACGGTGCGCAAAAAAACGAAAACGATACGATATCGTTCAGAAATTCGACACTTCAAAGGCTAAAAGGATATTAATTAACTTTGAGAGATTTTTTTAGAAAATATGTACTTTGATTTGAAATGAGAATTTATATTTTAGGCAGTTATTTTTTAGTTTTAAATATCTTTGTAATTAATTAGTTTTAATATAATTCGTACATGTTTTTGA
The DNA here is from genome assembly GCA_951394255.1 of Polyploca ridens. Taxonomy (NCBI): domain Eukaryota; kingdom Metazoa; phylum Arthropoda; class Insecta; order Lepidoptera; family Drepanidae; genus Polyploca; species Polyploca ridens. The sequence goes on from OX596260.1 coordinate 13,991,067, forward strand.
TCTAGACAATCTATTCTTGTATTAATTAATAATAATATAATAATATAATAATATCCTGTGTATAACTTTAAGTGTTCTTTCTAATTTAAGTAAATTTTTTAACATTCAACAAATGAATGGGGACGGACACCCATCATAAAAAATTCACAGTACCTACGTTCAAACTATCAACCCGCAGTTCTTTCCAGGCAGCGTTGCACGTACCCGTGCTCACGACCCATACTCTAGTACAGTCGCTCTATTCATATTATATATCTATGGTATCTCACATAAGTAAGTCCTAGTAGTTCTCGTAGTCCATCTAATCAAACAATGCACAATGAATCATAACAATATTAGTATTAGGTAATTAATTGATTAAAAAGGGCACGACGTCATTCGTTAGAAGTTACATTCGCCCTCAGCCCTTCGAGGACGATTTTAAAACAGCCCCTAATTGATTTAACTGTAAGGGACGTAGCGTGTGTTTAACTTAACTTTTAAGCCTGATCATTTGATTGGGTATTAATTATTAATTTTCATTATTAACAAATAAAAAGGACCCCTGTCGAAAAAGTTGTATTACTGTTGACTAGAAAGTTGTACATTACAGCCGCTGCTATCGAGATGTCTACACTGTACGTTGTGGCAATCTATGAATGTGTGTATCTATGTTACTTTTGTCGGTGAATATTTTTATATTAATCATCAATGCTGCTAAATATTATAAGTTTGGATGTTTGTGACTCTGACTGTATGGGTCTGTGATTGACCACAATCTCACCATGGTAAGTGATGATGTGACCGAAGGTGGTAAGCACACAAAGCCTGGCTCTCAAGTGCAGCTGTCGGAACACACCGATAGGTGCTTAGCGACAGATCTTCAACGTGATGGTCGTAGCCAGCAAAGTGGGTACTACACCGTGCTATGGTTTCCTCACGATGCTTACCTTCACCGAAAGCTCCAGCTCATTGTAGGATTCGAACCCGGGACCTTCGTCTCGGCATCCGACATCACTATCACTAAGCTATCATCGTTAGATACATGTATGTTTTTGACATAAATTGATTTCAGCAGAAACAAGATCTAGAGTTGGCAATATCTCGACTTAAATGCTCGATAAAGTTCAGAAACAATATCGATGTATAGATATAAGTTATCGAACAGACAGTGTCGGAGTGTTGGCTCCCTATTTATCGCGAGCCTCCGAACGAAATTAATTGTATTTTGTTAAAACTTCGCGTCTAATCCTATCGATCCTTAATTTGAACCCTTGCCCTTCGCAAACAATATAATAATTGTATTAAAGTATATTGATCTAGTTAACGTTAGGGATTACGTTTTGAAACAATTAATGTCATGAAATTATCGACGAGGATTTGTTGGTTGTTGTTGGTTTTATCGGATTCGAATTTCGATTTTTCATGTTTTTTTTTACATATTTTAATTTTTAAAATTGGAATATAAAAAAGTACTTATATAAATAAAGCAGTATTAAAAATGTTTTTAATCATAACAATAAAGCCTGATCTTTCAATGGCAGTTAATTTGAAATTAGAACAGTTTTTATACACCTTAGAGAAATAGTAGTACATTTTATCTTGCTCAATTTAAATTAAGAATGTATTTGTACAAAAAAACTTATAAGACTCAAAGGTTATTCTATTTTCGAATCTCGTATCGTTCCGAAGTATTCAATAGGTACCAATTATCGAATAGTGAGTCAAATGATGTGCGAATTGATCCCAATGCTCTAAATCTAGTGATGTGTTTCAATTCATTTCAAATTAATCGATACATTTATTTGTTATTTGTTTGAATGATAAATTGTTGACTTAATATTCATATTAAGAGAAATAAAATGCAATAATTTTCATGCAATAAAAAATTGGAAAAACATAACTCTCCTTTCCCAACACAGTCGGTTCCATAAATAAGCCGATAATTACCAATTAGACATAATTATAAATTAACGAAATTTGAAAACTGAAAGTCGAAGATGGCAAATATTCCCAGAGCGACAGACAAGTTGGAAACTCCGGCGGAGTTCGGCAAACTTCGACAGAACTCGATGAGCTACAAATAGGCATCGGAATTAAGTTTGAGTCGGTTTACAGTTCGCCTTTTAATTATTTCTGTTCAACCCTCTCAGGTGGAGACGTTTGATCGGCCCTTTTCTGCCTCACTTTTGATTCTCTTACATTTTGACTGATAGGCACTTATAACTTGATATAATTACGTTTGTGAGTATTGCCTACCTACTGCATATACTAATAAAATATATATATATAAATACCTAATATGTATTTTGAAAATAAAAAAAAATATTATATGTAAACAAAATTTACTAAAAAAAACTTTCACAATGTGGCAACACTAATTTTATACAAAGAATAAATAACCAAGACTCGCCACTCTGTAATTGCATTGGTTCATTTTGCCTTACCTTACTGTCAATGGAAATAATACCAAAACTTATGTCATAGATTATAAATTTATAGACCCTGCAATAATTCAGAAAATTAATAGCACCAAGACAAAGACGTTGTATTCACTTGTCGACTGTAACTCGATCGGCAATCACTTCTGAGCCCCTAATAAAACCTGGCGTATCGCCAACATCGCTTGATACTGCGCGCGCGCAACGCATCTAACAAATCAATGGATCCATGCCCCATTCACGCCACGTCAGCGATCAATCAGCCGCTGTAGATCATTAGGTGGATCTGTCGACTCGCGCGCGATCTATAGATCTTTCATGTCCCTTCCAGTTTGGATACTAATCGATTTGACTTAGGTTACAAAGTTTAAGTGCCTGCAATACTGTTGTTTGTGCCAACTACATTGTTCTTGTTGTTTTATTAAGTGTTGAAACAGATTAGATACCTACTGTCTTCCACTTCGAATGAGATTTTCCAATGTGATTTCTTAACATAGATTTCTTTGCCTTTCATTCCCAGCAAGTTATAAGCAATTTTTTTTAAACTACGAATTCGGTAAACCGTCGTACGGCCCGGCTGATGGTAAGCGGTTACCGTAGCTCTATGGACGCTTGCAATCACTCACGTGTTACCGACCCTTCCTTCCCAATGAGCTCTGGCGACCTTATTCACGCGCAGGAACACAACATAAAGTTATTTGGCTGCGGTATTCTGTAAGATGGAGGTACTTCACCAGTTGAGCTACTCTTTGAGCGAATAAACGCTATGCTCTACCTCTCTTCAAACATCTATAGGCTGTGCTATAAGTACAATTAAATAAGAATTGACCATAGTTATTTCTTTCTTTTAGAATCGTAAACAAAGTGATCAAAACCAAGAAACCTTGAAGCCAACACGCCCTATCAATTTTCCAGAAACACTAAAACCTAACCCGCCCTGGAACATCTAATAATAAACGTGTAAAATATGACATGTCTCAGATAAAAGCATCGCTAGTTGGCAATAACGCACCCCTTTGTACTTACACGTGTCATATACTAATTTGATTTATATTACAGAAGTGTCAATGGGTAGATATTGAAATGTCACTCTTGATCATTCCACAGGTGAAGTTGTTAGTCAGTAAATAGTGTTGCCATTTTTTCATCATCTTGAACGCTACGATAACTAAGTAATGACATCGAATGTACAATGAGCTAGAGTGGTGGACGGAATCTTATTAAAGACCACAATTAAGTTTGTAGTTCTACCTTCAAGTGTTAAATCTGTTGTCAGTAAACCGCAGTTGCATTTGAGAGTTAGGGCACCTTGTATGCTTTGTAAAGATTAGGAACACATTGACAACTTAGCGTCAGGTGGACTACTGGAAAAAACGTAATGGAGAAGATAGGAAAGCCTTAACCTACTTGTACCTTAGTTTGGACAACTTAAGGAAATAGGTAGCTATTACTACAGCGTACTTGAAGTTTACAGCATAAAGTCACGTCGTCTCACCACTTAGTCTTTGGCATCACTTTACAGAAGCGCTTCATTTGGGACATGAAAGAAGATAAAAGCCCAGCTAATAACGTACCAATAAAGCCTTTATTGAGCCGAAGCGAATTAAGAGGCGGCGGAAATCACCGATGCTCGCCGAACGACGAATTTAATAACGTACGGAGTTCACTTTTTGATACACTTCAATGGGGTACAGGTATGGGGTGTGAGTAATTAATGTGAATATTTTATTATAGAATGATTATTTTGGGTGTTTTAACCCTTGAAGCTTCATTGGGCTCAAAGCGATCGGATGGTCATGTGATGGTACCTACTGACTTTGTGTTATCGTAATGTTGGTCATTTTGTCATCATATAAGGTTTCTATAGGTATAGATGCAAAAGCTGTACATATAAAGTCATGTATCTGTTCTGTATTAAATCTACGATAGCTATCACATTTATGGTAATCAGCCCAGTTGTTGTAATTTCAATCATTAGCCAGATGATAATAACGTTGATTTTGGTGAGTGACCTTTCAAAAATTTCATAGATACATTTGTTCACAGCTTATTGTCTTCAAGCACTTCATTTCTCAATCCAAATCTAGCTAATCCACTAGATGAGTTCTTTAGACCATATCTCTAATTGCTCTAAAACACTTGAGCATCAATGCACCGTTGTCTAGCTAAAAGTTCATGTTTTTACGGTAAACGAACAACTGTACCTCCCTCCTAGAACCTACGAGCCTATGATTAAGCTTTAACGCAGCATTTAAACAATATTTAAAGCAACTAATTTAGATTGTTATCGCATTTCGCATGCATTGTTCTTGCTTACAGTTACTTTTAAGTGCTGAGGGAAGATCATTTGCATCAGTTGGTCTAGTAGCTTGATTTACATTGTCTAGTTATTGGGTGCTTGCTTTAAGTATGGTCAAGTGTGAACCGTGTCAGTTGATGGTAATTACTTGTTTAATATTGTTTTTTGATGTTGTCTGGATTGGTAGCTAAGGGGTAAAGAATACTAGGAAGACTATTGGTCCAATCAAATTACCAGGTGATATTGTTAAAGAAACGAGATGTTAGTTTTTGTAATTGGCAAAAGACAGATATGCTTAATAGTGAGTTGAAAAGAGCTAAATGAATGTATTTAGGTCACTTTAGATATATGGTCACTTCAATAAGAAAACTTTCTGAAGATCAGAAAACATCAACTCTACCACAGCAATTACGCGATGTCTTAAAACAGAAGGGTGTAACTGAACCTTAACATATAAGGAGAAGTCAATAAAACAAACAATACTCAGCGCACTGGTTTGTTTAAGAATAAACTTATGAGCATAACAAGCGAATAAATGTCCCGCCATTGGGGGAAAGTTCGCCGCCGATCGGCGGGAATACCTATAGCCGATTTCCTGAACTTTGGCTCCATGTTTCGCACAGACTAAATTACGTAGAGGTTACGATAGGAATAAATAATAATGATAAAGTATAAATAATAATAAGAGTTGGTTATGACACCTTTGTGGGTTGGTGTTTGGGACGTAGTGCAAGATCGAAATTTTTCAGGATTGTATCTTGAGCTAAAATGAACTCTTACTGGCCTAACTCATTAAATATGAACTTTGCTACGTAGGTACTTAATTGTAATGTTATTGTAAGTATTATAAAAGAAAGCAACTGCACTTGAAAGCTTCGTGTGCTTACCACCATCGGCCACATCATCATTTAACACGGTGAGATTGTGATCAAACATAAAATTAATAATAGTAAAAATAAAGCATTGATTGGTAGTTATGTAAACTGAGAAAGAAAATAAAATTCCTCAATGGATGATTGCATTTACTTTTCTCTTTCAATATACCCTCAGCGAATCTAAAATTCGTTGTATTAATGACACTTAACATGTTAGACTACTCCCAGTGAGTCACATAGGTTATAGGCACAAATCAATTACCAATCACTGCCGCATCTGACCGCAAACTAATCAATACGAGTGCAGGTGCGAATGTTCCAATTTGGTTTTATTGACTCGCACCGCCGACTGAGCTAAGTTGTGCTAACACAATATTTACATATTGATGTTGTGCCGCGTGTGTTTTTGATTTAGTTTTGAAGATACGCGCCCGGTTCTAAAACTTATTTACGATTTAATTTTCAGCAGTTTGCGAGTGTGAAATCACTTTGTCGGTGAATTTTAAGAGGTATTAAAGCTACAGGAAGATTTTACTAACTAAATAGATTATACAGATTTTGTTATATAAAATATTATATGGCAACATTAAAGTCTTCATACGAGAATGAGAAAAAAAAACTTTAAACGTATTAACAAAATCAGTCGCAACAGAATTGGAACGGCACCCGAGAATTACCGGGAAACATACGAAAATTCAAATGTGGAACGCCCGAATCACCAGTCGGATTATCGTTCTACATGGTATAAAAGACGAAAATTTCCCGAGTTCTTACCCCTTTCTACCCACCCCACCGGGTAGGGAGGGGGCTAATGGCAATAGCACTCGGATTCATTAGTAAATTAGAAAGCGGATGAGGCTAAAGTTAGGAAAATTCAATATCTAATAATGATCCGTGGAGCGCCGTACCTGTCTATCGATAGACAAAATTTCCCGTATTATTTGAATTTGTCAATTCGAGTTGCGGAATTGAATTATTTAGTTTGATTTGATTCTGTTCAGACTTTTCGGGTTTTGTTTGCCGTCTACCTGTTTTGAAGCCCCTTCGCGCTTCACGGCATTTGTTTTTGTTTAATGTTTACATCAATTGATTTTATGCGTGCACCTGTACGTACTTAACCCTTTCAAACATAGTGTTTGGGTCACTTAGACCCTACGCTCATATAAAAACTTTATAATCTTTGATTAATAATTTGACGGGCCAGTTAGCGCAGTTGGTTAAGGTTCACCTTACGCGCCGCAGGTCGTGGGTTCGATTCCCACACAGGACATGCATTTGTGTGCATGAACATGTCTGTATGTCCTAAGTCTGTGTGTAATTATGTTTATTAAGTATGTATTTACAATTATATAATATAATAAAATATAATATAAAATATAATAAAATATGTATTATTATTATTATTTACAAACAAAAAAGTAGTATATGTAGTATATCAGTTATCTGGTTTCCATAGTAAAAGCTCTGCTTAGTTTGGGATCAGGAGGGCTATTTTAAAACGCTCGAATTCGATATCGGAAACGGATTCAAAAACTACCGAGGCGATATTCCGCAATTGCTTTTTTAATATTCGAATTTGAATATTTTTGATGTTTCTTTATGGATATATCAATTCGATTCATCGAAAAGTTTTCGGAAACTAAAATAGCAATTGCTGAAATTCGCCTCGGAAATTTTTGATTCCGTTTCCGATATCGAATCCGACGTTTTAAAATAGCCCTGCAGATGACCGTGTGTGAGGAATGTCTCAGAATATTTATATTATATTAAATCACGTTTACGTAACTCAAAGTCGCTGTTGAGTAAAAAATTCCCCTCAGTAAATAAAAAAAATCAAATTACAAATTCATCTATATTAAAAACATTTATATAGGTGTGTTTTTCTATTTCCCTCCAGTCGATACGAACACACTCGAGGAGCACTTAATCTCTCAATGTCAGTTCTAATTTGCCGCCGACGTCGTATTACCTTCCGAGTCTTTTTTTTTAAGTTTATCCCGTAGAAATAACGCAAAGGAAGCGAAATTTCGACAGCCTACGCAAAAAAAGTCGTAATTATTTTTGTTATTGTACACTTATACAACCAATATCTATTTCATAAAATTATTATCTTAAGTTTTAATTGTCAGACAAAGCTGTATTATGCCTTCAAAATGAAACCACAAAGAAAAAATCAATATAAAATTAACAGACACCGGGTCGGTCAGACCCCGAGTAAGACGAGAGGGTTGGCTCAGCCGGGGACAACGATGTAGGTAAATAAACTTCATTTTACACAAATAAACGCATAGAGCTGTCTGTTAATTAGACTAACTTATTAGCTGTGACTTTGCTTAGGTACATGAAACTCTTCATGAAAACTTCGTGACTTTAAAAATAACATTAGAACTATTTTTATTTTTAAATGAAACTTATACCTTATGTCCAATATAAAAGTGGATAAATTAAATAAATCTGAATTTCAACAGTGATCATTAATAAATAACCCTGAAATGTAATCGCGAGGTATATCAGACACCCTCGTATTTTTCGTTCGATTCTGTGCGTTCTAAACAAAATACATTGCTCAGTAGACCGATACACAATCCTGTAAGCCATGAAACGATTTTCGGTTAATACTTCACAATTTCATTTTAAGATAATAATGAAACAGTCATATTTTAGATAACACTTAAATCACTGAAGACTTAAGTCACAAAAAGGACATAGATAATATTTCCTTTATTTTTTTTTTTGTTTTTGACAAGACAGTTTATAGATAGATATATAACTCTTTATTGTACAAAAAGTATTTAACAAAATATAAAAATAAATGCTTAAAGTTATAGAAATTACTGTACGTACAATAGGCGGTCTTATCGCTAAAATTCGATCTCTTCCAGACAACCTTAGGATGGAGAAGAATTTAGACACGTTATTAGACGGTGGTGTAGTAAAGATATCTTTTTCGATTTCTGTTTTGCAGGTCGTTATTAATCCAGCTAAAGGTAATTATTTATCATGAAAAAACAAAACAATTACGTCATACCTTATTGACAGGCCAACCCTTCGGCTGCCGGAAGGGAAAACAAAAAACCCAAACCTCCCCGTGGCCTAAGAGACCAGTCCTTTATCATATTTATTTTATTTCAATTCGGTACGAATTTAATCCTTTTCCATTAATTAGTGACCGTTCGCCGTGTAATGCGGGGTACGGGTGACCCCTTGCGATTGCGAGTGTGCGTTAATTTTTCTTTAGGCTGCTGGGGGTTAACTTGGTACCTACTCTTTATGACAAGCAGTTTTATGTAGCTATTGGAAAATATCCACAGAGTAAATAATAGCGAAATACCTTACTTATCAAAAAAATTACAGAACATAGTTTAAGTACCTAACAATTAAAAAATTAAGAGCAAAAACCCAACAAACATAAAATGTAACTGTTACCATCCAAATGTAAAGCGAAAAAACGTACGATTTAATTAGAATAAATGTGTTACGACCAATTATTATGACGGACGGTGGTACATTAGGTACCTACCTGATAACAGTTACCTGTGAATTCAACGAATACAAATGAACGATGCCCGTTCGTTTCTAAATCATAATAAAAATCATGTATTGTAACGAAGCGAAGTGGGTAATATTTCGGTAAGAGTGGTCACAGACGAGCGGTCGCCGGCCGCGGTTGAAACGCCGTTTTGTTTGCGGACAATGAGAAATTCAGTAAATCTGTAGTTTTTTCTGTATTTGTAAATTATTACCAAAACTGCTAATAACATCAATTAAGAATTACATATGAGGACTCTTTGTCAGCTCAACATTAAAAAAAAAACCATTTATTGACATTGACAAAACTACTAACTATATCGGCTTTTTGTTTTTTCAAATGTTTAACAGTTTCAAAATAAAATAATAGTATTACAATAAAACACCTCATTCCGTTTTCCCAGTAAGTCATCAATGTATATTCAACATGCCGATGTGTTTAGTGATCTATCCACGCACACATTGACTCATTCACAACCCGAATGTGTCATGATCTTGTGCCAATTTCCACAGACGTCCTCTCCTAAACAAATATTACATGTGTCTCTCAAATATAAATGATGATTTAAAAATATATAATTATGTCAAATGGCAACGCGTCGTGTTATCTGGCGACATAAAGTTTTTATTACTAGTGCAGTGCAACTAGTCAGTAAATTTTCGGGCAATTACTGGCCACCGATGACGCGGCACGTCAACGCTTCGATATTTGAAAATTAGAAACGTCAATTAGAATATTTTTTGTTTATTTATTTTTATTGTCAACGCCGACCTCTACCACGGACAAAATTATATTCAGCCAGTGACATTCGGTTTTTCTATAGCACAATGCAACTTTTGAAATAACCTAATATTAATTTTAGCGAAGGGTACGGAGGATTGGAATCAAAGAAAGCATAAATAAATAGAATTCGATTAGTCAGACACAATGGCGACGTTGTGAACAATAAGCGATGGCCGAACCTTCAATCGCACCCGAAATTCTGTATAATCTGTCCTTTCATTGGAATTAATCAATCAATTGTTTTATTCAATAAACAAAGTTTTTGGGATTGATTTCAATTCCTCTTCTTGAGTTGTGATTAGTTTGGGGCTTTTGAAGCATGAATTAATACGGAATATAAAATAAATATTATGATTTTTTTATTAAAATTTGCCCCAAAGTTTCGGTTACTTATGGCAGCGTTCATTATTGTCAGATGTCTTTCCGGGATTTGTATCAGAATATATTTCATAACTTGTATATTAGTTTATGATTAAAACATACCAAAAAACAAACAAAAAAACACGAAAACGATGTAGGTACTGTAAAAATTAAAATAACACAAAATCGATTCGAAATTCAAAATGAACCACTAAATCTAGTTATCGTCACGCTTGTAAACACTCAACGCCATTTTAATAATAATTCAACAATTAAAGCCTCGAGTCGATGTATCTGAGCGACTTTCCGAAAAGAACAAAGACTGTTATCTATAGAAACCATCAGAAACAAAATCAGGTTTGTTTGTGCAATAGATTAAGTTTAAAGTAATTTTTAGTAGTTGTGCTCTCACGGGCTCAGTAATTAGCGTAGCGGTATATATTTAATGATTCAATGAATGATTATTTAGAATTAGCCTTCATTTGGAAGTGAACGCGATTTCATACGGTTTTTAACGCTAACTAGACGGTATACCATTTATAATTTTGGTAAAATTTTGTAAAAAAACACTGGCTGGTTCTCTTCGAAATACTTGCTTCTAAACTTAAATATTTGAATAGCGTAACTACTCGACGCTTTTCAATTTTCAAATTTCGAACTTTTCACGGAAAAAAGTCGACGTTGCTGTTTTTAGATGAAAAAAAATCGCGATTTCGGTGTTAGCCCTATTGTAAACGTTGCTCAGTTTATTTTGAAAAGATATCTTTCTGTAAGTATTTTAATATTGTAGATATTTTGATACAATTATCCATTATTTAATTTGTAAGCAAAACTCACTGTAACATTCAGCACTGCAATTAATCAATGTTTATCAAAACGTCAATCTTCCATTAAAGAGACTTTCCATTGAATTTTTCTCACATTAAAAAAACAATATCACTAAATTGTGTCTCGGTGCAATTATAATCGCAATTATAAAGAGATTTTTGAGTCTTCGAATATTTTTATATCACCTTAAGTCCAGTTCACACGCGCGGAGCAAATGCGACGTTTTGATATTATTTTCATCGCCTAATTGAATGGGCCAGTTATTTCGTTAATGAGCGCGTTTTGCTTTCCCATCCACTAAACTTTCTAGTTGTAAACATAAAATTATTCGGTCGAAAACTATTACTGTTATATTACTTTACTTGAATAATGCAATACAATTTCGAAAACAATAAATCATGTTTATATGACGGATGTAAATTTACCTACATTATTATGCATCGTTGCGTAACTTATACTTACTTAAATTTAAAAAAAAAAAACAATTTTCCAAATCTTTATCTTTGGAAAATTAACTAATTATTTACATAAATTTTTCATACAAAAATTGCACACGCGTGTTTAAAAAATCATCATCATCAGCCTATAATGTCCCACTGCTGGACACAGGCCTCCTTTCACAAATGAGGGTGAAAGGGAATGGGCAATACTCCAACACGCGTGCCTACTGCGGATCGGTGGAGATAGGCTAGTGGTCAACCTACTGTTGGAGTTTTCAAGCCGCCTAGGAGGCCTCCAACTAGCTTATCACAATTAAGTGATAACCGGGACCAACGGCTTTAAATGCCTTCCAAAGCACGGAAACGCTCGATTTGAAATACCACTAGGCGGTAACCTATCCAGGAACCAACCACGACGGTGGTAGCTTAACTAGACTGACTGAAGAATATCCCAGGCTATTTATCGATGAAGAAACGTTTGAATATAAACGATAGGCACATCCTAATGTTACCAAACGAACGATGACCAAATGACAGCAATTGTCATTACTAAATGCCGTAGGATGTAACTAGAGTAAAGATTTGTCATCTACCGGTTACGTAACGTGTGATTTGAGCCATAGACTCAATTGAGCGTGATTGATCGCTACTGTTTATTGTCTATGAGTCATCTAATGGTCAGTTTTAAGAGTAAATGCCCTTGATTATATATTTCTTCTAGGTTATTTGACCATTTCTCCATGGAAGGTAATAGTATACTTACTTGAAGAAACCAGTTCAACAAACGTGAAAGTGTAACAAACAAACTCACATTCGCATTTATTATATTAGCATGGATTAAGACGTATGGTTGTATCTAAAAGTCGAGAAACCTCACTCAATAAAGTTAGTATAATATTAACAATATCTTTGGATATTAATCTGAAAGAATCATCGACGAAATAAAATGGACGATAACGCACTCATTAAAAAAAACGCCGTCATTAATCCCAGCGAACGCTGATTTTCATCGAGAAACTACGAATGTATGCGCGTACGACGCAAGCATAAGGGAACTAACAGACTAGCGACGTATCGTATCGTTTACGCACCAAAATTAATATCATAATATTTAAGTAACTTTGCTGCGGACTTGTAAGTCTTTCAATTATTTTGAGATCATTAATATCATTTGCTATTTTTAATTTACTTTATTGCTCAGCTGTAAAAAAATATTTATCACAAAAATCTTAATTATCAAAAGCAAGATTAGTTAAATCTAAGAAAAAACTAATTAAATAGGCACGTCACATCACGTATGTATGTAGTCTCACTAATATCTGTCGGTACATATATTGTAGACGCGACGATGCTATCTGCCCACAGGGGCGTGCGACGTCATGCGCGCACGCATCCGATACGCATGTGCGTTTAATTTTTAGCTTTCTTTACAACTAATGAGACATCTGAAGTGAACATGTCGCTGTGACTTTCAAAATTTGTGTAAAAGCTACATTGTAATATGATATTTTTGCTATTTTTATGTGAAACACAGTTTTTGAGAATACTAACTTAGACATTGAAAAATACAGATACAAATTCCAAAATTGATACGTACTTTTCTATACCATAGATTTGGTATCTATGTGGATGCCATTTTATTGCGATCAGTCGTAAAAAGAGAACAAAGGAGTTATTTGAATAAATCGCTGAAAAAAATAACTTTTTTACAATTGACGACGCTCCACTATCACTATAATACCCAGAATTGACTATTTCTGTTATATAAGCTAGTCAAAGCAAAAACGAAGTCCCATAAATACACTGAGATTCTAGTTACATAATGTTTTGTTGACAAAAATGGCCGACAATGAATTCATTGAAATCTTTAAACCCTAACAAATAGTTCGAGTAGGTACCTAAAAATTATTGCTTTGATTCGCCCAATAGCAATCAGTACATCCGCTTAGATCTGAGCGATTACCGCTGAATGCGCAAACGCAATGAATGTAACAGGAAGCAAAACAAAGGTGCAAGAACAAAACTATGGGAATTGATAATTAGATTAAATTTTAATAGGGTTAACGTGGTTTTGCGGTCGAATGGCGTTGGTACATCCTCTTTCGTAATTATCACTACTATTTTGGTTTTGTAAATTTTTTGATGTTTTATTCCAATGTGACCTTTTGCCTTTTATTTGGGGTCGGGTCTCCTCACATTTCTGCGCCAAGTCAGACGATCTTGGGTTGTCGGTTCGGGCAATTGGGCTTTCTTGAGGTCTCGTTCTATGTTGGACCACCAGGTCAATGGCGGGCGGCCTCTACCTCTCCTAATAATTCCCAAACTGTATAGTATCTAATTTCTTCTTCTCCATTGTTCCAGAGAGCCACATTGGCTGAAAAAGAAGTGACGACCCTCAAAGAACAGCTAGCCACCACAAGCCCCACACCGCTACAAGCCAACATACCCAAAACCAATGGCTCCCACTTAGAACCGACCAGGGACCAGTCCACGGAGACCAGGATAGATAGGTACAGCCCAGAAATAAAAGAGGAGAAGAGACAATCTCCTGAAATTGATGAAGATATAGAGCATAAGATGGAAATGGCTGCGACGGGGAGGAGTAACAGTAACTCCTCGAGGAGCAGTCCAGTTGTGCCTCAGGGTGGGAATCTGGAGACAGAACTTGCCACCAAAGAGAAAGAGGTAAGGAATTAAGCTAGTATTATGGCAGTGCGAAAGACCTTTTTGACATAATTATTGAGCAGTGTTGTGAAGTATCGAATTGTATAGTTCCCAAACATCGAGGAAAAATCTATTTAGATGAATTTTTGCGCTGATTTTGAACAGTAAGGACCAATCACTGCTTCGTGTGTTGTCTTAGCCAACCAGAACGCATTGTCGGTGGTCGGAAATTGGCGGAATAGATTTGAAGCAAAATGAACACCATTGGGTTTATTGTGCGATGATCCCAAATTACTTTGATTTTCTATCACATTACGCAATGATATTTAACACAGACTTTTTTCTCTATAACATTTAGAAAATTATGTCTTGTACATACCCCCTCTTTTCTACTGAGATTTTCTATAGTGGCCACCTTCACCAACCTCTCGGTCATAAAAGACGGCACACTATACCAGGCAACCCCTTACGAGGCGTCTGGGACCATCTGCGGTAGGTCACGCCGCCAGAGTACTCGCCCCTGGTACTCAAGAGAAAATGTGAGTCGCACCGTGATCACTCACTACCATTTGTCCAGAATGGTACCGGAGCAGTCAAAGTCGCTCACCACACGCACCCCAGCACGCCAGCGCTAGCATGAGCACAAACGCATAAATACGCAGCGCAAACACCGGCGCACCTTGTTGGTGCTAGCGGATTCAATCCCCGCTAGGGACGCCAGAGAAGCTGGCTCCCATTTCTCCAGAATGGTCCCGGAGCTGTCATGCACGCTCACCTCCCGAATACGAATCCACGCATCTACCCAATGCCTACAGCTGGGTTGCCGGAAAACTAATCCAACGGGTAGTCCTCTACTTTCTATCCAGGAAAGTGCCGGAGATGCAGTTCACTCACAGGAGCTCACTTGCTTGAGGGTTACTCACGAACCCCGCGTCTGACCACCAGGTGGCCCTTTGCCTTAGGCCGGTAACTTCAGACACTTGTTGCGCGCGAGGAATGACGCACGACCAACACACAGTCGAGCAGACAACATGCCACTCCTCTGCAACCACCACATAGACCAACGCGAGTCCATACCCAATGTCAGGTTCCACCTTTGCGCTTGCAATGGTGGAGGGCCTACCTGACCCCGCGTACCCTTATCCAAACAGCCGGACCCGTAGTTCCAGCTGCGAACCCCATCTGTTCGGGTCGTACAGACGTGGGCGTTGCTCATTTAGCACCACCCGGAGGACACGTGTACGGTGTTTAAGGCAGAACGTACGGACGCGAGCAACATTATCATCCATCATTATGTCTTGTACAGTATTACCCAACTAATATGGCTTACCGATGTACCTGCGCAGAAGATACATTTTCAAAGCGCGGGAAACGCTATTCGTCGACAGCTGCCGCCATGTTAGCGCGCGCCGTGCGGAGGGGCGTGACTTGCGAGTGAGATGGAACTAACAGCTGCAGTGTATTATGAACCTTATAGTAGTGATCTAAGATTGATTGTAAGTTTTAAGCATTCTTTCGTTGATCTTCGGGCCATATTTTCTTTTCTGTGCGAACGAAAATTCACGACGTCCCTTATCAGTTGGGTAATACTGTAATGTCTTATTTACAGGCATGTTTCTAAAAGATGAAACTGAATTATTAACTCATGCTTCAGATATACCGCAAGGTCAGGGGTTCCTTATACTAGGCAACCACAAAATTAAGGATTTTCAAATATTCCACCCTTAAGCAAGTCAAATATGAGATAATTGAAACCAATATCACCAAGTTTAATTCAGACAAATATAAAACAAATCAATGACATCTCCATAGATTTACAGTAGAAGAACTTCCCCTAAACATAAAAAGAGTTATATGAATGAGGTCACATGGTTAAATGGTCAGAAAATTACAGTTAAAGGATGGAACAGCCTTGTAGTTAACTGGTGGAGCGCACGGCGGCAAGTCATCTCGTATCGAATGTAACGTACGATCAATAAATCAATTACATGTGCGGGGGCAACGCTGAATTGGATTTGACAGTTGGCTAGATCTAGGGATGTGCGTGGGTGTCGATATCGAATGTAAACGATAGGACTAGGTCAACTGATAATAGTAAAGCTGTGTCCAGTAAAAGATTTAGTATCAGGATAATAGAAACGACATTTCAAATCGAAATATCACGTGATTTTTAACAATCACTTATGTCAATCCCATACAAAGGTAGATCGTTTACTAACGATAACGATTGTCGACAACCATCTTGTCTAGGGGGGCAGGGTGCCTAGATAAAATGGCTGTCGAAAATCGTCATCGTTAGTAAACGATCAACCTTGTATGACATACATTGTATGACCTTAATCCCATGATTAACATTTCAAATCGAAATATCACGGGATTTTTAACAATCTCTTATGTCAATCCCATACAAAGGTTGATTGTTTACTAACGATGACGATTGTCGACAATCATCTTGTAGGGGGGCTGTTAATTAATGTATTGAAACCTGTTTTTTTTTGCGATACTTATTTTATTTGGAGAACCAATAATAATGAATGGTCTACTAACAATAAGTCTATTCTTCAAGGTGTGTGTTTTTTACTTATATAAAAAAAACTAACTGACATATCAACATAGCTAAGGGATAAAACCACGGGTGAATCCGCGAATCTAAAAGCTAGTATGACTTATAGAGCATGGTTAATTTAATAAAATCTAGTTTTGAAATACAGACTTTATAATTTTTTTAATTTAAATGGGCTTGCGTTTGACCTTCGACTGACCCTATGAGGAGTTATGACGAGGCCGAGGATGTAGCACGCTTACCCAGAAAAGGCCTATTCACTCTGGCCAGTCACATCCATATATGATCCATATAGATGTATACATCTAGGTTATAGGTGTCGGGAAACACAGACCCCGGAAGAGAGTTATCTATCGATTCAATGTCCTTGACCTAACTTAATCTTAATTCATCGATACCCAATCTATCGACAAGTGATCGGCTCGTCGCATCACTAGTGAAGGGAAACAGGATACGTTCAATGGAATGATTGATCGGCACCGAACGAACGGTAATCCTTGCACTAAATAAATATCACAGTTTATGAGCTATGACCGTAAAGACACACGGACACGAGACATTGTTAACTATACTTTATTATTGTGTGTGGTATTCATTATTATAGTTTAGGATGAGAGAAGGACAGTAGATTCTCTATTTCAATCCTAATAACTAAACAAGATTATGCTTGTGAGGTCTTAAAGCTTGTTTTTTTTTTAATACGATAAATGCCCGGTTCCTATAAACAAAAATGAATCGTTTTGCTTACCAATGGTAGTTTTTTATTGCCAGACTGGGCATATAGATCATTTCGTAAGCTAATTTTAAGTGTCGGTACACACCGAAAGGTGCTTGGCGACAGATTTTCCACTTGGGGGTGGTAGCCAGCCAGGCGGGTACTACAAAGTACCCTACCACCGTGCTATGGTTTCCTCACGATGTTTTCCTTCACCGAAAGCTCGAGCTCATTGTAGGATTTGAACCCGGGACCTTCGTCTCGGTATCCGACGTCACTACCACTGAGCTATCATCGCCTTAGTGAAAAAACTAAACTATAACAGGTGGAGATTTCGAGATGGCATATTTTGAAAACCTATGTTGGGATAGTCATGCTGATCAATTTTTTCGTAAGTTAAGTAAATGTCAACCTTGTTCGATCATAATGTATGAAAAGTAAAATTTTTTTTTGAGAATTTATTGTTTTTCCCATAGTAAAAGTTATTCAGCATGACTAACCCAACATAGGTTTCGAAAATATGCCATCTCGAAATCTCCACCCTGTATAATATTTGTCATTGAAGCTAAGTGACCTAATCAGATCACGATATGCGACAATGCGATTCACAGCCAAACACTGTATGACACTGAAGACCCCCTTTCAACATTTCAAACTAACTTACCTTTTATTTTCTTTTCTAATTGGCATTGGCAAACGATCAGAGCGGCTACCTAATTTCAATTAGTGATGTGCCAACTCAAATGTCGACATTTCGACTGACACGATAAGCCCGCACCTATCCGCTAAAGTAAAGAGTTGTGTATGACGTTTTGACTTTTAATTGAGTTTCCATGTTGGAATTGTCTTAACATTTTATTTTGGTTTTGTGGATTTTTAGCGATCTTTTTGGCTGTAAGGTAATATGCAAAGTGGCTATCCACCAGTGCCAGGTACCGCTTAAAACAAGCTACGCGTAAATAGAGTCGTCAGCCCTCATTGGGCAAGACTACTTAGATTTTCTATAGAGGTCAGCTTACCCACCCTTAGGCACTTGTCCGACCGCCGACGATGTACGAGTAACGAGTAAAACTAGCAACTAGAAACGAGTTGACGAGCAGCGGGAAGCGAGTGTGTAGTTCCGATAGTTTTGTCGCTGGGCTGTAAGCGAGTGTGCGAGTGCGACGGGCGATTACTTGCACAACAAAATGACTCCTAGTTGGTCTCTCGGCGTGATTCTGACCGCCAAGCGAGCATCGCTGAGCTAGAATTATCTTTGATAGCTCTTGTCGCTCAGTGACAAACTAGTGGAACGAGTCCCCGCAGGCAGTGTAAACAGTCAGCGTTCAACTATTATATGTATATGCATCTCTTTTGTTTACACGGAATGTTATATCTATTGTACGTTTCATGAACGAAAAATAGCCGATAGTTACTTGTTTACTCGACGGCGGTGGGACAACTGCCTTAAGCATAAAAATGTGGCCCAGTATTCCTAGCAACCCCATAAGGAGCATCAGGGAGCATGTGTGGTAGGTCCTGCCGCCAGAGCATCCACCCTGGCACTTTTGCACTGTGACACCGTTGCACCCTACTCATATAGCTACGGTAACCGCTTCATCTTCATTGTATTAAAAAAGCGATAATTTATAAAACGATCACCACTATCTTTAGCCTCAACGAAGTGAGGAACAAACGATTGATTGACGCCCACCAATCGATCAATCAATATTATCGATACACTCAATTAATGGTAACCGAAGCGGGCGCAGCTCTAATTGAGAGCAATGGAGCGATGATGCAGCTTTATAGTCAATTTCAGCTATTTATTTATTATCATAACTATTTACCGCCCACACGGTTCCTACACAGTCATTCCACAGTGATTTTCGGTCATTGACCTATTTAAAGTTAGGACAAAAGATCCACAGCTCCTATTTTAGCCTAATATCCTTATCTGTGTAAACAAACTTAATTTCCGCTTTGATAATATGAGTGAGTGCTTGAAAGTCCAATTTTAAGGAAAGATACGACACGTGCCTAGGTTTATTAAAATGGCGTTAAGCTAATAACATTTATTTAGATTAATACATACCTAATACAAATATAGAAATAGATTTCGTAAGACATACACGTAAGTCATTAGATACATGCCTTTGTAAAATCTGGTACTAGCTTGCTCAGTAATTTTAACCGCCATCTTAAAGAACCCAATTATTTTTGCAGTGTCTACTTACGTGGCAAAATCATGCAGATCAACAACAAACTTCGCAGGTACATCAGAATGTCGATGGTAGATCAAAAATCAAAAATTAAAGCCAGCCAAACAAATTCCATTACACATAACAGGATTTCTATAATGACTTCCAAAAAAACATCCAAAAATCAACCCTATACGTTGAAGTGCTCTCGACATCAAAACGCAATGCGAAAAGCCAGTGGGAATAATTCAAAGACGAACCAACCTAGTAACAAGTAGATGCTTTCAGATGAAACCATTCATACGTTTGAATCATTAGAGCATTGAATCGCCAAATTTAAAGCACACTGCATACAGGTGAATTGAAACGTGTACTGATGCAATGCATTGATGTTGATGAGCTTTTAAGGCAACACTATTATTTTAAAGATGTACATAGTGTACATGTATTTGCTATAAAAGAAAAACATATTACATTAAATGTAAACAATATTATTAATCAAAAAGTTCACAGCCTAGTAACACGAAAGGGAACGACAAATTTTACGTAAAAGGGAATGCACAAAACCGAAACGTTGGTTGTAAACAGTCAGCTAGAATAGTTCGAGTGTCGAAACTCCATAGTATTTCACGATATAAAAGCTGTTATTTGCCTTAACGAACGCTTTTGTGATACCGACCTGGAATTCCTTTAGCACTATCTCAAAGATGGTTCGCCATCCAATGCCACTGCAGCGGACACGGACAAATTCACAAAGCGTGATGACGCGGCAATGCAAACAATTTCATACAATAGTTTACCATAAGAATGCTTCACAAAACAAGCTGTAAACAATTCGATAAAGCGATACAAATGTGAAACTTTTGATAGCAAGCTGCTTTTTATGCAAATTCTCATTGTAGTTTCAGTTGAAAATGATCGATGTATACCGTTGCTGAAATAATGATATTCCCCGTTATTCAGACCTACCTGGTTGTCATTACGATCAGTAGGAACGGTTTTATTTCATTAGATACTGAGTTAGAACTAGTCTTAATTTACCGCGATCTTGTACAGATCCACTGCCTAATTTCGAACCTGCAAAATAGAAACAGTTTGATTCGATAAAATGTGCAATCGATTTGACAACAGAATCTGATATTAGGTTTTTCTTCTGATCTAGACGGTTAGGCTAAGACTTTATTGGAGCAATCACTAGATTACAGTGCAATAACTAGACCTGGAGTTTTAGTGTTACATCATCTCTTTTGAACCTATCAAGTCTCAATGTCGCGAAACATTATTTTCTAAAAACGTAACAATTGACGCAAACCATACCGCTTTGTTTCAATTCAATGTCAATAAAATATCAAGTGAAACCCTAGCAATAAATAAACAAACAAGTATCGAAAGGGCAAAGTTTACAACAAAAGGGTTTAAACATCTAAAAATCACAATAGAACCTACAGCTTCGCGTATTTTTTTATTGTTCAAAAATTTTTGCGACGAAGAAAACGATTTTCAGTTTATAGAGCCCCAAACTCTTATTAACCGCGTTGAGGGTGACAAAGTTTCTCAGAAAATTTCCTCACTTTTTTCTATATTTTAATTAAGTTCAAAGAAAGGGGTGGGGGGAGTTCAGATGTTATTCCTTTTTGATGACATTCGATAAACGATTTGTTTCAGCAACTTTTTTCTTATTACCATTTCTGTGAATTCGGTTTTGATTGGATCCGAGGTTTCATTAAACTTTTTCTCTTTAGATGCAAGAGTACTTTTGATAGGTCAGCTAATTTGATGTGTTTCTTTATTTGTAGAATTTCGTGGAAAAAATAATTAATTAGCAATCAGTCGTTGTTACGTTGTACATAACATTGCAAAAGCTCAACTGTATCAAATTAAAGTGTTTGCAATTTATTAACTTTAAGATCTGTTTCAAGCCTACTAGAATCTATTTTAGTTTTGCATCTTCAATAGTGATAGTTCTATTGGCCTTCGTGTCCGCTATCAAAATTATTTTTATCTACAGGTAAACAAAGCGTCTATTTCAATCATATACATTGGCAATAAAAAAGATGAATGAAAGTATGCAATAGAAATATAATTTTATTAGACGCCGCTTTTATATATTATCTACTCAAAGTTTTAATTACACGTCGCCTTAATTTTGGAAAACCTTCTTGAAACACCTGGCGTGTTTAACAACAGTCACCTGAACATCATAATAATGTAAACAGAACATAAATTCCACACCAACTGACATAACATTATACCGAAAACACATCCATTTACTATCGGAACCAGCGTTAGCTATTTAATTTCAAAAAGCAATAATATGGCCCAGCGGCATAAATCATAAACACCTTTCTTTTTGAGCATTAAAAACAGTTACTTTCATCTCGCGCTCATAGATGGCGTTGTACTAAAGGCTAACTGTAAATTATACTTTAATGTCACTCCAGCGCGGGACATGAAAGACTGATGACGCTATTTTTGTACACACCAAAACGAAAACACTCGAAATTAGTTTATGACGTCTGTCTGTCGTTCGATATATTTTAATTTTGTTATTTTCGGGGCGTGCGTTCACATTTCTCTTATTAAGTCTTGAACGTCGTAAAGTCTTAGACGCTTCGACAGTGAATTATCTTTGAACTGACTTGACTAATGATCTTTAAGCTTATTATAGACTATTTGGAGCCATATTGACATTTATCGATGGTATATATTGCATGAAATCCGTTGTCGAATGATAAATTCACGAGACAAATGTAGCGGCGTATTGTCATTCATTTGCGGTCACTTCGGTATTTAATTTATATTAGGGTATCGATGCCAAAATGCATTAGCTTTACATCGTAAATAACAACAATAAATTCATCGATGGAGATGTAATTAACAATGCACATAATGTAGAGCGAGTGACAAATATAGTCGGATGATCTTTAAGGGTTATTTAGTTTTGTAACACTAAGGTACATACAGATATTGTTCCGGATTCAGCTTCAAGAACAAAAATAGATAATATAGATATTTCACGGTTTGTTATTCCACAAATATTTTAGTCATTGAATGTAGTTAGAGTAAGATATGACCTTTATACGTTCAGATTTCTAAAGCAGTCAATCAAAGAGAAAGCAACAAATACGAAATGTCTACAAGAGAAGCAATCAGATGCCCCATCAAACGCAACCTATCATCTCGTCAGAAATCGGCACGCACGATAATTTAATAACAGAAAAAAAATCTAGTGGAGTTACATTAGAAAAAAAGGACAAAAATATACTTTAAGTACACGGCGGTAAGGCGGACCAAATTGCCGTCTAGCGATGCCAGTAATTATAGTCGAAACACGCAAGCTAACATGAAAGCAAATGTCAAACTCACATATTTATTTCCAAGTATTGAATGCTGGGCCCCGTTTCTCGGAAGATTCGAAGTAAACATCATCGTGTCGATGATGAAAGCGATCTGCTGCTTTGTACTCGATGCTGATTATTCTAATTTTAGCTCCGACCAACAAAAAAAGGAAGATAGATATAAATATGTAATTTGTCCGTACCGTGACAACGGCATGCCGTGACTCCATTATGTAACTAACGACCGGGAAGTGTACGTACATGCGTACGCCTGCAACTGTATCTGTGTACCTACAGATATTTATCTTTAAACTTTGTTAGTCAGTCAGCAATGTTTCTTTAATAACCTCATAATTAACTAAAACGAAGACGGCCTCCTCGTCTAATTCGTCCCGGTTTATTTATACACGGGCCGCGTCGATATTCAGAAGCCGACTTGATAGATTCATAGCAGTGAACATCAAAGACGAAACATTAATCATAACTCACATCAATCGCCGGTGAAACATTTCTGTTTTTATTGTAAATCAGTATTAAAAAGCGACAGCATAAGCATATGAATCAAACGTGCGCCTCGAGACGTCACAGTACGCGATAAATTCGTGAAATGTAAATAAAAAAAGTAGCGGTGCGATTAGACCACCCTGCGGTACACCTGTTGAATCTATTAACGGTTGGGGACCGCGAGTACCGCGACGGACATTAGAGCGCGGAAAGCAGATAAAATCGAAAATGTAAGCGGTTTTGTGAAGAAATGACCGCTCGTTTATCAATTTATGTGATGCGTAAAGAAAAATCTGAACGATCACTTCAGTCAAATGCCGCTCACAGGTCCAGATAGCGGATCAAACGAATGGGTCTTCATGCTAATCGTGCGTAGAATTTTCATTTTTAAATTACAGTAGGTGTAAGTGCGACTGCGTTGCGCCAAACTAATAAAAGTTAAACTTCCTACGAAGTGATATTTATGTATGTACTACGTCTGGCTTCCATCTTTTTATGATCGTCAACAGTTACATATTTAATGTTCGATGTTTATCAACATTTCTTTCTTATGCAGGTTTAGTGGGGCGATAAATTATTTATCATCAAAGACCCGCTTATTTTCGAACTTTTGTTTCTCTCCCACAGTAAAGCTTGGTTCAACAAATGACGTCATGAGCATTATTAAGTAAACTGCGTATTCTTTTATCGTACGATTGAATACTTCGTTTCGAGATAATGTCGAATACGTTGATACGTATATATTCGTAGCTGTAGTGAAATCACTATGTATACCTACTTTAGTCACATCGTTAGTCAGTGCAGTTTACATAACTGACTCATGAAAAGTCTGAAAAATGACGCAGTGTCAGTCTGAAACACCTAATAATGCTCGTCTATTAAGACGTTAGCGAAACCCGTTTCATTTAACAATTAAGTCGTTTCTCGCTGGAAATCTGTTTGCAATGCGTCTGTTACTTTTTTTCTTCAAAAGCTCTTTGTTTTAAGACTTTCATGTTTAATAAGATACATCTGTTTCTACTATATTTTCGGATATCGCCTTTGAGATGTCATATTGAAGCGGAAAACCGTTGATATTTGGTTACACACCGAAATTTTTGTACAGTGCAAATTTCAACTTTATCACCTTGTTATAAAGTTTCGGCAATCGTGCGGTTTGCTTTTTTTCGTTTATTTTACAAAATCTTTATGTTTCATCGAAGCGATTGCCAGATGAGTGTATCAAAGAGATTGTCGTCGATATAAATATTTTTGTTTCAATTTATTCACAATTAGCAGAGTGAGTAAGAGTTGTTATCCTGGGGTAATTAACAGTGTTGAAATGTTTGATTTGTTATTAAAAGTGAGACCGCTCAGATTTGCGAATTGCGTCATTTGCATAGCTCTTTAATTGAGCTCTTATCTGGTTGACAATTTTGTTACCAAATATGGTATGATGTATGATAAATATAACGTTATCAATATCACGCATCAATTTTCTGAGAAGGATGGCAATTAGGAATGGTATTTTAAAACCTCGCTTATAAATATATCTGATTATCAACAAAAAGTTAATAACCTAATCGAATCGACAGTTAAACACCAAGTTATACCAGACAAAAACATAGTAAAAGTATATTGAACTTTAGAAAAACTTGACACTAATAGCAAAGATGGAGCTAAATAAGCTCGTAGTTCACCAGTGAAATGTACAGCACCTCCGTTTGATCTAATGTTTTATGTATGTCATGATAATTAGTTCGATCTCGGCTCTGAATTACGTCATCAATATTAATTTGCAATTACAATGTCTCGACTCCATCGATGATTAGTTTCCGAACGCGCTCAAGTGTTTGATTAAACTTTAATTCGATTTATTATTTATTCATGTTACACAATAACTTGAACAGAACACTTTTTGTTGTTGAAACATTGACGTTATAATCATTATCATCACGCTACGGAGGCATAGTTGGAATTATTCAATTGGATTCATTTGAGCTTTTATCTGTCGGAACAATTTTGACTTGTCTTTCAAACGTTTCGTTTCCTCTGCCGATATCACTTTCTCAGAAATCATTTGATGATTCTACGCCGAGCTCTACGTCATGTTTGCAATATGACCTAATGACTTCCTTTAGTACTTTTATATGCCCTTATTTTCTTTGTACATTATTTGTACTTATAAAGACATATAGCTATGCATTTCGTTACATTTCAAAACCAATACCAACGCATTAGCAATTATCATCAACGGTAATAACAATCATGCTTGCAAGATTACCAACACTTATTAGAAATACGTACATACACGTATCAATTTCATCAAATGGTTCTTACATTGTATCACTTAGGAATCAATTTTCAATAACATCGATTAATCCAGCTTTAATACCGGCTGGTGGAAATTGAACTGGATGTTTGTTAGTTAAGGTGCATTTTGGTTCGTAGTGAGGCGTTCGACTGGTTGAACCACATGTTAGCAGCACGTGTATTGAATATGTCAATTCATTATAAACTTTGTGTCGTATAGAAGATGATTTGTGACATATTATAGGAATAATGGCATGTCTGTTTGTACGTGTGTACGTTAAGGAGGGTTATTGTTCGATAGGAAACAGAATTCGGAGTAATTGACGAATTTCGTGGCGGTGTGCCCGCGCCATAATAGATACTGTTTAATTAATTTAGGTTTGTTAATTGTTCATATTATCGTTGGTTTGTTATCAACTGTTGCGTGCTTTCTGTTACTTAGTTCTACGAGTTTTTTTGTTTATTAATAGTTGATCGATTAAAACTTGACGGTAAATTTAAGAAATAAACTAGTTGTGAAAAATAGCATGTATTTCAAAGCAGTAAAGAGTTTTTCTAGAAACCGATGGTAAGAAAGAAGTCTAGTGCAATTTATACAGAAACCCAGTAATAATACAATTTCTTTGTTCTCAAAGTTTCTCAAAGTTGGTCCCCCACCTGCAGTTTAATTCGATCGTCAACCGCAGTAACATCGCGTCGAAAACACTCTACTATTGTTTTTATTAAAATTAATGCATAAATCAATCAATTTAAAACTTTCGCCCCCATCGTGTTCCTCAACATTTTTCACTTCGCCCCCTCTTTTTGGGACAATGGAAAAAACGGTTATTAATATTCCAATGTAGAAAAAACATCGTTACTAAACAATAGGTGTTGTTAATTTACTCATTAAGGATTCATGGGGTGTCCCTCCCTCCCCCCCGATGCCCCTTCGAGGGGGAGGGGTGATGTAGTTCAGAAATTCGGAATATTAATATCGGTATCCTTTGATACGTTTTATGATTTCGGTGCGGTACGGTGCGGTGGCATTTGTAAAATTCGTAGCTTCATTTTTTGAGTATTTGTTTGATGTTTTTAGTAAAGAGTATGGTGTCAATTGCAGAAATTAGTCATGCTATGCTAGTTTCATATTGCTTTTAGTTCTAACGAAAGGTGGATGTATCATATCTCTAGTTTATATAATTAAGTAAGCTAACTAGATTTAAAAAGCCATATTTCGCAAGAGGGTTTATTTCTTTTAAAACAAAAGAGATGTTTAATTAAATGTATTTGAAAAGTATTATTATAAAAATAGTGGTTCGTTAATTACAGGGTTGCCACATTACAAAACTAAATAAATCATTGATATTTTAATAAATTCCAATAACAATACGCTAAAGGACAAAATAACCGATAATTTTTATATTCCGCGCGACAATGACGGCTGACCACGTGTCGTGGGGTCAGAACCGGTTCGAACCGGTTCTTAATAAAACACCATTCAATCGAAAAATCGTACAATCTTTCAGTAAAGTCCACATAATTTAAAAACCTTTGCAAGGTATAAACAACTTTAAACGCGAACAGATAAAGTTCAAAATGTATTAGTGGAATATTGATGACATTGATTTGTCCACTGCTGGTTTATTGGTCGTACGCCATTCATACAAAGAAAAGCTGATATAAATCTACTCGGATGTCCAGGTGGCGTTTGGTTAATCGAACCAGATCTATTGATGCGGGGCTTTATTTTTTTTAATGGCGAAATCACACATTCACTTTATTTTTTAATAATAGCTGTTACTTATCAATGGCCAGCATGCCCAATATATCTCATTTTATAGTACAAACAAAGAATTTAAAACGTCCAGAAGGATAGTCGCCTCTATGGGAACACGAAATAAACAAGCCATAATTGACAGTATTTAAAAGTAATAAGTTTAGGTAATTAAAAGTGACTAAATCGCAATACTTACACATGGAAGGTTAGTTTTTTAGTTTTTCCTTGGTTTTTATAAGTGTTGTGTATTTCAATATGCTAGTTGGTATTTTTTATTTAATCAGTACAGCGAGTATGACGCGATGACAGCCGTGCGCAGTACGAACTGAGTGCGATTTGCTCAGGAGCCCCTCAAGCGGAGTGATATTAAATGTCATGCTTTAGTAAGGCTCACTATCCATCTGGGTAGAGGCACGATGCCCTATGAAAATCTATGAGTACAAAATAAATTATCCAAGATTTTTTAAATAAGCATAGATTAATATAGAGTTTGACATCGACTGTGATTCTGCGCAAAATAAAAGAAATATTCAATTTAATTGAACACTTTTAGTCCCCGTTCGAGACAAAGGCGTCAAAAGGAATCTCGCGCATAAATTATTTTTTTAAACTTTTTTTTTCATCACTTCATTGTGCCATGAAGATATCGTTAATATTAATTTTTTGACGCGGAAACAAACGCAGCCGGGTTTTCGTATTCGTATTAATTCGACCCTTTGTTATTTTAATGGGTGTTTTTCACCGATAACTTGCCCTTTGTGATGTAACACAGATACTTTAATACTTGTAATACATAAATAAACAATTATATTACATGTTTTTATTATAAAATATCGTTAAAATCAATATAAAAACAGATTTTACTAAATAAAAATGTATTATGAAATACAGTTGAGGACAAAAAAATGCGGTAAAATATTTTTTTATTACATAGCAGCAGTTAGCTTTCGCTTTAATAATACTCCTAAGTGGTATAAAAAAAAAAAAAACTAATATTTTTAATGCGAAAGTGAATTTGTTTGTTTGTTTATTACGCCTTCACTCCTCAACTCTCAATCGTGAAATTTGGCATGCAGATAGCCTATGGTATGGAGAAGGAGATATTTTTTATCCCGGGAACGCGGATGAAACTGCGGGGGACAGCTATTATAGATTAAATAAAACTCTAAGGTAAAAGATCAGTACCATTAAAAAATAAAACTCTATAAGGTAGAAAATCAGTACCATAAAAAAAACTTCTTACCTATTATAATGATGTATAAACTGTAAAATAATTAAATGATGCAATACAAGACACGTGTAAGTGTAAAAACAATAAATCAGCAGACAAAAAACAATCGATAATGATTTTCGTTGATTTAGATGATGTTAAGTCATTGGCCTGGCTTATCGGCTTGGGGTCAATATTAACTGTTGCTTTATGAATTTTAGTTGAGCGAACTCATATCTGTACGTGCCATAACACAGAGATTGTCAAAGTTGTGTTACATATTTAGGTATGTGTTGATGAAAAAGTATACGGTATATTTTAGGGTCGGCAACGCGCAATTGATACCCCTGGTGTTGCAAGCGTCCATAGGCTACGGTAACCGCTTAACATCAGGCAGGCCGTATGCTTGTTTGCCATTTAGTGGTATAAAAAAAATACGGATATTTCATAAAAAAAAAAATCTATGCTATTTCTTTTTTCTTTTATGGCATATCATAATTATAAGCTTTTGTGTGTTATTAAGTTTTGTTATTTCTTTTTATTTTTATTTTAAGTTTTTG
Organism: Polyploca ridens; assembly: GCA_951394255.1. Classification (NCBI taxonomy): domain Eukaryota; kingdom Metazoa; phylum Arthropoda; class Insecta; order Lepidoptera; family Drepanidae; genus Polyploca; species Polyploca ridens. Next base: position 14,020,386 of record OX596260.1, read on the forward strand.
TTTTTGTTGCTTGCGTGCTTTGCAATATTTATTTTTGTGATGTCAAATAAAGCTATGTCTATTGTCTATTGTATAAAAAAAAATGAAATCTCTATAATTTGACGCTATTAATTTATAAATCAAAATATGTAAAAAAAAAAAAAATTACAAATTATCTTAAACAGTTACTTACGAAAATTGTAGGCACGAAAATTATTACAAGAGGAAAGGATGGCTGCAAGAAATTTGAAAAATAGGTTTTTAACATATCTATTGCTGTCGCGCTGTGTGTGTGTATTGTATCCCGCCCGAGGGTGATAGAGACAACTACAGCTTGGACCGATTATACCTATTTAAATTAGACGAAATCGCTATTTCGTAATCCCCGGTTTCCTCCTCCAAAACTGGATCGATTTAAAAAAAATTCAAGAATCATAATAAGAAGGGCTATGTCTGTCGGTTTTCCTTTTTTTTATTATATTCGTCAAATTTGTTCGCTGGACGTCTGATAAGAGCGTTAAAAATGGTAAGTTTTTGTGATTTTAGAAGGCTCCTAATTCTTATAATAATTAATTTATGGAAAAAAACACAACCGAGGGACATACAGTGGCACCTACAGATTGCATGGTAAAATAATCATTGCTCTAGTGTCATTATCCAAAGAGGAAACTGAGGATTACGTTTGTATGGAAAAAACGCCACCAGCGTTTCATCTTAATACCTATATGAATTTTAATTTCATATTTTTTTTTTCATCTTTCTTAACAGCGTAAAATTATAAACAAATATCTACATATTAATTACTCGAACAGGAAAAAGTTTTACAAAAAAAAGTTTGGAAACCCCCAAACCGATCGATAGACGCATACATCGTTCACATTATTAGCAACAGATAATAATTTATTAAACATTCTTTTTTTGTTTTATAATTTGTATTTTTCGCCATATCTAACGGTACATTCGAGGCGATAACTTGCTTCCGTCCTCCTGTGATAGTGAATTTGTATATTTGTGACTTTACGTGGGAAGTGATTTGAAAACAAATTTATAATACATCGACCTTTAAGGTACCTACCAAATATTTTTATAAAATTAATTATAGGTACTAGCTTATTATATGTCTTGTTTCACCAAAATGGTTACAGCAAAATTATACTTAGCTTAACACCTAAGGAAGTACTTACTAAGGTAACTTAAGAAGGGTGTGAAGAGGTTTCTTCAGGGTCGGCAACGCGCGAGTGATACCCCTGGTGTTGCAAGCGTCCATAGGCTACGGTAACCGCTTACCATCAGGCGGACCGTATGCTTGTTTGCCACCTCAGTGATATAAAAAAAAACTGTGCAAACAACATCAAAATATGTGCAGTAGTTTTCGAGTAATTAGCACATTAACAGATAGAGAGACGTTACGTTTCATAATATGCAAAAAAAAACTTTTTGTAAAAATTGTTATACTTACCTATTATTTTCATTTGCGATTTCCTTCTTCATAAATAAGGTTCATATTCAATTGACACCATCCGTCGATCGATAAAACTTAGCAAGTGATATACAGACAGCGTTCTATCACTAATGCCTATTGTTATATATCCTTGCATTAATTTAACGACAAACCATTAGACTTACTATCCTTTGGAGAACTATCCCGATAGATTGGTGAAACTACCAGTACAAGAGAATCTCAACTTAATTACAAGGAAATTAGAGTCACCAATTGTTTTGCAAATATGTGTACGTAGTTTGTTTTGATTGGGGAAAGTTTTAATATCCAATCGATTTGCTATCTTATCAGATGTAGTTACAGTTTATAATCAATAGAGTTGAGTTAATTTCTAAAGGGAACTTTTTAAGACAAATTTTTGAAACAAATTGAAACTCTAATGCAACATTATCGTAGTAAATTGCAGTAAAAATATCAAAGTACGTTAAAATTACTGATACATAATTAAACCTAACATTCCATAGGCGCTTAAAACTGAATAAATTAATTGTAAAGCAAAAAAAAAACTGTAAAAAATTAAAAATGGCGACGCTAAGTAGCTAGTTGCTAGATGTCATAAGTATGTATTCTCACGATCCATCGTAATACGATAATTTATAAAAATGTCCACAACCTGTGCTGGTCGGTTTGCAATCATTTTCAGTACAAAGCGGTATGGTTGAGTAAATTCACCGTGCAGAATGCCTGCCGTGGATAATGGGGTTCGATTCCGCGGGAAGCAATTTTCTTGTATAATATGCCGATTTTTTCACGATCGACTCGCAACGTTGATTTGTTCCCCGACATCTCCATTACGTTTGTTATTGACGTTGGTATGTTTGTTCAAATATTTGCACAGTAAAAATCTACTAATGATCATTTGTTTAGAAAAACACGGCCAACAACCAACCTTTGATCAAATATCACCAAATAGATCACCAGTGCTAAAAACCGTTGTTTATCTATTACTTAAAGGGCGAAACATTTGTCTCTCTAACAAAAGGTATCTCCCCTCCGATAATTGAGAGGGGATTCCCTTTAATAACCTTCGATTATTTATTTAAGACTTTTGCCACCTGAGGCTGCTGAAAAAATAGGCTAAAGACTAATTACTGGCAAACCGTATGTAAATTCAACTGTATTGCTACTGCATTAAGGTTTGGAATTGCATACGTGTGTCGAGCACTTCTGGTGCGGATTGGAATTGTGGAAAAAAGTAATCAAACTGTGGTTTTCTCTTGGGGTGATTTGGTTTAATTTATTTAGTCGAAGCTTTGCATTTCTTTTGCAACTCATCGTGTTCAGGACTTAGTCTGATGGACGTTTATTTTGGTATCAATATAAAAAATACATGCATAGTTTAATTGCCAGGCTTTGTAAATAGCTCGTGAAATTTGAAAAAAGAATCGTTCCTTTTTAATTTTATTGATAGCTTTCTATTTTGAAATTTGAAAAAGGAACGATATTAATTGGACAAATAGTAATAAACTATAAATCTAAAATCTGATAAATCAATTCATAAAACGAACGAGTTGAATGTACATAATCGGAACATGCAGATATTACGTATCCGACTGATATATCCAAAACAGGCTTATGTATAAAGAGGCGGTCGGGGCAAACCGATACACAATTAAAGAGGAAAACAAGGAGTCTTGTAAGTACTAATGCTAAGACGAATGTTGCGGAAAATCGAAGCCTCCCCCTGCCTCCCCTGTCTGTAGGGACGTCTGATTTACGATTTGTGTAGACTCCAATGGGGTTTGTTTCTTTTTTCGGTTTAATTTTAATATGGAAGGTTATGCCAAGTTTTGAATTAACCCTTTGCCATAGGGACTTTATGGAGAAGCTGATATTTTTCTTTCTGTTTCTTTTACCGATGTACTTACTTAAATTAAAAACGTTACAGTATTTTTGCTTTTACTATGATGCAATTTGATAAATTATATATTAATTATATTTGATAACTTTTTTTTTTAATTGTGTTAGTGTATGCTTTGTTGGTTGCCCTTAAAATAAATAAACTTATAAATACCAGATTTCCAATCTTGTACCCATATTTTCAACACATATTTTGTTTGGTACAAAATTCTCGAAGCAAAAGTACATGTGACAACCCTACAAGCCCCGCACAATTCGACGTTTTCTTTCTCTAATTGATAATTCTTCCGCGATCCCTCATCGGAGCGCTGCTCTCGTAGAATAATACAATTAATTCCCTTATGCCGGGACCTACTTATAAATTTCTTTGGCACAACAACCCTTATTGGGGACCCTTCACATGATACTTGGATATCGCTGCAGATTACTGAGTGATTCAAATATTTATTCGACATGTAAATCGATAAAAATCTTTATAACTACAGCAGTTCCTGGTTGACTGCTAGAAGAAAGTACACGTTCAGGATATTGCAGCTTAATAATATTATTACCACCAAAAACTAGCATTAGATAATCTATTATTTTCTGGCCAATATCACACCATAACTATCCATAGTAGGAAAAATAATTTAAACAGGTGGTATGTAAATGTGTGTTTATAAAAATCTACATACTACTTTCTACTGGATAGTAGTTTTAATATAGCAGCAGCTGCAGGTGATTGAATCCATAGTAAGCGCATTGCACAATAAAAACGCTCTGACTAGATTTTCACGTTTTTAAACGAAGCTTTACGTATTTATTGTAAGCAATTTTCCTTAAATTTTGACGTAAAACGAAACGTCATCCAGTGTACAATCTCAACAAGTTGTATGTGTCGTATTTGCCACCCCCGATACTGGAGCCTCGTTAGTAATTGCTTTACCCATTCGTAACGCGTATCTATTGTTATCCACCAGACACCAGAACAAAAACATGCTTAATACTTTGTTATACATTAGATTCGGTTAAACATCTTTTAGGTACTTACGTACGTCACTTAGGTATTTTTCAATAATATTTTTTTTATAAATCATTTTTTTACGTATAATGTATTTTGCATAATGAAATTAATTTAAGTTGTAGATTATTATTAATTATCATTATTATTACCTATAATAATTTAAATCCGATCCAATTTCATCAGAAATAATTGTCGTCAAAAGTTCCTAAACAATTGTCAATCAACGGAGCAAGAATCAAAAGTAACCCGACCGTATAAAATGTATTAATCGTTCGTCTTTTGAAATCGATTACGTCAACGATAATTCGGTTTTATAAATTCGTGTGCCAGACGCCCCCTATCCCCCCGTCGCGACTTTCCAGATGGTTTGACGATTCGCCTTGCTTCCAATTCAGCTCTTGTTGTTACATTTAAATATCGAAGTACCGGTGTTGCTATAGTACATGATAATGTTGTCTATGGATTTTAGAACATTTTTAAATATTTAAATAAGGTTCTTGTCATGCCAATTACATGTCTTCTTATCGTTATCAGCAATGCTATTAACATAATAATTTATAACATTTTAAATAATGTAAAATGATGGTTTTTATGACTAATATTAAATTGTTATCCTTTGTTACAGGTAAGAGACGAAAATAGAAACTTACGTAAGTGAAACCAATAAATCAGCAGCTAAAGAGTTGTCCAACAATAATCAATTAGAAGATTACGAAATACCATCGACATTTTAAAACACCCACTCGGGCAATCGAGCTATTTGTCAATACAATCGAATTGTTTTAAATACCGTGCCTTTTCGAACTCTGTGTAATCTCGAAACGTCAAACGATCAACGGATCGCGTGACTACAAAAAGCTTCCATTTTTAAAGAGCCTTTATCGACTGTCACTTGATAAAAAAAAGTTGGGCGACGCAACACTGGCCGTTTAGAAACTTTATTGTTTATACTTTGTAGTATACAAACTATTTAGTTTTAACGTTTGTTTTTTTTTTGTGTTTTTAAAGAGACCATGCAACTGATGTAACCTCTTTATATCGATTAATCAACATTATAAATAGAGAAATGTTGTATATCTGTCTATTGCATTATCCTACTTTTCAATGCTAAATTCAATCAACAAAGGAAACACATTGTATAAGAAAACCATTAATTTACCCAAGTAACGCATAACCTACTAAATGGAATACATTAGGTGCCTTTAACGACCTTATTACTTTTTAAATTTAAAAAACGAACGAAAGAACACCTTTCGTCTGTTTAAAAAAAAAGCCGATCGCTTACAACACGCAATCGATTCGAGTTACGATTACGATACCTACGTTTAAATTACGAATACTAACGCTGGTCACCCTCCACGAAAATGACGTAGCGTCTCCGCAGTCATTATTGGGAGTCATTTTCAGTTTCCGAACCATAAACTGTCAATAAAAGAAAACGTTAAACGACCTACATCTGCATATTTGCGCAGTTAAAAAAGAAAAGAAAAAACGAAAATTATTATTTAGCGATACGAAACGAAATTAATAACCCGTTCAATGCTCGTGAATTTTTATACGCTTTAGAGTTTAGGGTGTTATTGTTGTTTTCACTTGAGAATATTGATTTTGTATTTTATTTATGTAGCTTGTATGTAGTGTTGCCAGGTGTCCCGATTTGCGCGGGACGTCCCGATTTTCAGGGGTCTGGTGACACGTCCCGATTAACCCTTGATCGGGACGCCAAATGTCCCGATTTTTCACCAACCTCATGAGTCTTTAGTATATTCGATATTTTGACAGGAAAAACGAAAATAACTAAGCTGTTACTTCATAAAAATATTTTTGTTTTCAAATTTTCTCACCAAAATCAGACTTTCATGAAAAAAATGAAAATTAATGATTATGAAAAAAAAAAAATTTGCAGGTGTCCCGATTTGAAACCCAAAATCCCGATTATTTTATCCTTACGTTCCGAAATTTGACACACGGGACCTGGCAACACTACTTGTATGTCTACGAACAAAAAAAAGATGAACAGATTTGCTAAACTTTTTCCTTCATATAACGATGCGTCAAACCTTGAATGAAGGTTATTTCCCGGGTCTTTAGTTTATATGTGAATACATATAACATATTATAATTCTGACTATGTATAAGGCAAATGTTATCCTTCCTTGTGAAACGTTTTTTTTTGTTCTTTCTTTGAAAAAGACGTCTCTATCTTTTTGACGATGTCTATGCTCACTAGCTATTCGATGTCTATGCTCAGTAAATTGACATTTCACATGTTTTCTAATCAACAATACTCTTTTCAATTGTGACATTAAGGTTAGACAGATGATTGGCTGGAGCGATAATCAGAAGGTCACATTATCATATTATGTCGTTGTGACTATCTCAAATTGACTTGCAATTTCCAATAAAATATTTCCAACATTTGACAATGCAAGATTAAAATGAAATTGACGGTCATTATCGTGTTCTTAATTTAAAATATTCAACCCTTCACTGCACATTTTAATATCTCAACTCGTAACTAGTACTATAATCGTATGTGACTATCGATTTCTCATTATAATTCGTGATGTCATTAATAATTTTAATTAATTACAGTACGCGTGTGGGGTGTGTTTATATGGGCGACTATTGTCGTAACATCGTATCATCGTGTGAGATGATTTATGCGTATCATCTTTTGGTACGCGCTTTGAAGACGGCTCATTGATTTTTGATGACTGTACGAATTTGCATGTGTCATTATAACGTGCAAATCGACCGAGTTAAGATTGCGAACCCTTTGAATCAACTGTAATTATCATTAGGCTTCTAAATTTGAATCTAAATATCTATGTCTGATCATGATTTTAAAAATCGAACTTGAATTCGATGGAACGATTTTAAAATTCGAATTGTTTCTTGCCAGTGTGTGCGTTTTCCTTTGCTAATTCTTTTTAATATTCATAGAAATTAACCTTCACAAAGGCAGTGGTATTTTTTACACCACCCGGCCGAATTTCGCGACCTCCTCTACCCACATTTGGATGATTAATTATACACATTTATTAGTAAAATTTCGGCTCCGATTCTATAACATAGGGGTAGAAGAAAGGGTTAGATCGTTTGTATGTGTGCTCTCGTCATTAATATTTATTTCGCATACATAAGTTATTTTATGAAGGATTGATCGTTAGAGAAAGAGCACTTATTGTAATTATTTATGATTGATAATTACTTGCAAAGGTGTATTTTTACATTTATTTTGTGGAATGTAACCTTTTTTGCAGTATTGGTGTGCACTATCAGATTAGCGCCTTCGTGGTTGCAAGCGACAGTGATACATTCATCTTTTTTTTTAATAAATAACCATTTAAAAAAAATACAATTATTTGTTTTGGTACCTTTGAACTACGAACTTAACACGAATAAATCAAAAACACAATTACCGTCCGTGTTCAGTAATTTCCTAACCGTTAACGTTTATTGAAAAGAATTAACACTGAAAATAAGTACGCGATAACTGCTCAAACACAAAATATAGTACACAAAACATGATAACAATCACTAATTGTACCAAAAAGCGGGACTTAAACGCGAAAATTTGAGTGTGAAAACTACAGACTATGCCGTGTCAAATTCAACACGGGGCAGTCACGCGACTTACTCACAACAATTTTCCAACTGAACACAGTGACTAAGAATACAGTAACTAACACCTGAGGATATCAAACACAGTGTTGCCAGTGTAGCAACATGAAAAACTTTAAAATGTTATCATTGTCTGCCATTGGATTCACTAAATAATCAGGCATATCGCATGTCCTCTGATAATAAAACTGCATTTATCAAGATTTATAAACCTTGTTTGGAGTTGTTTTTTTTTTTCCTCGGCTCTGGTCGATGCGCGATCGCTCTACGATATATCACTGGGCTTTATCAAAACGGTATACGTTACTTGACCATGCGTAACTGGGAAGTGAGGAATGGTTTATGGCAGGTAAGACTACACCAGGTACCTAATTAATGGCCGCTTAATTAAGATCGATAAAAAGTTGAAAATCGTGAAGTATTGAAACTGCGATGGATAAATCATATAGATCAAAGAAGAAAAAGTTTTAATAACAGTTGTTATAACGTAGTTGTCTTGAGTTCGAATTCTTTCGTTCGAAATCAGCTCGATCGGCTACCACCCTTAAAAGAGTTACAAATCTACAGTTCTTTTAAAATGTCCGTCATATCCACAGATTGCACAGACCGTTCTATATACATTAGACATTATCATCTGTAACCCCTTTGCAATATTTTAAAGTAACCCCTTTTCGGAGATGTCACCCCTTATGGCGAGTTTGCGATCAATCGATTGGGTGCTGTCCAACCCTTATTATTTACTAATGCCTTTAATACATAAGGTTTCGTTCGCTATTTGAATTAGGAACTGGCACAAATGAACGCATTCTTTTTTTAAATGTAATGTTCTCATATTGCTGTTGGTAGCATAGAAGAAAAAAATTAATTAAAATTTTAAATTGTCCTAACAAGGCGGTGAAGTAAGTTTAGCGAAACCAATTTTTTATTTCACTACACGTAAGTGATATTTTTTCTCATATAAAATGGGAATAACACTAGTGAAACCGACTTCTGTATCTTAGTATGTAATTTTTTATTAGACTACAAGTATTTAGATAATAAATAATATTTTCTCATATAAAATTGGATAAATAACGTAATAAATTAAAACAATGGGCAAAAATATCTTTGCGTTCAATTTTAATTGAAGCTTTAGGTTTTTTTATATAATTTTTTTGCAAATCTAGCAATGATGTTCGCAAGTAAACTGAAATTCTATAAAAGTTAAATTATTTTAAAACTTTTTGTAAAAAAATGATAATGCAAATTAATTTATCTTAAATGCATCGGAAGCCCAAGGGTGTTGTTTTAATTCCTATATATTATTCAACTATAATGTATAATACATGTATACTATAGAGGGTGTGCCCTCCAGGGACCCAAATTCGAGATATAGGGGGTTCAAAAATCAGTCGCCACGATTGAGCCCTATCGAAAGTAAGCACTATCTCGGTGGGTATGTGTGCGTAAGGGGTGGCGGATAAGGGGGCTAATTTTTGTCACATAAATATAAGTAAATGGTGATATTGATTAGCTATGGTATGAATGATATATTAACTTTCTCTATGACATTAAAAAGTTCAAATTTAAAAAGCCAATCTAATAGATTTCTCGAACTCGATTCCAAATTCAAAAGACGCTTAGTATACAAACAACAAACTCCTGCAAATAAATACTGGCAACATTATCGGCCCCAGCCACAATCCCCAATGACACAGGTCGCTACCATAAACATAAAAGATTACAAATATACAAAATCCACAGACAAAACGATCCCTACTCAACCCGTAAATGATAATAAAAAAACAAAAATAATATCTATCACGCAATACCTCAAACGAATCGAAATGTAGAGACGGTCAGAATAACCCTTTGCTATAGAGAATTAACCCTTTCGATACTGGAAGGTGAACAACCCTGTTTTAAAGGGACCTTCTTGCACTCACGGTTTGGGGCACGAGCAACGAGCGGTTTTTGACATTGTTTTAGATGACCAATTCTTTCCATTTGTGAACAGGTGCTGCTTGTGGGGGTTGGTCTGCTTAAGTTTGCCATTTATTTATTTACTTATTAAATATAGATTCAGTCTACTTTGTAGTTTTGCGGCCGCGCCGGGGCACGCAATTGTTGTCAGTGCGATTAGAATGTAAATATTATGTAATGAATCTAAGCTTGTTTTGAAAAGAGTAATTGCTGAGTTTATTGCCGGCTCTTCTCAGCAAATGCAACCTTCCGAACCGGTATTAGAGTATTAGAGTCAGACTTTTCATAAGTGCCTGCGAAGGTCTATTTGAATAAATGATTTTGAATTTGAATTTGAATTTGAATTGCAAAAATGATCCAATATAAAATGATTAAGTCATTTGAAGTTAGAGGTTTTCCGATAGAAACCATATAGTTAGTTACGCAAATTATAGTTAGTTTGTTACGCTAATTATAAATATAGTATGTTGTCATCAATATAATAGATATAATCTATTTATATTATTATCATAAATACTGGAAGGTGAAACTCAAATAATAATTGATAACTGTTTTACAAAAACTTAAATCGACTTCAAAGTACACTAAGAAGTAATCAAATCCTGATCTGATGACAGTAAACCCTTCCAAACAAAAAAAGAATTTTCCAAATAGGTAATTAAATGACGGAGTTATGAGGTAACAAACATAAAAAAACCGAATTGAGAACCTCCTCCTTTCTTTGAAGTCGGTTAAAAATATTTTTGCTGTTATAAGTTTTAGTTAGATACACAATAATTTACTAAGTCAGTTTATCGCTGGTCAATATCAAAATCGCTACCGCTTTTGACTGGCATCCACACATTATCCGCAGGGCGACATGACGCGTGGTAACGAATATTCATATCGTAGCTTTTTTTACACAAAAAAAAGAAGCGTTCATTTAGAAAAATCTGGAACGCATCCAAACGCGACGTCCGCCACGGAGTTTTTATTAGTTTTGACACCGAGGACTTTTAATTAAAAAAAATATTCATCAATTTGTAGGCATATATTTTTTTATAATTCCATTTCAATCTAAATCCTTATCAGGTACTTTATTCTCTGATTATTTAGATATACATATAATAAAATGAAACTTCCATTTAATGTTACAAACTCTACCTTATTTCACTACAAATTTAGTTCCACTAGTCAAGTTATCAACAAGAACCGCTATAATTCCAAATGTCATCTGTCCAGAATGATCTTCCCGCCACAGTTGACACTGACATTTGACATTGACAACCTATTAATGACAGTTGACGTGCGACAAACGCACTTCTGAAAATGTTTTCAATAATGAAGAAATAACCTTAGCAAGAACGTAGGACGTAAGATTTTACTTTTCTCAATTTTCCCGCCAAATTCCACACGAAAATGTGGAAATCATTAAACATCTGCGTGTGATAGCTCATGGACTGAAATGTAAATTAATTCAAGACTGAGGACAAAAAATTTTACGCTCCAACAAAACAATAAGACCCGAGTTTTATGAAAGGAAGCCTCACATTCGGGAAATATTAACCCCCCATTCAGTCCCCCCCCCCCCTCCTTATCCCAATTAATTATTCTGTGCCATCAACCGCTGAAGAAAGCTGACGAATTGTAAGACGCGTGACTTATACAAACACATTATACCTGTTATATATTTTGAAAAACTTTTATTGTATAAAAGACAGTTGGAAACTGAATCTTATTTCCATGTTTAAAACATACTCTACAGAACTTGTAACTAGTGCTGTTATAAATCGAATTAATATAACTGTTCTGCAACTAATACCGACCAATAACTCTAGAGTGTGACTCAAAACACATACAGACTCAACATACGACACAGACACACTCACACGTAAATTTTAACGAAACTCATGCATATTTATAAACTAAAATGTATATATTATTTAATATTTCAGTGTGTGCGTAAGGGAGGGTCTTAATAACAGATATTCAATCAAAATCAACCCCTTTTCCTGTCCGATATCTTTTGCGCGATGCATCTCCCCTTGTGCGTGTGTTTTGTTTTATTATGCTCCAATAGATTTGGAGAGAATCGAAATTCGAATGTTTTGCTCATTATTATCACGTAGATGAAAATAAATTGACGGCCAGTATTTTTAATACATTCTTTCGAATGTTTGATTGCAGCTTTATACCAATGAAAATAAAATCTATTTTTTTAAATTGTTGATCCTTTACGATCTTTAGAACTTATTTTGATTCTATAGACGAATATTCTCAAGCAGAATGTCACATAAAAACTTTTTATTAGTAACGTATAATTTGAACAAAGAGTGCTCTATCATTAATGTTTCTAAAGATTTGTCGATCTCAGATTGTCGGGTTCCATCCATTATACTGTACTATTATTTGCATATGAATGAGTGCTTTTGTTAGAAAAACTATTGGGTGTTCGAATACGTTGCGTCATATTCTAATCAGAATATTATTGCAATAGTTTTCTTATAAGTACATTCTCATAAACATTCTAGCATCCGTGATACGGTATAATAAGTTCATTAAAATAATATTTTATCATGTTCACAATTAAACCGTCGAATTCGTCCGGGCACCCAAAACAAAAGGTACGATACCAGACGGACGAAAAATAAAAGTAGAAACATAATGCATCAGTGAATCGTAGAATTTTAACAGTATCGCGTATGAAATGCTCGTATAAAATGTATAAATCTTGCCGGTGGTGTGAGCCCGTCTGGACAGGACCTAACTCCGCCATGTTTATGTATAGATATTTAAAATTATTCCCTTTGATTCGAATGATAATTTCGTTCGCAATCCGCAATATAGAAACGCAGCGTCAACAGAAACGTTTTTTGTGAACATTAGTCACCAGTTTTTACGTTCCGTTCTACGCTTGTCTTTTTGCTCCTTTTTCAGTAGGTGACGAGGTCAAGATATTTAACACAATCGATATGCTAATTAAAATTTTGCGACAAAGATGAAACGTTTGATACAAACGGCAAGTTTTTTCGAAATTCGAATATCCGTCAATATTAGGAGGTTGAACAACATGTGACAGAGACAAAGTACCATAGAGTAGTCGGCAAACTTTTTCCCAACGCAACGAGTCTGTTCGGCAAAGTTGTGGGCTTTGTTTCGCGCAATCATATGCTATTTTGTAAGGATGCGATGCGCCGAACCGCGATCTCCACTCATCCTTTTGCGAACGGTACTTTGATTTCCGAAGCGCTTTGATTCAAACTTTTAAGCATCGTACTATTTTGACGTGGAATATTGCATTTCCGTGTATGTTTAATTTGATATTTGTTTAGAACTAATGCACGCTAGTATTTCATTCTCGGTATATTTGGTATTTCGACTTCAAACAGCGGTTCCTATGAATGTTATTATAAAAAAGTGTAACGCGCCGCGATCAGGCCAATAACACTCAGTTTCTAGTTATTCTTATTGTATACAATCTCACCCCACGTAGTCGACCCTCCGAGAAAAAAATAATAAATTATTTTAGTTAGTATGCAAATAAGCACGGACCGATATTTTAAGCTACACCCCATTGGAATCGTGCAGTTTTTTTTAACAATATCTGTTCTCTATGGTACGGAAGAATGCTTGTTTTTGTGCAATTATTATTTTTTGGTGGGATCGTTTAAATTTCGGATTTGGAACGATGATTCTTGGCCTGAGTCAGCTGTCGGGCACATCACGCTTGACGTCGACCCTCCGTAATCTAGATCTTGTCGTGTGTACGCGTGTGTGTGTGTGTGAGTGCGGGGGCAATGATATTTAATTCGAAGGGTAGAATTTCTCATCGATTTTAATTTTATGCGCGCATCCCGTCTCGGCGTGTATTATTTGTTTTTTATGTAAATATTCCCGATCTCTTATTCAGACGAGTGGCGTCCATTTTGCGGCTTTTTTCCTTTTCATATATTTTAGACGTTCGGATATTTAATAATGGGTTTCGAGTTTTGCATATTTGTATGGTTTATTTGGAAAATTAATTTCAACGCGAACTCACACTTCTTGTTCATCTTTGAGGTTTCCATATAAGTCTTCCGCAATATTTACTTCTGTTCGGTAATCAAGCTTAATTTAAAATTGTCATACCTTATCTAGACCGCTTAAGTTTTTTTTGTCTACCCACAAAAAGTGTAGGTATTTTCAATCCTTATTATTTGATGTAACATTTAGGCGCCTCATTTTGAGGTATTAACTTGAAAAAGTCGAATAACATAATTAAGTGAGAACCCACACAGAGCTGTCGATATATCAGCCGGGCTCGTGTACTCGGCTACCCACAATATTAATATAGCCGAGAGCTACGTCAAAAATCATTATATTTTATGGGCGGCCAAAATAAATGACGCTTATACGGTTCCCGTGGAAAGTTTATATTCAAATTTCACTCAGTCCGTCGGTCCGGTATCTCCAAGGATCAATTTACATATTTTCACAGGTTTCCACGATTACATTTAATGTTGGATATGTATGCGGAACCGTTGGCGTTAAAGATACTTTTAGGTTTTCGAACGCGCTCACACGTGTTTCAAAATATATGTTAGGATGTATGCGCAAGTGCTTTTGCTCATTTTATTTACAAAAATTATTAAGAAAAAAAAACATGCTAAAAGTTTCGATTACTTAGATTAACTACGTCGTAGGCTTCGTAGCAGTCGTAGCACGGATATCTACGAGCTGCTTCTATATTCAAATTTCAAAATAAAATACGAATGTTCTTTCAATTTTGAACATCGATACGACCATAGACATTTCTTATTTTCAGAATCGTCACTGCCGACGTTCCGTTTCACGTTAAATAATTAAATTTACAAAATCCACCAATTACACGTGTGTTTTTGAACAATGTTAACTTCAATTAATTCCTGCGTATACAAAGTGAAACTCTTAACAAACATGGCGGACCATGGAGCCCACAAATTAATTCCAAAGAAGCTGAATGTCAAAAATGAGAACGTCACACGACGTATTCAATTAAAATAATGATAGGGATGCCTTTGTTACGCAAATAACGAGCTCGGTTTGTGTATTGGTTCATTATGGGAAAGAAAACATTCATTTGATGAATTGTAAAGAAGTTTACTTAGAAGACAAGTACCTACATGGAGGAAAAGTGCTTACATTGTCAAACACAGACATATTAGGATAGACTCTAACGGCCTTACTCATAAACACTATTTAACTAAATCTACTGAATAAATGGTCAAAGAAATAACGTCATCTTGCTGTCATTGTCAAACAATTTGACGTTATTTAGGTGACCACTTAATCAGCTTATTAGTTAAATAACGTTTTATGAGTAAGGGGGTAAATTTAAAAATTTACATTTGATAGCATGCTGTCTCTATTATATTGTATGTACCAAATAGAGAAACATAAAACCCCGAAGAGTTCAGTCCAAAAGTTATTCCCAAGAATTGCTCCATCAACAAAGTACCAATTGAAAACAGAGCATACTGATTCTACAAAACGCAATGATTGTAGGGACATATAGACGTTAGTATGAAAATATTAGAACCATCCCTAATTAAAAATACAATAGGACTCAGACCGCAGCGAGCGAAACAAGAATCAATTCCCAGACGCGAATTAAACGCATTAATATTACAAAATTTGATTATCCCATAAAAGATTCGGTCATAAAACTCTCTCATAGTTGGTATAGTGTGCACCGTTGCCGAATGTACGAATTAGGAACCCTTTTGATCGTCTACTGGCCCCCCTGGCCCCCACTGCCTCTCTCGCCTGCCATTCATTTTCATAATAAAATCGTAACAAACGGCGCAGGTAACAAAATATGGAGAGAGATCCGAAATTTATGTGAACGCAATGTGATTATTTATGTCGAAACTTGAGATTTTGCGAGATACGCGCCGAGATAGATGTATAACGACCTAGTGGCCTACTGATTGTGGTGATTACATTAATAAACGTCGAAAATAAAAGTGTTTTATTTATTTACATGTCGATGACGTACGTAAAAAAAAAATGTAATAATTTTTTTTGGGTCGCGTGTGATACCCCTGGTGTTGTAAGTATCCATAGTCTACGGCAACCGCTTACCATCAGGCGGGTCGTATGCTAGTTTGCTAACTTTACCTTATAGATTACAAAATTATGATTAAAACATAGATCTTCAGTACAAAATACATCACAACAAAATCTGGTTGAATATAGCATTAAAGTTTCAAAGTGAACTTCATATCTTCACTGTGGAAGCCATAAAGTTGTTCGATAGTTAAACATTATTCAAAGAGCTTTATCCTCACCTCTGTGCCTCTAGAAAGGGCCCAATCAATCTGTCTATATGAGATACAGCCTCTAAAATCTAACTATTGTTCACGAATAGGGAAATTTCCATTTGGATTTATTCATTTGTCTAACTATTGTCGGCCGCCTTCCTATTTACCGTGTTTCAATAATAATTGCTTTACCGCAAACATTTCGACGTTCGAAATTCAAATATCTATTATTATATTTTAAACTTCCCATCTATATTGTGCCAGTTGCATTTAGAACTATAGACAAGTTCTTTTTTTAAATTCAAACAATTTCAATCGACATTATAGCGTTCTAGGAATATTAAACATTCCGAAAGATCCAATAACCGTTCCGTTCGAAATTGTAATAATAAATTTAACGACAAATACCGATAAGAATCGACACTCACAGACGCAATTTTCATAGATATGGCTCAATTAACAATTGGTTTCAATCGTGAAGACATTTCTGGATAATAAAGTACCCCCACCCTCGCACGCACCCCGGGGGAGGCTCGAGGCAATCTTATTTCTGTTTGTAATATTGTGGTGTCAATTCCGCATATTGAAGTGTGAGCACGAATATGGAACGCCATTGTCAGTATCTATATTGTCTATTAATTTCAATTGTATCTCAACGTACCGTTAAATTGGATCTTGTATTAATTAAGAAAAACTTTTTGTCTATGAACACATCAAGTAGAACTTTAGAAAAAGTTATATGAATTTAATTTTAAAATAAGAACAACACAATCTATTGTTTAATTCAACTTGCAAATAAAGATTAAACAAACATTTAAAACAAAATCGAACACTCAATAAACACAATTCAAAAACCTATGCAAATAAAAGCCCGCCAATAATGAGTACAGAGGCAAACAAATGTTAGCTACAATAAATAAAAAAATCACCATTGTTGAACGGAATTACGCACAATATCCAATTGTGGTTCCGTCAACGAGTGTCAATAATGGAAAAAAACCGTCACCCCACGGAACACCGCATTAATATCAATCTATCAATAATCTTCAATACCGAGGCGTGATCAATTGATCAATGAACGATAATAAAAAATACCCTATTTTTTTCCCCTCTATATTATATCTTATCGATGATCGGTTCCGTACTGTTGTGATTGGGCCCTTGATTCCATGAAATAAAGTTGTCAATCGAATTATTCATTTGTTGTGATTCGTATCGATTTGCTTTAATTTATTCCGATACGATTATATGAATTGAAAATGTCTCTATCGAATTGTTTATCCATGGCATTTTAAAATAGGTTGAGATTGATTCGAAATTTGAATGTAGAATTAAATTTTTCATCGATTCGAAATATGAACATTGACTTAAATATTACTGAATATGAATTATATTTATTTATTGTTTTTGCGTACAATATTGTGAAACCTTGAGATGCTTCGTTGTGAATTAGACTCTTGAAACTCCATTACTTATATCTCAAAACGTCACAAATCCACACGGTTCTTAATTACACTTGGCAAATACAATGACATCGATATATATAACAATAGACACTTACGGAAGAAAGGGGAGGCTGGGGTAGATAGGAATCGTATGTTTTCGGATTAATTCGTTCGTAAAATCGTCTCCTTCGATAAGAATGGTAACTGCCTGTATACTAATTGAATCTACAATTGCGCCGGGATGTCTGATTTCATTAGATGGCTGTGTGTGTGAAGTGAGGAGGGGGGGGGGGGAGTTAAGTGCTCAAATAACGTATTGCCCTCTTATTTTCAGCTGTTATTTGAGAAGTCACTATCGGTCCCTACATGACAGACGTCAAACTAAGTCATTAGTTCCAAACCATAATTTTGTCTTCAAAACAACCGCAGCAACTTCATAATGTACTATACTAACGCTAGCTTATTTCCATAACTTTAATATCACCGAAAACAAGCACCAATAAACCCGTCCATATTAAAATAAACGTCTGAAACATTCGAACATTCCCGAATCTTCGGCATTTCCTTCAAAACAACACAACGGGCGAACGAGAGCGTGAATTGTTTCAGAATAATGGTATTTATATGCTACATTGGTTTCAAGGGAAATCACTCTCCGGATTGTCCATAACGGGGTACACAGCCAGTCTTACCGTCTCTTGCCGTCTCTTACATTGTATGGGAAATGTGATACTCCAATTCGATATTACTTAAGCGCGTATTGAAATGCGGGGTGGGGCGTGGGGCGAAGATTTGGAATATTAAACATTCACGTTTATTAGTTTGTCCTCGTATTTGGTAGTCTAAACGGGGGTAGTTTTCGATGAAACTTGGAAAGTGTGTTAACGAGTTCGGCTCAACCCTCTCTTATTCGAATGTAGTCGATTCCGCTAATGGGGATTACATTTAGTCGATTGTATCAGTTTTCAAATAACTTTGGGTGTACTTGCTGATGTTATGTAGAGTAATACTCTATCTTCTTTGAGTATCCTAACTAATAGTATAAATGCGAAAGTGAGTTTGTTTGTTTGTTACGCCTTCACGTCTAAACTACTTAACGGATCATCATGAAATTTGGCATGCAGATAGCCTATGGTATGGAGAAGGACATATACTTTTTATCCCAGAAACGCGGGTGAAACCACGGAGCACAGCTAGTCTGTTATAATCCCTTACTAGAAATCAGCGCACAGACTATAAAGAAATATCTGGACACATAAGAATGCTCTTTCTATAATATTCGGGTAACATGAGAATTAGGAGTGTTAAAAATATTTTGATGGCATTTTTCTGTTTTTTGTTCGCTTCTTCATGTTTTAGCGATATTTTTTCTAAACGTCACTGTAAGCATCAATAACGTATTAAAGATCAAACGCAAACAAAGCACCAGCAATCTTCAAAACCATGAGCTCAAAGCGTTCACAAAAAGCCATCCTAATCGATGGTCCTCATGAAAAAAGTCAAAGAAAATTGGTATCGTATGATCTCGCAGCTAGCAGATAACTAGAGGGCCTACGGGGGCCCACAAAGGCAGCTATCGGAAGGAAAGGGTAATGCGGGCATAAGACGCGCATCGTCACACACGGCCTAATCACGACATTCGCCCCCACTCGCCCCCACCCACCCAACTTTTGCATATTGCCCAAATTGCCCCCGCTTCCCCTCCAAGTGTACATTTTTGCCGGCATTATAACACTTTTGCTGTTGCTAAAGTAAATGCCGTTCGATTTTGAACCGTACTTCGATATTATAAGGGTGTGAGTTGTTTTTGATGTGGTGTATATCGTTGCCAGATTGAAAGGGTGCCATGACGTTTGAGGGATGTTTCGACTCGGGAGTATTCTTAATTTGTAAGCGTGCGGTGTTTTGCGTATTGATTTTTTAATTTGTCTCTATATTTTGACTCATTTAGTCTGTGGGCAACGAGAAAAGGGTTTTTGAAACTGGAAAGGGATAACCATAAAATAACACGACTTCTTTGGTACTAGGCGCACAGATCGCGAAGAGAAAAATTTATAATTATATTAGCTAGTGACGTGAAAAGATTTTTGAGAGAGGTAGAGCATAGCGTAATATTCGCTCAAAGAGCAGCTCGACTGGGGAAGTACCTCCACCTTACAGAATACCGCAGCCAAATAACTTTATGTTCTGTAAAGTTGTGTTCCTGCGCGTGAGTAAGGTCGCCAGGGCTCACAGGGGAGGGGGGAAAGGTCGGTAACGCGTGAGCGATGCTTCGTGTGTTGCAAGCGTCCATATGGCTACGGTAACCGCTTACCATCAGGCGGGCCGTATGCTTGTTTACCGACGTAGTTGTATAAAAAAAAAAAAAAAAAAAAAAAGATAGTCATTGAGCGGTGACGTGAGTTTTATTCAATAAACTTGGAAGCAAATATTTGGTATGAATTTTTTAGTAATTAATTTTGAGCTGAAACTTTTTATAGACAGTCTGTCCCTTTCTATTACAAGTTGTATAAAATTTTAGTATTCTAAAGCATCTTGTTTTTTTTTTTTTTTTTTTTCACTTTCAGTCAAAGAGTTTTTAATTACATCCTATAGATTATAAGCAAAGATTTTCATAGGGCATCGTGCCTCTACCCAGATGGATAGTCAGCCTTACTAAAGCATGACATTTAATATCACTCCGCTTGAGGGGCTCCTGAGCAAATCGCACTCAGTTCGTACTGCGCACGGCTGTCATCGCGTCATACTCGCTGTACTGATTAAATAAAAAATGCCAACTAGCATATTGAAATACTGTCACAACACTTATAAAAACCAAGGAAAAACTAAAAAACTAACCTTCCATGTGTAAGTATTGCGATTTAGTCACTTTTAATTACCTAAACTTATTACTTTTAAATACTGTCAATTATGGCTTGTTTATTTCGTGTTCCCATAGAGGCGACTATCCTTCTGGACGTTTTAAATTCTTTGATTATAAGATATTAAATCCCCAAATAAATCAGGTAAACTGTAACACGTAAAAAATGATAGAAAACAACACAGATTTCTTTATCTCAGTTCATTATCTGACACATTTATTACTTGCGCAAACATAAAGATATTTTTTTTCAAGCTATTATTTTCTCATTCGTAGCCTATTAAAACATCAAAGTATTTAATTATCCTACAAAATAGACCAAAGGAGCCGCTCTTTAGAAGAAACCTGCCTATAATTCCAACATTTTTATCATAGAGTATGATAGTGTACAGATGGTCGACTGTAAAATGTGCAAAAGATTTTTACCTATTACCAATCTTTTCACATTGAATAGACTTGTATTTAATCACTGTTAAAGGCACTGTAATATAGAGGAATGCGATAAACACAAAACAGAGCAATATTTTTAAAAGTGCATGCAAATAATTAAGGGCTTTGTCAAGATACATTCCCTATTCCACTCAGCTCAAAATGTTCACTTAAAAATACAGAAGAGAATTTACTCCATGATTTTTATCTGGTCATAACATCTCTAATGAGACTTTTAGTTATCCAGTCTTTATCAGGACCGAACTTTGAAACCCAATTGTCCCAGAATCATCTTTTTCCATAAAAACAAAAATAACACTGTTTTATATTGTCCAATTATAATCCAACTATAAAAAAAAGTCATATTTACATGTGACACAACAAAAAATACACATACTAAAGGAGATTGCCTATGATGGTTTGTTTTTACCCAGTGTCTCCTCTGCACTTACCTACTCTACGCCCTTAATCTGTATCTAGTTAAATTATAATAATTGCAACAACATTAATAACCGCGTTTCATTACACGTATTTACCTTTTCACATATTAAAGGAATTATTTCTAGAAATTACTAACCTACTTTAAAAGTTAAAATGGCGTAATTGATGTCAATTTTGTTTATAATTACACGAACGCCGCAAACTGGGGAATCTTGGGCAAAAACTAGCGCAACCACTATGTATAATGCTGGGGACAATATCTGTAACCATACGCGAGTTCTACCACACTATGACCAGTTGTAATCTTGGTGATAAATCGCTAGTTATCTTTTTTTTTTTTTTTTTTTTTTTACTGTTTATAGGCCTGTGTTTGACTGCAATCTCACCATGGTAAGTCAAGTCAAGTCACAAAGCCTAGAAGGATCTGGCTCTCAAGTGCAGCTATCGGAACACACCGAAAGGTGCTTGGCGACAGATTTTCAACTTGAGGGTGGTAGCCAGCCAGGCGGGAACTACAAAGTATCCTACCACCGTGCTATGGTTTCCTCACGATGTTTTCCTTCACCGAAAGCTCAAGCTCATTGTAGGATTCGAACCCGGGACCTTCATCTCGGTATCCGACGTCACTACCACTGAGCTATCATCGCCTTAAACTCTACTATGAAGTTTCCGAGTGATTTTTCCTGCATTCCTGTAAATGTTTTCCTCGGGATAGTTATTCTGTATTATATTTCAGGGTATGATATATCTATGAATTAAGTTTCGTTCAAATCGGTTCAGCTTTTATAGCATGAGTGAGTTAAAAACCAAGAAACGTTTTGTGCGATAATTTTATCAATTTTTACCCACTAAACTTTTTTAAGTCGGAAAGCTGACAAACCTACCTACCCATTCCTGTTGGATAGACACCCGACAATAATCAATTTAAAAAACGCAGTATAAAACAATATTCCAAAATCAAAACAGTACTACACACATTCCAATTTCATGATAGGCAATTTATCTTTATTGTCGTTTACAATGTCAACGCGAGATATAATAGTGCAAGACAGTGTACAATTAGGTGCACTTAGTGGCCTAACGACGATAATGATCGACAGTGTAATGTCGGTCGTCCTTCGCGAATACAATGGCGTGCACGCGTAGGTGATGCCTTACGATACGACCGATAAATAGGACACACAATGATAGGTTTCAATCGCACCTTGTGTATTTACTTTTACTTCACTGAATTAAAACCTATGTAGGTATTTATAAGGTATTTTTCTTTGTTAGATTTTTTCTTCTTCTAATTATTAAGTTTGGCAACCAAATCCAAATTAGGACTTATTTCTGCCAGTGTCGAGTTATACTATAATTTCCAGTCATAACAAATCACTATCAGATATTGCTCAGTCAGTCACCGTCCATTAAGTCATGTTTTACTACAATCGCGGTCATTGTACTAAAACTCTTGCTGATATTTATGAAAATGAAAACGCAACGTCACTCTGCAAGCTCCCGCCAAAAAGTCCGTATTTAATCATTGATATTTTCTGATTTATTAATATATTTATTAGTATTAGAAACTAAATTAATTAGAGATACAACTAAATATTCATTAACTTTGAACAAAACACAATATCGTTTTTCATTCTCTTTATCATGTCATATTATTTGCTCGCGAAGCTTGCATACGGGCTGCCATAGATCTATGTCTACTAGAAGACGTTTGAGCGTTGTTCGATAAGATTTGAACGTAGTTTAAGCTAGTAAGTGCTTAGCTAAATATATAGCAATAATAGTACATTATGATACATTATGTGCAAAGTTGGTAAGTACAGACGAGGCGATATTAAGCCGAGAGTGTATTTATCAATCCACACGCGTGTCATACGACGTTTTTCAACACACTTGCGAGGAATAAAACCGACTTGTATTTTGCAATAAATGTCACTTTACGAACGAGTGTGTTGAAAAGTATGTTATTGTACTAGCTTCGGTCCGTTGTTTTACCCGCGTGCTGGAGGATCAAATATTTTGCTACTATATTATCCCAATAACGTTCAACCATTAGGGCGTATGTGATTGAGTTACAAAGAACATTCACATAAAAAATCACAAATATCTAGTTTTTATACTTTACCAGTTTGCATAACTAAACGCTTTTTTTATAATAAAAAGTTTTTCTTTTCACTAAAAATTCACTTTGAAACCGTAAGGCACTTACAGATTAGGCACTTTTTTGAAAATTGAATTCAGGAAAGCCATATCCAGCCAAACCCGTAAATCTTTGCAAAGTCCCCCTTCTTCCATTCTATTTGCTCAACTCCTTAATGCTTTATTTCGTTTGCTTAGTCTAATTAGAAAACTCCGAATCTACTAATGGCTAATATCGAATTGTGTCTCTATATCATTGTATTATTAGATTAGTTTTCATTTTTACATATATTTTTGTACCTTGCTTATACATAAGTTAGTTAGTATTTTATATGATAGCTCAGTGGTGGGAGGTCATAGGTTCGAATCACTCATATATTTTGATCTCTCTCGGTGAAGTACCCTAGTACCCCCTGATGGTCTAGTACCCTCATCTACCATTATGCTCCGGTAGCTGTACTCCAGTACCAGTTTTCTTGGCATGTACTTACATTCGCCTATGTCACAGACTGCGTCGGACATATTCTCGCAAAAAAAAAACTGTATCTATGAGGGTCGGCCACCTCTCACGCACACATTGTTGGCTATTCTGCCAGAAACGAGACTGTTGCCATTTACACAGAGCCATTTATCCGCACTCGACTAATGTGTGAATGTGCCGGCTTATACGTACAGCGTGCTGGCCGACTTTAGCGACACAGGTTTTTGTTAGCGAGAATATATCCGATTTTTTTAACATCCTTGGCCAATGTGTGGAATGTATTCATAGAAAGGCTTATAAAGTAAAAAGGGATAATCTTTTTTTACGTAGCATTCTTATTCTAGGTAAGTAGCAAGAACGCGCGTTACTCCGGTAAAAAAAACAGTATAATAAATTGTTATTTGTAACATTTATAACACTATAGTCGAATGATAAACCCAGTTGATAAAATCGCGATGGCGGCGGGTCGAAATAAAATTAAAATAATTACACTGCGATGCAATTTGGTAGTGTGAGGCCAAATTCGCTGAATAGACAATTTCTTTGGAAACGTTTGTTTGTGCTGAAAGATTGTATTGTATAGTGAACTTTTTTTATGCATTGTCTTTATGAGGTGAGTAACTTAGGTAAAAATAAGTTGGCTTAATATCTAATGACTTGTATCGATAACGTAAAGCTTTTAAAAACTGACTAGGTACCGTAGCAAAAGCAAAAGTAACTATTCCATATTCGAAAAACCTTATAATTTATAAAATACTATTTGCTCGAAAACAAAATAGCTAAAATAGCAAGAATTCCACTGCAATAAGAAACACGCCAACGGCCAATATCCAACGACCGCGCTACAAGCATAGACAATGACTTTTAATTGCACCACCGAAACGATATTTTATAGTCTGTAGAATGCGCTTTTTTTTTCTCAACCCCCGCATCGCCGGCCGTTACTCAAAATAATCTGGCTGATATATCTAAACGTAACACCCCGCAGCCGTGATCTATGACCTCTAACAACGTGAAAGAAAATAACGTATTTTTTTTTACTTTTAATCCCGTATGACGTCTGTTTTGTGTAATTGCCAGTTATTTTACCATCGCGTGCAATTCTGTGTGGCGCGAATAGTTTTATTATGTTGGTATTCGTTGTGAGGAATTCGGTTCAAATTGAATTCGGATTCCGAACGTCATCATTTGAATTTCGAATATAAAATCTTTAAATATCAGTCTTATTTTTCCTGTTTACATATTAAACTAGCGTTTCTCAATCTTGGAGTTTTCATTTCATTTCACAAAACTTGGAGGTTGGCTACCTGCGTTGTTTTTAATCAAATTGAGACAGAAACCAAACAATATCGACTCGCCCACGCCTCCATACCGCGAAGTCATAACCACAACAAGGAAAACTTAGTTTTCCATTCGGTTTTATAACTGCAAACGATAGACAGGCAATAAATGAGGTTCCAGAACTTATAATTGCTTCATTTCGTTGTCGGCGAAACTAGAACCTATACACGATTTGCATTTCGTTTGTCTGTGTCACATTTGGAAATGATAATTGGATGCATCCTCGAAAATACTCCAAATATTTATTTTGAAAAATCATCCAAATGTAAGGCTGAATACGATAATGACATGAGCCACCGTACAGTTTTAAAAAGTTAACGGAACACGAGCTGTCAGCGTTTAAAAAGTAATAATCGAAATGATCGCGGCTCATCGCTATGTTTATCCGTACGCGACTGACGTATTCACATCAAAAGTGCATAGACAAGTTTCCCGCCAGTTTTTGCCGCGCATCAACGTCTGCCATATTTGCCAATGTCAAAAATAAATTAACATTCGATTTTGAATCTTCCATTTCGGTTCGGTCGTAGCATGTAAATTTAGCGTGTCAATGTAATTTGTTCAGTCTGTGTCTATTAATTTTTACCTATGCGCACGGCGTGTTCGATTTGACAGATGATTGATGATCATGACGTTTATTGTCAATCAAAACCGCGTACCATAAAAGCATTTTCCCAACACGTGAATATTTATGAATTGCCCTCATAACCATTGTCGCGGCAATTCGTTAAAATATCATTTTAATGCGGCGCGGGAGATCCAACATTTTAATTCCAATAGATACGCTGACAGTTGCAAAAGTCCGGCTTTAATGTTACGAATGAAACGCAAAACGGATAGTGGGCGAAAATCTCTTTTTGAAACTGCACAGATCGTGTCCAAATGTTCAATCATTCACGTCATTTATCATTTTTGGACGAAACGTCGGCCGCGTCAAACTAGACAGCCCTATAGACGGCACGTTAAAAAGAAAAACTTCAACTTCCCCGCCGTAGATACTTTCCGAACGTCTTTTTGTTTCGTACAGTATTGCTCGTCATACTGCCCGTTTGAATTCAGAAGGCCCCGTTGTGAGTTTTCCCGTTTAAATTTCGCCGGCTAATAACGGTTTCCCGCCGATTCGTCGGCTCGACCTCATGTTTGACCAGTTTGACAGATCGCCGACATGAATTCTACTTTCTGACGGCAAAATGGCGTATTATGCCTTTTTTATTCGTCCACTTGTCTTTCATCACTTCTTTTGTTGATCGAGTCCTGTCTGTATGAATTTGTGATGCATTGTCAGAGCGGGAATTGGTTGGTTTTGTTTCTTTATTAGTTATGATTTGTAGACTATTGGCATCGGACTCTTTCATTCGGTCGGTTTCGATTTACCTTTTGGAACGTCTAGGAGAGTCATCTATTTCTTTTTCATAATATATTTGGATTGAATATAAGCCTTTTGGCCGTTTTCTCGACTGTCAACACTGTATTGTTTCCCTGTGTAAACCCGGGCGAGACGAAATGCCTGCGTATTTTAATGAAGGTCCTTTCACATAAATATAAGCAGGTAGCTTTATGGTGTCACTACAGTGAAAGCAAAGCTATAATATAATATATTCAAGCATCGGTTTTTCGAGCATATGAGAGCCAGTTTTGTTCTATTCTTTTTCTTTAACTTCGACCACATCATCACTTACCATGGTAAGATTATGGTCAAGACCAAGCCTATATAGGCTAATAAATGGTACCCCTGTTGCTGCAAGCGTCCATTAGCTCCGGTAATCCTATCCAAATCGTATATTTATTTGCCATCTTCGTGGCATAGTAGTATAATGGTAAAAAGTATGATATCATCTCCATTTATTGACTCTTACCACTCTTTCTCCCTTACTAAAACTATTGGTCACGTCAATAACGACACCTGTAATTTTCAAAGTGCCGTTTATACATCGCCTCGCATACGCTGCACCACAAGCCTAATGCCAACGAGTAGGAATATCATACGGAATGGACATAAATCGGGAAAAAAGGCAGAAATGCTCGCGTGTCCGTACGGACAAGTTATTGCGTCGGTTTAATCTCGCTCTATGAAGATTGGGGGTCTGCTTCTAATAACACGGCTATATAATGCATACGATGTTCGAACTGTATTTAGTCTGTGGTGAGTATTGCCAGGCGATGATAGCTCAGTGGTAGTGACGTCGGAGACCGATACGAGGGTCCCGGGTTCGAATCCTACAATGAGCTTGAGCTTTCAAAAAAACATCGCGAGGAAACCATAGCACGGTGGTAGGGTACTTTGTAGTACCCATCTGGCTGGCTACCACTCTCAAGTTGAAAATCTGTCGCCAAGCACCTATTGGTGTGTTCCGGCAGCTGCACTTGAGAGCCAGTTCCTTCTAGGCTTTGTGTGCTTACCACCTTCGGCCACATCATCACTTATCATGGTGAGATTGTGGTCAAACACAGGCCTATACACAGTAAAAAAAAAAAAGTATTTTGAGAATCTGACTGTTGGACAGATGCACACACTTATAAAAACTATCTTGTAAAGGAATCGTGAATTAACGCTGGGCAGAAAGACACTTCTGTATAAAACTAGTTTATGTAACTTCACTTACCTAATATTGTTCAAACAACCTGTGTTACCAACACACAGTATATCACAAACTCTCAGATAAAACACAGCATATTGCTTATTCATATAATGACATATCGTGCGAGGATGGCGTCGCATTCTTTCCGAGGTGAAGCCAGGGCCGTCTGCGGAGCCCCGTGCATGCAAATACGCGTAACCGCTATAAATCCAGCTCATGTCTCCGGTGGGTTATCAGCTGCTTTCAATTTAACTCTGAAAGAATTGCGTTGGACTCTTTAATAGAAGTAGAAAAGTTGGTTCCGTATTAATTGTTCAGTATGATTCCTAACGCGTATTTGTCTCTAGCGGTTTCATAAGCGTGAGGTTCTAATTATTTAGCTAGTTACAAATAACCTTGTGTAGTAGTAAAATAACTAAAAGTTAAACTTTATAAATACCTAAATCTCATCACACTTAAGAGGCGTTTTTAAACGATCCACACAAAATAAGAGGGATTTGACTTAATCGTCACAGTGGGGTGATCACAGACCCGAGCCGTTGTCCAAAAAGGTTGTAATTAAACTAAAAATGCGGTGGAAAGGGCTTCAATAAAAAGCTGGAAACTGTAACGGTAGGTGGTCGAAAACATAATTGTCCATAGTAATGATTGTAGGTAATTGGGGGGTGCCCTTAACCCTTCAGTGAAGGAACAGCCCTTGGACGCTGGCCAAGATATAAGCGGTCAGCGATTTGAAAACGCTGTCGCTTATAACAGTTGAGTTCAAATGAATATGTTATTAAATGCCTTCTGATTTTTGTAAACCGAAAGTTTTGCTGATGTAAATCTATGTTTTATTTAAAAATAGTAATTGATGTGTTTACTGTTGGCTCTTCTCTGCAAAAGCAACTTTTCACACCGTGCATTAGATACACATTCAAAATAACAAACAACATTTAAATCATACGAATTGATTTGGGATCCTACCATAATCACTCTTTTTTACATCTAAATACACACAAAAATCATCTCTATCGTCGTCCAACAAACCCACTGCCTAATCCGATCCCCGCTAATCGCCACCGCTCATACACGATACCACCGCGCTAATAGCGGTCAGGACAGGGTCGAATTAAGACAATAATTATTCGCGGTTCCGTCCCGGCCTGAAATTTCGTTTCGGCTAATACTTTTTATGTTGGCAAGTCTATTTGAATTGTATGGACATGTTTACACGCAGAATATGGGATAACTTGTATAAATGCTTTATTTTAAATAAGATACGCATCAACCAGAGTTTTCCGGCAACTGAGAGTACTTTTGGCTGAGTTACTGCGATGCACAGTTAGTTCATAATAAATAACCATTTATTAGGTACATAGTCAAAACAATATAATGATCTTACAAAAGTTATACATAGTTTTGTTAGGTAAAACATAAAAAACATAATTCAAAAGATTTACAACCCAAACGTCAAATGTTCAAGGTCTAGTCTTAAGTGACAACATTTGCCGTAGTATTATTTTATTTGTCATAGATATAAAGATATCGGTGTCAAGGAGTTTAAGCACCATTCGAAATTGGATCTTAACACAATGCAATAAGGAGTATATTCAAGTAATTATTTTATGATTTAAGGTACTGAATCATTAAAGTAAATCATGTCACCTTGACGTGTTCTGAAATCAAAGATCATCTGTCATTAAATGATGACGTCAATAAGGATCATTATAAAATGGAACAGTAATTTGTCTTGTGTCACGATATCTATAGAAAATATACTATAGTCATTGTTAATATACGTCAATAAACATCATTTATATATTATTAAGTTTTCAAGATTAAAAAAACCTTGTTTTTAATGCCGCTGAAGTTCAGTAAAATCATTAAACAAATCTGATGTTTTTTCAGATTTTTCCGGGCCCCAAATTCTAAGTCCCCTTCGTGACCTAAAGGCGGCCCTGTGCTTAGCACCAAATCAACTTATTATAAGCCAGCTGTTATTTAAATTTGAGGTCTAACTACTCAAACTTAAGGTTTAAATATAAAAATAACAATGTATGTAAGCCTCGAAAATAAGCCTTCTGCTCCAATGAAACAGAATTTCAGTAGGAAATGACTCAAATTAATTCATAGATAATGAATATAAAATAAGCAAAATACAATAGCATATTAATGTTATTTTATATTAATGACAACATTAATATGTATATAAAAAAATCACAAGGTTATATCAACTTATCGTTTATATCCAGCTTATAACAATATCCGTTTTTTATACCGCGGATCCCTGAAAAAAGGCTAATTTATAGCTCACGTTTCCGTTCGACAATTGACGATTCTATTCATAAAATCGGCACGCATTTAAACTAGAGTTAAACGATATTGAACTTTATTGCTATTGCAATAAACAGTGTGTTGTTTGTAGGTAACAACCTGTTATTTGTCGACCTTCGGAAGATATCAATTGTTGCAGGCGAGGGGTGTCGAGGCACTCGGCCGTGAAGATGCATATCGCTCGAAGATAGATGTGACGGAAATCACGAGGCTCTTACGTGACTAAGACTTTGCATACTATACGTTTAATATCGTTTAATTGTCATCAACGTGACGTGACAGTGTGAACCTACCTTTTTATAGTTTTAGGTGTACTCGAACAATTAACGCGAAAAAGCGAAATGACGACATTTTGTGTGAAATCTATTCCATTTCCCACAGACAGTGCGCTCAAGACAAGTTAACGACACAATAAATAATGATAGAAAATCCGTGCAAATCTCCTTCAGCTATTTTAAAACATCGGATTCGATATAGGAAACGAATTCAAAAAATTCCGAGGCAAAAATCAATTGCTATTTTAATTTCCGAAAACTTTTCGATGCATCTAATTGATATTTCCGTAAAGAAACATCAAAAATATTCGAATCCGGAAAATAAAAGCAATTGCGGAATACGGCCTCGGTAGTTTTTGAATCCGAGCGTTTTAAAATAATCCTGCTGGTCTCCTTAAGGCTGGAGTGGATTAGATTTTCTGGGCTAAAGAGTATTTGGGCCAAAGATCCTGCTCATTCTGAAATGAGCAGGATCTTTGGCCTTTGAATTTCTTGATTGAACGTATTTGGTCCAAAATGTTTACACTTTTTCATGTTGAAACTGTATCTTATCACAGTGCAATTACAGAGGAGAATCATGAGTTGAAAAGCGAATCTTCAGAGCGTTTTCCCCATTTCAATTTTATCTGTACTACATTTTTAAACTTATCTGTGTACAAATCATAAAATAATCACGATTTACAGCGCCTAGATCAATTACCGAGAAAAACAACTTATTTCAAAGGCATATCTCATTTAAAAGCAAATATTTGTGAATCAATTATATACTAAACTAATTATAATTATTATAATGTATGTCATTCAGTTTATTATCATTTTTTGTTGAGATACGAAACACGTAAACGGGTTTTAGTTTTCATGAAATAATTATGACATGGCAGAATAAAATTCTTATATGAAGATAATGACACCTAATCACACCCTCTCATCTTTCCAGATCGCTCAACTCGTAGAGGACGTGCGAAGACTCCAAGCGTCGCTGTCAGCGCTGCAGGAAGCGCACGCGCAGCAGCTGCAGCGGCTAGAAGAGCGGCTGGACGAGAAGAAACAGCACATAGCCAGGTTGGAGGCCAGGCTCGACAACCAGCGGGACTATGATGATATCAAGCGAGAAATCAGGTGGGTATCGTATAAGCAGGCAAGTGTTCCATCTGATGATAAGTGGTTCCCGTCGGCGACAATGTGGTAGCATAGTACGAGCGTGGTACTAGGCGCACAGATCGCGAAAGATGTTAGTATATTACCAAGTGACGTGAAAGAATAATAACCCTCGTAGTACGGTCACACGTTGGATTTGAATTCAATAAACTTATGGAACCAATTTGGGTATGAATTGTTTCAGTAATTTATTTTGAGCTGAAACTTTTTATAGAGAATCTGTACCTGATGTAGTCTTCAGCCCTTTCTGATGGATATACTCTTTCCGTTTATATAAAGCACAGGAGGCGCTCAAGACAGACACTAAAAAAAAATAGGTACCTTATACCGGAAAACAAGGAATCCTTGGGATCTAAGAATTCCTAACTTTAAAAGACCTCAAAAATATAGACCGAATGTAACAAGAACCTTTGCCTACGTATTAAAAAATCACTGTACAGTCAGCACAAAAATGCAGCACGTGTACACCTGATAACGTTACCTATCTACGGTTCGTTCACCTTGTTTGTAAGAGATAATGTATGTATGTGATGAAATGGAGCCTTGAATGTGGTCGAGGACCCGAAGGCCTGCAGTGGTGCAATCATTTGTTTCAATATTACCCTTCTGCATCTTATCTATTCTTATTATTGTCATTTCAGTATAAATGAATCATTGTTTAATTTGTGAAGCGTTTCATGTAGCTGGCTTTTCCTATATGCCTTTGTCTTGGTTGTTTTCAGTTGATGGAATGGCTTTGACCTTCATTAGTGCCTTTTTGCGGACCAAAGTGAAAAATGCTTGATTTGAAACTAAGTTTTATAGGTTTTTGAATGTAGTTTTTTTACTTTTTAAAGTATCTTTAGTTTTGTTTTGATTCTCTGTAAGTACTCTACTCTAATAAGTAATCAATTTTTAGAAAAAAAAATGGGAGAATTAGTTCTATGAGTTTTCCGCGAGTGGCGCTGTATCAATACACTTAGGATACAAACCAGAGAAACTGTATCATCAGTATGAATTTTATCATCATCCTGCCCTGTGCCCAATCACTTGGAGTCAGCGCAAAATGTCTTCTTCCATTCATCTCTTCTATCCGTCATACGATCATCCACTCCTTTCTTACCCATATCTTTTTCGTTCTCTTTCCGTATTTGCATCCACTTTCGAACTTCATAAATCATCCGACTTATGATACCACAGCAGTTGATAACTGGCGTCAAACAGTCGCATACAAGAGCAAACATTAAAACAAGAAACAACAGATTTCACATTATAATCCGTATAAGTTAAAACGTTGTATACTTTCACCTCGCACGCACAATGTGTGCTCAGTTTGTTTGCTGACCCTACCTTTGACTGATAAGCAGGCGCCCGAGCAGCACCGCATACTCTGTTCAGTACATACTCTTATCTGGTCAACTATGTAATTCAAACTTTCTATATATACAAATAAGGAGTTTTCCTGAATGATAAGTTCGCATTATGGCTTGCTATGCGTAATTAATTACGCGTAAAAATTAAAGGAGACTGTCAAAACTTGTTTCTTGAATTCTAGTTTGTTCTCACTATGAGTTTCCGAAGATACATAGAGAACAATGAATACTGATGTATTCTATAGTTATCTATGTATTGGTAGACCGTGGTAGTCCATTTCCAAAGTAATTGAAACCGTCTCGTCCTAACTTAATGACTTTTTCAAATGTGACATGCATTTAAGCCGAAACGTTTGAACATGTTTTCACAGCTTGTCCTTCAACATAAAGAGTTAATTACTGCCATTGTTGTGTTTGTACGCCACTTCCTCAAGATCCTTTACTCACTTCTCAGTAACTAATTGTTTATATTTCTTTTATAACTCCCGAAGTGAATTGAGACGTTGCTTGTGTTACGACGTATCTACACCTTTGTGTAAGACAGGCACATCACAGCTATAAAGAAAATCAAATTTGAACTTCGAACCTCTTTTTGTCACTTCACTTTTTCGCATTGTAGCGCAAACTACAACGCGAAATCGAACATAAATTTATTGATTCAAATTGTAAGAAATACATCGTTTCAAGGACTCGTCAGAGGAGGTCCCATGGGTTTTTTTTGTCAGTTACCATTTGTGACAATCCCACAGAGCTCGCGTCTTCCCGCTAAACGGTTCGAGATACGGAATTTAGCAGCCTCCCCCGTGTTTATACAATATATTGATACACAATATCGCTCCCTGAGAAACCTTAAAAGGTTGTATTTTTTCTTATTTCCGGCCACATCAGTGGGAAATCTAAATAGGATAATCGAGACATGTTAATTTTTGGAATGACATCGCAGTTACTATTTTTGTATAAATAAATATGACAATCAAAACATAGTTACTTCAATTTAATGTTTCAGTGTTGAAAAATGTTATGGAAAGACAATAGCTTGATTTACCTTTATTTGATATAATCACCACTATAATAGGTTAGCTCCAATCACCGTCATGTTTAAGCAATTGCACTGGAAAGCCCACTTTCAGTTTTGCTTACTCCCTTCAGCCTTACCATCACACACCATCACGCTTACCATGGAGTAATTCAATCATTAAAAGCAAGATCGATTTTTTCATAATTTTTTGCACATCGATGAAAATCATCATCCAAAAATATCCACATATTCAAGTTCTCATCTCCCATAATTATAAACACATACCTTGTCTGATAAAAGGTATATTTGTCACGTAAGCTAATTGATTTTATGAGCACATCTGATAGTTTATCAGTCGAGGATGTTGACTGATCTCCTCACTGATTATACCTCAAAGACTGATACGTGGGAACTATTATCTTAGTACTAATAAGCGGACCCTTCGATCGATGCATGAGACGAGGTGTTTTGCGCAACATCCTTTAGATTTTTGTTATTTTTTTATTCTTTGGAGGAGATTTGTTTTCGCTCGTGGGTAGAAGAAAGTAACAGATATTCCAAGTAAATGTAATATTGCTATCACATCAAATTTTACTTTGATGAATATCGAGTAGGGACCAACCTCGTCGCGCCATTTAACTTTTATTCATAAACTCATTACGTCACTCTATAAATAGCAATGACAAAACAACACCCATCCCTCAAACCTAATGTTTTCCATAGTTTAATGTGTTATTTTTACCAATATGGCGACCGATGGGCGGCGTCTTTGATCCGCCATCAAAGGGTTAAGCATCAAACACGCCGCCGCGACATGCGACATAAAATCACGCCAGTGAAAACACTGTTAACACCTATTTCTGAATTTGGAACGCCATTTTATGTTGTTAATCGATCGAAATATTTACGACGGGAAATTGGCCAAATTTAAAAATAGAACGGTCCGTGTTAACTGGACTTTATAGTTTGTTTAAAGCGTAACACTGGGTTAGTACAATGCGAAAATGTTACAATGTTACCAACATTTCACGACCAATTTTTCGTGTCATTCTTGAAAAACATGAAAGAAGAAAATGCAGGATATAAACACAGCGAGGAAAAGGTTGCATTATTATCTATTGACTCATAAAAGTACAAAATAACCTGAAAACATCATAAGACACACCATCGACTCACACGACACGATGATAGAAAAATAAACGGAGCACAATAGAAAAAAACCTTTGGCCCATTTCAATTATTGCCGCAGACACGCGAATACGAACATTTGTCGATTTTCCCATGATCAAACCTATTTTTCCCTCTATTACTACATTTTCCGAACAAAACATTAGGGGAGAGATACTAAAGTAATCCTGTAAGATCTATAACTCTCGTATAAACTGTAGTAACACCTGTAGCGGTTTATTGCTTATTTATTCCGGTTCTCAAGTCGGGATTAAGTTATAGCCAGCCTCCGAAGATTAAAGCTTAATAGGGGGTGGGGATAGATTGATTTCTGAACGGGAGTCGGTACCCTAAATCTCTGCTTAACTACCATTCGGTGGAGGTCGGCTTTGCTTCGAAATTTCAGTTTCAAATACATTCGTTCTATATTCGAATGTTGAAAATAAATTAAATACAATAGAGTCGTATTCGAATTTTAAAATGTAAAGATAAAAAAGAAAATAATAATGTTTGAAATTGGAATTCGTAAATAAGAAAGAATACACAGTCAGGTACTTGATAGGGATAAACAAAAGTCAAGTTGATACGTTAAAATTTGAAGAAGCAAATAAAGAATGAAGCATCGGTTATCTCTTGTTTAATTAACTTGTATGCACACACACGATTTACATATTTCGAGGCAGCATTCGTGTATATAATATGGTGTAAGTGTTTGCCCCCCTATATATCAATATGAGAGCCTATCGTGGACACCTGTCTCCATTTGCTTAGGCGTTGTTTATCTAACATTTAACGAAAGTTTAGTCTAACACTGTCGCACACAAATTATCAACTAATTTACGCTCCCCGACCGTTTTTTGATGCCATAAAGAAAGAATGCCCGTTCGGTCCTAAGCTTTTTACAACGTGTTGACACAGCATACGTATGCGTACACGAGCAAGTTTGTCTTCGAAATTTAAATAAGTCTAAGAAACTGCGTTTGTGTCAATAGTGTATTGTTTGAAAATGGAACCAATGAACGTTTTCGTGTTGAGTTCTATGTTTGAAAATTTGTGTGTGGAATGTAAGTGAATGGTTGGCGAGGCGTCGGTATTGACCAATCGATCGTGGTGCGATTGGTCAGCGGTATCGAAGTGGGCGGGGCGCGCGTTATCGCCGGCCGATGATTTGAGTGATAAAATGTGATTGTGTTGCGTCAACGTCATTGTTCGTGATACGAGTCGATGGACGACATAAAAAAACGTAATTGATGCAACCATTCGTTTTATTCGGCTACATTC
Organism: Polyploca ridens; assembly: GCA_951394255.1. Lineage (NCBI taxonomy): Eukaryota > Metazoa > Arthropoda > Insecta > Lepidoptera > Drepanidae > Polyploca > Polyploca ridens. The sequence goes on from OX596260.1 coordinate 14,056,860, forward strand.
AGATTGCGATCTCTATCTTGGAAATAAGTTTAACACTATTCAAAATAGATTTGCTTGTAGCTTTACACGTGCGAATCTTGGCTTAAGTACCAGTGACTTGGCAGATACATACCAGTAGTTTTAGTCTGTGAAGTATCTGACAGTTAGTAAGGTAACAAGACCTACTGATATTAAATGCGGAATGTGTGTTCGTTACTCAACACGTAATAGCTGAATAGATTTGGATGTCATTTCGCACATAGATAGAAGATATCTTGGAACAAAATATTGGTCCTTCGAAAACATACTGGCCAAAACCGCGACATGACAGCGAACGTCAAAAAGTTACCGCCATGTTTATTTTTTTTAATTTTTCCTGCATAATTAAGAATACAATTTTGAACATAGGAATTTTATTAAACCATCCAAACATACTTTTACATCAATATTTCTAAAACAATAAACGTCATCAAAGAAATTCTATCATCAATACCTTCAGGTTACCCCAACTTACTCTTCAAGTATGTCTTTGAAATCTTAAAGGGGTGAGAAATTGTCTCCCTCCTACCCATAGATAATTTCAAACAGCTTGCTATCAATCAAAAACACTGAACTTCTACAAAAGTATAGAACGTAACATTGCCCACATACGTGGAGCCACAGTACTTAAAAGATAAATAAGAATATGTAGGCTTCTCTTTGACCATAAGTGATGATTGAACCGAAGGTGATAAGCACAAAGCCTAATAGCTGTTACTTTATTCCAAATTAACTCTCGCCATCGACGGGGAGTCCATCCTCACACATTGAAACCAGAATTGTTTCGAACTGTGCGGCTCAAAGGAGTTTTCTTCCGCGGACGCTCAGATTGTGGAAGCTCCCCGCCGTGGTTTTCCCATTGGAGTACAGCATGGGGTTCTTCAAAAAGGGCGTGAAGAGATTTCGTCAGGGTCGGCAACGCGCGAGTGATAGGTACCCCTGGTGTTGCAAGCGTCCATAGGCTACGGTAACTGCTTACCATCAGGCGGGCCGTATGCTTGTTTGCCACCTTAGTGTAATAAAAAAAAATTAAATTAAAAAAACTTTCTCCTAGACCTCATAAAAAAAAACATTTCAAGTATCAAAATCTCTTATACACAACTGCATAATAAACTCAAAATGCGGTACAAAATGCGCGTCTTCACAAAGTTAGTTCACACATATTAATTAATTCAAAAACATTACGCAACGGTTAAGGGTGAACACCGACCGAACAGTTCCTCGCATGAAATATTCAGTGTGTTACAAACCTTAAACTGGAACCTTTTGGCTGAAGACAAAGATGCTTTTAAGCTCGCGTTTAGAACAGGGACATGTTTAGAGTCGCTATTAGGGATCATATTTTTACTTAGCAGTATTTTTATTAGTATTCAAAAAACTAACTACTATTCATTTTATTTCTTACTATTAAGTTAACTTAAGTTCTACATAGGTATCTATGTTACATCGCAAGACAGAACTTTAAAAGTATTTTTGTCTGTGTAGTTTAGGTACTTTTCATTTTTATCTTTACTTTTTAATTTAATAAAAGAAAATCATTCATTTTGGCACACGCCATACCATTACATAATTATACATACACTAGCTTTCCACCCCGTGGTCTCACCTGTTATCTATTCTACCTCCTTAGGGTTCAAAATTAAAAAAGAACCCATGAACCACCAACTGTTAAAAAAAATTACCATTAAATTCAGAATAAGCAAGCGCTAATCGATCGATCTTCCCCAAGTAACCTACAAAACTTTTTATCACGCATCGACTCCATAGCATCCCTGTGCTATCATCAGCTATTAAAACTCTTAGCCATCACGTCCGCTCACCCACTTCCAACTTAACATATAACTATGTCGCCAACTTAAGTATTATGTATCATTTTAACACACACTTTAAAACATCACGGGGTCGTTTGTGTACCTTTTTTTCACTTACAAGTTCTACAGTTTAAAAGCTAGCTAAAGTAATGAACAAATTACCTGAGATGTTCTTCACAATGTCAATTTTATCCTAAACTAAGCAGAGCTTGTATTATGGAAACCAGATAACTGATATACTATACAGTTGTAATATACTAACACACAGAACAAGCAGAAAAGTTTATGTACAAATGTATTTGTACTGGTTGGGAATCAAACCCACTACCGATGGTGTAGCAATCATGGTTCCTACACACCATCCAGCCCGCGAAATAAAGAAATGCATTTTTTATCATTCCAAATATCCATAGGTCCATAAATATGGGTAGGTACATCGAAAACAAAAGCAACCACAAAATCGATTCAAAGTACAGTAGACAATATGGTTTCACCTTTCGACAACCGTCTTGGGACATAGCTAAATAACAACCCCATTCCAACACACTGCCGAATTGAAACAACCATCCAGATGTAGACGATTCTCTAATTTATACGACATCTAAACTCTGCCGGGTGTTGCCGATCAACTGATTTAATTGCCTATATATTAAATTGTAATTAAGGTGCAACCCTATTGTCGGAGGTGTGAAAATCTTGTGCTTCAGGCGAATCGATAAGTTAGTCGATTTGTCGAGAGAGTAATCGAGCCTCTTGCGTTTTAGATATAGAGTTGCTAGATTAGTCGAGTGTTACTAAATCGATTTTAATTTGATAATTGTGTTACCTATTATGTACATATTGTACAGAACCTGCAATTTATCTGTAATTGCACAAGTATTGTCGTGCGTAGGTGTCTTTGTATAGCATGGCGCGGAAGTTCCTAGTCAAATGAACAACAATTTGACAAGTAATTGCAAATAGAAAGCTCGATTGATTCATAGTTAATTATATCAAACACTACACAGAAAGCAAACCATAGACCAAAAGTAAAATGGGGATTTTTTTTAAATATTTTTTTTCAATTTTGTATTTTTAATTCTGTCTGTTAAAAAGGCTTTGAATCAAGAATTCCATCGCTTAAAATATAACCAATAGAAACATAACATTCGCGTTATCTTTGTAAAATAGCACCGGGCGAGGCTTATCTGCTAATAGCCCTAAGATACCCCTCAAAGGGTACCATCTCAATAAATTTATGAAAGGAATATTGCCAATAAGGGTACCGGCATATCCTATTAATTAAAATACTTAATTAATTCACCTGTAATGGTTTTAATCAATTCACTGCCGCTCAATTTATGAAGGTATATCGGATGGTCACCCCTTGTAATTACGTGCCGTTTCTTTACTTGCGATCTTGGGTTATCGGTTATTTTTGAATCGTTAAATCTGTTGAATCTTTTACCGTTTTTGAACACTTACTCATAATTTCACAAATATGTAGAATCGAAATGAAATGAAATGAAATATGAAATAAAATCAAAAGATACGGCCGTTTATGCCGCATATTCTGACGTTCGCAAGGGAATCGAAACCTATAAGGTACTTCCCGTTGACCTAGAATCACGAAATTTGGCAGGAAGCAAGGCCATGTAGCGCAAGTAAAGGAAGAAATCCGACAACCGTAAATTTGTAGTTACAGCAAAAAATAACATAATCGTAAAAAAGGGGGAAAGTTTTTACAAACCTACAAGTACAAACCTATAAATATTATAATAAAATGCAGACAACTTACAATTCCATAATTAACAAGCATTTTTTCCTCACAGCATGCTCCGCGCCCTAGACCTGGGTTCAGGAGAGCGGTCCCTAGAGCGGTCTCTAATAGAGCGGTCGCTGGAGCGCAAGCCGGACCCGCTCCGCTCCCCCGTTATAGCTCCCCTGCTCCGCGAGGAGCGGAGAGAGTCCCTCGAGCGGGAGCGGAGCACCGAGCGGAGGGAGCGAGACACAGGTATGTATGTACTATTTTATGCGCTGGAACTTGACTCAAGTGGGCTATTCAAAGATACTTGCTAAAAGGCATTCTATTTTTTTTAACTTGCTGTTTGTCCAAGATTAGTCAAGTTACAGCTATCATTTAAAATTCGGTCAGAATCTCTGTAGTCGCAAAGTTCTGACCGAGTTGGTAGTCGTCATGTGAACCTTGGATCTCGATCGCCGCATCATAGCACGCTCGATATTCAATCCTGTGTATGTCCGTAGCTAGTTCGTGTTCGCTTCACTTTTCTGTCCGTAAGACAAATCGACAAAAAAAACGCGCGGAGTACGAGGAATTCCAGTTCCCACCACCTAAGCCATGCCGCTCACGGACGCGCGTAAACGTAGGCTTTATAATTCGGAGCATGCGAACATGAGAGACGCCGCGCGCGCATTAAAGATTCGTACACCGTTGCCGAATAATTGCGACGCTTACGAGCGTGCGTGCCTCCCCTCCGCCTCCCCTCCTCGTGTCCTCGTGTTCCCGCGTAACCGTGCTCTCACCGCAGGTGCCGACGACTGGCCCGCCTCGCCGCCCCCCCTCAACAACAACACCACGCACCACAACAACAACGGGCCCACGCCGCTGCCGCTGCCGCCGCCGAGCCCCTTCCGCTTCGAGGAGCACAGGCCCTACAGGTTCGCCGAGGACATGGGGCCCCTCCCGCCCGGGGCCCTCGTCGGCCGGCTGGGCGACTCGCTCATACCCAAGGGCGATCCCATGGAGGCGAGATTACAGGAGATGCTCCGATACAATATGGACAAATACGCAAATACGAATTTGGACACGCTGCACATAAGCCGACGGGTTCGCGAGCTGTTATCGGTGCACAACATCGGGCAGAGACTGTTCGCGAAGTACGTGCTCGGGCTGTCGCAGGGGACGGTGTCGGAGCTGCTCTCGAAGCCGAAGCCGTGGGACAAGCTCACGGAGAAGGGGCGGGACTCGTACAGGAAAATGCACGCGTGGGCGTGCGACGAGGCGGCAGTCATGCTACTCAAGTCACTGATCCCTAAAAAAGGTATTTTATATTCACAATTCACTTATCCCCAGGATCACACACAATTTCCATCCAGTAAATAGCACATTGATATATGGACCGGCAGGACAACTTCCACTGGTGTCACTAAAGAGCTCTAAACAGTGACGGATTAACCCTTAATCAAATTAAGCAATTGCTTAGGGCATCACGTCTGGGAGGCACCAGAAGCACAAAAAAAACCGTCCTTAGGGCATCACGTCTCACTCTCACGTCACCAAAAAAAGTTTCTAAGACTAATTTGGAAATTCGCGCGTTTTAAGTTGACGTAGAGTCTTTATTGTCATTGGTTTTTATTGTCATCTTATATCATCTTATTTTACAAAAAACTAATGTTTGTAGGCGGTAAAGGTTTAAAGACCGATTCTAGTCGACACCACAGGGCCCACAGGCGTGGATTGCTTAGGGCATCAAGTAGTCTTAATCCGTCACTGGCTCTAAATAGGACACACCATTGGCAGTTGCTCGCGTGCCTAAGTCACCCACTTCCGTCCCCTTTAACACGAATCTTCCGAGTGGTTTGGCGCGTCACCCGTTATCGGCGCCCACCGAGCCTGACAATAGACCCCATCAATCACGACAAGAATGCAACGATAGAGTATTTAAGACATCCACCGGCCCATTAAACCTTGCGAAACAAAAGGTGTTTTCGATCAGACGATGTTTTGAGGTTGAATTCATTTTCGTGCAAGTTTTTGGTTGATGGACTTATTTTGGCAGTTTCTTGTCTATGGAACACGGACATGACAGCCAGTCTTTCAAACAACAACATGTATAACTCTTGCCAATTAATAAACAATGCACTGTGTATTGTTCAATCATTACGAAGAGCTATCCGAAAAAAATCATTAGTTTTGTCTTATCGTAATGTTTGTACAAGCACCACAATCAGTTACGCAATCGACTAGAGATCCACTTATTTTTATCCGCACTCTTTTGTTTATCTAATTTATTTTGTTACATTATTATTTTTCTTAGTTTTGTTCCTGTAACCCTTGTCCTTATTCCTCTTACCTTGACATTCCTTTACTTCCCGTCGCGTGCGGAGGAACTGGGGACAGCATCCGTTCTTGTCACACAAAGGACCATTAGAGATGTGGTCAAGCGAGCGCGTCACAGGGTCAACTTTTATGACGTTTATCTTAGTACTTCAATTACATTAGATTTTTAGGCCAATATTTACTTAGGTTAAAAATACAATCTTAGAAAAAAAAGTAATACAAAGGAAAAAAAAAGAATTAAAAAAAATCTAATACTTTGCGACACGTAATCGGTGTGTTTATAAAGAATGATACGATGTATTGTTGCGTCCAAACAAACGGGCAAGTGTTGGGAAAACAATAGAAAAGAAGCGGACATGCATCTAGCGCCGGCCCTGCACAATGAGCACTTTCCACGTAGGAACAGTCGCAAATCCGATTGCACTATTACGTATAGCAGCCGCAATGACGTTTCATAGCAATTACAATTGGAAATGTCACGCCTCGCATACCCATTGTTTGCTTTATAGTGGAAATGCATGTCGCTAATAACATATAATCATTTAACGATCTTATATTTATCAAGGAAGCAATGATTATTCATATTTTAGTTAAATATCTAGTCAGTTATTGTTATAAAAGAATAATTAAAGACAATAATAATTGGCATAAGCTACAAGTTTCTGATAATAATTTCCATGACACGTAGTAAGGCACACGGTACAGAAATTTGGCGGAATTAAAAAGTGCGGTCTCATTGTAAAGCTGTGTACACATTAACGACAATGCACGACAATGTATAAATCTGCGGAAGACAATAGCGCTTCCTGCATTAGCCTTTGTCCCCATCGATAGGGATGGGCTCAAATAGATTGAATTTCAGATAATTCCGAAGGGTTAACGTTTTCTTATTTTCGGTTGGTATTATACGGTTTTGTACTTTTATTATGTGCGTTGGTACATTTTTGCGTTATTGTAATTTACCCCCGGTTATTTATTCTTTTCGCATCTTTCCCTTTTTGGCTGCCTGCTTATTAAACATTAATCGATCTTTATAATAAATCTCATTATATTCTGTACCTGTTTTCCCCGTATATCAACGTTTACTAGTAACTGGTCTCGAAGACATCCGTCACAACACAACACAAGCGAGTAATAACGAATAATGACAGCGTACAGTCGGTCACGCTACTCCAATAATCAACCACATCGTGGGAACAATGGTCTCAATACTCTCAATAACTACTTTGGTATACTGTATTTTATTAAATCTTTTGTGTTACCTATCAATAAGTATGACTACTGCTAAATAGACTTAGAATAGTTTTGTAGACTGGTGAAGGCCTCAAGTTTACTAGAACTTACTAGTTACTACTGCTAACACTAGTAAGTTTATTGTAGACATAGCTTTATTTCAAAGGTTTGAAAAAAAAATTTTGAACCGATTTTTTTTCTCTGTTCAAAAAAGGAATCATTTTTAAAATAGAATAAAAAGGATTTGCGAACTCAATGCTGCGTGTTTCTAACTACCATAGACAATATACTTTCGCAACCGATGCCTATTCCATACGCACAACGTGTCATTTGGTAGATATAGCAACATTATGGTGACCATTCCTGAGTTCCCACGATATACATACATAATGTTTGTCCGTCTGTGTGTTGTTGCGAAACCATTGTTATGGTGTTTGACGTTCACACGTGACTTGTGCTTGCAAATTATTATACAGGCCGTTTTAAAGCCTTATACAGAGTGTTCGTGTTGTGCAATCAAGGTATACTGCCTTCCGTCTTTAGAATTTACAAGTTTTGATTTGTTATTTTTTCACAAATTGTATAATTTTTTGCTAGAAGATACGTAACTGTAAGAAATATTTATGTTTGTTACCAATGAGCTCCGTAACGGCTGAACCGATTTTCATGAAATTTGGTAGGTTAAATGACTTTAGGTCCTGGAATAGGATACTTACCGGGAGTGCGAGTGAAACCGCACAAACAACTATGTACATATTGCTTAAATTTATTTGCATATTTTTACACCAAATATACCAAAATAACTTACCATAAACTTTAGAGACATGCTGAAAAACATTATCTACGATCATAGACAGGTCCCATCAATCATTTTATTGTAAATAATTAGATACCATAAAATATTAAAAGAACTGACGGAAAAACGTTCTGATTCCATTAGTTAATGTAAAAAAATATGCAAATATCAAGAAAATGTTATGCACGATGATCCATTTCAATTTGTTTTAACAACTTGAGACGCAAAAAGGTAAATAAAATTATTAATTAATAACTAGGGCGGGTGTTCGACGCGCTATCAACATATTAACGTTTTTACTCTTATCAATTATATCGTTGAACAGCGCCTCGCTCAGTCAACCGTGAAATGGCAGAAATACTTATTACCATTGCCCATTAAATAGAAAATAATGCAGGTTGTTTATGGTCCTTTGTTTTAATGACGCCAGACATTTTTGCCATTATTAAAACTTTTACTGTAACATTTTCGAAATTCAACTTTTTACAAACATTCCATAGACACGATTGTTCGTCCGTATTAAAAGCATCAAATAGTGATGTCCATTTTTTCTTCATTAAAAAACGGCTTCGATATCGTGACTAAGTTCAATTTCCGAACGTATCTGCCACATATAAATCGGTAAGCCATCAACTTTCTGTCAAGCGGAGACTTACATCGACCGAAGAATAAAAATAATTTTTATTCACGCCCGCTAAGCTTCGATGGAAGTTAACCGCATATTTATGCGAATGATCCTTAGCTCCAATTAAGTGTAGTTATAGCTTTAAATTATTCCACTTATTACTGGCAACACGGTTCAGTGACGAAATGTTCGTACAAAATAAAAATTTCAACAACACACATTGATATTCATCTGAATTGAAACTTTAATTACCTTAATAAAACGAATGTATTAAAATTAGTACTTTTGCATCAACTCTTTAATAATACCTACTACAAAGTAAAGTGCATATGAATAAAAACACAATGAATTGTCTATGGACGACAACCAACACAACAAGTGAACATTTCGAAAATAGAACGAGTACTAAAATGTAGAACGTTCAGAAACACGCGGAGAATTTCGAGTACCCGCCAATATTTGGACAAAGTTGTGCTCTCAAAAGCGGCTGAAGCGTAGCGTGAAAATCTATTTTCAATGGGCCACTATCGGCCGGCCCAGGACACCCGCCAAAGGCTTTATGCTCAAAGTTAAGCATCCTCGATGCTCCTATACTATAAACTCCCCTCATAGTGCTCTTAGTCTAATGCTAAGCAAATTTTAATATTCAATTGTGCATTTGTCTGTCCGGGATTTGTTATTGCGATGCGTTTCAATGAAAATAAACTTAAGTACTATCTATCTTTGAAATTGAGATATTGTTATTATCTAACATGACATACTTTTGAAATTGTGATTAGGATTGTTGTATTTAAAAGTTTTATTGAATTTGAGTCGAGCTCATTTAAATTGGCATACAATTTCATTAAAAACGCAACTAAAATTGGCTAAATACACACGAATAAAACACTGTCACCAACATATAAAACCGTACCCTTTCGCTAAAAAGAGCATCACTATAAATCCTCTATCAATGGCGGGTCACGTTCGGCAACTCCATGCGGGGGACTGTCAAAAGCGTTTAAAACTGAACGGAGTTCGGAACTTGCCAAGTGTATTAACCGCGCACTAATACACTCGGCCGGAGCTATGGCCGAAGCAACATCGAACGCAAATCACTGAGTTAACATCTTCACTTTCAAACTTCGAATACAAACTCGTACCGCTGGACACACGACCAAATCTGAATTTCGAATGCATTTTAAACCAGAGACAATAATAATATTGATTCTAATTTCGAAATGACATTTCAATACCCTATTAATCTTTTGTTGTCAAAGCTCTTTACAATTTGCCCATACATAAATGAACCTTGCATTTGAAAGGTTGTCTTAGCGGGTTCTATTGGAAAATTGTACCTATGGTATTAATATTGAGTGTATTATTATCTAATTAATAAAAGGAATATAGTTGGGACTCTACGATATTTTGTAGCTGAAAGGTTACGGGCGAACAATATTTCACATAAATCATAAACTTTCAAACAAACATGGGAGGTTGATAATCACATACCTATATTAATAACATAGAGTATCAAATAGCAGGATAAATAAATATAGTTTGATTTTCTTATTTGTACTTAATACAAATATATTTAAAATGGGAATCGGCGTTTCTAATTATAAAAAAAAAAAAACCGTGTATGATGACAGCACGCTCTAGCTTTAGTTAGTCAATGATAATCCCGCTGTTAGCAGTGCAGCGCCATCTCGTGACCACAGGCAAAAACTAAAATAATAACGCAGCTAAAAAATGGTTAGTATTAGGAAATAAAAACATAACAAACTATTACGTAGGTAATTGAACAAATCTCATACTGCGCCACTTATGACAATTACGATGACCGAGCCAGACTGTTAATTTACGACGCAATTATTGCTAAAGTATTATTACAAAGGCCATTTCCAGCAAAAAATCTTCAAGACGGCAAGCACTTAGAAAGCACCTTTGAAAAACTAAATAGCTGCTTAAGGAGCGTTTACGCTGAAATAACTCGAAAAAAGGTCGATGGAAAAAGTCGGGGTATGCGTCCGACAATGTCAACGTAACGCCATCTGTTGGCGAGTGGCGCAGCTAGCGTAGGGGTCAAGAAATTATTTCGCGAAGAATGCCCGCCGTCCTGCGGCCGCTTTGATGGGTTCCGACGAAGCAATCAGTCCTCTTTACGGGCATATTTATGATTATAATACCGTGTCTCATTATATACTTTATGATGTTATACCTAAACGAGTGTCCAAGATAATAATACCTAAGTAATTGTTACGGCTGAACGCGTAAACGAGCTGAGCTGAGTCGAGCGAGACGGAGCCTGTCGTCGAAGACCATCCTTCTCAGACTGTCCTCTTGCCTCTATGACTTTATCTTACCGTAAATTGCGTAAACTCGTAATTATATTTTTTATTACAAATTATATCGTTTGAATATTAATTGCGAGGCCAAATTCTAACTTAACAGGGTAATTAGGAAAACAATTATGAAATATAGTCAGAGAAAAACTTTTGTTTTTTTCTTAAAAATATTTATTTGTGACACTGGCAATCAACATTGTGTCTGCCGAGTGAATCGCGGTAAAGCTAGATATACATTAACGCGGACATTCACCATGTACCGTTTTGTTTTGTTACAGTGCGTTTCGTTATTGCGTCCCGAAATAAAACGATTATTTAATTCCTCCTAGTCACGGCGAGGTGTGGATTTGTGTTTATGTCTCGTTGGAACTCTTCTTATTACTTGTACATTTTACGCGATGAACACTAAAAGGAGTCTGTATAAATAGACGCGATCAGTCTGCTAGCCCATTACTAAGTTCTAATCCTGTCTCATTCTCAAACCAATTAGGGTAGAGGCACCAATAAATGAACGTTTAAGCGTTTTTTCCATCTTTAAATAGCTATAACTCGGTCATTTCATGACATAGGCACTTGTTGTTTTTTTTAATAATACCTTAAATCCTTATTAATTGAAGGATTAAAGTAATTATATCCTACATCTTCATATATTTTTTAAAAAATTGTAAATGTAAGAAAATTTAGGTTTTACCCCTATAGTTGAACACTGAGCCCTAATTATGAACGTTTTGTACCCAAAAGTTGAACTAACATTTGAATAGGAGTAGATTCCATAGTAGTTCGTTCATTTAATGGATTAATGAACCATAAAATGAACGAATAAAATTCTGAGTGAATATTATTCGTTCAGCTTGAGGCAAATATACCCAAAGGTTGAACGAATAAAATGTGAACCGTTCAAATTTCGACCACCGATCTTAATGGTGATTCTATAGGAAAGTTAGGTTTAAAATAATCAAAAACACTAAAATAATTTGTTCAACTTTTGGTAACTAAGTTCATAAATTTAATAAAATTCATTTGAGTATTTTTGTTTTAGTGTTTAATCGTTAACTTATAGGTTTTAATGGGTATAAAAATTAGACCTTTTTCCATTAGTTGAACGCCGTTCATCTATTGGATCAAGTGAACAAAATTGAATCCATTACTTGAACAGTAAATTTCTATAAAAAACGGTAAATAATGTAATAATATATATTAAGTTATTGAAAGCAGAATATATCAAGATTTTATTCCAACCAAAACTGCTCTAATATGACATTAATTCTTTCTATACGCTGACAATGTTCTTAAATTTGGAGGGACTTATCGTTATAAGGTTTCCATATAAAACCGATTTTTGGCGGGTAACGTAACATATAAAAATTCACCGCAAGCGCGTCTGGGCTGTCATTTTCAATGTTGTTAAGGAATATGGAAGAAAAAATATTGCCTTATGGGGAAAAAAATATTGCGATCATGTAAATTTAGGGATTATATTATATTTTTTGAATTTTCGGTCGATCGTTCATCTATTGGGGGTCGGTCATCTTTTGGTGCCACTACCCTAGTTAATTCCCGCGAAGTGAAATAAACTAAACAGTATTTGAATTAAGAACGATGGACGTTTGTCAGCACTTGGCGCATTCAAGTGAAATTATCCCAACGTTTTCTTTCGACCAAAGTTTCGTATCATCAAATAACTCGTCTAGTTTTATTTGGTCATCTACTGTTATCCTCTTATTTATTTCTTTAGCCCTGAAGGCAATTCAGCAATTGCCAATGTCAACTGTTCGAAATACATTTGGATGTTCAGTTGTAAACCGCAAGGAATTTATTACAACAAAATGTTTTAGAACAAGAGAATCTACTTGATTGCAATAATTTACCGCGATCTTATTTTAGTGCGAGATATTATGGGCTAATTGTGTTAAGGACTATTAAGACAGCATTCACACTATGTGACATTGCCAGAGTTAAAAATAAACAACAAATAATTCGTTCGAAAATTAATAATGACAACTGACATTCTGATACCATAGTACGTATACTTAGACAAGAATTAGTAAGGTATTTAAACTAAAAAGGACAATAAAGAATGACATTCTCGTTATAAGTTCGAGCGGTGGTCGAAGCGGTAATTATTTTAATAAAGCCGCGGTCAGAGCGCGTCGCTCGTAAACACATCGCTCGCTCGTAGGTACATCATCGCCCACCGGAGTTCAATTTCGATTTTGCCCGGAGAGGACCTTTGAGAGATCGGAAATATTTTTTACTAGGTGACATTAATCCATCTCATAAAAGGTCAAACTCCAAAACTATACGGCCGGTCATAAAATACCATTAGATTATTTTAGAAAAAAGATATCACCCCAACATGTAATGTTCTTATTTTGAAATTATTATCAAAAATCTAATACTCCCAATATCGGCGCGAATATCATAATGGCGGCGCCATTTTCCTTCCCGTTTTCACAACAGTTTAATAGGAAATTAAGTGCATCCTGACATATTATTCGTGGTAATTAATTACATACGTTTCCTTTGCGAACGCGACGTATATATCACAGTTCTGTCTCGCAAGATGGGTTGTTTAAGCTGTCAGTGTGGACGCGATTTGTGACCGACCATTTTACATCTTTGCTCCCTGTCTTGCATAATTAGTAAGGATTAATGCGGGGCTATGACTGACTCGTTATTGTACCGTGAAATAGTGTTAATTCAGTGAACTCGCAAACGAAGTGGGTATACACTAGATTTATATGGGCCAACAGTGTTTTATTGCCCGATTAGAAAAATAGATAAGCACCTCATGAGTTGCCAGAAGAAAGAGATTTCACCCCACTAATATTTCCTGACGTGGTCTGATGATTACTTCCAAGCACCGACTCATTAATTGCCAATATCCAGTAGCATTTTAGAACCGATCCAGTTTTTCTCATTGTCGATAAATCACAAGTTTTTTCGATTGCAGGCAGTTAACCTTAGAAAGTACAGCCAATTCCGGTGTATAATTAATATGCTTTTACCTATCGAGCTGTCACTTTTTTATACAAAGCCCTCTCACACTAACGCACGTATCGGAGCGCGTGCTCGCGTGCCCGGCCGCTATCAATCGCTGCTATAATCAATAAAGCAACCGTGCACAAATCAATGCATTAACCACTGCTATCGGTGAAAAATAGCACTTTTGTCACGCACCTAGTTTTACCTGACCATGGGCATATAACATGAAATATAGTAAAATAGCTTTCATATAGAATTACGCGGTACTGAACATGTATTTAGTTTTAAATAATAACTTGGGATTGATTTGTTAATTTCTGATTTAAAATGACAATCGTGCAAAAATACAAATTCCTTAAAATTAAATTATCTGTGTGACATAGCCGACGCCAGACGATCGGGCGATGCGACTAACTGCGTTACGAACACGGTACGTACCGTAGTTACCGGCAATTCGGTTATTTCGTTAAAAAACTTTGGTATGCTATCGTTAAAAGTTCGGATAAGCTCCCCGGGGCCGATACAAGGGGAAGTGTTACTAGTGACGCGACATTACGTATGGGTAATTTTGCCTTAAAATATGTAATAAACTTTGATTAATGTTTTTTTATTGCATTTTATTTGATTTTACGTATGTTTTTAAACAAAATAAGCTTGACGAGTTTGGGAATACAAATAATAATGCATTCCTTAAGATTTTTGTAGGATTATTCTTAAACTTCATTTAGTCTGGTGCAGTTCACTCCTGGAGATAATCATATAGATCATTATGAATCCTAATTATAACAGTTAAGAAACACGAAGAGTTTTCGGACAACATTCGAAATTCAAACATTCTTCGAGCATCCTAACTAAAGCGACAAATAATTCAATTTTTGCTGAAAAAAGCACTAAAATTGCACGTCGTTCTCAGCGGAGCTTGCAAAATTGATTATTGAATCTAGTTATAAACTACTGACGTCCGCGCGTCGAGCGCTCCTCGCTTTTTTAACATTACCATGGGAATATTTTGTGACTTTTACACGTTCAACATCTCAATATTAATTCAAAAATATATGAAGATTGTAAAAAATATCCAATTGTCTACTACTAGCTGCAGACTTCATTAAATATGGAATCGGTAAATAAACAAAAAAATATGACGTCAATACTTCACACGCAACATCTATAATCTATGGATATGCAGTTTTTTCCAAGTGTAATCCACCTTTAGTTTTTACGTGCATACATAAACATCTGATAATAAGTCTGTCGACTTCAGAATTTTAACCAGTTATGTTAAAATAATTATTTAATAACATTAATAAAAAAATCGCCATAAGACACTTTGTCACCAGACACCTTTGACGTTTTGATCGTTTCCTGAACCAATAACACGTGTCCTTTATAGTTTTTGACGAAATGTATCACTCGAAATAGTTCAGAACATCTCACAAATATATTTTATAAAAAAAACCTGACAGAGATGTAATTGAGCCTTATTTATCGAATCTTGCGTTATTTTCCTCGAATTTAACTGTCATTACGTTCGGAAATCATCGGTTTAACGAATTATGCCGATTGTGAGATGAAATGTCACGACGACGCGTCGGATCACGCTATCGAATCGACGGGTCGACGAAACTTGTCATTTAACGAGTGAAAGTATCATTAAAATGTATTTAGCTTTGAGAACATTTGTGATCTCAATGGGTTTAGTACTTCAACTTATAAATACACTCGTTGACTTAAACATCGAGTCGAAAAATATTAACATTAACCTAATGGTATTTGGTGACAATTGAAAAATGAAAGCAGGATCTTTTGAGTCTTCTTATATCATCATAATACTTATGTACGCACGAGCAGCTCAAATTTACCTGTAATTTTGTAAGATTTTTTTTCACACTACACCGGCTTCTCTTCATAGATACTTGAGATAACTCGTTTTTGTAGCGTGGTCGTCACTCACACCACATCCTAGTTATGTTCCTCTGGTGTAGAATCAATTGTGGTCGGTGCCCCCGAAGCGGCAGATTGCCATCTATCACGCGATCCCGATCACCCGACCCTACGCACGCGACGTCGATTCCACCGCCGCGGCCGTCGCAGAACAAAGCAAATAACGTATCGGTGAGACAACGGACAACTTTGTGAGAAAACTCACCGCAAATGTTACACGTCTAATTGAAATGGTCGCTACTTAAAAAATCCCGCAGTCACGTGCAATCCCCATTTGTACATTTCATTGTTGCAACACTTAGCACCTAATTTTAGCTCAGATGCCAGTTTATGCAACTATTTCTTTTGCATCGTATTAACAATTCAAATGCGGTATTTTTTCCCCATGCTCCGCAACACTTTCGAGCTGCCCTGACGTCCGCCGCTGTCGACGACTCGAATGCAAATGAGCATCGATCGCCCGGGTGACGTATAGAGCGCGCACTTCTCACCCCTTTCTTGCAACTACCCGCCGCCTTGATTTACAATCCCGGATACGTGTACCCCGTTCGAAGACCTATACGCTTAAATTACGAGCGTTATTATTTTTTTACTGTGTCACAGTGACACCGTAATTTAGGGCACCGCCCCCTTTACTTTCCAAAGCCTTTGAATATTCATACGGCAATAGCAATCAATAACGGCCACAAAGAAAATAGTTTTCGCGTGCACGCACGCGATATAATGTCGCATAAACAAATAATTTCTCAGTTTTTATTGTTATCCTTGAATTATGTTATTGCCGGTCGAATTTACACTTTCTCCTGCTCCCCCATCGGTCAGGAACAGTCAAACCTTGTCCGATAAATTTTAAAGTTCCGTGACCGGACGACGTTAATAGTGCTCGTGCTTTTTTTCAAAAATAACCATCTAAAAATGCACATCTTAATGGCTGTTATAAAAACTGATATCGTTTCATACTTTATAGCTGTGAAGATAAGGAATGAACGAAACTAGATCAATAAAAAATATAATATTTAGAGACTGGCAGCCATGTTGATTACTTTGACGTGTGTACAAAATGGCGCGGCGTGTTGCGTCACTCACAAGTGGAAATAACCTCAGTTTTTTGACAATATTTCGAGGCACGTAGCGGTAATTGTCCGCGTGCCGTTTACGGAATAACAAAATGTCTGCAAGAAGATCAAAGGCATTAATAGACGTGTGTTGAAATTTATCGACGGCCCGTGTGTCGAACGATGAATCTATACATATAAAAGACCTTACATTATCTGACTGTGATTTCGCAATTACGCTATTTTTAAAACACATGGAATTTACGGTTTTTATTTCGATTACCTTTATTTGTCTATTTCGACCAACTCTTTCATACTTATTAGTTAATAACCCAAGATATATACGACATTTCAACATTTGCAATAGGGATAATTCCTAGGTAAAAAAATAATAAATAATTATTAAATTATTTATATTTACTCCTATTATTCGTCAGTTAGATTATTAAAAAATATTGAACACGTATTTTTTACTTTACCAAATCATTAAAAAAATTACAAAGATAGCAAGTCAAAGTTCGGGAATGGGGGCTCGTGACGTCAATTTAGAGTAAAAAGTGTACTTTATCGTCACGCTTGAAGAAAAAATACGTGTCTAATATTTTATAATAATCTTCTAGGCTTGTGCTTACCACCTTCGGCCGCATCATCACTTACCATGTTGAGATTGCAGTCAAATACAGGCCTACAAACAGTAAAAAAAAAAAAAAAAAAAAAATGTCAAAGACGGATTAAATAACATTTTTAAGTCATCTAGCCCATGGAAGCAATCATTTGGAAAAATACATAAATTCTTCGAGTAACGCCGCGCACCTAAAGGCAAGTTTAAGAAATAAACTATAATAATTGGTTATACCTTGTCGCCGGCGGCCTCTCGGCACACGACTGACATTCTAATAAGTTTCGATCAGTACTTATTGACATAACGGATGTTTTTTAACACTAAAAACTGATGTTGTGAATATTGGACGCCATTTGAACAATGCCTTATGAGTTTAGAAATTACCTCATTTCAATAACGACTTTTGTTTGAATTGAAGTTGGTATTGTTAAGTTATTGTGGCTTACTAGCTCCTGAACTATAATGACAAGTATCATCCAAATCCCTATAAACATATTGGATTGATAAATTGACATAAAATATTATTAAAGATCGAATCAACAAAAAAAGTAAAATATTTTCTCTATGGATTGTGATCTAGGTAAATGTCGAATAAATTCGGATATAGACCTAAGTACCAATCGTAGGTACAATTTTTTCTTTTTTGTAACAATGACAAAAAATTAAGCCACAGCAATTAAAAAAGCAAATCACGTAGGTATATAAAGTTATTGTTTAAAATAACGGGTTGAAATTTAAGAACATTATGGTGAAGAGATTATAATCTAAAAGGCAGTCAGTCGGCCATTTTATAAAATTTATATCACGCTCGCGATATTAGTCATATAGTCATAAGTCGTTTTGTTACGTCTGCGAATGGTTATTTCACAAAAATGTACTGTTTATAGAAGGACACGATAATGCTCTGCGCTTTATAAGAATTTTGAATAGGATCGTGAGAAAATTGATGTACCTAAACAGTAATAAAGAATTAGGTATTAAGTTTTGAAGCATATTGTATTTGTCGCATCGTGAAGAGTTGGAAAATATAATAATCGTTGTTCTATAAAAGTTTTAATAGCATTTAAACACCTTTACAACGCTGTATATAGGTACCAACCTCTGAATGTCAACAATGTTAAGTTGTTAACGCCATCGCTGAATGATTGACGTTATTAGGACAGCGCGTGGGTAGCTATCAAATTCAAGAATTTTCCTTATCTCGAACGCTCCCAAATTCTACGTCTTAATTCATTTTTAATTCACAATAAACAAAAATCACTTTACGTTCCAATAAAAGCTCGGTGAGAGCATACCAAGAAAAACAATCACAGTGCAACGCATTATGCGTTTTATTGTCAATTAATCAAGACATAATTTAGTACGATTTCACAAATAAATCTAAAATAACCGAAGAAATACTCAGCGAGAAATTAGCGAACATATTGTCGGTTTTAAAATTAAATTTAAGGACGCAATTAAGTCTTTGTGATCCTTGAAAATTAATACGTTAACTCACAAACGATCCGTTTTTGGAATCATTAAAATACCGCAAAGTAAACACAATTACCGTCTTTTAACTCGGAACGGCCGACGGTTTTTTGTTTTACATCATAAATCGTCATACACACTGAAATTTACATAGTAGGTATCGTTATCTGAGGCGAAATGTCAGCGAATATCCGATCATTATCATGTTCATAAGATAAAACAAATGGGCACATCAGCCCGATATCATACGTGTGCTTCATACGAGATTTCTTTGAACTCCTCGCGGCAGCGTTTTAGATTCCCGCATCCGAACATTACCCGCTCTAATTCTATACACCATCTCGACGAACGCCTAAAACTAATTACGGCGTCTTAATTAAAGTAATTCTGTGCGTATATCAGCATCTAAACAGTGTCGTTTCATTGTGGGGCGAGACAATATGTTGACAGGATGAATGACCACAATATGGCGGTGCGGTTTTCGCGCGTAACTTCGCTTGTTTATGGATGCGCGCACGCCGGTTTAGGATCAGCGGCTTAGGCGACGAGTGCTCGTTCCCATTCAACGATTATCTTTAAAGTGCAATTCATTGCACTGTAGCGTTTTAATGACTCGCCTAATTTCAATTGTACCAAATATAACTTCTGTATTTATTACTTGGCAAGAGTTTAACCAACTAACACGGATATCTACATGTAGTGTACGAGTGTGTGTAACAATTTAGCTGCAATTAAAATTGCATGTGTGATTCAAATAATGTAGGGAAATTGTAATAATATATTATGAGATAATGTACCGCGTATTCAAACATTAATTTTACACTCACAATTAATTCGTTTCACAATTCGCATTCAACCTATTTGTACCAGAAAATAGAAATACCAAATTCCTGTCTCATTTCCAGTGGGGTCAAAAGACGGTGGCATGGGTCCAGGATTCGGGAGGCCAGACGGGGAAAGCGACGACCGACTCGCGCACATCCTGAACGAAGCCTCGCACATGATGAAGACGCCGACGGGACCACCCAACAACGATGACTCGAGAAGCAACGAAGACTCCAGTTCACCTAGAACGCAGTGCCCCTCACCGTTTTCTAATAAGGTAGTTATGTGAATATACTCTTTTGATATCTGATTGAAATTCATTAGATAGATGATTTAAATAAGCTCCAAAATTTAACTTATATTTGTATTAAAAATTTCAGGATTCAAGTCAAAATAGACGGCTGAAAAAATACGAGAACGATGACATTCCGCAAGAGAAAGTAGTTCGTATATACCAAGAGGAGCTCGCCAAAATCATGACGAGGAGAGTCGAGGATATGCGCCACAGCCGCGACGGCTTCCCAGGGTATGTCTCAACATTTACCGTCTCTCGTAGACAATCATATCATTCTTTTACCAATTTATAATTTAAACGAGGACAGCAAATCTTAAACTAATATTTAGCATGTTTCCTCCTTTTTTTAGCGGCGGCATGCCACCACACATGGAGCGGCCTCCCGAAGACATCCGAATGGCACTAGAGGCCTACCATAGAGAACTTGCCAAAATCCAGCCCGGTAGCAATATGCCTAGTATGCCCAATATGCACAATATACCCGGGATGCCACCCTTTCCGAACCTCCTCGCTCTACAGCAGCAAGCTATGCAACAAGCGCAGAGCCACCACATCAATGGTTCGGGGGCGGTCCAGGACCTCTCGCTGCCTAAAGACAAAAACGCCAAAATTAACGGAATGACTGATAGTGATAAGGATAGGCCAATTGACGCTGAAGAGGCTTTAAGACACGCGGGAAGCGCGTTTTCGTTAGTCAGGCCTAAGCTGGAGCCGGGACAACAATCGACCGGATCTTCCGCGTCCAGTCCTCTAGGCAACGCGATCCTCCCCCCGGCCATAACTCCCAATGATGACTTCAGCAGTTCCGCTGCAGCAAGTCCCTTGCAGAGGATGGCCTCGATCACGAATAGCCTCATTTCTCAGCCTTCGAACCCGACCCATCATCCACCTCAACAGAGGTCCATGAAGGCAGTACTTCCACCAATCACACAGCAGCAATTCGATCTCTTTAACAATTTAAATACAGAAGACATAGTGAGAAGGGTGAAGGAAGCGTTGAGTCAGTACTCGATCAGTCAAAGGCTGTTCGGTGAATCAGTGCTGGGTCTATCTCAGGGTTCGGTGAGTGACTTGCTGGCGCGGCCGAAGCCTTGGCACATGCTCACACAGAAGGGAAGGGAACCATTCATTCGGATGAAGATGTTTCTAGAAGACGACAATGCTGTACATAAACTGGTCGCGTCGCAATACAAGATCGCGCCGGAGAAGCTGATGAGGACTGGCAACTACAGCGGAGCACCTCGTAAGTATACATATTTCTTAAATTGTGCCCGTTTACATAATTCCCTCAAAAAGTCAAAACATGGCGATGCAAATAAACTGCATTTCATTATTAAATTTTAAGAGTTTCTTGAGTTATTAAATTTGCACAGACGAATAATAATATTAGATTTGGCCAAAGCTTCAATCGTGACGTGACCATAACTAAATCTCGAAATATAGTGACATATTACCTAAATGTATTCTTACGATATGACTTTTCTTCCATTGCAGCATGTCCGCCAAACATGAACAAGCCGATGCCTCCAACCCAGAAGATGATCTCAGACGCGACCTCCTTGCTGAGCAAGATGCAGCAGGAGCAGCTCCTGGGGCCTGCCCACCTCCACCTGGGGCAGCCCACGCCTCTCCTCCTCACTCCCCCCGGCTTTCCCCCACACCACGCCGTCACCTTACCTCCCCAGCACCACGAAAACAATAATAAGGAACGGAAACCTCCACCACCACCACCGCAACCTCATCATCAACCCCCGGTCATGCGCAGTCTTCACCAACACATATCTCCGAGCGTCTACGAAATGGCCGCCTTAACGCAGGATTTAGACACACAAACGATCACAACGAAAATCAAGGAAGCGTTGCTCGCAAATAACATCGGGCAGAAGATCTTCGGGGAGGCAGTGCTGGGTCTATCTCAGGGGTCCGTCAGCGAATTGTTATCAAAGCCGAAGCCGTGGCATATGTTGAGCATCAAGGGCAGGGAACCGTTCATCAGAATGCAGCTGTGGCTAAGCGACGCGCATAACATTGACCGACTCCAAGCGCTCAAGAACGAGAGACGCGAGGCTAACAAGAGACGGCGGTCGAGCGGGCCCGGCCAGGACAACTCCTCCGACACATCATCCAATGACACCTCAGAGTTTTACCACTCGAGCTCACCGGGCCCCACCTCCGGCGCTCCCTGCGCTAAGAAGCAACGGGTTCTCTTCTCCGAGGAACAGAAGGAGGCGCTCAGACTGGCGTTCGCGCTCGACCCCTACCCCAACATGCCCACGATAGAATTCCTAGCGGCGGAACTAGGGCTGTCGACGAGAACCATCACAAATTGGTTTCACAATCACCGCATGAGGCTAAAACAGCAGGCGCCTCACGGTCTTCCGGCGGAACCTCCGGCGCGAGATCAGTCCTCCGCCCCGTTCGACCCCGTGCAGTTCCGTCTTCTCCTCAACCAGAGACTGCTGGAGCTGCAGAAGGAGAGAATGGGCCTAGCCGGCGTACCTCTGCCCTACCCGCCGTACTTCGCGGCGAACTCGAACCTGGCGGCGCTGATCGGGCGGGGCCTACTCCCGCCGGACGAGCAGGTGAAGGACCAGAGCGGCGGCCTCGACCTGTCGATGCCGCTCAAGCGGGAGCCCGACGGCGACGACTTCGAGGACGACGACGTCGAGAGCAACCTCGGGTCCGAGGACTCGATGGACGAGGAATCTAAGACTGAGCCGAAAGCGGCGTCGACCCCGGCCGGGGCGGGCCGGTCGAGCAGGCGGAAGCCGGCCGCGCCGCAGTGGGTCAACCCCGACTGGCAGGACGAGAAGCCGCGCAACCCCGACGAGGTGATCATCAACGGGGTGTGCGTCATGAGGAGCGACGACTTCAGGAGAGAAGCGGAGGAGACGGTGCGAGTTGAGCCTTCGCCCGTGCCTCGCGAGACCTCCCCGCCCGCGCCGCACTCCCCCCTGCCGCCCCTGCCGCCCCCCACCCTCGCCCCCGCGCTCGGCGCGCACTCGCCCGACCTCGTCATCCCCGAGGACAAGATCAAGGCGGAGACCGACGACGACCGGTGGGACTACTAACTATTAAACTACACATTGTGATAGTGTCGACTGTTGCCGAGTGCGTTAGCGGCGGCGCGGGCCCGCCTGGGTTATTAACTATTATCATATCAGGATCGGACGGTTATTTATTGTGGCCCGGTGTTCGGTCTCCCGGCGAACGTTTCAGTGCAAATATTTACTGTGTAGTTAGATGTGTTTTTGTTATAATTCGATTGTAAGGCCAAAGACTGTAAATAGAACCCCGATAGCTTCATCGATGTGATCAGGCGGGACGAAACTACGATACAAAAATATGCATTTTGCTTTAATTGTTTTTAAAACCGTACCCTGACTAGGTACAAATATCTGAGTAATTTAAGTTATGGCTTTTTTTTATTCGATAATTGTAAATAAATATACCAAATATGTGTCGGATATTGCCTGTGAGCCACGATTATGTACATACGTAGGTTAGTTATATTCGTGTAAGATAAATTCGTTAATATAGGGGTAGGGAATCATTTAATTGTTAATTAAAGTTTTGAAGTGCAATCAGATGTAAATTTAAGCTACAATCTATACTGAGCCCCAGTTGAAAAAAGTATTATTATGTTTATACGAACCGATGAGGTTTAAAATATTATAAATTGGGTTTTATATAAGTTTTTTTTATCATTTAAATTATGAATGTTTATTTTTATTATAACTATTGTATGTTTTCTATACATTTATTTTATATCGGATGCGGCACTCGCTCAAATATGTGATTTTATCCGACACTCAAATGTCGTTTTTTTTTATTTTTTCTAAGTCTCCATTTTTAGAATTCCGTACAACAGATCTATTGATTGTTTTTTATTGAATATTTTTTTAGAAAACGTACAAATTAAAACAACAAAATACGTCTACGATTTAAGCAAATAATGTATTGCTTGTGGTTATAGTTTTTATTATATTTTTAGCAATAAATTTGCTTTTAATCTATTTTTCAGTTTTATTTTATTTTTCTTTTCCTTTTTACTAGGGTATAATAAGAAATGTAAATTAAAGGGAACCGCACTCCTTGCATTACGATGTATATAAATTATTATTCAGTTGTTAATGTAAATATAGGTATAAAGTGAAATGCCACATTAAGTAAATCATAGTTAAGTAGGTCAAATAGAACCCAAAAAACTACAAGGGTAAAAATCTCTCATGAATAATCAAAATTAATGTCATTCTTAAAATGTATTGAAATAAAAATGTAACGAAAATTATCTTGAATAGATTTAGGCCTCCAAATCAGTAAAAGCAAGGACAGTTTGAAAAATTTAAACTCCACAGAGAAAAAAATACTTTTTCTTAAAAAAAAATATTAAATCAGTTTTTAGATATAACAACTTCAGACATATCGATGTTATATATAAACAAATAAGATAGGTAATAAGTGAATAGCGTGTAATAGTCAATATTAAAATGAAAATTAGGCTGTTTGACAGTAAAAAAGTTCATTTTAAAACTCAAACGACATTTTTATCGAACAAAATATTAATTTTTGAGGTAATTTCTTAGCTTTTGCTTTTGGATGAATATTAATATTTCTTATTATAATATCAATTTATTTATATAATTATTGTTGTTAGGAGATGCCGCCTAGAATGTTTTACGAATGAGAACTTAGATATTTTATAGATGATAAACATTTCGAAACGATTTATTTAGAAGTGATTTAATGCGATTTTAGTAGACTGTAACTAGCTTTAAAAGGCACGACATAGGTTACACATTAAATTAAAAAATAAACAAAACAGAGACATAATAAAAATTGTATCAGTGAACCACCAAACAGATAACTTCAATTTAATATCCACATCATCATCACTTGGTTGGCAGCTACCATCTATCTTGCTATGCGTCTCTTTTTGGATGAAGTCTGATATAATGCGCTGTCAAAACGGCAACCATGAGGTGCTGCTAGTTTAAAGCACAGAATAAATAAAGTTACTTTAATTTAACGGTGGCGCCATCTAGTAAGAAAACCGGGTACTTATCGATGAAAAACTAATAAAAAAAGGTTTTACGCCATTATACAGATAATAAATATAACTTAACTAAATAGAAAGTTTTAATCCTGTTCTTGAGCGTGAAGGTTTTTCTAATGTATTTGTCTAGTTTTATTGTTTTTAAAACATTCAAGGCGGCATATAGTGTGACGATGACATCTTATATTTGATTGTTACGTTGAAAGTTGGAGTAAACGAGTGTAAATACCGGTAGAGTACCTTATAGACGAATATAAATACGTTGTCTCCATTATTAATAATGAATAGTATTAAAATATTATAGCGGTAATTATTATTGTTCATATCATAATATTAATAATAATGATGCTGAAAACCATTGTCTTCTTTCCGAACGATTTCTAAAGTTATTAAATTAAAAATAAAGAAATTGCTAATCTATCTTTGTTTTATTGATAAATGTAACACGTCATATATGTAAGTAGGTTTTCTCTGGATTAAATATTTATAATCTGTCTGTAGATTTCAAAGTTTGCGGAGTGATTCAGTGACAATCTTACTTACCCCGAGTGTAAAGAATTACCGTTAGAAAACGCTACTAACGCGTTTGCGTTTATCATATTTCTTTATAGGAGTTGGCACAGCGCCTCTAGTGGAATATTCATGGTACTAATTTCTCGCACTTTTACTCAAATGCGTTATGCGTTTATTAAAGTTAATTCTTTACACTCGGGGTACAGTAAGTATGGGCGCAGTTAACCCAATAGAAAAATGACGTAAACTGTACCTACTGTAGGAAGTAAGTTAATCCAATAGAAAAATGACGTAAACTGTACCTACTGTAGGAAGTAAGCACAATTACGTGTCGGAAAAAGAGTAAAAATAGATATAGGCAAAGAGTAAATAATATACTACATACAAGTAACTATAGGTATTAATAAATATCCCGGGTCATTCTCCATTCCATATTCCAAACTCAACTGAGCTTGGACTATTAAAACCAAATATCTGTACTGCACTATGCACCCGATTATACTATTGCACCCAGATTCACAACAATTATCATGCATGATGGGGATCGACCCACGACCCGTCGCGTGGCAGTCAGGATAATCTCACTTCCGCGCCAAACGGCCCGTCAACCTACCTAGATAAGTAGGTACTTAGCTTTGACACAATCATCAATCAAAATAAAGTATCGGCAGACTCTGGTTGAATCAACCTTGAATCAATAGTCAGTACAATACTAGGACTATTAGTTAATTATTGCAAGCCTATCGTAACATGCAATGAGGATAGTAACTGTTACACCATCACCATGTTGTGTAACACCATCGATCCCAGGCTAAGGATGATTTGGTTTTCAACTCCCGATCGAAAAATAAGTATACAAATCCTTCAAGCTAACAAGTAATTTATTGACAAAAACAAAATCATCAAACTAATCTACTTCTTCAATAACTGGACCATCGCTCCCTCCTTGTCGGGACCGTGATCCGCCGACGCCATGGAGTTTCTTCATCAATGGACCGCACTCTCTAGTAAATTCTTTCAACTTGTTATCACACTCATCTTTTTCTGCTGACAGATTGCTCTCCAACCAACGCAAGGTATCCTCACATTTACGGCGACCATTGGCACATTCTGCATCACCAAGTTTTCCTCCAGACTCATCGATAGCTTGCTTCACACTGTAAACATAAGTTTCGAGCTTGTTCCGAGCAGCCAAGCGCTCTCTTTGGTGTTCATCTTCATCTTTATATCTCTCAGCATCAGATAGCATCCTATCAATCTCAGCTTGAGAAAGCCTCCCCTTATCATTCTTAATAACAATATTCTTACTTTTCCCTGTACTATTTTCTTTAGCTGAAACATTGAGTATGCCATTGGCATCTAAATCAAAAGTGACGTCTATTTGTGGGACGCCTCGTGGAGCTGGCGGGATGCCGGTCAAATCAAAGGTTCCCAGCAAATTATTATCCTTCGTCATTGCTCTCTCTCCTTCGTAAACTTGAATAGTAACTGCTGGTTGGTTGTCGGAATATGTCGTAAATGTTTGCGAGTGTGTGCATGGTATCTTTGCATTGCGCTCGACAATTTTATTCATGACACCACCAGCTGTTTCAATACCCAATGACAATGGTGCAACATCTACAAGTAAAACATCTTGAATCTTTGAATGGCGTTCTCCACTTAAAATTGCTGCTTGTACTGCTGCCCCATACGCTACTGCCTCGTCAGGATTAATTGACAAGTTCAACTTCTTACCATTGAAGAAATTCTGAAGTAAGTTTTGTATTTTGGGAATACGAGTCGATCCACCAACTAGGACAATATCGTGAACAGTGTTTTTGTCTAGTTTAGCATCTTTTAGAGCCTTTTCAACTGGATCCAAAGTACTTTTAAAAAGGTCAGCATTGAGCTCTTCGAAACGTGCCCTAGAAACTCGAGAAAAGAAATCAATACCTTCATAGAGTGCATCAATTTCAATAGTTGCTTCGGTACTTGAGGATAATGTTCGTTTGGCCCTCTCTGCTGCTGTGCGGAGCCTACGTAACGCTTTGGTATTCGACTTAAGATCCTTCTTATTCTTTCTTTTAAATTCTGCAGCTAGGAAATCTACAAGTCTGCTATCAAAATCTTCTCCACCCAAGTGCGTATCTCCAGCAGTAGCTTTGACTTCAAACAAAGACCCTTCATCGATAGCAAGTATAGAAACATCAAACGTTCCTCCACCTAGGTCGAAAATAAGCACATTTCTCTCACCTTTCAAATTTTTGTCGAGGCCATATGCTAATGCAGCTGCGGTTGGCTCATTTATGATACGAAGGACATTCAGCCCAGCAATAGCGCCAGCGTCTTTGGTTGCCTGTCGTTGGGAATCATTGAAATAAGCCGGCACAGTTATGACAGCATCTTTAACGGATGTGCCCAAGTAAGCTTCAGCAATCTCCCTCATTTTTGTTAGCACCATGCTACTGATTTCTTCTGGAGCGAACTTTTTAGATTTCCCTTTGTAATTAATTTGAATCTTCGGCTTTCCACCATCGTTTACGACCTTAAATGGCCAGTGTTTAATGTCTTGTTGGATTTTTGGATCATCAAATTTCCTGCCAATAAGACGTTTGGCGTCGAAAATTGTATTGGTTGGGTTAAGCGCCACTTGGTTCTTGGCAGCGTCTCCGATAAGCCGCTCAGTATCATTGAATGCGACGTAAGAAGGCGTGGTTCGGTTTCCCTGGTCATTTGCTATGATGTCCACGTTGCCATGCTGCCACACACCTACGCACGAATATGTTGTCCCTAAATCGATACCGATAGCAGGCATTGTAGAAATAGTAGTTTACTATTTTCCGAAATGTTTTAGTTTGACAACTTTTTGATAGGATGATGCTAGATGTCATCAATTACAATTTAAATAAAAAAAAATAATATTTTAAAATACGAATGTATTGCATTGTCATTAAATGCTGACAGCATTTTAAGAACGATTTTCTAATTAAGATACTTATTCTAGTACTGGTCCGAGTTTAGCGTTCTGAGTTACGCGTTCACAGTAATCTATACGGCGCCTTTGATCATTGCACACAGAGAACTCGGCGTTCAAGAGAACGCGAGTTCTGTCGGATTTCCGTTATCTAAAGCTGGCAGTTGAGTGAGGTGACACGTCTGAGCTATCACTGTCTAATTTACTGAGTGACACAAGGCAGAAGGGACACTGGGCATTCTGGCCCATGAGCGGCCACTAATGAAACTAAAGTAAGACCAATGAGACGAGATAAAAATGTAAACAAAGTTACGTGTTTCGTACTATTTTAAGGGGATATTTTTACGCAAACTTAAGAATCTCCTCTAATTTACTTATTGCATATCAGAAATGATTGTTCTACAATTAAACTTTATAATGGGGAGTGTTCTCAAGAACTTTTTGACCTGGTGCCATCATCACCTTTTTACCATCGCACCGCTCGCCGGCGATGTGGAGTTCATCCTCATATCCTCGAGCCGCCTCGATCGTCCACACAACGTTCCTACTGCGGTTCATTACTATGTGGAATGAGCTCCCCATAACGGATTGCCCTCAGCGCTACGATTTGGGGTTCTTCAAAAGGTAAAAGAGGTCTTCAAGGTCAGCAACAAATCGGCAATGCCCCTGGTTTTGCAAATGTCCATAGGCGGCGGTGACCACTTACCATCAGGTGGACCGTCTGCCTGTTTGTCAACTGACAAACAGGCAGAAACAGGCAGGCAGTTATTCATCAAAACATGTTCTATCACCCAGACCCGACTCGGGGCACTCCAAATACAGTTGGTTAGGTTAGGTTAGAACTGTGATAATAACGCGCGCGTGACGAGCGAGCGAAGCGAGCGGTGCCGCGGCAGCGGCCGGCGAGCGCCTGATGATCATTCAGTTCAAACAGTTTTGCATAAACCATGAAACTGATACTCAGTTTGATTTATAATAGTGTGCATATTTAGTGTGCAATTCAATATTTTTGGTTCCAGTTTTGAATTATTTTGTTCGAATAGAGGGAATTAATAGTTAGGACATTAATTAATGCCTATTCTTAGGTGCGCGTATCCGATCGAGAAATCACTCTGGCAACGCTGGACACTGTCATCTGGCTTTTTGGCGGGAACTTGCAGAGTGACGTAGCATTTTCGTTTATATTTTCATAAATTCGTGTATTTTGAGTTTTATTATGTATTTTCGGTGGTATTTTACCTAATAAAGATCATCCATGTGCACCTGTGAAGTGAAATTAAATGAATTATGTGAATCGTGATTTTTCAAGTTGTCTCAAAAAGTCCGTGAAGAGTTTTAGTACAATGACCACCATTGTAGTAAAACATGACTTTTATGGACGGTGACTGACTGAGGACTTTATGTGAAAGGGATTTATTGTGACTGGAAACTATAACATAACTCGACACTGGCAGAAATGAGCCCTAATTTGGGCTTGGTTGCCAAACTTAAAAAGAAGAAGAAGAAGAAGACACTGTCATCTGTCAAACGAAAAGTGTCAGTGTCAAACAAGCACCAGCCAGCAAATACGCAATTGCTGAATGAAATTAATAAAAAGATATATAAATTAAATCATAAATAAAGATTTTCGCCAAAAATATTCTCGCTGGTTGTGCATTAGAATCACTCACTCACAGTCTCTAAAAGTTATGTATTTAAGGTTAGGTAAATATAATCAAACATAACCTAAAATTGTTTTGTAAATAAATAAAAGAAAATGCGATACGCACAATTAGTAGTTGGGCCTGCTGGCAGTGGTAAGGTAAGTAACACAAGCATGATCTTCCAAGGTCCTTTTAACCTAATGAAAAGTTCAGTCTAAAGATATTGAATATTTTTCTATCTATTTCTCTATACTGTTGATTGCAATCACCCAGGCTAAGTCCTTTTATCGTGGTAACTAGAACCTCTTTAGATGCAGACATTCTTGAATTGATTTTTCAACCCTGCTTTTTAATTAAATTTAGCAAAGTGCTTACTTGTACTCCAACTAGATTTCAGTCAAAATAGCAGAAATATATCATATTTCCTCCCCTATTTATATAAAAGTTTTATTTCCCAGTCCACATACTGCTCTACACTAGTAAAACATGCAAGCGATGCTAAAAGAGTGATAGAAGTTGTGAACCTGGACCCAGCCGCAGAACACTTTGATTATGAGCCTCTGGTGGACATCAGAGAGCTCATACATTTGGACGATGCCATGGAAGACGAGGAGTTGCAGTTTGGGCCGAATGGTGGACTTGTGTTTTGTATAGAGTAAGTATTTATTGCTAGCCACATAAATAAGCTATCACTCAGCGAGCTATGGACAAGCTATGCTCAGAATATCTATATATGACAGGGTCCGAAATGGGGACATTTGTAGGAGAACGAAAACTAACCTAGCTTGTAGTTAGTAAGCTGAAGTGCCAATGGTCGGGCCACATCGCTCGAAGAGCCGATAACCGATAGGGAAGTAAGGTTCTCGAGTGGGGACCACATGAGAGCTAAAGCATTAGCTATTTTATTAGAAACTGCTGATAAATGTTAAAAGAAAGTCATCACCTTATCTCTTACATACCTTAACCTTAAAAACCCTTCCAACTTTCCAGAACCCTGCTAGAGAACTGCGACTGGCTAGAAGAGCAACTGGGTGACGTAGATGATGACTACCTCCTGTTCGATTGCCCGGGGCAGATAGAACTGTACACACACCTGCCCGTGATGAGGAAGCTAGTGGACGTACTGCAGCGGTGGAACTTCAGGATATGTGTTGTGTTCATTGTTGATTCACAGTTCATGATTGATGGAGCTAAGTTTTTATCGGGTAAAACTTTTTTCTACCTGCATTAAGACATCAAGAGGTAACAAAGTTTTTAAGCACACCACCAGCTTATGCTTTTAATCAGTGACAACTTTATCAAAATCTGCCTATTAGTCCAGATCATTCTCAAATGAATGGGAGCTAGTTGCATTCCTGACTGTCATGCCAAGCTGGGAATTAATCCCATACAAGACTAACAGCCATGCCCTGATAAAGATAGACCTTCCTGCAATTGAGTAATATTTGGTTCTAAGCTCTCTACACCTGCTTCCTATATAGGTCTTCTGGCCTATGGATGTAAATAAATTCTGATATTATTTTTCAGGTACAATGGCAGCACTGAGTGTAATGGTGAATTTAGAGTTACCGCATGTGAATATTCTCACCAAGATGGATCTACTTAGCAAATCAGCCAGGAATCAACTTGAAAAGTGAGGAAGTTCCCTTACAAAGTCGTCACAATCTAATAGGTCCATTTTGACAGAACACATATACTTTATACATCCATATGTGAGACCGAAGTGCACAAACAAGAACCTCTTGTTATATTGGGTCATCTAATGCAAAAAAAAAATACAAATTGCTTCATATGTAGATTTTTCTAACAAAATGGTCTAAAATGTATGCGGAGAAAGAACTGATGAACTAATCGATGACTATAAACTAGGCTAGGCTTACATTCAGGATCAAAGGTTCACAACCACAGCTCAATTTTGAATAGAATTTCTGAACAGAGTACAATTTTATTACTACTTTTTTTACATTTTGTATTTTCTCGCTAGTGAGGTGAAAGATGTATGTATCACACGAAAGCAGTGATTTGTTTATTCTGCCTTTGAATCCCTTATTGCACTCAGGATTCACTAGCTGAGCTTGTGATTCAATTATGAGAATCATTTGCTAGCTCAGGATTCAAAATCAGCACTTGCAACAAAATCTTGCAAAAAGAACTTTGCTTATTCACACTGTCTTAATTCCGAATTGTTTACAGCTTCTTAGATCCAGACCCACACATTCTGCTATCCGAAATGAGGAACGGCAAATCAAAATGGCATGAAAAATACGCAAGATTAACGGAAGCCATCGGTGAAGTGATAGAGAATTTCAGTCTCGTTCGGTTCACCCCACTGAACATAAAGGATGAAGAGAGCATAGAGAACATTCTGTTGACCATAGACAACATCATACAATATGGCGAGGATGCTGATGTGAAGATTAGGGATTTTGATGAGCCGGAGCCTGAAGATGATTAAATAAATTAATTGTTATATTACTGAGTTTCATTTATAACATACTCATACAAAGAACCTACAAGTACCCACGTAGTTAACCACGGTGTTGGAGTACAGTAGTACTCAACTGATATGGCTTACCGATGTACCTGAGCAGAAGATACATTTTCAAAACCTGGGAAATGCTATTGGTCGTCAGCTGCTGCACTGTTAGCGCGCGCCGTGCGGAGGGGCGTGACTTGCGAGTGAGACGGAACTAACAGCTGTCGTGTATTATGAACCTTATAGTAGTGATCTAAGTTTGTAAGTTTTAAGCATTCTTTCGTTAATCTTTCGACTTTCTTTTCTGTGCGAACCATCCGTGGTTGTATGTATATATACAACTGTATTATATTACACCTATTATATTTGTCCAAAGTATGGCAAATGGAAAGTATGAAAGTATAGAAGCTTTCCTCCGGGAAAGCTTCTTTCTTTCCTCCGTGGTGCGAACGAAGATTCACGATGCGCCATATCAGTTGGGTACTACTGTAACTTATGGCTGATATTTTACATTAAATAACGCAAACGTTATGACGCTATAAAAAAAAAATTGAATTCTTAAAAATAATCTTTATTCCCACAAACATAAACATCATTAGCCTAATAAATAGTAACTACAAATACTATACTAACAATTAAGCTAAATATGCATTGTTTAATTATATGAAACTACATAAAGAACTATATTAGTACGGCATTAGATACAGATTACAAATTAACGAAACTTAAGCCAAATAACAATAAGGGAGCTCACCCACGATAATCGCTGTGCGATTATTTTGTCGCCAAATATAAAACACTAGCTGTCCCCCGCGTTACCGGGATAAAAAGTAGCCTATGTCCTTCTCCATACCATAGGCTATCTGCAAGCCAAATTTCATAGAGATCGGTTCAGCGGTTTAAGCGGGAAAGCGTAACAGACAGACAGAGTTACTTTCGCATTTATAATATTAGTTAGGATTCAGAGTTCAACACTGAAACACCCACGTGCTACAAAAATTCGCCCATACACAAGATAATATTTTTGTAGCTATAATTATCGGACCTAGAAAAAGTACGTGGGCGAGGTACCTAATGTGGTGTTCCTACTACTTTTAAAACGAAAAAAATCTGCCTTTCCACTTTTTTTTATAGTGCAAAAAAGCTACGACTGATTTACACAATCATAAGACAAGTAGTGTGTTTTTTACAAGCTTTGTATGTATGTTTGTTCGGGTGGAATCTTGCAAGGGCTCAACCGCGTAACTTTGGTGGTAATCGTAACGAACACCATTAATAAATTTCATCCAATCAGGGCTCACGAATGGTCATCGTCGCGTCGTACAGCGTGCGCGTAATTGGATGAAATAATTAATGGTGTTCGTTACGATTACCACCAAAGATACGCAATAGCCCGGCAGGCCGAATTTCACCCATTTCCAGTGGTCGGATTGACTTAATATTTGGTATACATTAGTGTATTGGATAACATTGCAAGTACAGTCAACAAAAAGTACAGTCACTCAAAAAAAGCTTGTATTAAAAATGATTTTTTTGACAAAGAACTTATTTTCATTAATATTAGTAAAATGTATCTTAACTACTTAAATTACGATATAGATTGCAATGCCAATTCAAAAGTATACATAGTATATTTTAAAATTCCCGCATTAATTATATTACAAATCTATAATTATATAAAAAGCTAAAGGTACTATGTAACACTAAACTAATGTTATATGATAAACTGTCCAGCCCCCCTAGACCATCTTGATGGTTGTCGTCATCGTTAGTAAACGATCAACCTTTGTATGGGATTGAAAGAGATTGTTAATAATTGGACTGTTTTACAAAAAACTTAAACCGACTTCAAAGTACACTAAGAAGTAATCAAATCCTGATCTGATGACAATGGGACCAAACGGGAAGTGTACCCTTTCAAATAAACAAAGAATTTTCCAAATCGGTTAAAAAATGACGGAATTATGAGGTAACAAACATTAAAAAAAAATACATTTGAATTGAGAATCTCCTCCTTTTTTTGAAGTCGGTTAAAATTCACGTGATATTTCGATTTAAAATGTCAATCCCATACAAATGTTGATCGTTTACTAAAGATGACGATTGTCGCCAACCATCTTGTCTAGGCACCCTGGCAGTGAAAACCTAGTATCTTTATTTATAAACTAGCTGTTTCGCGCGGTTTCACCCGCGTTCCCGTGATAAAAAGTAGCCTATGTCACCCGGGGATAGTGTAGCTTCCCAACAGTGAAAGAATTTTTCAAATCGGTTCAGTAGATTCGGAGCCTATTCAATGCAAACAAACAAACAATCAAATCTTTCCCCTTTATAATATTAGTAAGATAAGATATACTAAATTATACAGGTCGTTGTTTTGGTCAGCGACGAGCGACTCAGGGTCGACAATACAAACGATACTGGTGCTAAAAAAATACTTTATTTTTTTATATTTATAAAAATAATATTAATTAAAAAAAACATGTAATAAGCTAAAGTGTAGACGTAATACTCAACGGGAGTGCGAGGGAGTAAAGGGGTGGGGCGATGGCGGCTTGCGCCTAGCTCTAGTCTGTGCACGTGCCTAGTAACCATGCGCTGCGGTAATTTTATTTCAAATTGAATAAGGTATTTCTCAACGCATTTACAGTATTTAATGGAATTAAGTCCATTTTTGAAAAATGTATGTTTTGTACTAACGCTCATGGGTCGCTTGTCGTAGACAAAAAAAACATCCTGTATATTAAAAATTCATCCCACACCCGGCTACCTGATCCCAAACTAAGCAAAGCTTGTACTATGGAAACATATCTAATATAACTACATATACTATTTGTTTGTAAATACATATAATTAAACCCAGACTCAGGACTTGCATGTCCTAGGAGGGAATCGAACCCACGACCTGCAGCGTGTAACCAACCACGCCAACTGGCCCGTCAATCTTATTACAATACGTGGAGATTTCGAGATGGCATATTTTTTTGTTGGGTTAGTCATGCTGAACAACTTTTACTATGGGACCAACACTGTTTGCTGACTTAGTGTTTCAAATAATGTATTGCAAAGTTGAGGTAGCATTACCAGGAACATGTTAATATCATGAAATATTAAAAAAAACCCGCTTAATCCTTTGACTGCGTACGGTTTTATTTTTTTTGCGCGGAACGCTAATCCTTTTACTAAAGTAAAAGTAGCCTAAGTTACTTCTTATAACATCAGCTATCTGCCAGAGAAAGTCCCGTCAAAATCGGTCCAGCCGTTTCGGAGAGCCGGAACAAAGACATTTCTTTTATAAGTACTGTATGTAATCCCATATTGAATTTAATAAGATGCTATTATTATGACAATACAAACAGACACTTCAATATGACTTATTTGCATAGATAATGAAATTAAGATTAGTAGATTTATTTTTCTATAGTTTTTTTTTATACCACTTAGGTAGCAAACAAGCATACGGCCCGCCTGATGGTAAGCAGTTACCGTAGCCTAAGGACGCTTGCAACACTAGGGGTGTCACTCGCGCGTTGCCGACCCTGAAGAAACATCTTCACACCCTTTTTGAAGAACCCCATGCTGTACTCCAATTGGGAAAACCACGGCATGAGCTCATTCCACAGTCCGAGTTATAGTAGTTAATAACATAGTTCTAAACATCTTTCTAATACCTCCAAGTTATTTCAGAATCTTAAAATTCTGCTATGTTTCTTTCATAATCCATTGAAGTAACAAACGAATACCTACCTTAAACATACATATCAATAAAGTAGAATTCACTATTCCAAATAACTTTAATAATAAAATAACTGCATGTAACACACAAATCTATATCCTATTCAGTACTAACACGGTATAATATTAAATGATGGCAATTTATTTGCGTTATATATTTTTGACGCATGCCGTCTTCATTTGCGGGTATTTAGACGTAACCGCGATAGATGGCGACTAAATTTATATCGAACACAAGCATTGGACTAATTTGACAGGACAACATTTCTTACATACTTTTCTTATGTTCTTTGTTACAAAGCGACAAAATTACAAATCTAAGAAATAACTTTTGAAATTTATAAATACAAAGAAAATTAGGGCTTATTACTTTAAAATAAGGCTCAAACTTATTGTTTTATAAATGAATGACCATAGATTTAATAGATTATTTTTTCAGTAAACGTATTTCTTAGTTTGGTCACACAATAACGGCCTTTCTCAAAAAACACTATCTAATATATTGATTAAAATGGTCACTAACATAACGACACATCGTGTGACAGATACAGAGAAGTGACCAATAAATATATGACAACTTAAAACACCGCCAATCAAACCAAACAAAATTAATATATTTACAACACTCACAACAGACAGTAACAAGTGTTTAAAAATAATAGTGTGATCCTCTCTGCCTTTTATTTATATTAATAATTAAAATAATCAAGTAAAAAAAACAACACAAAATTTCATACAAAAGTAATGCGCCCAAAAGGCAGTTATTGGTGCCGATTCTGTTGTAAATCGCACTAAACTAATTTTAGTCACATCTCATCTCTTTCTTACGAACATTATTGAAAAAGGATAGAATATATTTTAAGTTGTCAAATTAATCTTTGCCGTCTTATTTTGCGTGTATTTAGGCGTTACCGCGATAGATGGCGACTAAATTTATATTGAAAACAAGCATTGGCCTAATTCATTGAAATATAAAACTAAAGAAATGTAACTCGAGCTCAAAAATCATTCCACGCAAACCGAACCGCGGTGGGCGTTGCCAAAAAAGAGAGACTCATCGCGCTGACAGTTCGCCGGTATCATTGAGTCGATGCGTTCGTGTCGCGAGGGACTTAGAACTGTGATTATTATTGTGTTTTGCGTTGTTTACATTGTGCAAATATGCCGTCATGTGTTGTTAAGTGGTGTAGAAGCCATACAGATATGAAGAATGCTGGAATCACTTTTCATATGTGAGTAAATAAACATTTTGAAATCCTATACTTGTGACTCTGGAAAGTGTTATGCAACATGAACGCAACATGCGTATTTATTTAACACGTTTTGATATTTCACTTAAACTGTTATGCACTAGTACCTATAATTATAAAGAGGATAGAACCTTTGTGGCATAGCGTGCCAGCCGCCATTTTAGTTTTTTTTTCAATGTTGCGGCGCACGGTGTTACTTATGTATATGGGTAGAGGACACTTATACAAACAAAAAATGTTAACCAATATGGTGGCCTAAAGTGTCACGTTTCCGAGATATTTGGAGGTAATATCCAAATAAATAGTTAAATCGGTAAAACTTTCCAAGACGGGACGTGGGGTAGGGGGGAGGGGGGGTATGCGAGGGGGTACGGGGAGGGATGCTTGCTGGTCGCCTATGCCTGCTCTCCCTCCGCGCCGCCGGCTTTTTATATACACTCTAGGGGTAGTGACCACAAGACTACAAAGAGTGGGGGTGCGCTGAGTTGGTTTTTGAACCGTTTGAACCTACGATTTTTCTTGTAAAATGTATAATTGCAGTTTTTTATACATATAAAATAAGTTTGGATAAAAAAAAACCTATCAAAGTTGAATTTCAATATAAATACATTTAAAACTCATCTCATTTGGCTGTATGGACTACACTTTTTCCTAAAGAAACGCAACTGTCATGTCAAAAGTCGCAAAATTGTGATTGTATTAACAAATTTCAATACAAACTATGAGGTTGCTTCAAGAAATGACTTTGCAGAAAGACTTCTTAGATAATTTACTATCTGTTAAAAAAAATTGAATGCCCAGACCAGCGTCACGTCTCAACGTTTATCCGTTAAATCAACCTGGGTACTATTATTTAAATACAATTCAATGCATATAAACACGTAATAAGTTCATTTTTAATGATTGTCGTTATTCTTATATGGCGATCTTTACCTCCAAATATCTCGGAAACGTGACACTTTAGGCGCCGATTCCACTGAAAAGAGTTCTAGAGTTCCGAGTTCTGCATTCCGTGTTGACTATTGTGCACACAGCAAGCAGTCTAGAGTTCTAGAGTTCTGCAATATTCGCTACTGATCACACATCATACACTTTTTTTACTTTCAAAGGTGCCACATAGCTTACAAAAAATAAAAAGTAAACACATGAACAAGCTTACTTATTTTTCATAACACCATTCACGTATCTCCTGGGGGCCTACCACAAGCTCTTAAAACAAGGTTAAAATAACCTTATTCGTCTTTTGTCCCGTTTTGACGTCGGATGTCAAAGAAAAACAAAAGTCAAATAAGGTTATAATAATATTGTTTTAAGAGCTTGTGGTTCGCCCTCTGATATGACCTTAACGCGACCCATCACTCTATAATTCGTATGTAAAAACCATAAACTGATTAAAATACTTCTTAATTTTAGATCCTTACAATTATAACACAAAGAAATATTTTAATCCAAAAAGCACATCACAAACTTTTAAATGAATATAATAGAGTGGTATAGTTAAATTACAACTAATTAATCCGACTTATATATGCATATGCATTACGATACTTTATAACTTATCCTCTTACAATCAATGCATAACATCGTCCACGCATCTCGCACTGCAGCAGGCGTGCGGACCAATTAGCATTAGGCTGTCCCGCCGAGAACCAATCATCGCGCTTGCCGGAATACAACGCGTTAGGCAAACGCGGTAAGCGCAGGTAATTGGCTTATTTGCATGTGTGTTCTTTCGTTCGAATACTAGAGATATTTTGTCAATGTAGTAAAGTGTGGAGCCGAATTTCGCGTTGATTTTGTTCACAATTATGCTTCCTTAGTTTTATATTTCAATGGCCTAATTTGACAGGACTAAATTATTACATCCTTTTCTTATGTTATTTGTTAGAAAGAGACATAGTGACATTAAAATTAGTTTAGTTGTGAACAACAGAATCAGGGCCATTATAACTAGGCCCCTTACGGAATTATTCATAAAATATCCAGTCATATAGGACAAAATTTAAAAGCTTTTTTTATAAACATAAATGATCAAAGTACAGTAAGGTGCGAGATAGCCAAATCAGATTTATCTTTTAGACTAATAATTAAAACACAAAATTGCTAATTATTTCATTAAATCCGCTATCCGCCGTCGCTTCATACAATACAAGACTCGATGAAAGCCACATGATGATGTCAGTGGCAGCCACAAATTTTAGATCATATCTTGAGTTGCTGTACTAAGGGGTGGCAATCACCACATAGCAGTGGCAATCAACACACAACGGTGGCAATCGCCACAGCATACCAATCATAACTTGACAGTGGCTAGCATTTGATGATAGTAGCCACAGGTTGATCACAAGATAACAGTGGCTGCCACACGTGTTGTGTGGCAGCCACCAGCGAGCGCGATGAGGCACTAAAGAGCGGGTTCGTGATCGTCTGTGGGGAAAGCGGTGTCGGTGATGCTGAAGACATACATGAGGCAGCCGAACTGCAGCAGGGCCCCGTGCGGCACGAGCGCGGAGCCCTCCCAGGCGCCGGGCGGGGCCCCGCCGGCCGTCCACCCGCATGCGCACCCGCTCTCTCCGCTCGATGGTGATGTTAGGTTGCCGTTTATTCTGTCGAACGTATACAATTATAATTTCCTACGAGACACAGCAGGTTCTTCAAAAAGGGCGTGAAGATATTTGTGCAGGGTGTGCATCGCGTGATTGATACCCCTGGTGTTACAAATGTCCATAGGCTACGGTAACCGCTTACCATCAAGCGGGCCATATGCTTGTTTGCCACCTCAGTAGTATAAAACAAAATTTACAAGTAAGGTAGACATAGTTGTAGACAGCGCTTTCTAAGAGAAAAAATGCTCGCTCTTCCATCCATCTATATCCTAGAATGCATCGATGTTCGAACTTACAAAAAGTGCGCGCCGTAAAAACCAATTAGTAATACTGAAATCTAAGCTAGTGAGCTTAGATGTCCAGAATAGCCCATACTATATATCAATAATAATATTTAATAAAATACCGAATTATAATATTTAAAAATTAATTATAATACCACCTTACAAAAAAAATGCTATTATTTAATTGACGAGTTTATGATAGATAAAATGGAACAAAAATAATCATGAAAATTTTAATAATTGAACTGTCTCGGGGTCTCCTACGAAGCATCCATAAATATATTATTAATGTTTAATAATAATCCAATCATAATTCATGATAAATTAAATAAATTAAATTATGATGTTTAAAATAACTAACAGGTACTAATAATAATTATAAATAATTAATCTAAAATACTAATTTAACTAGCTTATCTGTATCACCATTTAATGTTGCAATGCCCTTGCAGGGCTCATGTTAAAATGTATTACATGAAGCAAATAAATTGACATAATATTTTTTTTTTAAACCAGCTTTTTGTTAATTTAGATAAAAATAACAACTAAAATTCTTACCTCTGCGGTTTCCTTATGCGATGCCTGACAATATCTCTCAATGCGGCAGCTCGCTCATCTGTATCAGGCTGCGCAGCCTGGTTGCCCTGTGCACCCTGGTTGCCCTGTGCTCCCTGGTTGCCCAGTGCGACCTGGTTACCCTGTGCTCCCTGGTTGCCCTGTTCACCCTGCACTTGTGGCTGGGGTTCTACGTCCTGTGCCGGCAGTGATATGTCGCACGCGTACATTACACCGTTGACTCGGGATCCCCATTCCGAAT